>CM051695.1:472500-1085000 GCA_028022725.1 Lycodopsis pacificus
TCGAAACTGGGCGGAAACAGTACTCTTTGTTCCTGCTTACTCCACACAATAAAACTCTACTTAGTGGAATTGTCAGAAACTGGATAAGAAGTACAACTACCCCAGGTTTAGCCTTTCCTCCACACAATCAAAGTTTTCTGACTTGCGTTCCCAGCGAACTGGATGAAAAGAAGCAGCATTTTCCATTCTGATGTGCAACCTTTCATGCATGCCGAGGTAGGCGATCATATCGTCAATGTGAAGCTGTCTCTGACAGCAGGAACATGCTCGATACGTATCGTCTCTGTTGTCTTACTAGCAACTGGTAGAAAACTCCCCGTCAGGGAATCGAACCCTGGTCTTCCGCGTGACAAGCGGAGATACTGTCCACTATACTAACGAGGACTGCGCTGGTAGGATTTATGGCTAGTGAAAAAAAGTGGCGCTAGTCCGGCCTTTAAAGGGAATTCTTCGAGCTAGGGAGGCTTTAAGTGGAGTAGACATTTACTGTCACTCAATGACACAGCAGCTGTGACTGAATCCATTCGGAAATCATGTTGTCTGGCATCTGAAATGTTTGCGGTCAAGTGTGAATGGTGCATTGAGCCTGGGCACGTGCGTAAAAATCATCTTCAGCAGTTTCCGTAGTGTAGAGGTTATCACGTTTGCTTCACACGTGAAAGGTCCCCCGTTCGAAACTGGGCGGAAACAGTACTCTTTGTTCCTGCTTACTCCACACAATAAAACTCTACTTAGTGGAATTGTCAGAAACTGGATAAGAAGTACAACTACCCCAGGTTTAGCTTTTCCTCCACACAATCAAAGTGTTCTGACTAGCGTTCCCAGCTAACTGGATGAAAAGAAGCAGCATTTTCCATTCTGATGTGCAACCTATCATGCATGCCGAGGTAGGCGATCATATCGTCAATGTGAAGCTGTCTCTGACAGCAGGAACATGCTCGATACGTATCGTCTCTGTTGTCTTACTAGCAACTGGTAGAAAACTCCCCGTCAGGGAATCGAACCCTGGTCTTCCTCGAGACAAGCGGAGATACTGTCCACTATACTAACGAGGACTGCGCTGGTAGGATTTATGGCTAGTGAAAAAAAGTGGCGCTAGTCCGGCCTTTAAAGGGAATTCTTCGAGCTAGGGAGGCTTTAAGTGGAGTAGACATTTACTGTCACTCAATGACACAGCAGCTGTGACTGAATCCATTCGGAAACATGTTGTCTGGCATCTGAAATGTTTGCGGTCCAGTGTGAATGGTGCATTGAGCCTGGGCACGTGCGTAAAAGTCATCTTCAGCAGTTTCCGTAGTGTAGAGGTTATCACGTTTGCTTCACACGTGAAAGGTACCCCGTTCGAAACTGGGCGGAAACAGTACTCTTTGTTCCTGCTTACTCCACACAATAAAACTCTACTTAGTGGAATTGTCAGAAACTGGATAAGAAGTACAACTACCCCAGGTTTAGCCTTTCCTCTACACAATCAAAGTGTTCTGACTTGCGTTCCCAGCAAACTGGATGAAAAGAAGCAGCATTTTCCATTCTGATGTGCAACCTTTCATGCATGCCGAGGTAGGCGATCATATCGTCAATGTGAAGCTGTCTCTGACAGCAGGAACATGCTCGATACGTATCGTCTCTGTTGTCTTACTCGCAACTGGTAGAAAACTCCCCGTCAGGGAATCGAACCCTGGTCTTCCTCGAGACAAGCGGAGATACTGTCCACTATACTAACAAGGACTGCGCTAGTAGCATTTTTGGCAAGTTGAAAAAAGTGGCGCTATTCCGGCCTTTAAAGGGAATTCTTCGAGCTAGGGAAGCTTTAAGTGGAGTAGACATTTACTGTCACTCAATGACACAGCAGCTGTGACTGAATCCATTCGGAAATCATGTTGTCTGGCATCTGAAATGTTTGCGGTCAAGTGTGAATGGTGCATTGAGCCTGGGCACGTGCGTAAAAGTCATCTTCAGCAGTTTCCGTAGTGTAGAGGTTATCATGTTTGCTTCACACGAGAAAGGTCACCTGTTCGAAACTGGGAGGAAACAGTATTCTTTGTTCCTGCTTACTCCACACAATAAAACTCTACTTCGTGGAATTGTCAGAAACTGGATAAGAAGTACAACTGCCCCAGGTTTAGCTTTTCCTCCACACAATCAAAGTGTTCTGACTTGCGTTCACAGCAAACTGGATGAAAATAAGCAGCATTTTCCATTCTGATGTGCAACCTATCATGCATGCGATGTAGGCGATCATATCGTCAATGTGAAGCTGTCTCTGACAGCAGGAACATGCTCGATACGTATCGTCTCTGTTGTCTTACTAGCAACTGGTAGAAAACTCCCCGTCAGGGAATCGAACCCTGGTCTTCCGCGTGACAAGCGGAGATACTGTCCACTATACTAACGAGGACTGCGCTGGTAGGATTTATGGTAAGGGAATTTGGGCTTTATGGCAAAATTTAACATGGGGCTTACTGGGCCACCGGCCCTTTTGTGACACGGTGACAATGTTCCGGCCGGACGGACTACATTGCATTGGGCATTTGCGGAACAGTCGGGCCGTTGAGGGGCAAATGTGTAGTCATTGTTAAAATCCTATAGAGGGCGCTTATGACCAGTGGATGACCAAATGGATGGGAATGGGAGGGGCCAGGCCCAAAAGGGTGTTTTGTGCCTTTCGGGTCGAAATGGACGGGGAATGGACCGGTCGGGTGGAAACGGATGGGGATTGGACCGGTCATGCTCCCAAACATGGAAATGGGCGGGGCATGTCCCAAATGGGGCGATTTGTGCCTTTCGGGTGCAAACCATGGAAATTGATGGGGAGTGGACCGGTCAAGCTCCCAAACATGGAAATGGGCGGGGCATGTCCCAAATGGGGAGATTTGTGCCTTTCGGGTACAAACCATGGAAATGGATGGGGAGTGGACCGGTCAAGCTCCCAAACATGGAAATGGGCGGGGCATGTCCCAAATGGGGCGATTTGTGCCTTTCGGGTGCAAACCATGGAAATGGATGGGGATTGGACCGGTCAAGCTCCCAAACATGGAAATGGGCGGGGCATGTCCCAAATGGGGCGATTTGTGCCTTTCGGGTGCAAACCATGGAAATGGATGGGGATTGGACCGGTCAAGCTCCCAAACATGGAAATGGGCGGGGCATGTCCCAAATGGGGCGATTTGTGCCTTTCGGGTGCAAACCATGGAAATGGATGGGGAATGGACCGGTCAAGCTCCTAAACATGGAAATGGGCGGGGCATGTCCCAAATTGGGCGTTTTCTGCCTTTCGGGTCCAAAGCCTTGGAAAACATGGAAACGGATCAGGTATCACCATGTGATGCCACAAACATGTCGGAATGTTCCTGAAAAAAACAAAAAAACTTCCCAAAGGGCTACAGACTTCTCCTTTGGCATGCTGACTCGAGTCATCGGAGGGAGTGTGTGGTGCAAAATTCAGGCAGTTTCAACCTTCTTTACCCGAATTATGGTCAATTTTTACACATTGCACAAATTGCACCAATTTCGGCCCCTGATCCTGTTTTTGGGCACCTTAACTTGGACCTACGACCTCTAGATTTGGATCATTTAACCTACATGACCCTCTCTTAATTTAAAAAAAGAATGTATTCCTCTATCTTGCTTTAAAGTATTTTTAATGAATTAAAAGACTGTTAATGATGTGTACATGTTGCTGTTTCTGTTGGGTGCAATAAAAACACTTGTAACTGGCTTATCATTCCATAATTGACATATGATGGACACAAGAGGACCCTCTTCAAGGTCCAATTGGATTCAAGTCATTAGCATGTTGCTAACAGAAGATAGCTTTCCAGAGGATCTGCAGATTTGCTGCTCCATGTGCTCATTCAAGTCATCAAGGGGAATGTTGTCATGCAATCTCCCATGAAATTCAACCACGTTGTGAGAAGTTATGACTAGTTGAAGGATGGGCCGTTTGGGTAATCACTTTCCATTCATTTTAACCTACAAAATGCCCCATTCAAATGTAGGTCAACTGTCCCTCTTCCCGCGCAGGCATGCTAAGTGCTAGAGAGTCCCATCCAACTTGAATGTGCCCCATTGGGGCCTGTCTACAACATATTAAAAAAGCAGGGCTCTGACATCTTCAGAAGTAAAAGTTGATCTGATCTGATCAACAATGCGACAGGGTGTACAGCTTAAGGACGTGCACCCCATGCTGAAGTCTGAGTTTGGTACAGGCAAAAATCAGTTCTAGATAATTAAGAGGGATTTTTTTCAGGTGAGCTTATTGTAGGCCTAGTCAACAATGTGTGTGAACAATCTGGGGGTTCTAGGACCCATATTGGAGAAATTATGGCCATTCTTGCATATGCCAAAAAATTAATTTATAAGGAACCAATTAAGCCCTTTGTGGCTGTTTTGGGGACCTTAACTTGCAGCTACGAGGCCCAGATCATAGGTGTGTAATGGTGACGAGCCCCTATTTGAAGGAGAAAAGGAATCAAATCTCTACTTTGAATTAAAGTGTACATTTTGAGAGAAAAGGCCATGTCGGAACATAAGTGTCATCTGGGTAGAGAAATCCATAGTTCACTATCGGAAAAGTGTTTGGAATTTCCCCTTGATTTTCATACCACATGGTCATTGGCCAAAGGTCGACTGACCTTTCAATTTTCAGGGTCCTAGCCCATTGCTTTCTGGGGTAATTAGGCCAAATAATTTTAAAATGAAGAAAAATGCCATATATTACTACGGGAAAAGTCTACCGAATTTCCCATTGATTTTCATACCACGTGGTTTGTGGCCAAGGGTCGACTGACTGTGAAAATGTCAGCGTGCTAGCCCATTGCTTTCTAGGGGTATTAACTGAACGTCTATTTAAGCCAAATAAATGCAAAATGCCATGAATCACTGTGGGAAACCTGCACAGAATTTCCCGTTGATATTCACACCATTTAATGTTGGGCCAACGGTTGACTTACTGTGAAATTTTCAGCCTCCTAGCCCATTGTTTTCTAGGTGTCTTGAGGCAGAATTGAGTCAAAAAGTTATGACATCAATACTTTCCATTCAAATGTAGTCGGAATGTCCCTTTTTGGAAAATGGGCCATTTGGGATTCATGAGAATCAAGGTCAGTTTTCACTCTTTGGGGTCGGCAGGAGATATTTTCCGGCCCCTAAAAACACGAATAAATGACATTTTTGATATATAATTGACAATTCTTGGACAAAATTGAACACTCTACTGGGATTGATTGGTTGGTTTTATAGCATTAGCACGTTGCTAACAGAAGATAGCTTTCCAGAGGGTCTGCAGGTTCTATTGCACCATTTTCCCATTCAAGTCATCAAGGGGAATGTTGTCATGCAATCTCCCATGAAATTCAACCACGTTGTGAGAAGTTATGACTAGTTGAAGGATGGGCCGTTTGGGTATTGGGTAATCACTTTCCATTCATTTCATCCTACAAAATGCCCCATTCAAATGTAGGCCAACTGTCCCTCTTCCTGCGCAGGCATGCTAAGTGCTAGGGAGTCCCATCCAACTTGAATGTGCCCCATTGGGGCCTGTCTACAACATATTAAAAAAGCAGGGCTCTGACATCTTCAGAAGTAAAAGTTGATCTGATCTCATCAACAAGACGACAGGGTGTACAGCTTAGGGACGTGCACCCCATGCTGAAGTCTGAGTTTGGTACAGGCAAAAATCAGTTCTAGATAATTTAGAGGGATTTTTTTCAGGTGACCTTATTCTAGGCCTAGTCCACAATGTGTGTGAACAATCTGGGGGTTCTAGGACCCATATTGGAGAAATTATGGCCATTCTTGCATATGCCAAAAAATTAATTTATAAGGAACCAATTAAGCCCTTTGTGGCTGTTTTGGGGACCTTAACTTGCAGCTACGAGGCCCAGATTATAGGTGTGTCATGGTGACGAGCCCCTCTTTAAAGGAGAAAAGGAATCAAATCTCTACTTTGAATTAAAGTGTACATTTTGAGAGAAAAGGCCATGTCAGAACATAAGTGTCATGAAAAGGCCTTATCATCCTTATGGCTCAGAAAGGGACATTTCGCCTACACTTGACTGGGGTCTGTTTTAGTCCAAAACTCCCAACCCGATCGGCCCTTCTGTTCCCATTCCTCCCAAACAATATCTAGAGTAGGCTCTGGGCTAGGATGCTGAAAGTTACGAGGGGGCATACCTGGGAACAGCCAAACAGGTGTGCAAAGTTGCAAGCAAATCGGATGACTTTGATTTTTGGGCAAAGTCAATGGCATTGCCTCACTTTGCCTGATATACCAAAATTTCACAATTTGAGGGGCTAGCCGCACCAAACTTGGTGTGTGTGTTCATATGAAGCCACAGACTGTGTATACCAAGTTTCGTGGCTGTAGCCCATTTAGATCAAATTACACCATATATGGTGAAGAAAAAGGGCCGTTCCGACTACATTTGATGGGGCTCTCATGTAGGCCGCATGTCCCACAAATCCGAACCCAAATGGCATAAAGTGTCCCTATTGGCTTTGGGGCACCCCGGGACAATTAGTGCCATTCGGGTTGGGATTTTTGGCAAAAACGAGAGCCCTATCAAATGTAGTTGGAATGACACTTTTCCAGTTATAAGGGTATTTGTCTTTAAAAGGGCCATTCCGACTACATTTGATGGGGCTCTCATGTAGGCCGCATGTCCCACAAATCCGAACCCAAATGGCATAAAGTGTCCCTATTGGCTTTGGGGCACCCCAGGACAATTAGTGCCATTTGGGAGCTTATCCTTATGACTCAAAAAGGGACATTTCGCCTACACTTGACTGGGGTCTGTTTTAGTCCAAAACTCCCAACCCGATCGGCCCTTCTGTTCCCATTCCTCCCAAACAATATCTAGAGTAGGCTCTGGGCTAGGATGCTGAAAGTTACGAGGGGGCATACCTGGGAACAGCCAAACAGGTGTGCAAAGTTGCAAGCAAATCGGATGACCTTGATTTTTGGGCAAAGTCAATGGCATTGCCTCACTTTGCCTGATATACCAAAATTTCACAATTTGAGGGGCTAGCCACACCAAACTTGGTGTGTGTGTTCATATGAAGCGACAGACTGTGTGCACCAATTTTGGTGGCTGTAGCACATTTAGATCAAATTACATCATATATGGTGAAGAAAAAGGGCCGTTCCGACTACATTTGATGGGGCTCTCATGTAGGCCGCATGTCCCACAAATCCGAACCCAAATGGCATAAAGTGTCCCTATAGGCTTTGGGGCACCCCGGGACAATTAGTGCCATTCGGGTTGGGATTTTTGGCATAAACGAGAGCCCTATCAAATGTAGTTGGAATGACACTTTTCCAGTTATAAGGGTATTTGTCTTTAAAAGGGCCATTCCGACTACATTTGATGGGGCTCTCATGTAGGCCGCATGTCCCACAAATCCGAACCCAAATGGCATAAAGTGTCCCTATTGGCTTTGGGGCACCCCGGGACAATTAGTGCCATTCGGGTTGGGATTTTTGGCATAAACGAGAGCCCTATCAAATGTAGTTGGAATGACACTTTTCCAGTTATAAGGGTATTTGTCTTTAAAAGGGCCATTCCGACTACATTTGATGGGGCTCTCATGTAGGCCGCATGTCCCACAAATCCGAACCCAAATGGCATAAAGTGTCCCTATTGGCTTTGGGGCACCCCGGGACAATTAGTGCCATTTGGGAGCTTATCCTTATGACTCAAAAAGGGACAATTCGCCTACACTTGACTGGGGTCTCTTTTAGTCCAAAACTCCCAACCCGATCAGCCCTTCTGTTCCCAGACCTCCCAAACAATATCTAGAGTAGGCTCTGGGCTAGGAGGCTGAAAGTTATAAGGCGGCATACCTGGGACCAGCCAAACAGGTGTGCAAAGTTTCAAGCAAATCGGATGACTTTGATTTTTGGGCAAATTCAATGAGATTGCCTCACTTTGCCTGAGAAACCAAACTTTCACAATTGGAGGTGCTAGCCGCACCAAACTTGGTGTGTGTGTTCATATGACGCCACAGACTGTGTGTACTAAGTTTGGTGGCTGTAGCCCATTTAGATCAAATTACACCATATATGGTGAAGAAAAAGGGCCGTTCCGACTACATTTGATGGGGCTCTCATGTAGGCCGCATGTCCCACAAATCTGAACCCAAATGGCATACAGTGTCCCGATAGGCTTTGGGGACAATTAGTGCCATTTGGGAGCTTATCCTTATGACTCAAAAAGGGACAATTCGCCTACACTTGACTGGGGTCTCTTTTTGTCCAAAACTCCCAACCCGATCAGCCCTTCTGTTCACAGACCTCCCAAACAATATCTAGAGTAGGCTCTGGGCTAGGAGGCTGAAAGTTATAAGGCGGCATACCTGGGACCAGCCAAACAGGTGTGCAAAGTTTCAAGCAAATCGGATAACTTTGATTTTTGGGCAAATTCAATGACATTGCCTCACTTTGCCTGAGAAACCAAAATTTCACAATTGGAGGTGCTAGCCGCACCAAACTTGGTGTGTGTGTTCATATGAAGCCACAGACTGTGTGTACTAAGTTTGGTGGCGATGTCAATGGCATATATTGACCTGAATGGCATTTCATGTCACCCAACCCCGAATGGCAACTTTTGTCCCAGAAACATTGTCCCGGTACAATTTAACGCTGATCCAAGATATCTACATTTGAGGGCGCGATATTGAATGGTTGAGGAGATACGGCAGTTTAAAATGTCAATCCTGAAGTCCTCGGAGGTGGCCATCAAATGGCCCGATTTGACCGATTCGGCCCCCCAAATGGCCCTTAGCGTCCCCTGTGACATGGGACGTATTCTGCCATTTCAGGAACACGGTCCCGAATGGCCCTTTGTAGCACAAACTGCCAGACCTGAATGGCATAAAGTGTCCCTACAGGCTTTGGGGAACCCAGGGACGATTAGTGCCATTTGGGAGCTTATCATTATGACTCAGAAAGGGACGTTTTGCCTACACTTGACTGGGGTCTCCCAACCCGATCGGCCCTTCTGTTCCCAGACCTCACAAACAATATCTAGAGTAGGCTCTGGGCTAGGAGGCTGAAAGTTATAAGGCGGCATACCTGGGACCAGCCAAACAGGTGTGCAAAGTTTCAAGCAAATCGGATGACTTTGATTTTTGGGCAAATTCAATGACATTGCCTCACTTTGCCTGAGAAACCAAAATTTCACAATTGGAGGTGCTAGCCGCACCAAACTTGGTGTGTGTGTTCATATGAAGCCACAGACTGTGTGTACCAAGTTTGGTGGCTGTAGCCCATTTAGATCAAATTACACCATATATGGTGAAGAAAAAGGGCCGTTCCGACTACATTTGATGGGGCTCTCATGTAGGCCGCATGTCCCACAAATCCGAACCCAAATGGCATAAAGTGTCCCTATAGGCTTTGGGGACAATTAGTGCCATTTGGGAGCTTATCCTTATGACTCAAAAAGGGACATTTCGCCTACACTTGACTGGGGTCTCGTTAAGTCGAAATATCCCAACCCGATCGGCCCTTCTGTTCCCAGTCCTCCCAAACACTATCTAGAGTAGGCTCTGGGCTAGGAGGCTGAAAGTTATGAGGGGGCATACGTGGGAACAGACAAACAGGTGTGCAAAGTTTCAATCAAATCGGATGACTTTGATTTTTGGGCAAATTCAATGACATTGCCTCACTTTGCCTGAGAAACCAAAATTTCACAATTGGAGGTGCTAGCCGCACCAAACTTGGTGTGTGTGTTCATATGAAGCCACAGACTGTGTGTACCAAGTTTGGTGGCTGTAGCACATTTAGATCAAATTACACCATATATGGTGAAGAAAAAGGGCCGTTCCGACTACATTTGAAGGGCTCTCATGTAGGCCGCATGTCCCACAAATCCGAACCCAAATGGCATAAAGTGTCCCTATAGGCTTTGGGGAAACCCGGGACGATTAGTGCCATTCGGGTTGAGATTTTTGGCATAAACGAGAGCCCCATCAAATGTAGTTGGAATGACACTTTTCCAGTTATATGGGTATGTGGCTTTGTAAAAGGGCCGTTCCGAGTACATTTGATCGGGCTCTCATGTAGGCCGCATGTCCCACAATTAGTGCCATTTGGGAGCTTATCCTTATGACTCAAAAAGGGACAATTCGCCTACACTTGACTGGGGTCTCTTTTTGTCCAAAACTCCCAACCCGATCAGCCCTTCTGTTCCCAGACCTCCCAAACAATATCTAGAGTAGGCTCTGGGCTAGGATGCTGAAAGTTATAAGGCGGCATACCTGGGACCAGCCAAACAGGTGTGCAAAGTTTCAAGCAAATCGGATGACTTTGATTTTTGGGCAAATTCAATAACATTGCCTCACTTTGCCTGAGAAACCAAAATTTCACAATTGGAGGTGCTAGCCGCACCATACTTGGTGTGTGTGTTCATATGAAGCCACAGACTGTGTGTACCAAGTTTGGTGGCTGTAGCACATTTAGATCAAATTACACCATATATGGTGAAGAAAAAGGGCCGTTCCGACTACATTTGATGGGGCTCTCATGTAGGCCGCATGTCCCACAAATCCGAACCCAAATGGCATAGTGTCCCTATAGGCTTTGGGGACAATTAGTGCCATTTGGGAGCTTATCCTTATGACTCAAAAAGGGACATTTCGCCTACACTTGACTGGGGTCTCGTTTAGTCGGAAAATCCCAACCCGATCGGCCCTTCTGTTCCCAGTCCTCCCAAACAATATCTAGAGTAGGCTCTGGGCTAGGAGGCTGAAAGTTATAAGGCGGCATACCTGGGACCAGCCAAACAGGTGTGCAAAGTTTCAAGCAAATCGGATGACTTTGATTTTTGGGCAAATTCAATGACATTGCCTCACTTTGCCTGAGAAACCAAAATTTCACAATTGGAGGTGCTAGCCGCACCAAACTTGGTGTGTGTGTTCATATGAAGCCACAGACTGTGTGTACTAAGTTTGGTGGTGATGTCAATGGCATATATTGACCTGAATGGCATTTCATGTCACCCAACCCCGAATGGCAACTTTTGTCACAGAAACATTGTCCCGGTACAATTTAACGCTGATCCAAGATATTTACGTTTGAGGGCGAGATATTGAATGGTTGAGGAGATACGGCAGTTTAAAATGTCAATCCTGAAGTCCTCGGAGGTGGCCATCAAATGGCCCGATTTGACCGATTCGGCCCCCCAAATGGCCCTTAGCGTCCCCTGTGACATGGGACGTATTCTGCCATTTCGGGAACACGGTCCCGAATGGCCCTTTGTAGCACAAACTGCCAGACCCGAATGGCATAAAGTGTCCCTACAGGCTTTGGGGAACCCCGGGACGATTAGTGCCATTTGGGAGCTTATCATTATGACTCACAAAGGGACATTTCGCCTACACTTGACTGGGGTCTCCCAACCCGATCGGCCCTTCTGTTCCCAGACCTCCCAAACAATATCTAGAGTAGGCTCTGGGCTAGGAGGCTGAAAGTTATGAGGGGGCATACGTGGGAACAGACAAACAGGTGTGCAAAGTTTCAATCAAATCGGATGACTTTGATTTTTGGGCAAATTCAATGACATTGCCTCACTTTGCCTGAGAAACCAAACTTTCACAATTGGAGGTGCTAGCCGCACCAAACTTGGTGTGTGTGTTCATATGAAGCCACAGACTGTGTGTACCAAGTTTGGTGGCTGTAGCACATTTAGATCAAATTACACCATATATGGTGAAGAAAAAGGGCCGTTGATGGGGCTCTCATGTAGGCCGCATGTCCCACAAATCCGAACCCAAAGGGCATAAAGTGTCCCTGTAGGCTTTGGGGAAACCCGGGACGATTAGTGCCATTCGGGTTGGGATTTTTGGCATAAACGAGAGCCCCATCAAATGTAGTTGGAATGACACTTTTCCAGTTATAAGGGTATGTGGCTTTGTAAAAGGGCTGTTCCGACTACATTTGATGGGGCTCTCATGTAGGCTGCATGTCCCACAATTAGTGCCATTTGGGAACTTATCCATATGACTCAGAAAGGGACATTTCGCCTACACTTGACTGGGGTCTCATTTAGTCGAAAAATCCCAACCCGATCAGCCCTTCTGTTCCCAGTCCTCCCAAACAATATCTAGAGTAGGCTCTGGGCTAGGAGGCTGAAAGTTATAAGGCGGCATACCTGGGACCAGCCAAACAGGTGTGCAAAGTTTCAAGCAAATCGGATGACTTTGATTTTTGGGCAAATTCAATGACATTGCCTCACTTTGCCTGAGAAACCAAAATTTCACAAGTGGAGGTGCTAGCCGCACCAAACTTGGTGTGTGTGTTCATATGAAGCCACAGACTGTGTGTACTAAGTTTGGTGGCGATGTCAATGGCATATATTGACCTGAATGGCATTTCATGTCACCCAACCCCGAATGGCAACTTTTGTCCCAGAAACATTGTCCCGGTACAATTTAACGCTGATCCAAGATATCTACGTTTGAGGGCGAGATATTGAATGGTTGAGGAGATACGGCAGTTTAAAATGTCAATCCTGAAGTCCTCGGAGGTGGCCATCAAATGGCCCGATTTGACCGATTCGGCCCCCCAAATGGCCCTTAGCGTCCCCTGTGACATGGGACGTATTCTGCCATTTCGGGAACACGGTCCCGAAAGGCCCTTTGTAGCACAAACTGCCAGACCCGAATGGCATAAAGTGTCCCTACAGGCTTTGGGGAACCCCGGGACGATTAGTGCCATTTGGGAGCTTATCATTATGACTCAGAAAGGGACATTTCGCCTACACTTGACTGGGGTCTCCCAACCCGATCGGCCCTTCTGTTCCCAGACCTCCCAAACAATATCTAGAGTAGGCTCTGGGCTAGGAGGCTGAAAGTTATGAGGGGGCATACGTGGGAACAGACAAACAGGTGTGCAAATTTTCAATCAAATCGGATGACTTTGATTTTTGGGCAAATTCAATGACATTGCCTCACTTTGCCTGAGAAACCAAAATTTCACAATTGGAGGCGCTAGCCGCACCAAACTTGGTGTGTGTGTTCATATGAAGCCACAGACTGTGTGTACCAAGTTTGGTGGCTGTAGCACATTTAGATCAAATTACACCATATATTGGTGTAATTTGGTGTAACCTATCACTACCAGAGTAACTATCACTGCCAGAGTAACTATCACTGCCAGAGTAACTATCACTGCCAGAGTAACTAACACTACCAGAGTACGTATCACTACCAGAGTAACTATCACTCCCAGAGTAACTATCATTTCCAGAGTACCTATCACTACCAGAGTAACTATCATTACCAGAGTAACTATCACTTCCAGAATAACTATCACTACCAGAGTAACTATCACTGCCAGAGTAACTATCACTGCCAGAGTAACTATCATTGCCAGAGTAACTATCACTGCCAGAGTAACTATCACTGCCAGAGTAACTAACACTACGAGAGTAACTATCACTGCCAGAGTAACTATCACTGCCAGAGTAACTATCACTACCAGAGTAACTATCACTCCCAGAGTACCTATCACAACCAGAGTAACTATCACTACCAGAGTAACTATCACTCCCAGAGTAACTATCATTACCAGAGTACCTATCATTACCAGAGTAACTATCATTACCAGAGTAACTATCACTACCAGAGTAACTATCATTACCAGAGTAACTATCACTACCAGAGTACCTATCATTACCAGAGTAACTATCACGACCAGAGTAACTATCACAACCAGAGTAACTATCACTACCAGAGTACCTATCATCACCAGAGTAACTATCACGACCAGAGTAACTATCACCACCAGAGTAACTATCACAACCAGAGTAACTATCACGACCAGAGTACCTATCACTACCAGAGTAACTATCATTACCAGAGTAATTATCACTACCAGAGTAACTATCACTACCAGAGTACCTATCATTACCAGAGTACCTATCATTACCAGAGTAACTATCACTACTAGACTAACTAATGCAACCGTGGCGCACTGGGTTAAGAGGTCGTCTGGGAACCGGAAGGTCTACGTTTCGATCCGACTGGGACGTGTCACGTGTTGAAGTGTACCTGAGCAATACACTGAACCCCCGGCTCCCCACTGCTCCCTATATACAGGGATTGGTCAAATGCAGAGACAAATTTCCCCCTTAAAGGGATGAAGATAGTATACATTCTAGTAACTATCACTGCCAAGGTAACTATCACTACCAGAGTAACTATCACTACCAGAGTAACTATCACTACCAGAGTACCTGTCATTACCAGAGTAACTATCACTACCAGAGTAACTATCACAACCAGAGTAACTATCACTCCCAGAGTAACTATCACTACCAGAGTACCTATCACTACCAGAGCAACTATCACTACTAGAGTAACTATCATTACCGGAGGAACTATCACTACCGGAGTACCTATCACTACCAGAGTAACTGTCACTACCAGAGTAACTATCACTACCAGAGTAATTATCACTACCAGAGTACCTATCACTACCAGAGTAACTATCATTGCCATAGTAACTATCACTACCAGAGTACCTATCACTACCAGAGTAACTATCACCACCAGAGTAACTATCATTCCCAGAGTAACTATCACTACCAGAGTACCTATCATTACCAGAGTAACTATCACTACCAGAGTAACTATCACTACCAGAGTAACTATCATTACCAGAGTACCTATCATTACCAGAGTAACTATCACTACCAGAGTAACTATCATTACCAGAGTACCTATCACTACTGGAGTAACTAATGCGACCGTGGCGCACTGGGTGAAGAGGTCGTCTGGGAGCCGGAAGGTCCACGGTTCAATCCCCGACTGGGACGTGTCACGTGTTGAAGTGTTCCTGAGCAATACACTGAACCCCCGGCTCCCCACTGCTCCCTATATACAGGGATTGGGCAAATGCAGAGACAAATCTCCCCCTTAAAGGGATAAAGATAGTATACATTCTAGTAACTATCACTACCAGAGTACCTATCACTACCAGAGTAACTATCACTACCAGAGTAACTATCACAACCAGAGTACCTATCACTGCCAGAGTACCTATCATTACCAGAGTAACTATCACTACCAGAGTAACTATCACTACCAGAGTACCAATCACTACCAGAGTAATTATCACTACCAGAGTAACTATCATTACCAGAGTACCTATCACTACCAGAGTAACTATCACTACTAGAGTAACTAATGCGACCGTGGCGCACTGGGCTAAGAGGTCGTCTGGGAACCGGAAGGTCCACGGTTCGATCCCCGACTGGGACGTGTCACGTGTTGAAGTGTACCTGAGCAATACACGGCTCCCCACTGCTCCCTATATACAGGGATTGGTCAAATGCAGAGACAAATTTCCCCCTTAAAGGGATAAAGATAGTATACATTCTGGTAACTATCACTACCATAGTAACTATCACTACCAGAGTACCTATCATTACCAGAGTAACTATCACGACCAGAGTAACTATCACTACCAAAGTAACTATCACAACCAGAGTAACTATCATTACCAGAGTACCTATCACTACCAGAGTACCTATCACTACCAGAGTAACTATCACTACCAGAGTACCAATCACTACCAGAGTAATTATCACTACCAGAGTAACTATCATTACCAGAGTACCTATCACTACCAGAGTAACTATCACTACTAGAGTAACTAATGCGACCGTGGCGCACTGGGTTAAGAGGTCGTCTGGGAACCGGAAGGTCCACGGTTCGGTCCCCGACTGGGACGTGTCACGTGTTGAAGTGTACCTGAGCAATACACTGAACCCCCGGCTCCCCACTGCTCCCTATATACAGGGATTGGTCAAATGCAGAGACAAATTGCCACCTTAAAGGGATAAAGATAGTATACATTCTAGTAACTATCACTACCATAGTAACTATCTTTACCAGAGTAAATATCACTACCAGAGTAACTATCACTACCAGAGTAACTATCACTGCCAGAGTAACTATCATTACCAGAGTAACTATCACTGCCAGAGTAACTATCACTACCAGAGTACCTATCACTACCAGAGTAACTAACACTACCAGAGTACCTATCACTACCAGAGTAACTATCACTTCCAGAGTAACTATCATTACCAGAGTGCCGGAAATGACGCTTTGCAAATAGTCCGACACTTCCTGCGTCCTCTGCCTGGCGCTACAGAATGCGTGCGTCATGTTGCTCTGTGTCAAGTGTCAACCGCGTAGTGTAAAAGTCACATAAATCGGATGCAGTTTGTCAGAAAACGCAGATTTCCTTTCGCCAGCAGGTGGCGCTGTGAGTACTAGTGAAAATAAGCTTGTAGACATCCTCAGGCCATGGGTGGTATCAAGCATGAGAAGTTTGGGACCGTTTGGAACAGCTGCAGCTGAGTTACATCAGCTTTTTTCATGAGGAATCACATAAAGTGATGGCCCGCTACGGCTAAACTATTCTGTCAAACGTAAAGCTTTTAATAACTTTTAATCCCAACGGTCTTGACATGGCACTAGCAAAATTTAAAGTGGATCTGACGAAGTCCCTAGGAGGAGTTCGTTAAAGTATAGCGACAAGAAATAGGCCGAAATCGATGGAAAAATGACACATAAATCAAAATTCCCGACTTCCGGTCGGGTTTAGAGCTTGGTCCCAAGAGACTCATTTTTAAGTCTCCATAGGATACATGTGTGTACCAACTTTCATACATGTAGCTCAAACGTAGCGCTGGGGTTGCTCTTTCGAAATATTGTAGGGGGCGCTATAGAGGCAATTTAAAACGGCCAAGCCAAAAAAACATATACACTATGTCTTCCTGTGACCTACGAGACATGTACAAAGTTTCATGCGTTTTTGAGCATCCCAACACACTAAACCATCAGCTTCCTGTTTCATGGCGAACGATGGGTCGCCATGGCAACAGCGTTCAACGAAAACGCACAATATTCTCGGCGAATTAATGCTATCTTTACCCAATTTGAGACTGATCAGGTCACCTGGCTAGGAGGAATGACTAAAAGTAAAAAAAAAAAAACTATCAAAAAGCTTTTCATAACTTTTGATGAGGTAGGCCCATTAATTACCCAAAGCAAATTTGGTAGCAATCGGATCCAGAATCTAGGAGGAGATAGCAAAAATGGGTTTCACACTAAATTCAAAATGGCGGAAAATCTAAGTAGGCGGAGCTTAGGGGTCTGAGAGGCTTTTTTTTAGATCTAGCGGATTGGGACATGTGGGTCAAATTTCAAGTCAATCGGACATACTGGCCGAGGGGCGTCGCCGGACCGATTTGTAGGGAGCGCTAGAGAGCCACCTTTCTACACAGAAAGATGCATCCATTGTCAGATGGCTATTTTCTCCAGGCCTGACAAGTCCCCAAAGTTTCGTGAGTTTTGGAGTATGGCAAGTCCCTCCCAAGCAGTCCCAAAGCTTAAAAAGATAAATAATAAATAATAATTAAAGCTGCGAGCAGCGATGATCGGGCCCTCGCCATATGCACGTCGGGGTGCCGGCAGGACGCCGGCCTGCGCGGCCGAGAACGTACGCGACCGTCGGACGACGCGAGGACTCTGGTTGATGCTGCCATTCAGTTCTGTGACCATCAGACACTGCATGCAGGTTTAGAGCATGGCCCCAACATACTTTTATGTAAGTCCATATGTGATACATGTTCCTACCAAATTTCATACATCTAGGTGAAACGTACCGCGAGGGCTGCTTCGTCGAAATTTTGTAGGTGGCGCTATTGAGCCGATTTGCCACTCTGAACCAATAAAATCATATTATATAACTACATTTTGGGCTTTAATTGTGTATGCCAAGTTTGCTTATGTTTCGAGCATTTTTAGCCTCTCAAAATTACCTTTGTTGTTAACAGCGAAGACTGCATCGCCACGGCAACAGCTTTTCACGAAACAACAAGCTTTGAGTAACTTTTCATCACAAAGGTCTTGAGACTGTACCGACCAAATTTGAAGTTGATCTGATTAATTCCCTAGGAGGAGTTCGTTAAAGTGCAGCGCCTGGAAATGACAGAAACGACACTAGAAATTCATAAAAAATTCCGTTCCATCTGGTAAAGATCTGATGATGTGGAGTCGAGTTACATCAATTTATTCGTTCATGGCGAAGGATCGAAATTCGCCGAGCCGCCACGTCGCCGCCCTTCAGTAACTTCTTACAATCTTCACAATGAAGCATTATCAAGGTCTTAAGACTTTTCTGACAACATTTGAGAGGGATCTGATTAATCTGTGAGGAGCAGGATGTCAAAGTACACAACGTACAACTTCCGGTTGCCACTAGGTGGCGCTATCACTATGATTCTAAATTATCATATAGATGTGTTCCGGGTCGGGATGTTATGACATATGAGAGATTTGGAGCAGATTAGACAATGTACGGCCGAGTTACAACAACTTCCTGTTTTGTGGCGAATGGTGTTTATTTGACGCCACGCCACGGCCACATAGTTCGATAACTTTTTGATCTTTGAGTAACTTTTCACTGCCAAGGTCTCAAGAGCAGACTAGACGAATCTGAAGTCAATCGGGTCAAATCTCTGGGAGGAGTTCGTTAAAGTATGACGCCTTGAAACGGTCAAAAAACGTCATAAAAGTAAAAATGGCCGACTTCCTGTTTGGTTTAGAGAAAACTTCCAAGAGGATTTTTTGTGCGTCTCATCACGATCCACATTGGTACCAAATTTCATACAGCTAGGTGACACCCGATGTTGGGGCTACTCAATAGGGGGCGCTAGGGAGCCAATATTTCATACCGCGGCTGGACACCCCAATCAGAATGCTATTTTCGCAAATTCTGGTTTACGTGCCAAATTTCACAAAATTCCCAATATCCCAAGCACCTCCTTTTTGCCATGAAAGTGGAAGAATAAGAATAAGAAAAAACATTAGAAATACAATAGGTCCTCCGCTCCGACTACGTCGGTGCTCGGGCCCTAATAATAATAAACATTAGAAATACAATAGGTCCTCCGCTCCGACTACGTCGGTGCTCGGGCCCTAATAATAATAATAAACATTAGAAATACAATAGGTCCTCCGCTCCGACTACGTCGGTGCTCGGGCCCTAACAATAATAATAAACATTAGAAATACAATAGGTCCTCCGCTCCGACTACGTCGGTGCTCGGGCCCTAATAATAATAATAAACATTAGAAATACAATAGGTCCTCCGCTCCGACTACGTCGGTGCTCGGGCCCTAACAATAATAAGCATTAGAAATACAATAGGTCCTCCGCTCCGACTACGTCGGTGCTCGGGCCCTAATAATAAACATTAGAAATACAATAGGTCCTCCGCTCCGACTACGTCGGTGCTCGGGCCCTAATAATAAACATTAGAAATACAATAGGTCCTCCGCTCCGACTACGTCGGTTCTCGGGCCCTAATAAGAAAAAACATTAGAAATACAATAGGTCCTCCGCTCCGACTACGCCGGTGCTCGGGCCCTAATAAACATTAGAAATACAATAGGTCCTCCGCTCCGACTACGTCGGTGCTCGGGCCCTAATAAATAGCTCCAACACTATGTTTACTTTCACAAAATGACATCAGACTGTGAAATCAACTGTCCTGAGCCATCAACTTTTGGCCTCCTCTCTGCCTGAAACGTCTTTTATGAGCATAAAAAGTGAAAATGCATCTCCAGGCAGTAACGTGCTGAAAGCTGCAGATATTCATGAACATGACATTAAACTGTGAAATCAACTGTCCTGAGGCACTTTTTTGAAGAAAATCTTTGAGACTATGTTTACTTTCACAAAATCAACTTTTGGCCTCCTCTGCCTGAAACGTCTAAAAATGTGAAAATGCAACATCATGCATTTGCACTGATATAAAATCATGGATGCAACAGAACGTTCTCAAACTCAACTGCAATAAGTCCACCGTACAAAAAAAAGTCAGAGAAAGTTAAGATAAGATTACGTAAATTTTCTTTTATGAGGCCCAATGTCTGTGTCTACGTCGTTTTTTGGAGACAATTGACTTTGTACATACTGTGCATTTTTTGTTTTCTTTAAATTTTATTCAAATTGTATTATATTCTGCTCTGTTATCTGATTGTATTGTATATATTGAGCATCTTCCATCTTTGAATATAGTATCTATCTATCTATCTATCTATCTATCTATCTATCTATCTATCTATCTATCTAAAGCACTGAGACTGAACCTAAACTGTAAAGTTGCTGGCTATTAAACCAAAACAATGAGCTGAACGATGCCAAAACGCATCATGTATTTCACTTTTATTGACCCTTAAAGGAGCAGTGCGACATTTTTGGTAATATGCCTGTTTTCTGACTGTGAGACAGATATCAGTCTGAGGCAGGGGCGGACTGGCCATCGGGGATACCGGGGGAATCCCCGGTAGGCCGACGGGGTTTCGGCCGGTCCAATACCGGACTTCCTCCATCATCAACCGGCCCTCGCTCTGAGATCGCTGACCCCGACTGTATTCTATGCTTCACAGAACATGTTAAATTTTCTCTAATACTTAAAGCTCATAGTCACTGACGAAGATTTATACTACTCCTGTATTCACACTCGTGGTTTCCATCTGCGAGCCGGCGCAACACCCCTACACACACACACCATCACACACCCAGAATGCAATCTGCCCCAAAGAGGTGGGTCTATGAAGCAGTTTAGCCAATGATGCTTTAATGCTGATTAAAGATATAAATGAGTGAAATACAATTTAGCCAATCAGCGTCCTCAAATTGATTCAGTGCCGGCGCCGGCATTCTGGTCGATAGTAGTTCACGGAGCGTCTCTGATCTGAACTACAGACAAGCCGCCTAAGCCCCGCCTCTTCACGTTTAGAATGCCACATATAGATAGTGACATATCTGCTATATGTTATCCTTCCACAATTAATTCTAGATCACAACAGCCTTTTATGTAGATATTTTTTTATTTTCTTTTTTATTTATCATATTACTATTATTTTATTTTGGGGGGAGGGGATTAGTAATGTAATACCGATTTATCAGCAGCATTAACTAAGGTACCACACTTTTATCTTATTGCTCTCTTGAGTGAAGCGGACTAAGAGTTTGGACTTCCACGCTTCAGGCGACACATCCTGCCAGCAACGAGAGGTTTTCTTTCATTTCATTTTTCCAAATTGTGTGTTGCGTTTGTTGTAAACTCAAATTAAAGGTAACCTGAATATAGTTAGATTGTATCGTTTCCTGTAAAAGGGAATTATTACGGTAACCCTCAAGTTATTAAAGGGAAATAGAAAACAGCCCTACCTAGAACATGTGCACCATGTGCCACCATATACTGCGTATAACCATCTGATACTCTCCCAGAGTTAAGCATATTCATCGAGCAAACTATACCTACCTTGGAGTGTTACAATAGCCAGTATCATTTTATTCAATGTGTCCATCCGGGCAAATTGGTGGATCCAAATGTTATAAAAAAAAACAGCTATGATGCAATTTCTTTGTAATCATCCAAAATAATGTTAAGTGTATGGGTATTTTTCCAAGTAGGCCACTGACTGGTCGATACGTGCGATGCATTGAGTGGGCAACGCGCCGTGTATTGAGTGGGCCGGTCTGACAGTAACTCCCGGGCCACTTTTTTCCCCCAGTCCGCTCCTGGTCTGAGGTTTGTGTGTTAAGCAGGCCTACAGAGCTTGAGTTAGGTCATGGTAAGCCTAGCTTGGCATAAAGACTTGTGAAGTAGGGGGAAACAGCTAGCCTGGCTCTGTCCAACGCTCAAAAATATACCCAACAACAGCTGTAAAGCTCACTAATTGACCCTGAGAGGAGTGACACCCTGGAAACCAAAGACAAGATGACAGTACTCAAGTCAAAGGCCCAATCGCAATGTCCCTTAACTGACGTCTCCTGTTAAATGGTTGAGTGTGAGGTACTGGACGGGCTGAAATGGTTTAAATACGAATGGGACAGCACTTTGCTGCAACGTATCATGTTTCCATGACAAAATCAGAAAATGTTACGTACAATTCTGTATATTTATTTTATATTCTTCACTCACTGATTTGAATGTCTTCCAGGCTTTTGCCTCACAAAATGATGAGGTATTTGTCAAATAATCTATTTACTTGTTTTTGTCAAAACAGCTTAACAAAATTAAACGTTTGATGAATAAAGCTGTGTAATATACGCTCTGTTTCCATTCCTCTGCTTTTATGTGTTTTCATGTTTCATCTGTAATCCTTAATGTTTCATTCACTAGCTTAGGCCCTCACCTCGGCCGGAGCGAGCCTTCGTCGGTTGTTAGGAGTGTTGAGGAATGGTTGATGGAGATTTGGCCTGATGCGGTTTGGGGGAGACTTAGCTGAGGATCCACTGCGGCTCCCGGGCCTTGCAGACCCCCCGATCTCCATGGGATAGGAGCATGATGACTATGGGGTGAGATAACCATTAACAAGAGGGATGGAGGGTGGGGTGCAGAACACGCGAGTGTGCCGAGCTTAGAGTGGGTAGGTAGTTATAGGAGTGTGGCCGGAAGTGGGCGAGTGGCTGAGGTGTGGTCCGGCTCCTGAAATTCAGCTAAGTTTTATCTCCAATTCACTAGCTTAGGCCCCCACCTCGGCCGGAGCGAGCCTTCGTCGGTTGTTAGGAGTGTTGAGGAATGGTTGATGGAGATTTGGCCTGATGCGGTTTGGGGGAGGCTTAGCTGAGGATCCACTGCGGCTCCCGGGCCTTGCAGACCCCCAAAATAAGCCTGTGCGCTGGTCGGCCAGATCGAGCAATGCCACTCAAAAATGTCCTTGTTCTCCTCGCGTGTACTACGTTTCCAAAAGCAAATTGGCATCCCAAAATAAGAGTGCAGAAGTTGTTACAGACAAGGATAGATTTCATTCGTGTTTTTGGCTGACTCGGAAGTCTGAGAGAAACTGGGATCTGGGCTCTTCTGTCATGAGTGATATTGTCACCATTACAGACAAACCTGAGGTCTTCGGTGAAGATGTGGAAGAGCAGGTACAAACTTTTATTCCAAAAGGAGCTCAACCTTTCAGACTGAGATTGCAAAGGAAATTATCTTTTCCCGAGCACATCATCTAGAAAATCTAAAATAATTTGCAGACGCAGCTGCTTCTTCAACAAAAACCTCACAACAATTATTTCTGGATATAAATTCACTAAACTGGATATGAGGCCTGCCTGTGTATGTGTGTGAAGAAATAATAGTTGCCACCAAACTTGCCAAAGCAAAAAAGTGTATTTTTCTGTTGTTCTGTGGGTTATTTATGGTGTGGTCAGTGTGTGCCCTTATGCTTTATGTCTTGTTTTCGGTTTTTATTCCTCTGTGCACATTCTTGTGAACGTGATACCTCAGAAATTCCTGAAGAGAATTTCTATGGTGTCTTATTTATTTTCTCCCTTCCTCTTTTAATCTAGCGGGAGTTAATGGAACAAAATTCTCAGCTGAAAGTTGAATCCCAAATCTGCGTTACCCGTTTGGATCACATTCTCTCAGAAAAAGACAAAGCCCACTAGTATCTCTGATGAGGCAGGACAGTGACCAGTTGTAGCTGCGATTCCTCAGTGGTGGTACTCAGTCGCCCTTTGGTGATACAGCACATGGAGAGCTTCAAGGTAAGAGTCCAGAAAGGCAGAGCAAGAAAGATTATTAAAAAGCACCCCTCCACCTCTCTTCCATCATTGGAGGGGTCCACCGGTTTCCCTCAACACCTCTGCTCCTTCCAAAGATGCCTTTAAAAGTCTAGAAAAACGCTACGCCCGGTAAGAAAGAGGAGCGCACCCAGGCCCGCTATGCCAAAGGATGTCACCTAAACGGTTAAGGACCCCAATTAGTCTATGGTTACGGTTTAGGCTATACTGTAACTATACTAACCCCACTCTTCGACGCACACTTTCAAAACCAACTCCAATCCTTCAAAACTCAATCAACTGACTTTGTTTCCCCATTGATCCCACACATTTCCATCCATTTGGTAATCTTACAAAGACAACTATTGACTCAGCCAACTACCAGTCCATTACATATCTACCAACACACAAGAATTTGAATGCACCCTTAATTTATTCACTGAAAAAAAGAAGTTGATATCGTATGTACAGTGTGTACACTGTGATTAACCACAGGCTATATTCAGTGTCAGTTGACCCACAGCCCAATCCAATTTTTAAGAATCTCATTTAGATCACAATGATATGTATATGATACAAAGTTAGATTCTGACCTTAAACGATATATAAGAAGTGTACGTATTCACCGTGACATCACCCATTGGTTCGTGGATTGCCGTTTCAAAGCCTTGAGTTTGGCATTTTGGCCGTCGCCATCTTGGCTTTTTGCAACCAGAAGTGACACGAGAGGGTGGAGCTAACAACAACCAAACGTTAATGGAGACATTTTTATGTGACCACAAAGGTTATAATTAACTTTCCTGAACTGAAAACACACTAAGACAAAAACTTGGTCAACACCCAGACCAAGCACATCGTGTTAGCAGCCTGTCAATAACAATAAGCCCACCCTAATGCATACTCTGCTTTATGGTTATTTGACTCTAAATGGACCATCATTTACTAAATGAACATCATGCTGTATTGAAGAAAGCTTGAAACTAGAGATTGAGACCATAAACTCATGTTTACAATGTTTACTGAGGGAATAAATAAAGTGAGAAGTTTTTTCTCATCTTCTTTTTGTAACCAGAGGCTTCACTTGTCAGACCAGGAGGTTGCCGCCTTGTCCTGAGTCACGGGACCTACATTAGGAATTTTTCAGCATTGCCATACCAAAAACTACATTTCACATCAATAGGCTTTTATTCACAGAAGACATTTGTCATGTCACAGTAGAAAAAGCACAGGTGTTGTTGAATCCATTTAGCTGCTTCGGTTTTAGGGCCCTGGTGTTGTGAACGCTGGCTCATTCTAATCCTGGGCGAACAGTATCGTGGTACCAAAGCTTGTGAATCGCACCAATTCAATACATTCTATCAAAGCTTGTGCCAAAAGAATAACGTGACTGGTGATGTCCGAAGCTTAGACACCCTATTTTATAGAAACATCAAGACTTTCTCAAAACTGTCTTGTTTTTGTCAAAGCACATTTGAAGTCCATAATCAGTTTCCTGAATTGAATGTGTAGGTTGTTTTATGTTGTTGGGATGTAGCCATATAGTCACACAGATAGCTGTAATGCTGCGTTCACACCAAACGCGGCGCGAATTATTCGCGCAAGTAGATTATATACAAAGTCTATGCACAGATGCGATGAGACTGGCGCGGCGCGGATTTGCGATGGTGCGGCGCGGATTTGCGATGGCGCGGCGCGAATTTGCGGGGCGACGGACGCGAATTTGCGGCGCGACGGACGCGAATTTGCGGCGCGACGGATGCGAATTTGCAGCGCGATGGAGGCGATGGATGGCAATTCGTACATAGACGTGCTAAGAAGCTGTACATGGAGGGACTTCTTCTTTAAATTCCATTGGCGGATCGCAACCAACCTGCATAGGTGCATACCGCCACCTACTGTACCGGAGAGTGCATTTTCAGGGTAACCTTTTCTTCACTGTTCTGATAATAAAATAAAATTATATATATATAAATAACTAAAGAAATAAACCTCAACAACACCTACTAACAACTAAATCCTACGGTCTAATCCCGTTTATTTCCATGGAGGGGCTTAGGAGCCAGGGGAATGTAGGTGAAGGAAACAGGAAGTGACGGAAAGGAGGACACACCACACAAACAGCTATTCACCGCTTGCTGGCCTGCCCTTCCTTTTCGGCGTTACAGTAATTAATTAATGCTTTAACGTGAAAACAAAAAATACCATGATATACCGTGAAACCGCCAGAATCTTACAAAATACCGTGATATGCATTTTTGGTCATACCGCCCAGCCCTACTTCCTATGACACAATGAGAAACCACATAACCACAAGCACCATTGACTTTGATTTAAACGTAAAAAAATACAAATTTGTTTTCCTGAGGATACAATGTGCAAACATTGAGGCAGAAGCTTGGTTTTATACCGTCATTTTGGCGTTTTATGTAAAAACACATAATTCTCACAAAGTGAAATTATTACAAAACACAGCCAAACAATTGTATGACCTTATTATCAATACAAATCTACTACCATAAAGATTCCTAAGACTCCAAGAGATGTCTACAAATTTAAATACAGG
Source organism: Lycodopsis pacificus (assembly GCA_028022725.1). Taxonomy (NCBI): domain Eukaryota; kingdom Metazoa; phylum Chordata; class Actinopteri; order Perciformes; family Zoarcidae; genus Lycodopsis; species Lycodopsis pacificus. The sequence goes on from CM051695.1 coordinate 498,660, forward strand.
ACACAAACATCAACAATTCCGTTCTCTACACATTCCCTACACAAACATATGCTTGTACAGAAAGGTCATCTTCACCAAAACCTCCATGTTGCTCCGAGGTAAGTGACATACTCATGTCCATTGAAAATAAACTTTCCGGCTTTGACTCCAGACTCTCGCTCATCGAAGTGTTAGGGTTCAAAAACCAAAAAGGATGAGAGCCTGCAGGCCGCAGGGACTTTTCTGCTGCCCTCGTAGCGCGCACGCGCATCAGAAAAATGGACTGGATCCGGTTCACAATCAATAACAATATTTAATGAACTACATGAAATTCACTTATAAGCTGCATTAACTACCAATAGTAATGTTCTCGAGAACAGAGACCACACGCACGCACCTCACTCACAGGTCTGAAAAACGAGGGCGGATGTGGTCTGAGGAATTCTCTCCAGAACTGTCTCTTATATGTCGGAAATGTCCAAACAGTCATAAATCATCTGAATGACCCTCCGTGGCGATCTGCGGTTGGCTCCATTTTAATTCTGTCCCCTCCCTGGATCGATCCCTTAGCGAAACAGCTTTGCTCCTTGATAAACATCTGTCTTGACTCCACCTCTGGTCAGCTTGTCCTTCCCACTGACCTCCTCCTCCAGTTGCTGCATGTCTCATCCAGAATCCCTGTCTGACCCTTTAACTATTCTTAGTGTTTTAATACCTTTAGTGACTATACTTTTATGATTTAATACATTCAATTAGTTAATATACTGTAACACATAACTAAATTATTATTATGACACTTCTACTCATCACTAGGGGGGTTATTTAATCTTACTTATAATGCGTTTAATACTGAAATTCTCCACAGAAGTCCTACACCGGGAATTCCAGGCTCTGTGCCACAGCCTGGAATCTATCCATTAGATAGTAACAGTTGGGATGGGGCAGCCCATACACCACCTATCCCTTTCTGCACAGGTGCCATCACGTATTTGGGAATACATATTTCCCCCAGGCTGTCAGAGCTGTTCACAGTCAACTTCACTCCATTACTTAAAACAATAAATGACGACCTCCTCCGCTGGATGAACATTACCACTCATGAGCAGAATAGCTACAGTTAAAATGACAATACTTCCTAAAATAAATTACCTATTCACAATGATACCATCTCAACCCACCCACTCCTGGTTCAAGTCGCTTGACTCAATCATTACTCAATTCTACTGGAAAAATATAACACCAAGAATTAAACTGGCCACTCTACAAAAACCAAAAACACAAGGAGGACTTGAAGCTCCACATTTTTTTCACTACTCTCTTGCACATAACCTTCAGTGCATTCTTAAATGGATCCACCCCAGCCAATCAGACAACACATGTTTAGATATAGAACAGACAGTTTGTAAGGACATTTTATGCAGCAGAATTATTCCAGCATTTACGGGACTTGTTCAGCGGTGCAGGAAAAACACCAACCAATGCGTTGTGAATCACATCACGTGAATATATATGAGTATTCTGACAAGTTTCCTGACTTGAGTGAGATGTACAAACACCGTGACACACGGGGAGAGACGAGGAGAGAGAGAGCAGAGCAGGACTGTTGAAGTGAGAGATGTGAAAGTCAAATCATAGGACGATTTCCAAAAGAGGGAAATGTCCAGAGAGACCAGAGTCATAGACTCTGACTGGACAGAGGTGAATTCTTCAAACACTAATTTCTCTTTTTAGAAGATGAGAAAAATATAATGTGGCTTTTTCACTTCACCCTGAATGAACTGAGTTTAAAGCTGCAGGGCAATTCAGTGAAAATAAGTTTTCTAAATTTAACATTAAGGCCACTAACCTAGAATTACCCCCTCAACCTCAGAATTAATTAATGTCCCCTCTTCAAAAAAGTTAATCTCAAAAATATGTAGAGTAATATCACAGTCTGACAAAACATTATCCATACCATCAAGAAAATGGGAATCAGACCTGTCCATCACTCCTGATGCTGATTTCTGGAACCAAATCTGCGATAACATCTACTAAAAATGCCAATTTACAACTAATACAGTATAAAATACTTCACAGAATTCATTACACCGGGCAAAAAATGTTTCAAATGGGATTCACGTCAGATATCTGTTCACATTACACTCAAAACAGCCCGGATAGCTATGTTCACGCCACCTGGCACTGCACACCAGTTAACTACTTTTGGGAAGAAATAACTGAGTCACTGTCTGTCTTCCTGGGCTGCCTCGTCCCTTTATCCCCTTCACTGTGCTTACTAGGAGACATCTCAACAATACATCTGACTAAAACAAACCGCAAATTACTCCTTGTGGCCCTAACTATCCCCAAGAAAACTATCCTCATGAACTGGAAATCAAGGAATAATACACACATCGCACGCTGGAGAAACTTAATGACAGAGTATATTTCAATGGAAAATCTAACCTCATCCATCATATACAATACAACAGAACACCATTCTACCTGGTCATCCCTCACTATGTTTCTGCAAAGGTGACACCACCCATTCTATTAATATTGAAATTTGTATAGTATATATGTTGTGTAAAATAATATGCGTTTGACTTGTATGCTTATATTGCGGAGTTGTGAGGTCACAGTAAGTAGGTTAAAAACTCCAGATAAGGCATTCCGGCGCTTGCCTGTACAAATGAAAGATACTGTGGCCTGAAGAGAAAACCTCCTGCTTACAGCACTAGATTAGGGCGGAGAGCCGCCAGCAGAGCGTAGGAGACGAACCCCTTATCTATTCACACAGAGGCTTTTGTCTTAGCTTAGAATTGCACCTTTCCGGCGTCTCGTGCCAATAACATGCATACACACTGATGATGCAACGCTGGAGGACCAATCGAGAGCCAGTGTGAGTGATGATGCTCAGTGCTCCGTCGGGCCCTTTGACCTCTAAGGACAGAGCCGCCCCTACTTTATATTCCACCAATAGACTTCTCTAAGAAGAAACTATATAATGTTGTGCGCAATGATGTTTACGCGCCTTTTCATGCCTTTTCAGCTTTTCATGCTTTTCCTGTCTTTCGTACATTTTACCTGTTCCTCCTGAACAGAGATTAGGCCGCGTGCACGCTTGACTGCCTGGCATAATACTCCTGTTATAATAAACCTTATTGCTTTGAATTAAGCTAAATGCCTCGATCTCCATCTGTTCACTCCGAGAGTTTTTCTCCCTCGACATATATACCAGTATATATATATTTTTTTTTTGTGTATTTTTTACTATTGTTGATTTCTGTTTTGTTTTTCTTGCCGGACAACCAATTGAAACCCACGTACATGCATACATGAACATCCATATGCACACATACTTACCTGTTTTTAATTTTTTAATTTTTTTCATTTAATTTTTTATTATTATTATTATTTTGATATTTTTTTCCCTCCATCTCAAAAGGCTCAAGGACATTCTCACACACACACACGCACACATACACACACTGACTATATGATATTTGCTGGCTTTTATCCCACTGTTCTTGTCATCCTCTTGTTGTTATGTCTATGTATTGTCTTAATATTGTCTCGTGTCTTTCAATAAAAAATTTATAAAAAAAAAAAGAAAGGTCATCTCGAGGCTGAACAAAGAGTGCTGCTAGACTGGTTTCTTTTGACGACCAAAATCCCTACCAGGATTTTTTCTAGACACAGCCCCTCCCACGGTCAGTAGTAAATTGGTCAAAGAAGCTTAGTGTCATGGTCAGGTTCAGGGGTCTGTTTTAGGCTTCTCAGTGCTTTGGAGCGTTGGCTCGTTGGGGAAAGTGTGAGCTAGTACTTTGGGGGGAAGGATGGCTAAAAAGACTAGTCACGAGAAGGCTAGGATTGCAAATCAAGGCGCGGGGTTGAGTTGAGGCATGTCGCTAGGGGTGGTTGGGAGCCACCAAACTTTAGCTTAAAAGGCTAACGCTAGGCCCTGTTTAGCTTCTTAGCGAGGCGTCTTCAAGTATTCGGGAGGACCAGTTTTCAAAGTGTTCTAGGGGGACTGCCTCTACTACAATGGGCATAAAGCTGTGATTTGCCCCACAAATTTCAGAGCATTGGCCGTAGAAGACATCTGGCCGAGATGCGATAAAGGCGGTTTGATTTAGTCGACCTGGGACTGCGTCTATTTTAACGCCCAGGGCTGGAACTGATCAGGAGTGGAGGACATCATCAGCGGAGACTAAAATTCGGATGGGGGACTCTACGGGGATAACTATTCGATGGTCCGCCTCTAGGAGGCGGAATTGGCTAGGTCTTGTGTGGGGATTATGTATGCGTCGAACCCCAGGTCTTCGTAGTCTGTGTATTCGTAGCTTCAGTACCACTGGTGGCCTACGGCTTTAATTGTAAGAAGGGGGCTGTTGAGCTCGTCCATCAGGTAGAGAATGCGCAGGGAAGGCAGGGCGATAAGGATAAGAATAATTGCTGGGAGGACGGTTCAGATAATTTCAATTTCTTGGGAGTCTAGAATGTACTTGTTTGTCAGTTTGGTGGAAACTATAGCCACAATAATGTAAAGTACCAAAGTGCTAATTAAGAAAACGATTATTAAGGCGTGGTCGTGAAAATGAAGAAGTTCTTCTATTACAGGTGAAGCTGCATCTTGAAATCCTAACTGTGAGGGATGGGCCATGGGGGGGGGGGGGAGTGGCAAAACACGCGGGAGTTTAACCCACAACGCTGCCTCGACAAGGCGGTGTAATATACTTTTACTAGTGTCTTATGAAGAAAGTGACAGAGCGGTTATGTGGCTGGCTTGAAACCAGCTCATGGGGGTTCGACTCCTCCCTTTCTCGTTAGTTTGATTGAACTTGGACAAATGCAGGCTCCTCAAAGGTGTGGTAGGGGGGAGGGCAGCCGTGTAGTCACTCTACATTTGTTGTTGTGAGCTCTACTGCTAGAACTTCTCGTTTAGCAGCAAATGCTTCTCAGATAATAAATAGGAACATAATTACTGCCACCAGGGAGATTAGACACCCGACTGAGGAAACCGTGTTTCATAGGGTTGTTGAACAGGGTGAATGATTTGCGAAATCGTAATGTCTCTACACGGCAAAGCCCTGGTTATCAGGAGTTAAAACAAGTCTCTTATAAGATTGCACCTGTCACACAGACATGTTTCTGTTGTCATACACACACACACACAAGAGCAGGATGGTCTCACAGACTCATACACACACACACACACACACACGCTAGCAGGGCGTGACTCAGGGGTTCACTCACGGGACATCGGCCAAAAAGTGCTGATGTTTGCACTCTGATGCTGTTCAGACTCCGGCTCGCCAGGCCGGCCGGGAGATGAGAATAGTAGAGACTTCAAGACAAAGCCACTAGAAGAGTCAGCAGTCGTAGGAAGTCTATAGGGCGGTAAGGTCACTAGTTAGGCCCCGGGTACATATGAATAAAACATACCCTTGACAGTAAGGTCACTGATTATGCTGATGGGTACAAATAAAGACAAAAGCATACCCGGGCTACAAAGATCATGCTGAATGCAATGCTGAGCCAGCAACTTCAAACAGAGTGCGAGACCTGAGGTGTCGCGATATCGGCCACGGATTGCTGAGGTTTGCATTCTGATGAAATTTATGGCCACAAAGTCAGCATTTTTTTTTGTTTCATCAATCAAGTAATGTTTGAAATTCTGTTTGAAGTTGCGCCAAGGGGTCAGAGATCTGAGCCCCGGACGAGTATAAATATGGGCAGTTTTGAAACAAAAATCAGTCGAACAGGAGACTCTGTTGAGAATTCCAGTATTAAACGCATTATAAGTAAGATTAAATAACCCCCCTAGTGATGAGTAGAAGTGTCATAATAATAATAATAATAATAATAATGTTAGTCACAATATGTTTACAATATTCTTGCATATAGAAGATATTATGTGTTACAGTATATTAACTAATTGAATGTATAAATCATAAAAGTATAGTCACTAAAGGTATTAAAACACTGTAAGAATAAAGTTAAAGGATCAGACATGGATTCTGAATGGGACATGCAGCAGAGTGGAGGATGGGATCAGTGGCCAGGACAAGCTGACCAGAGGTGGAGTCAAGACAGATGTTTTGCAAGGAGCAAAGCTGTTTCGCTAAGGAATCGATCCAGGGAGGAGACAGAATTCAAATGGAGCCAGTCACGGATGGCCACGGAGGGTCAGTCCGGTGATTTATGACTGTTTGGACATATAAGACACTGTTCTGAGAGAATTCCTCAGACCACATCCGCCCTCGCTTTTCAGAAGTGGGATGCATGCGTGTGGTCTCTATTCTCGAGAATATTACTATTGATAGTTAATGCAGCTTATAAGTGAATTTCGTGTAGTACATTAAATATTGTTGTTAATTTTTGAACCGGTTCCAGCTCATTTTTCCACTGTGTGCGCACTGTAAGAAGTTCGCAGCAGAGGGGAGGTCCTGCGGCCTCGCAGCGCTTCATCCTTTGTTTCCAGACCCAACAGACTCCGTGGTCCGCGATAATTGCGCAATGACGCGGTGTAACAAGACAGTGATTGAACACAACAGGGTGCGGGAATAATAACACATAAATGAATTAACCTGAATGTATCTTAGGATAATTTAAGCTAAGCTATGCCCAAGATGCAATGAACGCTTACTTGGTGAAGTTTCATTCGGTGGGGCTCGTTCCCGTGTTGGGAATCGATCAGTCCTCGAGTGTGGGCTCAGCAGCGCGGCGTTTGAGCAGGCACAGACTGAGTAGCTCAGAGCTCGGTCGCTCCCGGTCGCGTGACTCGCTCTGGAGTGGACGCAGACTGAGCTGACATCGGCGCGGCGTTTGAGCAGGCGCAGACTGAGTAGCTCGGAGCTCGGTCGCTCCCGGTCGCGTGACTCGCTCTGGAGTGGACGCAGACTGAGCTGACATCGGCGCGGCGTTTGAGCTGGCGCAGATGGGGTCGGACCTCTGTGGCGCGGCTCGCTTTGGAGCAAGCGCGGGTCCGATCTGTTCTCGCTGCAGCGGGGACAGTGAAACGTCGGGTGAGACGGCGTGGTCCATGCGTTTCCCGGAAATCATCAGTCAGGAGGGGATTCGACGTCTTCCTGCCGGAGGGTTGGATGAGGGTGCGCGGCCCTCGTGGGTGAACTTCGGCTGAGGTCGTTTCGTTCCTCCCGGAAATCGTGGGCCTTCGGTTGTCAGCGTGGCGCTGGGGGGGGAGGAGAGAGAAGGGCCCGGTGCCTCTTCTAGTCCCAGGACGGAGTCCAGAGGGAAGAGAGCGTTTGGATGCTCCCTTGCTCGACCGAGGTCGAAGGGAAAAAGCGTTGAGGTGTGGATTGCAGGCACTTTTGTTGAACACTGGTTGAACCACAGGGGTCCTGGTGCTGTCTTGGCTCTCGGCCAATGAGGTTGCAGCGGTGCTCTCAGGTGACTTCAGGAACCATAGTTTTTGGGGGGGAGGAGAAATTCACACCCTAATGTGAAATTCCTTCAGAGGGGGTTTGGTGCTCATCAAACCACAATCAGGACGAAACCTTTGCTTGCAAAAGGGAAGGCCTGATTCTCTTTGTTCCCAGCACATGTTGAAGCCATGCTCAGACCCCAACATTGTTATACAGCTGAAAAAAGGAACTTACATGTGCAGACAGTGCAGTCCTGATATCGTTGAAGGTGGGCTTGCCGGGTAAACCCATTTGTGCCCAGGCTACCTGCATGAGGAGGCCAAGCTGTGTAACAGGCCCCCTTGACGTGGTTAGCATGCGGTTGTTCTGCGGCTTGAGGCCCTTGCGAAGCTCGATCCATCGCGCCAACCAGCTAAACTCCTCCGGATGAAGAAATAGTACAGCAGCACCGAATTTGCGGTTCGTCTTGTGCTCACTGATATAGATGACGAAGCCCTCGTCCGTCTCGGTTTTCTCTCCAGCCGCCTCCAGTACCTCCTCTACAGTCATGTTCGTCAGGACTCCAGGTCTATGGCCATAGACGGAGGACAGAAATGCAGAAATGTGCCCATAAAAAGAGTCGCAGAGAGAAGGGTTGCAACATTCTGTCTCCAGTTGGTCTGAAACGACAGGGGGAAAACCCCGGTTAGCGTCTTGGATAGACCGGTGCAGTTCCAATATATGTCTTACCCAGTGCCATATATGTCTTACCCAGTAGCAGCGGTATCTTAGCGACTTTGGCCTTCATCTGGCACTTGTGCAGCGATGCTTTAGATATGATATGCGCCAGTTTTGAAGCCTTCACCTTCATCTGATGGATCACAATGGTTTTATTCAGATGTCCAATGCTGGTTTTTACAGCCCTTACAACTGTTGTACGTTGGCCCACGGTCAGTCTGCCGGTCCTGGGTGGGGCCTCGCTCAAGTACTTCACAAAGTGGTAGATGTTTTGCAGGTAATAGTTTGCGGTGGTCACCGTCATACCAACTTCTCCGAGGTATTCTGCATAGCTGGTGACAGAAATACTACAGTGTAAGCATGGAGGTCTTTCACCTCCAGGAGGCTGCATCTCTTCATTTTCACCCCAGAACATGCAGCAAAGCCTGGGCATATTGAAAAAGAAACATTACTTACTTCATTATTCCATCCACGTTGTCCATGAAACACCAGTCCCACAGCCTTTTCTCTCCGAACGCAAGGAACAAGATGAATGTTCTTATTCGGCTCAGTTTGGACTTAGCATTCGCTATCTTCTTGGCGTTGCCACGTGTTGACCCATGCAGTGTCATGTATCGTTCCAAATACTGATCTGTGAATGACAAGACAAAATACCTCCATAAATCATCGCTGAGCCGAAGAACCAGCCAAAAATGTCACTCTGTCAATCCGATTTAAAGCCACTTTAGACTGCGCAAATACTTCCATAAAGTGTCGCTGTCTTACCTATTTCACGTGGAAGTACAAGTGTAGCCACCGTAGAGGATTTGGCCATCTGCTGCTTCAGGAACCCTCTCAGGGCTTGACGCCTGGCCAGTGCGCCTCGGTTCTCATGACTTGGCCCTGCCTCCTCGTCCTCCGACCCCTCCACCTCCCTACTTGGCCCTGCATCAGCTTTGCCTGCCCCCACCATATTTTTCTTACTCACGCGGCGCTCTCTTTTCGTGACCCTTTAGAGGAGCTTTACAGTCCTCTGCAATTCTTTTTCAACCACCATCAGCTTGTGTTCTGAGCGCTCCAGTTTCTCAGTCATCTGGATGCATTGAGGCAGGAGGCACGTCGTCTGGATGCATTGAGGCAGGAGGCACGATGCCTCCTCCGTCTCCTCTGGCTGGTGGTCAGTCTCCACTGTCGTCTGGATGCATTGAGGCAGGAGGCACGATGCCTCCTCCATCTCCTCTGGCTGGTGGTCAGTCTCCACCGTCAGGTGGATGTCCAGCCCTGTGACCATAGGGCATAGAGGCTCGGTGGCTCGGAGCGCGACCAGGGAACGCACCGTCATCTCTCTCTTGAGTTCGCCCAGCTTTAACGCCACCATATCACTGTCTAGTTCAGGGTGACCGTGGCCGAGATGCCGATCCAGTCGTGTGCTATGATATCAACAGCCCAAGACTGGGCAAGGCTCAGAACGAATGTTCACTCGGCCTGCTGCCATCCTAAGCAGTATTTTCCGTTCACCCACATTTCTGACATTGTGTGTCCTCCGCAGGTGATGTGTTAGGGCAGCATACATAGTCCCGCACACCGGGCAGGGGTTACATTGTCGGGTAGGTGTCATTTCTGAAAGCAAAAATAATACGCGAGTGTAAATACATCCACAATATCAAGTACAGGTCTGCCAGGTCCAGCGCTTCGGCACTGGTCTATTTACGTGTATATGTCGCCCATGTAAAACCCCAAAGTTACCCCGGTAATGATGCTTCTTACCCGGGCAAGTTAAAGTGTACCTGGCCACAGTATCCGTCGAGCCAGTATTCGGTTTCCAGCGTGTAACATTGTCCGTGACTTTCAGCGTTCTGCTCCTTGCCCGTGTCTGCAGTGACTTTTAGCGTTCTGTTGATTGCCTGAGTGGCTACAGCCTGGCAGTGACTTCTGGTCTATTTATGTGTATATGTCGCCCATGTAAAACCCCAAAGTTACCCCGGTAATGATGCTTCTTACCTGGGCAAGTTAAAGTGTACCTGGCCACAGTATCCGTCGAGCCAGTATTCGGTTTCCAGCGTGTAACATTGTCTGTGACTTTCAGCGTTCTGCTCCTTGCCTGTGTCTGCAGTGTCTTTTAGCGTTCTGTTGATTGCCTGAGTGGCTGCGGCAGTGACGCTGAACGTCACTGCCATTGCCTGTGTGTCTGCCTCATTTGCATTGCGGTTCATTTCTGACAGAACGCGTGTACGGTCATTAATTTTAAAAGACAAATAGGACATCTCTGCTAGTGTTTATTAGGGCCCGAGCACCGACGTAGTCGGAGCGGAGGACCTATTGTATTTGTAATGTTTATTATTATTATTTTAAGTGTTTCGTCGCAAAAAGGAGGTGCTTGGGATACTGGGAAGTTTGTGAAATTTGGCACGTAAGCCAGAATTTGCGAAAATTGCAGTCTGATTGGGGTGTCCAGCTGCGGTATGAAATATTGGCTCGCTAGTGCCCCCTATTGAGTAGCCCCAACATCGGGTTTCACCTAGCTTTATGAAATTTCGTAGGAATGTGGATCGTGATGAGACGCACAAAAAAACCCTTTTTCTCTAAACCAAACAGGAAGTCGGCCATTTTTACTTTTATGACGTTTTTTGACCGTTTCAAGACGTCATACTTTAACGAACTCCTCCCAGAGATTTGACCCGATTGACTTCAGATTCGGCTAGTCTGCTCTTGAGACCTTGGCAGTGAAAAGTTACTCAAAGATCAAAAAGTTATCGAACTATGTGGCCGTGGCGTGGCGTCAAAAAAACATCATTCGCCACAAAAGAGGAAGTTGTTGTAACTCGGCCGTACATTGTCGAATCTGCTCCAAATCTCTCATATGTCATAACATCCTGACCCGGAACACATCTATATGATAATTTAGAATCATAGTGATAGCGCCACCTAGTGGCAACCGGAAGTTGTACGTTGTGTACTTTGACATCCTGCTCCTCACAGATTAATCAGATCCCTCTCAAATGTTGTCAGAAAAGTCTTAAGACCTTGATAATGCTTCATTGTGAAGATTGTAAGAAGTTACTGAAGGGCGGCGACGTAGCGGTTCGGCAAATTTCGATCCTTCGCCATGAACGAATAAACTGATGTATCTCGACTCCACATCATCAGATCTTTACCAGATTTCACATGCTTGATTAGACTCCAGGCCTGAAGACATCTACAGGCCAATTTTGAATCATAGTCATAGCGCCACCTACTGGTAACAGGAAGTTAAAGTCTTTATACTTTGGCTTGTTTCTCTTAGTAGGTAAATCAAATCAATATCAAATTTGTTCCACACAAATACAAGAGGTTCATAATGCCAGATCATGAAGCTTTTGATGTTTCATCGAACGCCGTTGCCGTGGCGATGCAGTCTTCGCCTTTAACAACGAAGGTCATTTTGAGGGGCTAAAAATGCTCGAAACATAAGCAAACTTGGCATACACATTTAAAGCCCAAAATGTAGTTATATAATATGATTTTATTGGTTCAGAGTGGCAAATAGGCTCAATAGCGCCCCCTACAAAATTTCGACGAAGCAGCCCTCGCAGTACGTTTCACCTAGATGTATGAAATTTGGTAGGAACATGTATCACATATGGACTTACATAAAAGTATATTGGGGCCATGCTCTAAACCTGCATGCAGTGTCTGATGGTCACAGAACTGAATGGCAGCATCAACCAGAGTCCTCGCGCCGTCTGACGGTCGCGGACGTTCTCGGCCGCGCAGGCCGGAGTCCCGCCGGCACCCCGACGTGCACATGGCGAGGGCCCGGTCATCGCTGCTCGCAGCTTTAATTAGGGCCCGAGCACCGACATAGTCGGAGCGGAGGACCTATTGTATTTCTAATGTTTATTATTATTATTAGGGCCCGAGCACCGACGTAGTCGGAGCGGAGGACCTATTGTATTTCTAATGTTTATTATTATTCTTATTAGGGCCCGAGCACCGACGTAGTCGGAGCGGAGGACCTATTGTATTTCTAATGTTTATTATTATTCTTATTAGGGCCCGAGCACCGACGTAGTCGGAGCGGAGGACCTATTGTATTTCTAATGTTTATTATTATTAGGGCCCGAGCACCGACGTAGTCGGAGCGGAGGACCTATTGTATTTCTAATGTTTATTAGGGCCCGAGCACCGACGTAGTCGGAGCGGAGGACCTATTGTATTTCTAATGTTTATTAGGGCCCGAGCACCGACGTAGTCGGAGCGGAGGACCTATTGTATTTCTAATGTTTATTATTATTAGGGCCCGAGCACCGACGTAGTCGGAGCGGAGGACCTATTGTATTTCTAATGTTTATTATTAGGGCCCGAGCACCGACGTAGTCGGAGCGGAGGACCTATTGTATTTCTAATGTTTATTATTATTAGGGCCCGAGCACCGACGTAGTCGGAGCGGAGGACCTATTGTATTTCTAATGTTTATTATTATTCTTATTCTTATTCCGATTATTTTAAGTGTTTCGTCGCAAAAAGGAGGTGCTTGGGATATTGGGAATTTTGTGAAATTTGGCACGTAAGCCAGAATTTGCGAAAATTGCAGTCTGATTGGGGTGTCCAGCTGCGGTATGAAATATTGGCTCGCTAGCGCCCCCTATTGAGTAGCCCCAACATCGGGTTTCACCTAGCTGTATGAAATTTGGTGGGAATGTGGATTGTGATGAGACGCACAAAAAATCCTCTTGGAATGTTTCTCTAAACCAAACAGGAAGTCAGCCATTTTTACTTTTATGACGTTTTTTGACCGTTTCAAGGCGTCATACTTTGACGAACTCCTCCCAGAGATTTGACCCGATTGACTTCAGATTCGGCTAGTCTGCTCTTGAGACCTTGGCAGTGAAAAGTTACTCAAAGATCAAAAAGTTATCGAACTATGTGGCCGTGGCGTGGCATCAAAAAAACACCATTCGCCGCGAAACAGGAAGTTGTTGTAACTCGGCCGTACATTGTCGAATCTGCTCCAAATTCCTAATATGTCATAACATCCTGACCCGGAACACATCTATATGATAATTTAGAATCCTCGTGATAGCTCCACCTAGTGGCAACCGGAAGTTGTACGTTGTGTACTTTGACATCCTGCTCCTCACAGATTAATCAGATCCCTCTCAAATGTTGGCAGAACAGCCTTAAGACCTTGATAATGCTTCATTGTGAAAATTGTAAGAAGTTACTGAAGGGCGGCGACGTGGCAGCTCGGCGAATTTCGATCCTTCGCCATGAACGAATAAACTGATGTATCTCGACTCCACATCATCAGATCTTTACCAGATTTCACATGCTTGATTAGACTCCAGGCCTGAAGACATCCGCAGGCCAATTTTGAATCATAGTCATAGCGCCACCTACTGGTAACAGGAAGTTAAAGTCTTTATACTTTGGCTTGTTTCTCTTAGCAGGTAAATCAAATCAATATCAAATTTGTTCCACACAAATACAAGAAGTTCATAATGCCAGATCATGAAGCTTTTGATGTTTTGTCGAACGCCGTTGCCGTGGCGATGCAGTCTTCGCCGTTAACAACGAAGGTCGTTTTGAGAGGCTAAAAATGCTCGAAACATAAGCAAACTTGGCAAGCAGATTACAAGCCCGAAATGTAGTTGTAGAATATGATTGTATTGGTTCAGAGTGGCAAATCGGCTCAATAGCGCCCCCTACAAACTTTCGACGAAGCTGCCCTCACAGTACGTTTGACCTAGATGTATGAAATTTGGCAGCAACATGTATCACATATGGACTTCAATAAAAGTCTCTTGGGGCCATGCTCTAAACCCCACCGGAAGTCAGCCATTTTGAATTTTCTATGAATTTCTAGTGTCGTTTCTTTCATTTCCAGGCGCTGCACTTTAACGAACTCCTCCTCGGGAATTAATCAGATCAACTTCAAATTTGGTCGATACAGTCTAAAGACCTTTGTGATGAAAAGTTACTCAAAGCTTGTTGTTTCGTGAAAAGCTGTTGCCGTGGCGACGCATTCTTCGCCGTTAACAACGAAGGTCATTTTGACCGGCTAAAAATGCTCGAAACATAAGCAAACTTGGCATACACATTTAAAGCCCAAAATGTAGTTATATAATATGATTTTATTGGTTCAGAGTGGCAAATCGGCTCAATAGCGCCCCCTACAAAATTTCAACGAAGCAGCCCTCGCAGTAAGTTTCACCTAGATGTATGAAATGTGGTAAGAACATGTATCACATATGGACTTAAATAAAAGTCTCTTGGGGCCGTGCTCTAAACCCCACCGGAAGTCAGCCATTTTTAATTTTTTATGAATTTCTCGTGTCGTTTTTGTCAAATCCAGGCGCTGCACTTTAACGAACTCCTCCTAGGGAATTAATCAGATCAACTTCAAATTTGGTCGGTACAGTCTAAAGACCTTTGTGATGAAAAGTTACTCAAAGCTTGTTGTTTCGTGAAAAGCTGTTGCCGTGGCGACGCATTCTTCGCCGTTAACAACGAAGGTCATTTTGACCGGCTAAAAATGCTCGAAACATAAGCAAACTTGGCATACACATTTAAAGCCCAAAATGTAGTGATACAATATGATTTTATTGGTTCAGAGTGGCAAATCGGCTCAATAGCGCCCCCTACAAAATTTCGACGAAGCAGCCCTCGCAGTACGTTTCACCTAGATCTATGAAATTTGGTAGGAACATGTATCACATATGGACTTACATAAAAGTATGTTGGGGCCATGCTCTGAACCTGCATGCAGTGTCTGACGGTCACAGAACTGAATGGCAGCATCAACCAGAGTCCTCGCGCCGTCCGACGGTCGCGGACGATCTCGGCCGCGCAGGCCGGAGTCCCGCCGGCACCCCGACGTGCATATGGCGAGGGCCCGGTCATCGCTGCTCGCAGCTTTAATTAGGGCCCGAGCACCGACGTAGTCGGAGCGGAGGACCTATTGTATTTCTAATGTTTATTATTATTCTTATTCTTATTATTATTCCGATTATTTTAAGTGTTTCGTCGCAAAAAGGAGGTGCTTGGGATATTGGGAATTTTGTGAAATTTGGCACGTAAGCCAGAATTTGCGAAAATTGCAGTCTGATTGGGGTGTCCAGCTGCGGTATGAAATATTGGCTCGCTAGCGCCCCCTATTGAGTAGCCCCAACATCGGGTTTCACCTAGCTGTATGAAATTTGGTGGGAATGTGGATTGTGATGAGACGCACAAAAAATCCTCTTGGAATGTTTCTCTAAACCAAACAGGAAGTCAGCCATTTTTACTTTTATGACGTTTTTTGACCGTTTCAAGGCGTCATACTTTGACGAACTCCTCCCAGAGATTTGACCCGATTGACTTCAGATTCGGCTAGTCTGCTCTTGAGACCTTGGCAGTGAAAAGTTACTCAAAGATCAAAAAGTTATCGAACTATGTGGCCGTGGCGTGGCATCAAAAAAACACCATTCGCCGCGAAACAGGAAGTTGTTGTAACTCGGCCGTACATTGTCGAATCTGCTCCAAATTCCTAATATGTCATAACATCCTGACCCGGAACACATCTATATGATAATTTAGAATCCTCGTGATAGCGCCACCTAGTGGCAACCGGAAGTTGTACGTTGTGTACTTTGACATCCTGCTCCTCACAGATTAATCAGATCCCTCTCAAATGTTGGCAGAACAGCCTTAAGACCTTGATAATGCTTCATTGTGAAAATTGTAAGAAGTTACTGAAGGGCGGCGACGTGGCAGCTCGGCGAATTTCGATCCTTCGCCATGAACGAATAAACTGATGTATCTCGACTCCACATCATCAGATCTTTACCAGATTTCACATGCTTGATTAGACTCCAGGCCTGAAGACATCCGCAGGCCAATTTTGAATCATAGTCATAGCGCCACCTACTGGTAACAGGAAGTTAAAGTCTTTATACTTTGGCTTGTTTCTCTTAGCAGGTAAATCAAATCAATATCAAATTTGTTCCACACAAATACAAGAAGTTCATAATGCCAGATCATGAAGCTTTTGATGTTTTGTCGAACGCCGTTGCCGTGGCGATGCAGTCTTCGCCGTTAACAACGAAGGTCGTTTTGAGAGGCTAAAAATGCTCGAAACATAAGCAAACTTGGCAAGCAGATTACAAGCCCGAAATGTAGTTGTAGAATATGATTGTATTGGTTCAGAGTGGCAAATCGGCTCAATAGCGCCCCCTACAAACTTTCGACGAAGCTGCCCTCACAGTACGTTTGACCTAGATGTATGAAATTTGGTAGCAACATGTATCACATATGGACTTCAATAAAAGTCTCTTGGGGCCATGCTCTAAACCCCACCGGAAGTCAGCCATTTTGAATTTTCTATGAATTTCTAGTGTCGTTTCTGTCATTTCCAGGCGCTGCACTTTAACGAACTCCTCCTAGGGAATTAATCAGATCAACTTCAAATTTGGTCGGTACAGTCTAAAGACCTTTGTGATGAAAAGTTACTCAAAGCTTGTTGTTTCGTGAAAAGCTGTTGCCGTGGCGACGCATTCTTCGCCGTTAACAACGAAGGTCATTTTGACCGGCTAAAAATGCTCGAAACATAAGCAAACTTGGCATACACATTTAAAGCCCAAAATGTAGTTATATAATATGATTTTATTGGTTCAGAGTGGCAAATCGGCTCAATAGCGCCCCCTACAAAATTTCAACGAAGCAGCCCTCGCAGTAAGTTTCACCTAGATGTATGAAATGTGGTAAGAACATGTATCACATATGGACTTAAATAAAAGTCTCTTGGGGCCGTGCTCTAAACCCCACCGGAAGTCAGCCATTTTGAATTTGTTATGAATTTCTAGGGTCGTTTTTGTCATTTCCAGGCGCTGCACTTTAACGAACTCCTCCTAGGGAATTAATCAGATCAACTTCAAATTTGGTCGGTACAGTCTAAAGACCTTTGTGATGAAAAGTTACTCAAAGCTTGTTGTTTCGTGAAAAGCTGTTGCCGTGGCGACGCATTCTTCGCCGTTAACAACGAAGGTCATTTTGACCGGCTAAAAATGCTCGAAACATAAGCAAACTTGGCATACACATTTAAAGCCCAAAATGTAGTTATATAATATGATTTTATTGGTTCAGAGTGGCAAATCGGCTCAATAGCGCCCCCTACTAAATTTCAACGAAGCAGCCCTCGCAGTACGTTTCACCTAGATGTATGAAATTTGGTAGGAACATGTATCACATATGGACTTAAATAAAAGTATATTGGGGCCATGCTCTAAACCTGCATGCAGTGTCTGACGGTCACAGAACTGAATTTCCGCATCAACCAGAGTCCTCGCGCCGTCCGACGGTCGCGGACGTTCTCGGCCGCGCAGGCCGGAGTCCCGCCGGCACCCCGACGTGCATATGGCGAGGGCCCGGTCATCGCTGCTCGCAGCTTTAATTAGGGCCCGAGCACCGACGTAGTCGGAGCGGAGGACCTATTGTATTTCTAATGTTTATTATTATTCTTATTCTTATTATTATTCCGATTATTTTAAGTGTTTCGTCGCAAAAAGGAGGTGCTTGGGATATTGGGAATTTTGTGAAATTTGGCACGTAAGCCAGAATTTGCGAAAATTGCAGTCTGATTGGGGTGTCCAGCTGCGGTATGAAATATTGGCTCGCTAGCGCCCCCTATTGAGTAGCCCCAACATCGGGTTTCACCTAGCTGTATGAAATTTGGTGGGAATGTGGATTGTGATGAGACGCACAAAAAATCCTCTTGGAATGTTTCTCTAAACCAAACAGGAAGTCAGCCATTTTTACTTTTATGACGTTTTTTGACCGTTTCAAGGCGTCATACTTTGACGAACTCCTCCCAGAGATTTGACCCGATTGACTTCAGATTCGGCTAGTCTGCTCTTGAGACCTTGGCAGTGAAAAGTTACTCAAAGATCAAAAAGTTATCGAACTATGTGGCCGTGGCGTGGCATCAAAAAAACACCATTCGCCGCGAAACAGGAAGTTGTTGTAACTCGGCCGTACATTGTCGAATCTGCTCCAAATTCCTAATATGTCATAACATCCTGACCCGGAACACATCTATATGATAATTTAGAATCCTCGTGATAGCGCCACCTAGTGGCAACCGGAAGTTGTACGTTGTGTACTTTGACATCCTGCTCCTCACAGATTAATCAGATCCCTCTCAAATGTTGGCAGAACAGCCTTAAGACCTTGATAATGCTTCATTGTGAAAATTGTAAGAAGTTACTGAAGGGCGGCGACGTGGCAGCTCGGCGAATTTCGATCCTTCGCCATGAACGAATAAACTGATGTATCTCGACTCCACATCATCAGATCTTTACCAGATTTCACATGCTTGATTAGACTCCAGGCCTGAAGACATCCGCAGGCCAATTTTGAATCATAGTCATAGCGCCACCTACTGGTAACAGGAAGTTAAAGTCTTTATACTTTGGCTTGTTTCTCTTAGCAGGTAAATCAAATCAATATCAAATTTGTTCCACACAAATACAAGAAGTTCATAATGCCAGATCATGAAGCTTTTGATGTTTTGTCGAACGCCGTTGCCGTGGTGATGCAGTCTTCGCCGTTAACAACGAAGGTCGTTTTGAGAGGCTAAAAATGCTCGAAACATAAGCAAACTTGGCAAGCAGATTACAAGCCCGAAATGTAGTTGTAGAATATGATTGTATTGGTTCAGAGTGGCAAATCGGCTCAATAGCGCCCCCTACAAACTTTCGACGAAGCTGCCCTCACAGTACGTTTGACCTAGATGTATGAAATTTGGTAGCAACATGTATCACATATGGACTTCAATAAAAGTCTCTTGGGGCCATGCTCTAAACCCCACCGGAAGTCAGCCATTTTGAATTTTCTATGAATTTCTAGTGTCGTTTCTGTCATTTCCAGGCGCTGCACTTTAACGAACTCCTCCTCGGGAATTAATCAGATCAACTTCAAATTTGGTCGATACAGTCTAAAGACCTTTGTGATGAAAAGTTACTCAAAGCTTGTTGTTTCGTGAAAAGCTGTTGCCGTGGCGACGCATTCTTCGCCGTTAACAACGAAGGTCATTTTGACCGGCTAAAAATGCTCGAAACATAAGCAAACTTGGCATACACATTTAAAGCCCAAAATGTAGTTATATAATATGATTTTATTGGTTCAGAGTGGCAAATCGGCTCAATAGCGCCCCCTACAAAATTTCAACGAAGCAGCCCTCGCAGTAAGTTTCACCTAGATGTATGAAATGTGGTAAGAACATGTATCACATATGGACTTAAATAAAAGTCTCTTGGGGCCGTGCTCTAAACCCCACCGGAAGTCAGCCATTTTGAATTTGTTATGAATTTCTAGTGTCGTTTTTGTCATTTCCAGGCGCTGCACTTTAACAAACTCCTCCTAGGGAATTAATCAGATCAACTTCAAATTTGGTCGGTACAGTCTATAGACCTTTGTGATGAAAAGTTACTCAAAGCTTGTTGTTTCGTGAAAAGCTGTTGCCGTGGCGACGCATTCTTCGCCGTTAACAACGAAGGTCATTTTGACCGGCTAAAAATGCTCGAAACATAAGCAAACTTGGCATACACATTTAAAGCCCAAAATGTAGTGATACAATATGATTTTATTGGTTCAGAGTGGCAAATCGGCTCAATAGCGCCCCCTACAAAATTTAGACGAAGCAGCCCTCGCAGTACGTTTCACCTAGATCTATGAAATTTGGTAGGAACATGTATCACATATGGACTTACATAAAAGTATGTTGGGGCCATGCTCTGAACCTGCATGCAGTGTCTGACGGTCACAGAACTGAATGGCAGCATCAACCAGAGTCCTCGCGCCGTCCGACGGTCGCGGACGATCTCGGCCGCGCAGGCCGGAGTCCCGCCGGCACCCCGACGTGCATATGGCGAGGGCCCGGTCATCGCTGCTCGCAGCTTTAATTATTCTTATTATTCCGATTCTTTTAAGTGTTTCATGACAAAAAGGAGGTGCTTGGGATATTGGGAATTTTGTGAAATTTGGCACGTAAAGCCAGAATTTGCGAAAATTGCAGTCTGATTGGGGTGTCCAGCTGCGGTATGAAATATTGGCTCGCTAGCGCCCCCTATTGAGTAGCCCCAACATCGGGTTTCACCTAGCTGTATGAAATTTGGTGGGAATGTGGATTGTGATGAGACGCACAAAAAATCCTCTTGGAATGTTTCTCTAAACCAAACAGGAAGTCAGCCATTTTTACTTTTATGACGTTTTTTGACCGTTTCAAGGCGTCATACTTTGACGAACTCCTCCCAGAGATTTGACCCGATTGACTTCAGATTCGGCTAGTCTGCTCTTGAGACCTTGGCAGTGAAAAGTTACTCAAAGATCAAAAAGTTATCGAACTATGTGGCCGTGGCGTGGCATCAAAAAAACACCATTCGCCGCGAAACAGGAAGTTGTTGTAACTCGGCCGTACATTGTCGAATCTGCTCCAAATTCCTAATATGTCATAACATCCTGACCCGGAACACATCTATATGATAATTTAGAATCCTCGTGATAGCGCCACCTAGTGGCAACCGGAAGTTGTACGTTGTGTACTTTGACATCCTGCTCCTCACAGATTAATCAGATCCCTCTCAAATGTTGGCAGAACAGCCTTAAGACCTTGATAATGCTTCATTGTGAAAATTGTAAGAAGTTACTGAAGGGCGGCGACGTGGCAGCTCGGCGAATTTCGATCCTTCGCCATGAACGAATAAACTGATGTATCTCGACTCCACATCATCAGATCTTTACCAGATTTCACATGCTTGATTAGACTCCAGGCCTGAAGACATCCGCAGGCCAATTTTGAATCATAGTCATAGCGCCACCTACTGGTAACAGGAAGTTAAAGTCTTTATACTTTGGCTTGTTTCTCTTAGCAGGTAAATCAAATCAATATCAAATTTGTTCCACACAAATACAAGAAGTTCATAATGCCAGATCATGAAGCTTTTGATGTTTTGTCGAACGCCGTTGCCGTGGCGATGCAGTCTTCGCCGTTAACAACGAAGGTCGTTTTGAGAGGCTAAAAATGCTCGAAACATAAGCAAACTTGGCAAGCAGATTACAAGCCCGAAATGTAGTTGTAGAATATGATTGTATTGGTTCAGAGTGGCAAATCGGCTCAATAGCGCCCCCTACAAACTTTCGACGAAGCTGCCCTCACAGTACGTTTGACCTAGATGTATGAAATTTGGTAGCAACATGTATCACATATGGACTTCAATAAAAGTCTCTTGGGGCCATGCTCTAAACCCCACCGGAAGTCAGCCATTTTTAATTTTTTATGAATTTCTAGTGTCGTTTCTGTCATTTCCAGGCGCTGCACTTTAACGAACTCCTCCTAGGGAATTAATCAGATCAACTTCAAATTTGGTCGGTACAGTCTAAAGACCTTTGTGATGAAAAGTTACTCAAAGCTTGTTGTTTCGTGAAAAGCTGTTGCCGTGGCGACGCATTCTTCGCCGTTAACAACGAAGGTCATTTTGACCGGCTAAAAATGCTCGAAACATAAGCAAACTTGGCATACACATTTAAAGCCCAAAATGTAGTTATATAATATGATTTTATTGGTTCAGAGTGGCAAATCGGCTCAATAGCGCCCCCTACAAACTTTCGACGAAGCTGCCCTCACAGTACGTTTGACCTAGATGTATGAAATTTGGTAGCAACATGTATCACATATGGACTTCAATAAAAGTCTCTTGGGGCCATGCTCTAAACCCCACCGGAAGTCAGCCATTTTGAATTTTCTATGAATTTCTAGTGTCGTTTCTGTCATTTCCAGGCGCTGCACTTTAACGAACTCCTCCTAGGGAATTAATCAGATCAACTTCAAATTTGGTCGGTACAGTCTAAAGACCTTTGTGATGAAAAGTTACTCAAAGCTTGTTGTTTCGTGAAAAGCTGTTGCCGTGGCGACGCATTCTTCGCCGTTAACAACGAAGGTCATTTTGACCGGCTGAAAATGCTCGAAACATAAGCAAACTTGGCATACACATTTAAAGCCCAAAATGTAGTTATATAATATGATTTTATTGGTTCAGAGTGGCAAATCGGCTCAATAGCGCCCCCTACAAAATTTCAACGAAGCAGCCCTCGCAGTAAGTTTCACCTAGATGTATGAAATGTGGTAAGAACATGTATCACATATGGACTTAAATAAAAGTCTCTTACGGCCGTGCTCTAAACCCCACCGGAAGTCAGCCATTTTTAATTTTTTATGAATTTCTAGTGTCGTTTTTGTCAAATCCAGGCGCTGCACTTTAACGAACTCCTCCTAGGGAATTAATCAGATCAACTTCAAATTTGGTCGGTACAGTCTAAAGACCTTTGTGATGAAAAGTTACTCAAAGCTTGTTGTTTCGTGAAAAGCTGTTGCCGTGGCGACGCATTCTTCGCCGTTAACAACGAAGGTCATTTTGACCGGCTAAAAATGCTCGAAACATAAGCAAACTTGGCATACACATTTAAAGCCCAAAATGTAGTGATACAATATGATTTTATTGGTTCAGAGTGGCAAATCGGCTCAATAGCGCCCCCTACAAAATTTCGACGAAGCAGCCCTCGCAGTACGTTTCACCTAGATGTATGAAATTTGGTAGGAACATGTATCACATATGGACTTACATAAAAGTATGTTGGGGCCATGCTCTGAACCTGCATGCAGTGTCTGACGGTTACAGAACTGAATGGCAGCATCAACCAGAGTCCTCGCGCCGTCCGACGGTCGCGGACGATCTCGGCCGCGCAGGCCGGAGTCCCGCCGGCACCCCGACGTGCACATGGCGAGGGCCCGGTCATCGCTGCTCGCAGCTTTAATTATTCTTATTATTCCGATTATTTTAAGTGTTTCATGACAAAAAGGAGGTGCTTGGGATATTGGGAATTTTGTGAAATTTGGCACGTAAGCCAGAATTTGCGAAAATTGCAGTCTGATTGGGGTGTCCAGCTGCGGTATGAAATATTGGCTCGCTAGCGCCCCCTATTGAGTAGCCCCAACATCGGGTTTCACCTAGCTGTATGAAATTTGGTGGGAATGTGGATTGTGATGAGACGCACAAAAAATCCTCTTGGAATGTTTCTCTAAACCAAACAGGAAGTCAGCCATTTTTACTTTTATGACGTTTTTTGACCGTTTCAAGGCGTCATACTTTGACGAACTCCTCCCAGAGATTTGACCCGATTGACTTCAGATTCGGCTAGTCTGCTCTTGAGACCTTGGCAGTGAAAAGTTACTCAAAGATCAAAAAGTTATCGAACTATGTGGCCGTGGCGTGGCATCAAAAAAACACCATTCGCCGCGAAACAGGAAGTTGTTGTAACTCGGCCGTACATTGTCGAATCTGCTCCAAATTCCTAATATGTCATAACATCCTGACCCGGAACACATCTATATGATAATTTAGAATCCTCGTGATAGCGCCACCTAGTGGCAACCGGAAGTTGTACGTTGTGTACTTTGACATCCTGCTCCTCACAGATTAATCAGATCCCTCTCAAATGTTGGCAGAACAGCCTTAAGACCTTGATAATGCTTCATTGTGAAAATTGTAAGAAGTTACTGAAGGGCGGCGACGTGGCAGCTCGGCGAATTTCGATCCTTCGCCATGAACGAATAAACTGATGTATCTCGACTCCACATCATCAGATCTTTACCAGATTTCACATGCTTGATTAGACTCCAGGCCTGAAGACATCCGCAGGCCAATTTTGAATCATAGTCATAGCGCCACCTACTGGTAACAGGAAGTTAAAGTCTTTATACTTTGGCTTGTTTCTCTTAGCAGGTAAATCAAATCAATATCAAATTTGTTCCACACAAATACAAGAAGTTCATAATGCCAGATCATGAAGCTTTTGATGTTTTGTCGAACGCCGTTGCCGTGGCGATGCAGTCTTCGCCGTTAACAACGAAGGTCGTTTTGAGAGGCTAAAAATGCTCGAAACATAAGCAAACTTGGCAAGCAGATTACAAGCCCGAAATGTAGTTGTAGAATATGATTGTATTGGTTCAGAGTGGCAAATCGGCTCAATAGCGCCCCCTACAAACTTTCGACGAAGCTGCCCTCACAGTACGTTTGACCTAGATGTATGAAATTTGGTAGCAACATGTATCACATATGGACTTCAATAAAAGTCTCTTGGGGCCATGCTCTAAACCCCACCGGAAGTCAGCCATTTTGAATTTTCTATGAATTTCTAGTGTCGTTTCTGTCATTTCCAGGCGCTGCACTTTAACGAACTCCTCCTCGGGAATTAATCAGATCAACTTCAAATTTGGTCGATACAGTCGAAAGACCTTTGTGATGAAAAGTTACTCAAAGCTTGTTGTTTCGTGAAAAGCCGTTGCCGTGGCGATGCAGTCTTCGCCGTTAACAACGACGGTCATTTTGAGAGGCTAAAAATGCTCGAAACATAAGCAAACTTGGCAAGCAGATTACAAGCCCGAAATGTAGTTATATAATATGATTTTATTGGTTCAGAGTGGCAAATCGGCTCAATAGCGCCCCCTACAAAATTTCGACGAAGCAGCCCTCGCAGTACGTTTGACCTAGATGTATGAAATTTGGGAGGAACATGTAACACATATGGACTTAAATAAAAGTCTCTTGGGGCCATGCTCTAAACCCAACCGGAAGTCAGCCATTTTGAATTTTCTATGAATTTCTAGTGTCGTTTTTGTCATTTCCAGGCGCTGCACTTTAACGAACTCCTCCTAGGGAATTAATCAGATCAACTTCAAATTTGGTCGGTACAGTCTAAAGACCTTTGTGATGAAAAGTTACTCAAAGCTTGTTGTTTCGTGAAAAGCTGTTGCCGTGGCGACGCATTCTTCGCCGTTAACAACGAAGGTCATTTTGAGAGGCTAAAAATGCTCGAAACATAAGCAAACTTGGCATACACATTTAAAGCCCAAAATGTAGTTATATAATATGATTTTATTGGTTCAGAGTGGCAAATCGGCTCAATAGCGCCCCCTACAAAATTTCAACGAAGCAGCCCTCGCAGTAAGTTTCACCTAGATGTATGAAATGTGGTAAGAACATGTATCACATATGGACTTAAATAAAAGTCTCTTACGGCCGTGCTCTAAACCCCACCGGAAGTCAGCCATTTTTAATTTTTTATGAATTTCTAGTGTCGTTTTTGTCAAATCCAGGCGCTGCACTTTAACGAACTCCTCCTAGGGAATTAATCAGATCAACTTCAAATTTGGTCGGTACAGTCTAAAGACCTTTGTGATGAAAAGTTACTCAAAGCTTGTTGTTTCGTGAAAAGCTGTTGCCGTGGCGACGCATTCTTCGCCGTTAACAACGAAGGTCATTTTGACCGGCTAAAAATGCTCGAAACATAAGCAAACTTGGCATACACATTTAAAGCCCAAAATGTAGTGATACAATATGATTTTATTGGTTCAGAGTGGCAAATCGGCTCAATAGCGCCCCCTACAAAATTTCGACGAAGCAGCCCTCGCAGTACGTTTCACCTAGATGTATGAAATTTGGTAGGAACATGTATCACATATGGACTTACATAAAAGTATGTTGGGGCCATGCTCTGAACCTGCATGCAGTGTCTGACGGTTACAGAACTGAATGGCAGCATCAACCAGAGTCCTCGCGCCGTCCGACGGTCGCGGACGATCTCGGCCGCGCAGGCCGGAGTCCCGCCGGCACCCCGACGTGCACATGGCGAGGGCCCGGTCATCGCTGCTCGCAGCTTTAATTATTCTTATTATTCCGATTATTTTAAGTGTTTCATGACAAAAAGGAGGTGCTTGGGATATTGGGAATTTTGTGAAATTTGGCACGTAAAGCCAGAATTTGCGAAAATTGCAGTCTGATTGGGGTGTCCAGCTGCGGTATGAAATATTGGCTCGCTAGCGCCCCCTATTGAGTAGCCCCAACATCGGGTTTCACCTAGCTGTATGAAATTTGGTGGGAATGTGGATTGTGATGAGACGCACAAAAAATCCTCTTGGAATGTTTCTCTAAACCAAACAGGAAGTCAGCCATTTTTACTTTTATGACGTTTTTTGACCGTTTCAAGGCGTCATACTTTGACGAACTCCTCCCAGAGATTTGACCCGATTGACTTCAGATTCGGCTAGTCTGCTCTTGAGACCTTGGCAGTGAAAAGTTACTCAAAGATCAAAAAGTTATCGAACTATGTGGCCGTGGCGTGGCATCAAATAAACACCATTCGCCGCGAAACAGGAAGTTGTTGTAACTCGGCCGTACATTGTCGAATCTGCTCCAAATTCCTAATATGTCATAACATCCTGACCCGGAACACATCTATATGATAATTTAGAATCCTCGTGATAGCGCCACCTAGTGGCAACCGGAAGTTGTACGTTGTGTACTTTGACATCCTGCTCCTCACAGATTAATCAGATCCCTCTCAAATGTTGGCAGAACAGCCTTAAGACCTTGATAATGCTTCATTGTGAAAATTGTAAGAAGTTACTGAAGGGCGGCGACGTGGCAGCTCGGCGAATTTCGATCCTTCGCCATGAACGAATAAACTGATGTATCTCGACTCCACATCATCAGATCTTTACCAGATTTCACATGCTTGATTAGACTCCAGGCCTGAAGACATCCGCAGGCCAATTTTGAATCATAGTCATAGCGCCACCTACTGGTAACAGGAAGTTAAAGTCTTTATACTTTGGCTTGTTTCTCTTAGCAGGTAAATCAAATCAATATCAAATTTGTTCCACACAAATACAAGAAGTTCATAATGCCAGATCATGAAGCTTTTGATGTTTTGTCGAACGCCGTTGCCGTGGCGATGCAGTCTTCGCCGTTAACAACGAAGGTCGTTTTGAGAGGCTAAAAATGCTCGAAACATAAGCAAACTTGGCAAGCAGATTACAAGCCCAAAATGTAGTTGTAGAATATGATTGTATTGGTTCAGAGTGGCAAATCGGCTCAATAGCGCCCCCTACAAACTTTCGACGAAGCTGCCCTCACAGTACGTTTGACCTAGATGTATGAAATTTGGTAGCAACATGTATCACATATGGACTTCAATAAAAGTCTCTTGGGGCCATGCTCTAAACCCCACCGGAAGTCAGCCATTTTTAATTTTTTATGAATTTCTAGTGTCGTTTCTGTCATTTCCAGGCGCTGCACTTTAACGAACTCCTCCTCGGGAATTAATCAGATCAACTTCAAATTTGGTCAGTACAGTCTAAAGACCTTTGTGATGAAAAGCTACTCAAAGCTTGTTGTTTCGTGAAAAGCCGTTGCCGTGGCGATGCAGTCTTCGCCGTTAACAACGAAGGTCATTTTGAGAGGCTAAAAATGCTCGAAACATAAGCAAACTTGGCAAGCAGATTACAAGCCCGAAATGTAGTTATATAATATGATTTTATTGGTTCAGAGTGGCAAATCGGCTCAATAGCGCCCCCTACAAAATTTCGACGAAGCAGCCCTCGCAGTACGTTTGACCTAGATGTATGACATTTGGTAGGAACATGTATCACATATGCACTTCAATAAAAGTCTCTTGGGGCCTTGCTCTAAACCCAACCGGAAGTCAGCCATTTAGAATTTTTTATGAATTTCTAGTGTCGTTTTTGTCATTTCCAGGCGCTGCACTTTAACGAACTCCTCCTAGGGAATTAATCAGATCAACTTCAAATTTGGTCGGTACAGTCTAAAGACCTTTGTGATGAAAAGTTACTCAAAGCTTGTTGTTTCGTGAAAAGCTGTTGCCGTGGCGACGCATTCTTCGCCGTTAACAACGAAGGTCATTTTGACCGGCTAAAAATGCTCGAAACATAAGCAAACTTGGCATACACATTTAAAGCCCAAAATGTAGTGATACAATATGATTTTATTGGTTCAGAGTGGCAAATCGGCTCAATAGCGCCCCCTACAAAATTTCGACGAAGCAGCCCTCGCAGTACGTTTCACCTAGATGTATGAAATTTGGTAGGAACATGTATCACATATGGACTTACATAAAAGTATGTTGGGGCCATGCTCTGAACCTGCATGCAGTGTCTGACGGTCACAGAACTGAATGGCAGCATCAACCAGAGTCCTCGCGCCGTCCGACGGTCGCGGACGATCTCGGCCGCGCAGGCCGGAGTCCCGCCGGCACCCCGACGTGCATATGGCGAGGGCCCGGTCATCGCTGCTCGCAGCTTTAATTAGGGCCCGAGCACCGACGTAGTCGGAGCGGAGGACCTATTGTATTTCTAATGTTTATTATTATTCTTATTCTTATTATTATTCCGATTATTTTAAGTGTTTCGTCGCAAAAAGGAGGTGCTTGGGATATTGGGAATTTTGTGAAATTTGGCACGTAAGCCAGAATTTGCGAAAATTGCAGTCTGATTGGGGTGTCCAGCTGCGGTATGAAATATTGGCTCGCTAGCGCCCCCTATTGAGTAGCCCCAACATCGGGTTTCACCTAGCTGTATGAAATTTGGTGGGAATGTGGATTGTGATGAGACGCACAAAAAATCCTCTTGGAATGTTTCTCTAAACCAAACAGGAAGTCAGCCATTTTTACTTTTATGACGTTTTTTGACCGTTTCAAGGCGTCATACTTTGACGAACTCCTCCCAGAGATTTGACCCGATTGACTTCAGATTCGGCTAGTCTGCTCTTGAGACCTTGGCAGTGAAAAGTTACTCAAAGATCAAAAAGTTATCGAACTATGTGGCCGTGGCGTGGCATCAAAAAAACACCATTCGCCGCGAAACAGGAAGTTGTTGTAACTCGGCCGTACATTGTCGAATCTGCTCCAAATTCCTAATATGTCATAACATCCTGACCCGGAACACATCTATATGATAATTTAGAATCCTCGTGATAGCGCCACCTAGTGGCAACCGGAAGTTGTACGTTGTGTACTTTGACATCCTGCTCCTCACAGATTAATCAGATCCCTCTCAAATGTTGGCAGAACAGCCTTAAGACCTTGATAATGCTTCATTGTGAAAATTGTAAGAAGTTACTGAAGGGCGGCGACGTGGCAGCTCGGCGAATTTCGATCCTTCGCCATGAACGAATAAACTGATGTATCTCGACTCCACATCATCAGATCTTTACCAGATTTCACATGCTTGATTAGACTCCAGGCCTGAAGACATCCGCAGGCCAATTTTGAATCATAGTCATAGCGCCACCTACTGGTAACAGGAAGTTAAAGTCTTTATACTTTGGCTTGTTTCTCTTAGCAGGTAAATCAAATCAATATCAAATTTGTTCCACACAAATACAAGAAGTTCATAATGCCAGATCATGAAGCTTTTGATGTTTTGTCGAACGCCGTTGCCGTGGCGATGCAGTCTTCGCCGTTAACAACGAAGGTCGTTTTGAGAGGCTAAAAATGCTCGAAACATAAGCAAACTTGGCAAGCAGATTACAAGCCCGAAATGTAGTTGTAGAATATGATTGTATTGGTTCAGAGTGGCAAATCGGCTCAATAGCGCCCCCTACAAACTTTCGACGAAGCTGCCCTCACAGTACGTTTGACCTAGATGTATGAAATTTGGTAGCAACATGTATCACATATGGACTTCAATAAAAGTCTCTTGGGGCCATGCTCTAAACCCCACCGGAAGTCAGCCATTTTTAATTTTTTATGAATTTCTAGTGTCGTTTCTGTCATTTCCAGGCGCTGCACTTTAACGAACTCCTCCTCGGGAATTAATCAGATCAACTTCAAATTTGGTCAGTACAGTCTAAAGACCTTTGTGATGAAAAGTTACTCAAAGCTTGTTGTTTCGTGAAAAGCCGTTGCCGTGGCGATGCAGTCTTCGCCGTTAACAACGAAGGTCATTTTGAGAGGCTAAAAATGCTCGAAACATAAGCAAACTTGGCAAGCAGATTACAAGCCCGAAATGTAGTTATATAATATGATTTTATTGGTTCAGAGTGGCAAATCGGCTCAATAGCGCCCCCTACAAAATTTCGACGAAGCAGCCCTCGCAGTACGTTTGACCTAGATGTATGACATTTGGTAGGAACATGTATCACATATGCACTTCAATAAAAGTCTCTTGGGGCCGTGCTCTAAACCCCACCGGAAGTCAGCCATTTTTAATTTTTTATGAATTTCTAGTGTCGTTTTTGTCAAATCCAGGCGCTGCACTTTAACGAACTCCTCCTAGGGAATTAATCAGATCAACTTCAAATTTGGTCGGTACAGTCTAAAGACCTTTGTGATGAAAAGTTACTCAAAGCTTGTTGTTTCGTGAAAAGCTGTTGCCGTGGCGACGCATTCTTCGCCGTTAACAACGAAGGTCATTTTGACCGGCTAAAAATGCTCGAAACATAAGCAAACTTGGCATACACATTTAAAGCCCAAAATGTAGTGATACAATATGATTTTATTGGTTCAGAGTGGCAAATCGGCTCAATAGCGCCCCCTACAAAATTTCGACGAAGCAGCCCTCGCAGTACGTTTCACCTAGATCTATGAAATTTGGGAGGAACATGTATCACATATGGACTTACATAAAAGTATGTTGGGGCCATGCTCTGAACCTGCATGCAGTGTCTGACGGTCACAGAACTGAATGGCAGCATCAACCAGAGTCCTCGCGCCGTCCGACGGTCGCGGACGATCTCGGCCGCGCAGGCCGGAGTCCCGCCGGCACCCCGACGTGCATATGGCGAGGGCCCGGTCATCGCTGCTCGCAGCTTTAATTATTATTATTTTTAGGGTTTCGTCGCAAAAAGGAGGTGCTTGGGATACTGGGAATGTTGTGAAATTTGGCACGCAAGCCAGAATTTGCGAAAATTGCAGTCTGATTGGTGTGTCCAGCTGCGGTATGAAATATTGGCTCGCTAGCGCCCCCTATTGAGTAGCCCCAACATCGGGTTTCACCTAGCTCTATGAAATTTGGTGGGAATGTGGATTGTGAAGAGACGCACAAAAAATCCTCTTGGAATGTTTCTCTAAACCAAACAGGAAGTCAGCCATTTTTACTTTTATGACGTTTTTTGACCGTTTCAAGGCGTCATACTTTGACGAACTCCTCCCAGAGATTTGACCCGATTGACTTCAGATTCGGCTAGTCTGCTCTTGAGACCTTGGCAGTGAAAAGTTACTCAAAGATCAAAAAGTTATCGAACTATGTGGCCGTGGCGTGGCATCAAAAAAACACCATTCGCCGCGAAACAGGAAGTTGTTGTAACTCGGCCGTACATTGTCGAATCTGCTCCAAATTCCTAATATGTCATAACATCCTGACCCGGAACACATCTATATGATAATTTAGAATCCTCGTGATAGCGCCACCTAGTGGCAACCGGAAGTTGTACGTTGTGTACTTTGACATCCTGCTCCTCACAGATTAATCAGATCCCTCTCAAATGTTGGCAGAACAGCCTTAAGACCTTGATAATGCTTCATTGTGAAAATTGTAAGAAGTTACTGAAGGGCGGCGACGTGGCAGCTCGGCGAATTTCGATCCTTCGCCATGAACGAATAAACTGATGTATCTCGACTCCACATCATCAGATCTTTACCAGATTTCACATGCTTGATTAGACTCCAGGCCTGAAGACATCCGCAGGCCAATTTTGAATCATAGTCATAGCGCCACCTACTGGTAACAGGAAGTTAAAGTCTTTATACTTTGGCTTGTTTCTCTTAGCAGGTAAATCAAATCAATATCAAATTTGTTCCACACAAATACAAGAAGTTCATAATGCCAGATCATGAAGCTTTTGATGTTTTGTCGAACGCCGTTGCCGTGGCGATGCAGTCTTCGCCGTTAACAACGACGGTCATTTTGAGAGGCTAAAAATGCTCGAAACATAAGCAAACTTGGCAAGCAGATTACAAGCCCGAAATGTAGTTATATAATATGATTTTATTGGTTCAGAGTGGCAAATCGGCTCAATAGCGCCCCCTACAAAATTTCGACGAAGCAGCCCTCGCAGTACGTTTGACCTAGATGTATGACATTTGGTAGGAACATGTATCACATATGCACTTCAATAAAAGTCTCTTGGGGCCTTGCTCTAAACCCAACCGGAAGTCAGCCATTTAGAATTTTTTATGAATTTCTAGTGTCGTTTTTGTCATTTCCAGGCGCTGCACTTTAACGAACTCCTCCTAGGGAATTAATCAGATCAACTTCAAATTTGGTCGGTACAGTCTAAAGACCTTTGTGATGAAAAGTTACGCAAAGCTTGTTGTTTCGTGAAAAGCTGTTGCCGTGGCGACGCATTCTTCGCCGTTAACAACGAAGGTCATTTTGACCGGCTAAAAATGCTCGAAACATAAGCAAACTTGGCATACACATTTAAAGCCCAAAATGTAGTTATATAATATGATTTTATTGGTTCAGAGTGGCAAATCGGCTCAATAGCGCCCCCTACAAAATTTCAACGAAGCAGCCCTCGCAGTAAGTTTCACCTAGATGTATGAAATGTGGTAAGAACATGTATCACATATGGACTTAAATAAAAGTCTCTTGGGGCCGTGCTCTAAACCCCACCGGAAGTCAGCCATTTTGAATTTGTTATGAATTTCGAGTGTCGTTTTTGTCATTTCCAGGCGCTGCACTTTAACAAACTCCTCCTAGGGAATTAATCAGATCAACTTCAAATTTGGTCGGTACAGTCTAAAGACCTTTGTGATGAAAAGTTACTCAAAGCTTGTTTCGTGAAAAGCTGTTGCCGTGGCGACGCATTCGTCACCATAAAATATTAAGGTGTTTTTGAGGGGCTAAACATGCTCAAAACGTAAGCAAACTTGGCATACACATTTAAAGCCCAAAATGTAGTTATATAATATGATTTTATTGGTTCAGAGTGGCAAATCGGCTCAATAGCGCCCCCTACAAAATTTCGACGAAGCAGCCCTCGCAGTACGTTTCACCTAGATCTATGAAATTTGGTAGGAACATGTATCACATATGGACTTACATAAAAGTATGTTGGGGCCATGCTCTGAACCTGCATGCAGTGTCTGACGGTCACAGAACTGAATGGCAGCATCAACCAGAGTCCTCGCGCCGTCCGACGGTCGCGGACGATCTCGGCCGCGCAGGCCGGAGTCCCGCCGGCACCCCGACGTGCATATGGCGAGGGCCCGGTCATCGCTGCTCGCAGCTTTAATTATTATTCTTCTTCTTCTTCTTCTTCTTATTTTTCCACTTTCATGGCAAAAAGGAGGTGCTTGGGATGTTGGGAATTTTGTGAAATTTGGCACGTAAGCCAGAATTTGCGAAAATTGCAGTCTGATTGGGGTGTCCAGCTGCGGTATGAAATATTGGCTCGCTAGCGCCCCCTATTGAGTAGCCCCAACATCAGGTTTCACCGAGCTGTATGAAATTTGGTGGGAATGTGGATTGTGATGAGACACACAAAAAATCCTCTTGGAATGTTTCTCTAAACCAAACAGGAAGTCAGCCATTTTTACTTTTATGACGTTTTTTGACCGTTTCAAGGCGTCATACTTTGACGAACTCCTCCCAGAGATTTGACCCGATTGACTTCAGATTCGGCTAGTCTGCTCTTGAGACCTTGGCAGTGAAAAGCTACTCAAAGATCAAAAAGTTATCGAACTATGTGGCCGTGGCGTGGCGTCAAAAAAACATCATTCGCCGCAAAACAGGAAGTTGTTGTAACTCGGCCGTACATTGTTGAATCTGCTCCAAATCTCTCATATGTCATAACATCCTGACCCGGAACACATGTATATGATCATTTATAATCATAGTGATAGCGCCACCTAGTGGCAACCGGAAGTTGTACGTTGTGTACTTTGACATCCTGCTCCTCACAGATTAATCAGATCCCTCTCAAATGTTGTCAGAACAGTCTTAAGACCTTGATAATGCTTCATTGTGAAGATTGTAAGAAGTTACTGAAGGGCGGCGACGTGGCGGCTCGGCGAATTTCGATCCTTCGCCATGAACGAATAAACTGATGTATCTCGACTCCACATCATCAGATCTTTACCAGATGTGACATGTTTGATTAGACTCCAGGCTTGAAGACATGTGCAGGCCAATTTTGAATCATAGTCATAGCGCCACCTACTGGCAACAGGAAGTTAAAGTCTTTATACTTTGGCTTGTTTCTCTTAGTAGGTAAATCAAATCAATATCAAATTTGTTCCACACAAATATAAGAAGTTCATAATGCCAGATCATGAAGCTTTTGATGTTTCGGCGAACGCCGATGCCGTGGCGATGCAGTCTTCGCCGTTAACAACGAAGGTCATTTTGAGAGGCTAAAAATGCTCGAAACATAAGAAAACTTGGCAAGCAGATTACAAGCCCGAAATGTAGTTATACAATATGATTGTATTGGTTCAGAGTGGCAAATCGGCTCAATAGCGCCCCCTACAATGTTTCGACGAAGCAGCCCTCGCAGTACGTTTGACCTAGATGTATGAAATTTGGTAGGAACATGTATCACATATGGACTTCAATAAAAGTCTCTTGGGGCCATGCTCTAAACCCAACCGGAAGTCAGCAATTTTTTATTTTTTATGAATTTCTAGTGTCGTTTTTGTCATTTCCAGGCGCTGCACTTTAACGAACTCCTCCTAGGGAATTAATC
Source organism: Lycodopsis pacificus (assembly GCA_028022725.1). Lineage (NCBI taxonomy): Eukaryota > Metazoa > Chordata > Actinopteri > Perciformes > Zoarcidae > Lycodopsis > Lycodopsis pacificus. The sequence goes on from CM051695.1 coordinate 533,263, forward strand.
AGATCAATTTCAAATTTGGTCGGTACAGTCTAAAGACCTTTGTGATGAAAAGTTACTCAAAGCTTGTTGTTTCGTGAAAAGCTGTTGCCGCGGCGACGCATTCTTCGCCGTTAACAACGAAGGTCATTTTGACAGGTTAAAAATGCTCGAAACATAAGCAAACTTGGCAAGCAAATTACAAGCCCGAAATGTAGTGATATAATATGATTTTATTGGTTCAGAGTGGCAAATCGGCTCAATAGCGCCCCCTACAAACTTTCGACGAAGCAGCCCTCGCAGTACGTTTGACCTAGATGTATGAAATTTGGTAGGAACATGTATCACATATGGACTTCAATAAAAGTCTCTTGGGGCCATGCTGTAAACCCAACCGGAAGTCAGCCATTTTGATTTGTTTATGAATTTCTAGTGTCGTTTTTGTCATTTCCAGGCGCTGCACTTTAACGAACTCCTCCTAGGGAATTAATCAGATCAACTTCAAATTTGGTCGGTACAGTCTGAAGACCTTTGTGATGAAAAGTTACTCAAAGCTTGTTGTTTCGTGAAAAGCCGTTGCCGTGGCGATGCAGTCTTCGCCGTTAACAACGAAGGTCATTTTGAGAGGCTAAAAATGCTCGAAACATAAGCAAACTTGGCAAGCAGATTACAAGCCCCAAATGTAGTTGTAGAATATGATTTTATTGGTTCAGAGTGGCAAATCGGCTCAATGGCGCCCCCTACAAACTTTCGACGAAGCAGCCCTCGCAGTACGTTTCACCTAGATGTATGAAATTTGGTAGGAACATGTATCACATGTGGACTTAAATAAAAGTATATTGGGGTCATGCTCTGAACCTGCATGCAGTGTCTGATGATCACAGAACTGAATGGCAGCATCAACCAGAGTCCTCGCGCCGTCCGACGGTCACGGACGTTCTCGGCCGCGCAGGCCGGAGTCCCGCCGGCACCCCGACGTGCATATGGCGAGGGCCCGGTCATCGCTGCTCGCAGCTTTAATGTTTATTATTCTTATTCCGATTATTTTTGTTGTTTCATGGCAAAAAGGAGGTGCTTGGGATATTGGGAATTTTGTGAAATTTGGCACGTAAGCCAGAATTTGCGAAAATTGCAGTCTGATTGGGGTGTCCAGCTGCGGTATGAAATATTGGCTCGCTAGCGCCCCCTATTGAGTAGCCCCAACATCGGGTTTCACCTAGCTGTATGAAATTTGGTGGGAATGTGGATTGTGATGAGACGCACAAAAAATCCTCTTGGAATGTTTCTCTAAACCAAACAGGAAGTCAGCCATTTTTACTTTTATGACGTTTTTTGACCGTTTCAAGGCGTCATACTTTGACGAACTCCTCCCAGAGATTTGACCCGATTGACTTCAGATTCGGCTAGTCTGCTCTTGAGACCTTGGCAGTGAAAAGTTACTCAAAGATCAAAAAGTTATCGAACTATGTGGCCGTGGCGTGGCATCAAAAAAACACCATTCGCCGCGAAACAGGAAGTTGTTGTAACTCGGCCGTACATTGTCGAATCTGCTCCAAATTCCTAATATGTCATAACATCCTGACCCGGAACACATCTATATGATAATTTAGAATCCTCGTGATAGCGCCACCTAGTGGCAACCGGAAGTTGTACGTTGTGTACTTTGACATCCTGCTCCTCACAGATTAATCAGATCCCTCTCAAATGTTGGCAGAACAGCCTTAAGACCTTGATAATGCTTCATTGTGAAAATTGTAAGAAGTTACTGAAGGGCGGCGACGTGGCAGCTCGGCGAATTTCGATCCTTCGCCATGAACGAATAAACTGATGTATCTCGACTCCACATCATCAGATCTTTACCAGATTTCACATGCTTGATTAGACTCCAGGCCTGAAGACATCCGCAGGCCAATTTTGAATCATAGTCATAGCGCCACCTACTGGTAACAGGAAGTTAAAGTCTTTATACTTTGGCTTGTTTCTCTTAGCAGGTAAATCAAATCAATATCAAATTTGTTCCACACAAATACAAGAAGTTCATAATGCCAGATCATGAAGCTTTTGATGTTTTGTCGAACGCCGTTGCCGTGGCGATGCAGTCTTCGCCGTTAACAACGACGGTCATTTTGAGAGGCTAAAAATGCTCGAAACATAAGCAAACTTGGCAAGCAGATTACAAGCCCGAAATGTAGTTATATAATATGATTTTATTGGTTCAGAGTGGCAAATCGGCTCAATAGCGCCCCCTACAAAATTTCGACGAAGCAGCCCTCGCAGTACGTTTGACCTAGATGTATGACATTTGGTAGGAACATGTATCACATATGCACTTCAATAAAAGTCTCTTGGGGCCTTGCTCTAAACCCAACCGGAAGTCAGCCATTTAGAATTTTTTATGAATTTCTAGTGTCGTTTTTGTCATTTCCAGGCGCTGCACTTTAACGAACTCCTCCTAGGGAATTAATCAGATCAACTTCAAATTTGGTCGGTACAGTCTAAAGACCTTTGTGATGAAAAGTTACTCAAAGCTTGTTGTTTCGTGAAAAGCTGTTGCCGTGGCGACGCATTCTTCGCCGTTAACAACGAAGGTCATTTTGACCGGCTAAAAATGCTCGAAACATAAGCAAACTTGGCATACACATTTAAAGCCCAAAATGTAGTTATATAATATGATTTTATTGGTTCAGAGTGGCAAATCGGCTCAATAGCGCCCCCTACAAAATTTCAACGAAGCAGCCCTCGCAGTAAGTTTCACCTAGATGTATGAAATGTGGTAAGAACATGTATCACATATGGACTTAAATAAAAGTCTCTTGGGGCCGTGCTCTAAACCCCACCGGAAGTCAGCCATTTTGAATTTGTTATGAATTTCCAGTGTCGTTTTTGTCATTTCCAGGCGCTGCACTTTAACAAACTCCTCCTAGGGAATTAATCAGATCAACTTCAAATTTGGTCGGTACAGTCTAAAGACCTTTGTGATGAAAAGTTACTCAAAGCTTGTTTCGTGAAAAGCTGTTGCCGTGGCGACGCATTCTTCGCCGTTAACAACGAAGGTGTTTTGAGGGGCTAAAAATGCTCGAAACATAAGCAAACTTGGCAAGCAGATTACAAGCCCGAAATGTAGTTGGAGAATATGATTTTATTGCTTCAGAGTGGCAAATCGGCTCAATAGCGCCCCCTACAAACTTTCGACGAAGCAGCCCTCGCAGTATGTTTGACCTAGATGTATGATATTTGGCAGGAACATGTATCACATATGGACTTAAATAAAAGTCTCTTAGGGCCATGCTCTAAACCTGCATGCAGTGTCTGACGGTCACAGAACTGAATGGCAGCATCAACCAGAGTCCTCGCGCCGTCCGACGGTCGCGGGCGTTCTCGGCCGCGCAGGCCGGAGTCCCGCCGGCACCCCGACGTGCATATGGCGAGGGCCCGGTCATCGCTGCTCGCAGCTTTAATTAGGGCCCGAGCACCGACGTAGTCGGAGCGGAGGACCTATTGTATTTCTAATGTTTATTATTATTCTTCTTATTCTTATTATTCTTATTCCGATTATTTTAAGTGTTTCGTCGCAAAAAGGAGGTGCTTGGGATATTGGGAATTTTGTGAAATTTGGCACGTAAGCCAGAATTTGCGAAAATTGCAGTCTGATTGGGGTGTCCAGCTGCGGTATGAAATATTGGCTCGCTAGCGCCCACTATTGAGTAGCCCCAACATCGGGTTTCACCTAGCTGTATGAAATTTGGTGGGAATGTGGATTGTGATGAGACGCACAAAAAATCCTCTTGGAATGTTTCTCTAAACCAAACAGGAAGTCAGCCATTTTTACTTTTATGACGTTTTTTGACCGTTTCAAGGCGTCATACTTTGACGAACTCCTCCCAGAGATTTGACCTGATTGACTTCAGATTCGTCTAGTCTGCTCTTGAGACCTTGGCAGTGAAAAGTTACTCAAAGATCAAAAAGTTATCGAACTATGTGGCCGTGGCGTGGCATCAAAAAAACACCATTCGCCGCGAAACAGGAAGTTGTTGTAACTCGGCCGTACATTGTCGAATCTGCTCCAAATTCCTAATATGTCATAACATCCTGACCCGGAACACATCTATATGATAATTTAGAATCCTCGTGATAGCGCCACCTAGTGGCAACCGGAAGTTGTACGTTGTGTACTTTGACATCCTGCTCCTCACAGATTAATCAGATCCCTCTCAAATGTTGGCAGAACAGCCTTAAGACCTTGATAATGCTTCATTGTGAAAATTGTAAGAAGTTACTGAAGGGCGGCGACGTGGCAGCTCGGCGAATTTCGATCCTTCGCCATGAACGAATAAACTGATGTATCTCGACTCCACATCATCAGATCTTTACCAGATTTCACATGCTTGATTAGACTCCAGGCCTGAAGACATCCGCAGGCCAATTTTGAATCATAGTCATAGCGCCACCTACTGGTAACAGGAAGTTAAAGTCTTTATACTTTGGCTTGTTTCTCTTAGCAGGTAAATCAAATCAATATCAAATTTGTTCCACACAAATACAAGAAGTTCATAATGCCAGATCATGAAGCTTTTGATGTTTTGTCGAACGCCGTTGCCGTGGCGATGCAGTCTTCGCCGTTAACAACGAAGGTCGTTTTGAGAGGCTAAAAATGCTCGAAACATAAGCAAACTTGGCAAGCAGATTACAAGCCCGAAATGTAGTTGTAGAATATGATTGTATTGGTTCAGAGTGGCAAATCGGCTCAATAGCGCCCCCTACAAACTTTCGACGAAGCTGCCCTCACAGTACGTTTGACCTAGATGTATGAAATTTGGTAGCAACATGTATCACATATGGACTTCAATAAAAGTCTCTTGGGGCCATGCTCTAAACCCCACCGGAAGTCAGCCATTTTGAATTTTCTATGAATTTCTAGTGTCGTTTCTGTCATTTCCAGGCGCTGCACTTTAACGAACTCCTCCTCGGGAATTAATCAGATCAACTTCAAATTTGGTCGATACAGTCTAAAGACCTTTGTGATGAAAAGTTACTCAAAGCTTGTTGTTTCGTGAAAAGCCGTTGCCGTGGCGATGCAGTCTTCGCCGTTAACAACGACGGTCATTTTGAGAGGCTAAAAATGCTCGAAACATAAGCAAACTTGGCAAGCAGATTACAAGCCCGAAATGTAGTTATATAATATGATTTTATTGGTTCAGAGTGGCAAATCGGCTCAATAGCGCCCCCTACAAAATTTCGACGAAGCAGCCCTCGCAGTACGTTTGGCCTAGATGTATGACATTTGGTAGGAACATGTATCACATATGCACTTCAATAAAAGTCTCTTGGGGCCTTGCTCTAAACCCAACCGGAAGTCAGCCATTTAGAATTTTTTATGAATTTCTAGTGTCGTTTTTGTCATTTCCAGGCGCTGCACTTTAACGAACTCCTCCTAGGGAATTAATCAGATCAACTTCAAATTTGGTCGGTACAGTCTAAAGACCTTTGTGATGAAAAGTTACTCAAAGCTTGTTGTTTCGTGAAAAGCTGTTGCCGTGGCGACGCATTCTTCGCCGTTAACAACGAAGGTCATTTTGACCGGCTAAAAATGCTCGAAACATAAGCAAACTTGGCATACACATTTAAAGCCCAAAATGTAGTTATATCATATGATTTTATTGGTTCAGAGTGGCAAATCGGCTCAATAGCGCCCCCTACAAAATTTCAACGAAGCAGCCCTCGCAGTAAGTTTCACCTAGATGTATGAAATGTGGTAAGAACATGTATCACATATGGACTTAAATAAAAGTCTCTTGGGGCCGTGCTCTAAACCCCACCGGAAGTCAGCCATTTTTAATTTTTTATGAATTTCTAGTGTCGTTTTTGTCAAATCCAGGCGCTGCACTTTAACGAACTCCTCCTAGGGAATTAATCAGATCAACTTCAAATTTGGTCGGTACAGTCTAAAGACCTTTGTGATGAAAAGTTACTCAAAGCTTGTTGTTTCGTGAAAAGCTGTTGCCGTGGCGACGCATTCTTCGCCGTTAACAACGAAGGTCATTTTGACCGGCTAAAAATGCTCGAAACATAAGCAAACTTGGCATACACATTTAAAGCCCAAAATGTAGTGATACAATATGATTTTATTGGTTCAGAGTGGCAAATCGGCTCAATAGCGCCCCCTACAAAATTTCGACGAAGCAGCCCTCGCAGTACGTTTCACCTAGATGTATGAAATTTGCTAGGAACATGTATCACATATGGACTTACATAAAAGTATGTTGGGGCCATGCTCTGAACCTGCATGCAGTGTCTGACGGTCACAGAACTGAATGGCAGCATCAACCAGAGTCCTCGCGCCGTCCGACGGTCGCGGACGATCTCGGCCGCGCAGGCCGGAGTCCCGCCGGCACCCCGACGTGCACATGGCGAGGGCCCGGTCATCGCTGCTCGCAGCTTTAATTAGGGCCCGAGCACCGACGTAGTCGGAGCGGAGGACCTATTGTATTTCTAATGTTTATTATTATTCTTATTCTTATTCTTATTATTCTTATTCCGATTATTTTAAGTGTTTCGTCGCAAAAAGGAGGTGCTTGGGATATTGGGAATTTTGTGAAATTTGGCACGTAAGCCAGAATTTGCGAAAATTGCAGTCTGATTGGGGTGTCCAGCTGCGGTATGAAATATTGGCTCGCTAGCGCCCCCTATTGAGTAGCCCCAACATCGGGTTTCACCTAGCTGTATGAAATTTGGTGGGAATGTGGATTGTGATGAGACGCACAAAAAATCCTCTTGGAATGTTTCTCTAAACCAAACAGGAAGTCAGCCATTTTTACTTTTATGACGTTTTTTGACCGTTTCAAGGCGTCATACTTTGACGAACTCCTCCCAGAGATTTGACCCGATTGACTTCAGATTCGGCTAGTCTGCTCTTGAGACCTTGGCAGTGAAAAGTTACTCAAAGATCAAAAAGTTATCGAACTATGTGGCCGTGGCGTGGCATCAAAAAAACACCATTCGCCGCGAAACAGGAAGTTGTTGTAACTCGGCCGTACATTGTCGAATCTGCTCCAAATTCCTAATATGTCATAACATCCTGACCCGGAACACATCTATATGATAATTTAGAATCCTCGTGATAGCGCCACCTAGTGGCAACCGGAAGTTGTACGTTGTGTACTTTGACATCCTGCTCCTCACAGATTAATCAGATCCCTCTCAAATGTTGGCAGAACAGCCTTAAGACTTTGATAATGCTTCATTGTGAAAATTGTAAGAAGTTACTGAAGGGCGGCGACGTGGCAGCTCGGCGAATTTCGATCCTTCGCCATGAACGAATAAACTGATGTATCTCGACTCCACATCATCAGATCTTTACCAGATTTCACATGCTTGATTAGACTCCAGGCCTGAAGACATCCGCAGGCCAATTTTGAATCATAGTCATAGCGCCACCTACTGGTAACAGGAAGTTAAAGTCTTTATACTTTGGCTTGTTTCTCTTAGCAGGTAAATCAAATCAATATCAAATTTGTTCCACACAAATACAAGAAGTTCATAATGCCAGATCATGAAGCTTTTGATGTTTTGTCGAACGCCGTTGCCGTGGCGATGCAGTCTTCGCCGTTAACAACGAAGGTCGTTTTGAGAGGCTAAAAATGCTCGAAACATAAGCAAACTTGGCAAGCAGATTACAAGCCCGAAATGTAGTTGTAGAATATGATTGTATTGGTTCAGAGTGGCAAATCGGCTCAATAGCGCCCCCTACAAACTTTCGACGAAGCTGCCCTCACAGTACGTTTGACCTAGATGTATGAAATTTGGTAGCAACATGTATCACATATGGACTTCAATAAAAGTCTCTTGGGGCCATGCTCTAAACCCCACCGGAAGTCAACCATTTTTAATTTTTTATGAATTTCTAGTGTCGTTTCTGTCATTTCCAGGCGCTGCACTTTAACGAACTCCTCCTAGGGAATTAATCAGATCAACTTCAAATTTGGTCGGTACAGTCTAAAGACCTTTGTGATGAAAAGTTACTCAAAGCTTGTTGTTTCGTGAAAAGCTGTTGCCGTGGCGACGCATTCTTCGCCGTTAACAACGAAGGTCATTTTGACCGGCTAAAAATGCTCGAAACATAAGCAAACTTGGCATACACATTTAAAGCCCAAAATGTAGTTATATAATATGATTTTATTGGTTCAGAGTGGCAAATCGGCTCAATAGCGCCCCCTACAAAATTTCAACGAAGCAGCCCTCGCAGTAAGTTTCACCTAGATGTATGAAATGTGGTAAGAACATGTATCACATATGGACTTAAATAAAAGTCTCTTGGGGCCGTGCTCTAAACCCCACCGGAAGTCAGCCATTTTTAATTTTTTATGAATTTCTAGTGTCGTTTTTGTCAAATCCAGGCGCTGCACTTTAACGAACTCCTCCTGGGAATTAATCAGATCAACTTCAAATTTGGTCGGTACAGTCTAAAGACCTTTGTGATGAAAAGTTACTCAAAGCTTGGTGTTTCGTCGAACACCGTTGCCGTGGCGATGCAGTCTTCGCCGTTAACAACGAAGGTAATTTTGAGAGGCTAAAAATGCTCGAAACATAAGCAAACTTGGCAAGCAGATTACAAGCCCGAAATGTAGTTATAGAATATGATTTTATTGGTTCAGAGTGGCAAATCGGCTCAATAGCGCCCCCTACAAAATTTCGACGAAGCAGCCCTCGCAGTACGTTTGACCTAGATGTATGGAATTTGGTAGGAACATGTATCACATATGGACTTACATAATAGTCTCTTGGGGCAATGCTCTAAACCCAACCGGAAGTCAGCCATTTTGATTTTTTTATGAATTTCTAGTGTCGTTTTTGTCATTTCCAGGCTCTGCACTTTAACGAACTTCTCCTAGGGAATTAATCAGATCAACTTCAAATTTGGTCGGTACAGTCTAAAGACCTTTGTGATGAAAAGTTACTCAAAGCTTGTTGTTTCGTGAAAATCTGTTGCCATGGCGACACATTCTTCACCATGAAATATTAAGGTGTTTTGAGGGGCTAAAAATGCTCAAAACATAAGCAAACTTGGCATACACATTTAAAGCCCAACATGTAGTTATATACTATGATTGTATTGGTTCAGAGTGGCAAATCGGCTCAATAGCGCCCCCTACAAAATTTAGACGAAGCAGCCCTCGCAGTATGTTTCACCTAGATGTATGATATTTGCTAGGAACATGTATCACATGTGGACTTCAATAAAAGTATGTTGGGGCCATGCTCTAAACCTGCATGCAGTGTCTGATGATCACAGAACTGAATGGCAGCATCAACCAGAGTCCTCGCGCCGTCCGACGGTCGCGGACGTTCTCGGCTGCGCAGGCCGGAGTCCCGCCGGCACCCCGACGTGCATATGGCGAGGGCCCGGTCATCGCTGCTCGCAGCTTTAATTAGGGCCCGAGCACCGACGTAGTCGGAGCGGAGGACCTATTGTATTTCTAATGTTTATTATTATTAGGGCCCGAGCACCGACGTAGTCGGAGCGGAGGACCTATTGTATTTCTAATGTTTATTATTATTCTTCTTATTCTTATTATTCTTATTCCGATTATTTTAAGTGTTTCGTCGCAAAAAGGAGGTGCTTGGGATATTGGGAATTTTGTGAAATTTGGCACGTAAGCCAGAATTTGCGAAAATTGCAGTCTGATTGGGGTGTCCAGCTGCGGTATGAAATATTGGCTCGCTAGCGCCCCCTATTGAGTAGCCCCAACATCGGGTTTCACCTAGCTGTATGAAATTTGGTGGGAATGTGGATTGTGATGAGACGCACAAAAAATCCTCTTGGAATGTTTCTCTAAACCAAACAGGAAGTCAGCCATTTTTACTTTTATGACGTTTTTTGACCGTTTCAAGGCGTCATACTTTGACGAACTCCTCCCAGAGATTTGACCCGATTGACTTCAGATTCGGCTAGTCTGCTCTTGAGACCTTGGCAGTGAAAAGTTACTCAAAGATCAAAAAGTTATCGAACTATGTGGCCGTGGCGTGGCATCAAAAAAACACCATTCGCCGCGAAACAGGAAGTTGTTGTAACTCGGCCGTACATTGTCGAATCTGCTCCAAATTCCTAATATGTCATAACATCCTGACCCGGAACACATCTATATGATAATTTAGAATCCTCGTGATAGCGCCACCTAGTGGCAACCGGAAGTTGTACGTTGTGTACTTTGACATCCTGCTCCTCACAGATTAATCAGATCCCTCTCAAATGTTGGCAGAACAGCCTTAAGACCTTGATAATGCTTCATTGTGAAAATTGTAAGAAGTTACTGAAGGGCGGCGACGTGGCAGCTCGGCGAATTTCGATCCTTCGCCATGAACGAATAAACTGATGTATCTCGACTCCACATCATCAGATCTTTACCAGATTTCACATGCTTGATTAGACTCCAGGCCTGAAGACATCCGCAGGCCAATTTTGAATCATAGTCATAGCGCCACCTACTGGTAACAGGAAGTTAAAGTCTTTATACTTTGGCTTGTTTCTCTTAGCAGGTAAATCAAATCAATATCAAATTTGTTCCACACAAATACAAGAAGTTCATAATGCCAGATCATGAAGCTTTTGATGTTTTGTCGAACGCCGTTGCCGTGGCGATGCAGTCTTCGCCGTTAACAACGAAGGTCGTTTTGAGAGGCTAAAAATGCTCGAAACATAAGCAAACTTGGCAAGCAGATTACAAGCCCGAAATGTAGTTGTAGAATATGATTTTATTGGTTCAGAGTGGCAAATCGGCTCAATAGCGCCCCCTACAAAGTTTCGGCGAAGCAGCCCTCGCAGTATGTTTGACCTAGATGTATGAAATTTGGTAGCAACATGTATCACATATGGACTTCAATAAAAGTCTCTTGGGGCAATGCTCTAAACCTAACCGGAAGTCAGCCATTTTGAATTTTCTATGAATTTCTAGTGTCGTTTTTGTCATTTCCAGGCGCTGCACTTTAACGAACTCCTCCTCGGGAATTAATCAGATCAACTTCAAATTTGGTCGATACAGTCTAAAGACCTTTGTGATGAAAAGTTACTCAAAGCTTGTTGTTTCGTGAAAAGCTGTTGCCGTGGCGACGCATTCTTCGCCGTTAACAACGAAGGTCATTTTGACCGGCTAAAAATGCTCGAAACATAAGCAAACTTGGCATACACATTTAAAGCCCAAAATGTAGTGATATAATATGATTTTATTGGTTCAGAGTGGCAAATCGGCTCAATAGCGCCCCCTACAAAATTTCGACGAAGCAGCCCTCGCAGTACGTTTCACCTAGATCTATGAAATTTGGGAGGAACATGTATCACATATGGACTTACATAAAAGTATGTTGGGGCCATGCTCTGAACCTGCATGCAGTGTCTGACGGTCACAGAACTGAATGGCAGCATCAACCAGAGTCCTCGCGCCGTCCGACGGTCGCGGACGATCTCGGCCGCGCAGGCCGGAGTCCCGCCGGCACCCCGACGTGCATATGGCGAGGGCCCGGTCATCGCTGCTCGCAGCTTTAATTCCGATTATTTTTGTTGTTTCATGACAAAAAGGAGGTGCTTGGGATATTGGGAATTTTGTGAAATTTGGCACGTAAGCCAGAATTTGCGAAAATTGCAGTCTGATTGGGGTGTCCAGCTGCGGTATGAAATATTGGCTCGCTAGCGCCCCCTATTGAGTAGCCCCAACATCAGGTTTCACCTAGCTGTATGAAATTTGGTGCGAATGTGGATCGTGATGAGACGCACAAAAAATCCTCTTGGAATGTTTCTCTAAACCAAACAGGAAGTCAGCCATTTTTACTTTTATGATGTTTTTTGACCGTTTCAAGGCGTCATACTTTAACGAACTCCTCCCAGAGATTTGACCCGATTGACTTCAGATTCGGCTAGTCTGCTCTTGAGACCTTGGCAGTGAAAAGTTACTCAAAGATCAAAAAGTTATCGAACTATGTGGCCGTGGCGTGGCGTCAAAAAAACACCATTCGCCGCGAAAGAGGAAGTTGTTGTAACTCGGCCGTACATTGTCTAATCTGCCCCACATTTCTCGTATGTCATAACATCCTGACTCGGAACACATCTATATGATAATTTAGAATCATAGTGATAGCGCCACCTAGTGGCAACCGGAAGTTGTACGTTGTGTACTTTGACATCCTGCTCCTCACAGATTAATCAGATCCCTCTCAAATGTTGTCAGAACAGCCTTAAGACCTTGATAATGCTTCATTGTGAAGATTGTAAGAAGTTACTGTAGGGCGGCGACGTGGCGGCTCGGCGAATTTCAATCCTTCGCCATGAACGAATAAACTGATGTAACTCGACTCCACATCATCGGATCTTTACCAGATTTCACATGTTTGATTAGACTCCAGGCCTGAAGACATCTGCAGGCCAATTTTGAATCATAGTCATAGCGCCACCTACTGGTAACAGGAAGTTAAAGTCTTTATACTTTGGCTTGTTTCTCTTAGTAGGTAAATCAGATCAATATCAAATTTGTTCCACACAAATATAAGAAGTTCATAATGCCAGATCATGAAGCTTTTGATGTTTTGTGGAACGCCGTTGCCGTGGTGATGTAGTCTTCGCCGTTAACAACGAAGGTCGTTTTGAGAGGCTAAAAATGCTCGAAACATAAGCAAACTTGGCAAGCAGATTACAAGCCCGAAATGTAGTTGTAGAATATGATTGTATTGGTTCAGAGTGGCAAATCGGCTCAATAGCGCCCCCTACAAACTTTCGACGAAGCTGCCCTCACAGTACGTTTGACCTAGATGTATGAAATTTGGAAGCAACATGCATCACATATGGACTTCAATAAAAGTCTCTTGGGGCCATGCTCTAAACCCCACCGGAAGTCAGCCATTTTTAATTTTCTATGAATTTCTAGTGTCGTTTCTGTCATTTCCAGGCGCTGCACTTTAACGAACTCCTCCTCGGGAATTAATCAGATCAACTTCAAATTTGGTCGATACAGTCTGAAGACCTTTGTGATGAAAAGTTACTCAAAGCTTGTTGTTTCGTGAAAAGCCGTTGCCGTGGCGATGCAGTCTTCGCCGTTAACAACGAAGGTCATTTTGAGAGGCTAAAAATGCTCGAAACATAAGCAAACTTGGCAAGCAGATTACAAGCCCGAAATGTAGTTATATAATATGATTTTATTGGTTCAGAGTGGCAAATCGGCTCAATAGCGCCCCCTACAAAATTTCGACGAAGCAGCCCTCGCAGTACGTTTGACCTAGATGTATGACATTTGGTAGGAACATGTATCACATATGCACTTCAATAAAAGTCTCTTGGGGCCTTGCTCTAAACCCAACCGGAAGTCAGCCATTTAGAATTTTTTATGAATTTCTAGTGTCGTTTTTGTCATTTCCAGGCGCTGCACTTTAATGAACTCCTCCTAGGGAATTAATCAGATCAACTTCAAATTTGGTCGGTACAGTCTAAAGACCTTTGTGATGAAAAGTTACTCAAAGCTTGTTGTTTCGTGAAAAGCTGTTGCCGTGGCGACGCATTCTTCACCGTTAACAACGAAGGTCATTTTGACCGGCTAAAAATGCTCGAAACATAAGCAAACTTGGCATACACATTTAAAGCCCAAAATGTAGTTATATCATATGATTTTATTGGTTCACAGTGGCAAATTGGCTCAATGGCGCCCCCTACAAAATTTCAACGAAGCAGCCCTCGCAGTACGTTTCACCTAGATGTATGAAATTTGGTAGGAACATGTATCACATATGGATTTAAATAAAAGTCTGTTGTGGCCATGCTCTAAACCTGCATGCAGTGTCTGATGGTCACAGAACTGAATGGCAGCATCAACCAGAGTCCTCGCGCCGTCCGACGGTCGCGGACGTTCTCTGCCGCGCAGGCCGGCGTCCCGCCAGCACCCCGACGTGCATATGGCGAGGGCCCGGTCATCGCTGCTCGCAGCTTTAATTAGGGCCCGAGCACCGACGTAGTCGGAGCGGAGGACCTATTGTATTTCTAATGTTTATTATTAGGGCCCGAGCACCGACGTAGTCGGAGCGGAGGACCTATTGTATTTCTAATGTTTATTATTATTATTCTTATTATTCCGATTATTTTAAGTGTTTCATGACAAAAAGGAGGTGCTTGGGATATTGGGAATTTTGTGAAATTTGGCACGTAAGCCAGAATTTGCGAAAATTGCAGTCTGATTGGGGTGTCCAGCTGCGGTATGAAATATTGGCTCGCTAGCGCCCCCTATTGAGTAGCCCCAACATCGGGTTTCACCTAGCTGTATGAAATTTGGTGGGAATGTGGATTGTGATGAGACGCACAAAAAATCCTCTTGGAATGTTTCTCTAAACCAAACAGGAAGTCAGCCATTTTTACTTTTATGACGTTTTTTGACCGTTTCAAGGCGTCATACTTTGACGAACTCCTCCCAGAGATTTGACCCGATTGACTTCAGATTCGGCTAGTCTGCTCTTGAGACCTTGGCAGTGAAAAGTTACTCAAAGATCAAAAAGTTATCGAACTATGTGGCCGTGGCGTGGCATCAAAAAAACACCATTCGCCGCGAAACAGGAAGTTGTTGTAACTCGGCCGTACATTGTCGAATCTGCTCCAAATTCCTAATATGTCATAACATCCTGACCCGGAACACATCTATATGATAATTTAGAATCCTCGTGATAGCGCCACCTAGTGGCAACCGGAAGTTGTACGTTGTGTACTTTGACATCCTGCTCCTCACAGATTAATCAGATCCCTCTCAAATGTTGGCAGAACAGCCTTAAGACCTTGATAATGCTTCATTGTGAAAATTGTAAGAAGTTACTGAAGGGCGGCGACGTGGCAGCTCGGCGAATTTCGATCCTTCGCCATGAACGAATAAACTGATGTATCTCGACTCCACATCATCAGATCTTTACCAGATTTCACATGCTTGATTAGACTCCAGGCCTGAAGACATCCGCAGGCCAATTTTGAATCATAGTCATAGCGCCACCTACTGGTAACAGGAAGTTAAAGTCTTTATACTTTGGCTTGTTTCTCTTAGCAGGTAAATCAAATCAATATCAAATTTGTTCCACACAAATACAAGAAGTTCATAATGCCAGATCATGAAGCTTTTGATGTTTTGTCGAACGCCGTTGCCGTGGCGATGCAGTCTTCGCCGTTAACAACGAAGGTCGTTTTGAGAGGCTAAAAATGCTCGAAACATAAGCAAACTTGGCAAGCAGATTACAAGCCCGAAATGTAGTTGTAGAATATGATTGTATTGGTTCAGAGTGGCAAATCGGCTCAATAGCGCCCCCTACAAACTTTCGACGAAGCTGCCCTCACAGTACGTTTGACCTAGATGTATGAAATTTGGTAGCAACATGTATCACATATGGACTTCAATAAAAGTCTCTTGGGGCCATGCTCTAAACCCCACCGGAAGTCAGCCATTTTGAATTTTCTATGAATTTCTAGTGTCGTTTCTGTCATTTCCAGGCGCTGCACTTTAACGAACTCCTCCTAGGGAATTAATCAGATCAACTTCAAATTTGGTCGGTACAGTCTAAAGACCTTTGTGATGAAAAGTTACTCAAAGCTTGTTGTTTCGTGAAAAGCTGTTGCCGTGGCGACGCATTCTTCGCCGTTAACAACGAAGGTCATTTTGACCGGCTAAAAATGCTCGAAACATAAGCAAACTTGGCATACACATTTAAAGCCCAAAATGTAGTTATATAATATGATTTTATTGGTTCAGAGTGGCAAATCGGCTCAATAGCGCCCCCTACAAAATTTCAACGAAGCAGCCCTCGCAGTAAGTTTCACCTAGATGTATGAAATGTGGTAAGAACATGTATCACATATGGACTTAAATAAAAGTCTCTTGGGGCCGTGCTCTAAACCCCACCGGAAGTCAGCCATTTTGAATTTGTTATGAATTTCTAGTGTCGTTTTTGTCATTTCCAGGCGCTGCACTTTAACGAACTCCTCCTAGGGAATTAATCAGATCAACTTCAAATTTGGTCGGTACAGTCTAAAGACCTTTGTGATGAAAAGTTACTCAAAGCTTGTTGTTTCGTGAAAAGCTGTTGCCGTGGCGACGCATTCTTCGCCGTTAACAACGAAGGTCATTTTGACCGGCTAAAAATGCTCGAAACATAAGCAAACTTGGCATACACATTTAAAGCCCAAAATGTAGTTATATAATATGATTTTATTGGTTCAGAGTGGCAAATCGGCTCAATAGCGCCCCCTACAAAATTTCAACGAAGCAGCCCTCGCAGTAAGTTTCACCTAGATGTATGAAATGTGGTAAGAACATGTATCACATATGGACTTAAATAAAAGTCTCTTGGGGCCGTGCTCTAAACCCCACCGGAAGTCAGCCATTTTGAATTTGTTATGAATTTCTAGTGTCGTTTTTGTCATTTCCAGGCGCTGCACTTTAACGAACTCCTCCTAGGAAATTAATCAGATCAACTTCAAATTTGGTCGGTACATTCTAAAGACCTTTGTGATGAAAAGTTACTCAAAGCTTGTTGTTTCGTCGAACGCCGTTGCCGTGGCGATGCAGTCTTCGCCGTTAACAACGAAGGTCATTTTGAGAGGCAAAAAATGCTCGAAACATAAGCAAACTTGGCAAGCAGATTACAAGCCCGAAATGTAGTTATAGAATATGATTTAATTGGTTCAGAGTGGCAAATCGGCTCGATAGCGCCCCCTTCAAAATTTCAACGATGCAGCCCTCGCAGTACGTTTCACCTAGATGTATGAAATTTGGTAGGAACATGTATCACATATGGACTTAAATAAAAGTCTGTTGGGGCCATGCTCTAAACCTGCATGCAGTGTCTGAAGGTCACAGAACTGAATGGCAGCATCAACCAGAGTCCTCGCGCCGTCCGACGGTCGCGGACGATCTCGGCCGCGCAGGCCGGAGTCCCGCCGGAGTCCCGCCGGCACCCCGACGTGCATATGGCGAGGGCCCGGTCATCGCTGCTCGCAGCTTTAATTCCGATTATTTTTGTTGTTTCATGACAAAAAGGAGGTGCTTGGGATATTGGGAATTTTGTGAAATTTGGCACGTAAGCCAGAATTTGCGAAAATTGCAGTCTGATTGGGGTGTCCAGCTGCGGTATGAAATATTGGCTCGCTAGCGCCCCCTATTGAGTAGCCCCAACATCAGGTTTCACCTAGCTGTATGAAATTTGGTGCGAATGTGGATCGTGATGAGACGCACAAAAAATCCTCTTGGAATGTTTCTCTAAACCAAACAGGAAGTCAGCCATTTTTACTTTTATGATGTTTTTTGACCGTTTCAAGGCGTCATACTTTAACGAACTCCTCCCAGAGATTTGACCCGATTGACTTCAGATTCGGCTAGTCTGCTCTTGAGACCTTGGCAGTGAAAAGTTACTCAAAGATCAAAAAGTTATCGAACTATGTGGCCGTGGCGTGGCGTCAAAAAAACACCATTCGCCGCGAAAGAGGAAGTTGTTGTAACTCGGCCGTACATTGTCTAATCTGCCCCACATTTCTCGTATGTCATAACATCCTGACTCGGAACACATCTATATGATAATTTAGAATCATAGTGATAGCGCCACCTAGTGGCAACCGGAAGTTGTACGTTGTGTACTTTGACATCCTGCTCCTCACAGATTAATCAGATCCCTCTCAAATGTTGTCAGAACAGCCTTAAGACCTTGATAATGCTTCATTGTGAAGATTGTAAGAAGTTACTGTAGGGCGGCGACGTGGCGGCTCGGCGAATTTCAATCCTTCGCCATGAACGAATAAACTGATGTAACTCGACTCCACATCATCGGATCTTTACCAGATTTCACATGTTTGATTAGACTCCAGGCCTGAAGACATCTGCAGGCCAATTTTGAATCATAGTCATAGCGCCACCTACTGGTAACAGGAAGTTAAAGTCTTTATACTTTGGCTTGTTTCTCTTAGTAGGTAAATCAGATCAATATCAAATTTGTTCCACACAAATATAAGAAGTTCATAATGCCAGATCATGAAGCTTTTAATGTTTCGTCTAACGCCGTTGCTGTGGCGATGCAGTCTTCGCCGTTGACAACGAAGGTCATTTTGAGAGGCTAAAAATCCTCGAAACATAAGCAAACTTGGCAAGCAGATTACAAGCCCGAAATGTAGTTATAGAATATGAATTTATTGGTTCAGAGTGGCAAATCGGCTCAATAGCGCCCCCTACTAAATTTCAATGAAGCAGCCCTCGCAGTACGTTTCACCTAGATGTATGAAATATGGTAGGAACATGTATCACATATGGACTTAAATAAAAGTCTCTTGGAGCCATGCTCTAAACCCCACCGGAAGTCAGCCATTTTTAATTTTTTATGAATTTCTAGTGTAATTTTTGTCATTTCCAGGCGCTGCACTTTAACGAACTCCTCCGAGGGAATTAATCAGATCAATTTCAAATTTGGTCGGTACAGTCTAAAGACCTTTGTGATGAAAAGTTACTCAAAGCTTGTTGTTTCGTGAAAAGCTGTTGCCGTGGCGACGCATTCTTCGCCATGAAATATTAAGGTGTTTTTGAGGGGCTAAAAATGCTCGAAACATAAGCAAACTTGGCATACACATTTAAAGCCCACAATGTAGTTATATAATATGATTTTATTGGTTCAGAGTGGCAAATCGGCTCAATAGCGCCCCCTACAAAATGTCGACGAAGCAGCCCTCGCAGTATGTTTGACCTAGATGTATGAAATTTGGTAGAAACATGTATCACATGTGGACTTAAATAAAAGTATATTGGGGCCATGCTCTAAACCTGCATGCAGTGTCTGACGGTCACAGAACTGAATGGCAGCATCAACCAGAGTCCTCGCGCCGTCCGACGGTCGCGGACGTTCTCGGCCGCGCAGGCCGGAGTCCCGCCGGCACCCCGACGTGCACATGGCGAGGGCCCGGTCATCGCTGCTCGCAGCTTTAATTATAACTTATTTTTGCTCATGAAACATTTTTTTTCATAAGTATGAAAACTATACAGAACCAGGCTTTGCCAAATGAAAAAAAACAAACCTCTTGCACTGCTTTGGCCTGTCGTTACTACTTCAGGTGTAATATTTTCTGTTTGACTTAACTGTGCTGTGGTTTTGTGTCTTCACTTCAACAAACCTCTCCTGGCAAACTCGGATGGCCCTGCTGCTGCCTGTGACATCTCGTCCTGGTCTGGTCCTGCATCTGTGAAGTACTCTGCGGTACTGTCTCCCTCGACCCTCCCCATGTTACCGCTACTCTCCCTGGGAGTCACGAAGGGGTTGAGGAAAGACATAACCGCAGAGTACTTCCATTTCTTTGATGGCCCTGCTCCTGAGCCACTCTTTCTCTCTGTCTCCTCTCTCCTCTTTCTCAAATAGGTGTACCTGAGAGTCTTCCACTTCCGTCTGCAAATCTCATCTGACAAGAAACGTATAACGTATTTAGTGTGAAAGCCGGTGGTTGGGCTAGCTTTACATGCTAACATGGTTCATATAGCTAGTTAATAAAGTACAACCGATAGCTAGAATCAAGTAACAAAGACATAATAATAACTTGCCAGGTTGTCCGAAGTCCTCACTTACGTTCCTCCATGCCAGATCTTTTTTAGTTCGGTCGCGGTAGAGATACGACGACGTATCGTAGAGCTCGGGGAACCCACAAACCGCCACTATTAATTTGTCCTCCATTGTTGTTTACGATTCAGCACCGGCAGGAGTTATGAGCTACGGCACTGATGACGGCACTGATGACGGGGGCAGCAACTCAACGCTGATAGGCTATCGCGCCACAGCGTCACGCGATTATTTCGCAGAAGTTGAAAAATTTCAACTCGCGCGTTGCCGATTTTGCGGTGTCCACCGCGCCGCAATAACGAGTCCAACGCACTTTGTATGTAATCTCGACGCGCGTCAAAAAATAAACGCGACCGGTGTGAACGCAGCATAAAGTTGTAATATAGCAAACTGTGCTGTCCTCACTAAAAGTTGTTTTAGTAAAATGTAGTTTTCAGCCATACAGCCAGCTTGACAATATATTTTCCAGCACCGTATCCTCCAAGGATAATGCAGGGAAATATGTAATTTTTTGTAAAACTGAAAAAGAGCACAATATAAAAAGTGGGTGCCTTTGTAAGTACTCAATATTATCTCTATCAGTATAAAATGCTGCTAGCGCAAGTGTACAGGTGCTTAAAAGTATTTCAACATACGTAATGAAGGATGAGATACATCAGTAACTAACATTTACACAAGCACTAATGCTTTAACCACTAGATACTAATACATATATATGTAGTTGACAGTAAACTATCATCAACAATACTGTATTCAAACCAGAGAAATATGAATGTAAACATGTTAATATAACTGTAAATCTGAATCTGAATCAGAACCGTTTATTGCCAAGCAAGTTTTCACCTGCAAGGAATTTGTCGTGGCGGAAGGTGCATAACATTCAACAATAAACAATAACATTTAACTGTCAAAATAACATAAACTATCAAATAACATTTAACTGTCAAAAACAGTCAGCACAGTGCAGGAAAAAGAAACATATTTGAAATGTACAATAAGATATGTAATATAGGATATGGAATGAAGTGCACACAAAAACAGATAACAGGACTGTAAACCCAGTGAAGTGTATGAATGTTAAAAGTGGCGAGTGTGTTTAAATAGAGAGACAGGGATGTGCAGGGGAGAGACCAGAAGGAAAGAGACCAGAAGGAGATGTCCTGGGGATGCCAGAGTCAGTGGGGTCCCGGGCTCTGTTAATGAGCCCGACTGCCGACGGGAAGAAACTGTTTGTGTGGCGTGAGGTCTTGGTTCTGATGGACCGCAGCCTAGATAAATAGATCATGTCCAGGGTGGGAGGGGTCGGCAACAATCCTTCTTGCTTGCTTCAGGGTCCTTGAGGCGAACAGGTCCTGGAGGGACGGCAGATTGCAGCCAATCACCTTCTCAGCAGAGCGAATGATGCGCTGCAGTCTGCCCTTGTCCTTGGCTGTGGCTGCCGCGTACCAGACCGTGATGGAGGAGCAGAGGATGGACTCAATGATGGCTGTGTAGAAATGCACCAACATTGTCTTTGGCAGGTTGAATTTCTTCAGCTGCCTCAGGAAGTACATCCTCTGCTGAGCCTTCTTGGTGATGGAGCTGATGTTAAGCTCCCACTTGAGGTCCTGGGATATGATGGAGCCCAGGAAGCGGAAGGACTCCACCACGTCGACGGGGGAGTCACACACAGTGATCGGGGCTGGTGGGGCTACGTTCTTCTTGAAATCCACAACCATCTCCACTGTCTTTAGAGCGTTGAGCTCTAGGTTGTTCAACCTGCACCAGGTCACCAGATGGTCAGTCTCCCACCTGTAGGCGGACTCATCCCCACCAGAGATGAGTCCAAAGAGGGTGGTGTCATCCGTGAACTTCAGGAGCTTGACGGACTGGTGACTGGAGGTGCAGCTGTTGGTGTACAGGGAGAAGAGAAGAGGGGAAAGAACGCAGCCTTGGGGTGAGCCGGTGCTGATGGTCCTGGAGGATGAGACGTGTTTTCCCAGCTTGACGTGCTGCTTCCTGTCGGACAGGAAGTCTGAAACAAAGGCATGGGCCCCTGCTGAGCTGGGGGAGGGGGGGCTGGTGGTCTGGGGCTGGTTGATGGGGCTGTGGGGGATGGAGTCAGGACTGTTCCATTGTCAAAGCGACAGAGCAAATAGTCGCAGATTTACAGATGAAGCCGATTTTGTGGACTTCAAGGCACAGGATTATAAGGACTGAACACTGAGATGCTCACTCAATGAGTCCATGGGCACGCGCACTTTTTGAACATCCCTTCCTGTTACTCTGACTATTTACTTTTAGCTCACTTCCTGACCAGTGCAGCTATTCACAATCGCCACTAGGTGTTGCTAAAGGACATATAAAATAACCAATACATTGATTCCAATACGCAAACATTTGCCTTTTTACACTTCGAGCAGACAACGAGCACCATTAGCATTCATTTGGATGTATGTTTGTGTCAACCTGTTGAATGTAAGTCCAATATTCACTCTCCCTTTAGCTCTCCTCCGCCTCCAGAGAAAAACATCTGACTGTTTTAGCTTTCTAAAACCTAAATATGCCCCAATGCTAGCTGGTAACTTTGTATCTCTAATGCAGGGATTCCCAAAGTGTGGTGCGCGCACCCCTGGGGGTGCGCGAGCTGCCTCTAGGGGGTGCGCGAGAGAAAAAATGTAATGGCGGTGCAGTCCCGTCTCCTAAAAATTACGTTCCCCCAAAACTAAAATGCATTCTCTCCCTGATTACGTTTGTGTTTGACGCATTACAAATACGTTTCTCATCAACATATCTTTGCCATACTTTAGTCTTTATTATGTTTCTGTGATCTGCCTCGCCTCTACCCCGCCACCCACGAGTTGTTGCCCCGCGGTCTGTTCCGAGGGCTGACAGACCCGACCATCGGGTGCCTCGCGGCGGGGGCGGCTGGAGACCTCGCGTCTCCAGCGCCCGCTACTCGGAACCATAAAACCAAGTCCCGGATTTCACCCGGGGGATATTCTGGAGGTATTGTGACCGGGTGATGTGCCTCGTTGCTGGGAAGGTGCGTGTGTGTATGAGCGCATTTCTGCCGGAGGCAGGCGGCGTGTTGTGGCAGTATTCTGACCGCGTAATAGGGAGAAGGAGAGGCGGTGGTGGAGAGGGAAACAATGTTAAAGAGATGGTGGAATGTATAATTGGAGAGAGAGAAGCAAACAAGTTGGACTTGATCCCGCGTCCAACAACAGTGTGCCGCGCGCATCGATGCTTTGTCCGAAGACATCCTGGCTACATTAGTCGGTCGCGTGAAGAAGAGTGAGTTTTACTCTATGCAAGTCGACGAGCCTACAGATGTGGCCAATCTTCTGGTGTACGTCCGTTACCACGGTGCAGGAAGAGTTTTTTGTGTTTTTTATCTTGTAAACAAACGCCACGCGCGAGCAAACTGTTCTCTCATTAGTCCGATTTTTATGCGGCTCTGTGGCTTTTTTTTTTTAAGGTGTGTGTGTGTGGGGGGGGGGGGGGATTGGGGGTGCGTGAACCCGGTCTGGATGTAGAAGGGGGTGCGTGGCCTAAAAAGTTTGGGAACCGCTGCTCTAATGTATCGCATATAGTGGGCAACAAGATGGGTTTTCGAGACATCTGGTGACATCGCGAGGATCCAGCTGCCGTGCAGTCTAACTGCTTCCCAGTTTCTTCCTGGCTGCCTTGCTGACCCTTTACCTCTGACCCCAGCTCCGGGCTTCGCTCATCACTGAACCAATCGATCCTGCTCCAAATGTTTGAAGTGATTCTGCTCAACCCGGTTGGCTGTGTCTAATTCAGATCCATGTTCATAGCAGGTCAGCAACCAATAAATCACTCCAACAACTCAGAGCAGTTTTTTCTTCATTCACTGTGAAATGTACCTCATCAAATTGATAATTTGCTGAATGTTCTTGAGCCTGGAATTATCACAGTAAAATCTTCTTTCATGATTTCTGGCCGATCTTGCCAGGTGCTGCTTTATCCATGTGAAAACTTGTATTTTATAAATGACGTGGAATATTGTGTATCTCTGGCATCACGAGACAAACTGCGTTGAAAGTCCAGGAATTTGTCCATACAACCGAACTACCGTAGCTCTCACCATGGAAGGGGGGGAAATGCAGGATTAGCCCTGTCAGTGTGAGGGCTATATGAGCGACCCTGTAGAGAAACTCTCAGCAGGACAAAACCAACTGACAGTCCATTAGACCCGTGGGACTGCAGAGTCTGTCTGTCAAAGCAGGCTTCTGTTTTAAAAAATGTCCTCAGGGTGAGAAGTGTAGTCGAAATAGTGTTCACTTAACAGAGCCTAAAAGTTACAGTAAAAAAACAGATTCATACAGCACTTCTGAAAACTTGACTGAAGAACAATATTATGTACAATAAAAGCATCGAGTAGCCATACATATAAAACAGGAAGTGAAACATCCTCTCCTCTGCTGTCTTTTCCTATGTTCTTAATTAATTGTCATGTCTTGCTCTGAATATACATTAACTTTGTTTCAATCCTACGACACAACAATGTCACGCTCTTGAGCAGACCAGATGTGTTTAGAAATTTGGATCATTGGAATCCATTGTAACTACTGTTAATGGAATCTGACCACCAACATTTTAGAGATGATCTTCTTTGCCTGTGCCATAGAGCTCCAAAGACAACTAGAAAATGCATTTCCTGCTGAAAATGCGCTGGAATGCTGAAAGCTGAAATGAATCTCAAAAACATTGCTGAAAATAGATGTCCAATTTAAAAAAAATTGCAAAAAGCTTAATAATTCAAAAAGTTGAAAGATTACAAATATGAAGTTATATCACCCCTCTCCTGAAAGAGCTGAACATTTTGATATTCGAACGGTTTCTGTAGCTTAAAAGAATTCCAGCGGGAGTGATATTTGTTGTAGTAGTAGTAGAAGTTGTAGTTGTAGTAGAAGTATTATTAGCAGTATAAGTATTAGTAGCATTTGAATAAGTACTAGTTGTAGCAGTAGTGATATTTGTAGTAGCAGTAGTAGTAGAAGTTGTAGTCGAAGTATTAGTAATTAGAAGAAGTAGTAGACGTAGTAGTATCAGTAGTCGTAGTAATAGCTGTAGTAGTGGTAGTAGTATTTAATATCACAGTAGTAGTAGTAGAATAAGTAGTAGTAGTAGTAGTAGTAATAGTAAAGTCAGTTTTTGAAGTAGCAGTAGTAGTAGTACTAGTAGCCTTACTGTATGACTACCTTACTAGTATGACTACTCGTAGTACTAGTAGTCATACTAATAGCTGTAGTAGTATTAGTACTGGTAGTAGCAGGAATAGCAGTATTAGCAGTTGTGGTATAAGTAATAATAGTAGTGGTAGTAATAGCAGTAGTGGTAGTAATAATATTTATGGTAGCAGTAATAGCAGTAGCAGTAGTAGTAATAGTAGCAACAGCAAAAGTTGAAGTAGTAGTAGTAGTAACACTATAAATATTAGCAGTAGTAGTAGTTGTCACAGTATTAGTAAGAGCATTCATTATTTCAACAAAAAAGCCTAATTTTGAGCTAAACGTTTAAATACAGTTAATCCATGAGGCTTTTATTTTGAAAGGGTGGGACTGGGTGGGGGAGGGAGGGGGAGAGGAGACATAATCATCATGTTTGACACACATAAACAGAGGTTATTAAATGACAGGCTTCATCACAAGCAGTTCAGTTAGAATTCACTCTCTGGGGCTTTTATTTTGAAATGGGGTGTGGGGGAGAAGGGGAGAGGAGATAGAATCATAGTGTTCGATAAACACAAACCGGTTATTAAATGACATGCTCATCACAAGCATTTCAGTTCGGATTCATTCTGTGGGGCTTTTATTTTAAAATGGCGTGTGTGTGTGGGGGGTGGAGGAGGGGGGAAAGACCTCTAAAGATCCCTAAGATCTGAATGACTGTATGAGAGAGATAACACACATAGAGAGAGGGAGAGGAGAGTATGTGCGCGTTTGTCTGTGAGTCTGTGTGTTTATCAACATCACTAATTGGCTCAATTGCGAACACCTGTGTGCCTGAAGCCATTTCATGGAGATAAAACAGGGAAACACCTCTCAAACAAATCATCAAAACTCCTATAACCGTACCTCCTATTGCTCCGATATTAATAATTGAGAGTGTAGAAGCCATTACTCTGATTTGTGTTTTACCTGTACATTCTATACTTTTAAGGAAATTATAGTCATACTACCGATTGTACATCAAACCATGCTAATTATGATTTACTGTTGAACCTGTTAAGATGTTACTGCCGAAATGATTATGACGCAATGATGACGTCAGGGGGCGTTAACTCTTTATGTAGACCTCACCTGAGGACGTGCAGGGGTGTTCGTTCGACTAGAGAGCGGAAGGGCTAACCATTTTCAACCGCATTTCGCATTACGCACTAAGCTTTACGCACTACGAAACCGCAGTACGAGGCAAAGCGGGTTTTTCTGTTTAAAGATGACTTCCATGTATGTTTTGATGCTGTTCTGGAATAAAAGAAAGTTTTGAAATGACACTACGAGAGAATGCGCGTTAATCGACCGACCGCTCCTACAATAAGTTGAAAATAGCCCATCGGAACGCCAGTCAACGTGGACGTGAGAGAAGGTGGCCCGGAGTCACTGTCGTGTGGATTGAGCTGGACTGCGGCCAGAACGTGATTTCACCGGTACCGTGAGTAAACGAGTGGATGCGGTTTTCTGAACCTGGTTACGATCAGACATTAAAACTGACAAAGGAAACGAAGGAAATGTTTGATGAGCAGACCAATAAATACATAAACTGCCTATAAATTACGAAACCACGGAAACTATAAACGGCAGGACGCTGATCAATATCGCTGCACGGAAACGGAAACAAAGCACGGCCGTGCGCATGAAAATAAATAAATAAAGAAGTAACCGGAAAACTAATGAATATTCAAACAAAAGGTGTCGGAATTACTTGGAAAAAACCCTACAAGCGAATATTAAAGGCTAAGAACAAACTGATGACAGAAGGAATTGAACGGGCAGTCACTGAAGCCGGTGTTACGGAGATGGACGCCGCACAGCAAAGGAAAGCGTTTAAATCACTCAGCGCAACACGTAGAGGGAAACTCTCACACTGTACATGGAAAATGAATGAATTAAAAACAATGATGAAAGACGGTGCTGATGTTGAGGATGTTAACGAAGCTGCAAATGAATTTCGAAGACTGCTGGATGAATTTAAAATGTCTCATGAATCTGTTCAGTTATTGCTACCTGAGGATGTGAGAATGAATGAAGCTTTGGACTGGTATGAGCCAAAAATGGCTGATTACGAAGCTTCTATGGCTAAAGTGGATCAATGGTTAACACAGTGGACACAGTGGATCAATGGTTAACACCTCAGCAGGGGACAGTGTCTCACAGACTAGCTCAAGGAGTTCTAAAGGTTCCAAAAGTTCCAAATCTTCATCTGTGGTTTCAGCACGCATGAAGGTAGCTGCAGACAAAGCTGCTCTGCAGGCCAGAGCTGAAGCTCTTAAAAAGAAACATGAGCTGGAAACGGAGAAGCATCAACTAAGTTTAAGAATGGAATCCCTAGACTTGGAAGCAAATATTGCTGCAGCTGATGCGAGGCTAAAGGCTCTGGAGGAATTCGAAAATGATGAAGCATCAGAACCTGGAAAAGAAAGGGAAGAACGGATAAATGCATCTGACAAAATGGAAGAGAGCCTCGCACAGCTGGAGTATGCACGGATGGGAACCATACCTAAAACACCATTACAGAGATTGATGCACGTTCAGTACCGACCACTAACTGGAATCACAAGACCGTCTGAGCAACAACCAAGAGCAACAAACCCTCACACAAGCAGAGCTGTGGTTTCTGATGGACCACGCAGACGAGGCGAATCCACTCCCAGAAGCGAAATAGCTCAGAGCACCGATCTCACAAACATTATACAAAGACAGACAGACTTGACGGACCTGCTAGTGATGCAGCAGAAAGAATCTAAACTCCCAAGAAGGGAGGTTCCGGTGTTTGACGGCGATCCTCTCGCTTTCAGGCCATTTATGAAGGCTTTTAAGCACAACATCAAAGACAAAACCAACAGTGACGAGGATCGACTGTACTTCCTGGAACAGTATACTGCTGGACAGCCAAAGGAACTAGTTCAAAGCTGCTTTCACATGAACGCCACGACTGGTTACGAGGAAGCAAAGCGCCTGCTTAAATATCACTTTGGTGATGATTTCAAAGTCATATCTGCATACGTTGAAAAGGCTTTGAACTGGAACCAAATACGAACAGATGATGGAAAGGCACTTCATAGCTACGCCCTCAATCTAAGAGGCTGTGGTAATGCAGTTCAGGACCTCCCATACAGGTCAGAGCTGGACTCGCCATCTAACATGAAAAGACTTGTTTTCAAACTCCCATTTAAACTTCGAGAGAAATGGCGGTCTGCTGTATGTGACATCACTGAAAGAACACAGCAGAGACCTACATTCCATGACCTTGTTCGGTTTATGGAAAAACAGGTCAGAATCATTCAAGATCCCGTCTTCGGGGATATCCAGGACCCTGCCGGAAGCACAAATGAGAGAATATCCAAAAGAGACTTACCGTACATGAGAGCTAGCAGCAAGAAAAGCTTTGTTACGACTGTTGTGCCCAAGACAGAAACCAACAAGAACCCTTATGCACGGGAAGGGGCAGACAGACCAGAGGGCAGTCGTACAGCCATGGACGCTTTCGTCAAGCCCTGTGCTTTTTGTAAAGGAGATCATGTGATGGAAACATGTGAAATAATAGCAAAGATTCCCCACAAGGAGAAAATTGAGCTGCTAAAGAAAAATGGACTGTGTTTTGCCTGCCTGGCCAAAGGTCTTATGAGTAAAGAATGCAAGAAACGTCTCGTGTGTCGTTCCTGTGAGAAGAAACATCCCACGGTCTTGCATATAGAGAACTTTACTCCAGGAAGTACCAAGCCAGCAGCTAAGCACGACTCAGACACCAGGAGCAATTACATTGCTAGAGTTTCATCAGCAGCCCAAACAGTGGACAGAACCACAGACTACAAGTTAGCGGTGGTACCTGTAAAGATAAAGGCACATAAAGGCAGCTGTTTGATCGAAACCTATGCGTTTCTAGACCCTGGAAGCACTGCTACCTTTGTCACGGAAACCCTGATGGAACAGTTGTCCATCAGAGGAAAGAAAACAGAGATCTTACTCCGAACAATGGGTCATGAAAAGCCGGTGAAAACCCAGGCAATAAGAGGACTGGAAGTATGCAGCCTGGATGGCAACAGCTTCATAGAGCTTCCTGAAGTCTTCACACAAGATGCCATTCCTGTCAGTCAAGAGAACATTCCTACAGAAATGGACATAAAAGGATGGTCTTATCTAAAGGAGGTCCAACTAAGAACCATCAAGGCACAGGTAGGCCTATTGATCGGTGCAAATGTCCCAAAGGCTATGGAGCCACTGAGAGTGATCAATAGCCAAGGGGAGGGGCCCTACGCAGTCCTAACAAACCTAGGTTGGACTATAAATGGACCACTCCACAGTACTGCACCTATGGATGTGCATGGTCGACCACAGATAACGTCCAATAGAATATCAGTGGCCAAGCTGGAAGAGCTCCTGATACACCAATACAACCAGGACTTCTCAGAGTTGGCCTACAATGAAAAACAAGAACACTCATTTGAAGATAAGAAATTCCTGCAAGTAATGAACAACTCGGTTAAAAGGAAGGAAGGCCACTACGAAATACGACTTCCGTTCCGCCAGGATAACATCAGCCTGCAAAGAGTACAAAGGAACAAAGAGTATTAAATCTTGCCCGCAGATTCCAGAAAGATGAAGCCTTTCGGAAAGACTATAACGGCTTCATGAGTGATGTCTTGAGGAAAGGACACGCAGAAAGAGTGCCAGAGGAACAGCTCCCTCGGAAAGATGGAAGACTGTGGTACATCCCTCACCATGGTGTCTACCACAAAAGGAAAAAGACAATCCGGGTGGTGTTCGATTGTACCTCCTCATTCCAAGGACCTTCGCTGAATCATGAGCTGCTACAGGGTCCTGACCTTACGAACACCTTGCTGGGTTTACTCCTCAGATTCCGACAGGAGCCAGTAGCAGTGATGGGGGACATCGAAGGAATGTTCCATCAAGTAAGAATACCTAAGCATGATGTGGACTTCCTCAGATTCCTGTGGTGGCCAGACGGCGACACCAACCAACCGCTAGCAGAGTACCGGATGACGGTGCATCTCTTCGGAGCGGTCTCATCCCCGAGCTGCGCCAATTTCGCACTGAAGCAGACAGCCGATAACCTTTTTCGTTGAACCTTTTGCCGAAATCTTATGAACTTGTTTTGCGAAATGGACTAGCGGAACTAAATGGATTACATTTTTTGGCTTATTTTTGAAATTCTATGGACACTCTCAAACCGCAGTACGAGGCAAAGCCGGTTTTTCTGTTTAAAGATGACTTCCATGTATGTTTTGATGCTGTTCTGGAATAAAAGAAAGTTTTGAAATGACACTACAAGAGAATGCGCGTTAATCGACCGACCGCTCCTACAGAGAGGAAGGATGACTTGAGAAACAGATCCTGTAAAAAGTGTGTCTGTAGTGTAAAAAATGTGGCTTAACTGGCGATCTAGAAATGGGGTACCGTGTTCTGTGGAAGAAGTTTTTGAAGCAAAATTTAACATTGGTCTCTATGGAGCAGAAAGTTGGTTTTTTTCTCAATTAACGGCTTCTGTGTCAAATGTGGAAATCTGTGGGATTCCACAGTAATTTTTCTACGACAAGGACAATATTAGCTACTTTTACATACAGAAATTATGCATGAAGAGTGAAGATTGTGGAAACAGTGGCAAAACACAAATGTTTTTTTCACAAGAATCTCAAGCTGCTCTTCACTCTAGCGGTGTATCATAAAAGTTAAATTGCTGCAGTTCAAAAAGTTTAAAAGATATCGGAAAGCTGAATTATGCGGCAATAGTTCAGGGTTTTCTCAACATTTGAAAGTTGAAATGGTTGTTGAAACCATTAAATGGTTAAATGGTTCACAGCATTCCAGCAACTAACCATCAATTAGCCACACTATTAAACTAGGTGACATACATCACTGACTCAATCCTACATACACGTCCCTCCGCCACAGTGCTTTATTTTAGTGTTTAGTTTAGAGTTGACTCTTGAAAATTAAACTGTATGAGCTGCTGTTAAAGATTTGGGCATTTTCGTAGCAACCAATGGGCTTGGAGCTGAGAGCCACAGACAGAGGAGGGAAGTCAGAAAGTATTGAGAGATGGACTAACACATAGCTGGTTTGTTTTTTTCGGAGATTCTATTTCACAATAAAGACAATCTAAAGGGATGCCAGCCGTATCCTCAGAGGCTAAAAATCCCATGCTGTTACACCGATCTAAAGACGAGAGAGATAATAGTTTAGCAGGTAAAGGAGCTGAAAACAACGTATCTGTTTACTGAACTGATGAAGAAGGCCAACGCAGCAGCAGAGGCTTCCTTTAGTGGTACACATCTAAATGTATGTTTTATCTTGGAAAATACTTTTTAAGGCTGTGAACTCAAGGCTGAACACACACACACACGTAAAGAAAGAGTCACGATTCTCATTTTCTCTGTGACACATTAAGGCAGCTTGATCAACTCTTCATACATGTAGATGCACTGTAAAAGCGATGTGTGTGTGTGTGTGTGTGTGTGTGTGTGTGTGTGTGTGTGTGTGTGTGTGTGTGTGTGTGTGTGTGCGTGTGTGTTGGTGTGTGTGTAAGCAAATGTGTGAGGACATAACATGGTGGCATTAATGATAATAAGCCTTTACAGTCTTAAGTTGACCGACTTCAAAAGTATTTTGCAAGATAAAACAAAGGTGCATGCAGAGAAGTGGTGAGTGCTAATTTGATGCAGTTTCTATCCCTATTCCTGTAAACATGCCCACTATCAGGTAACAGACATAAATCAGCTGACCTCATGGTGGCACTATAATAACTTTCAGGTTTTTGCCTGCATTCTGTGGATGATTTCACTTCTTTCATGATGTTTTGAATTATCTCCAAATCTTGGTTCGTGTTATACTTATATACAGGGATGGGTCAAATGCAGTAGTCAAATTTCGTTTATGTGTAAATGCAGTGGTGTATAGTAATGAAGTAGAAATACTTCGTTGCTGTACAGTAGTTGTTTTGGGTATCTGTACTTTACTTTACTACTTATATTTCTGTTGACTTTTACTTTTACTTCACTACATTTTGCAAAGAAAACCGATACTTTTACTCCGATACATTTCCCCTGAAACCTTCGTTACTCGCTACAAAATCAAATCTATCTTCAGAAAAAAATAAATCATGAGACCAGCGTCGGTGACTGTGGTGGAACAGAGACTGAAAGCAAGCAGGTTTGGCGAATCAGTGGTCCTAGCAGCAAGTTAAATCATTGGTTAGTCACGTTAATGCGCAATTGCAAACAAATGCTCTCAAAGCTGCGGTGTTTTGATTCCCAGGATGCTACATGCTATAAGCTAGCGGGCGACTACCTGAGTATAATTACACTCTACGATGACTGATTTCATGATGGAAGCAGAAATGGAAGCACCTGCTACTCCCGCAACAAACTACGGTGGTGACGAAGACCAACACCCGTGGATCGCTAGCGAGTTAGTGAGCTGAGGAAGTGTTGACAGTTGTGACACCATAGGATTGACGGGAGCCGAGAAGCGCAGCATTAGTGTTCGCATTAGAGTTAGCATCAGGGAAATCCTTCGCAGCTGTGTGCAAGCTGTCTGTGACGCTGAACACACCTCTACCTGGCTCAGCGGCCTGTGAAAGGCTATTTAGCATCGCAGGACTAGTCTTCAGCCCAAGAAGAGCGAGACTGAATTCTCGCAATTTTGAAAACCAACTTCTTTTGAAGATGAACAGGACATTTTTCAATTTCAAGTAATGACTGGGTTACTTTCGGTGCTGCTTTAGTGTTGATCATGTTTTGATATTTGAGTCATGTTGTGGATGATCAGATGGAGTTATGATGGTAGCAGTCGCCCAATTGCAGATTCAGCTTGAGTAAAACCTTTGCCTATTGTGTTCAAATCAGGCCCATAGGAGTTTACAAGGCAGGTGTCCTTTCTCTAAACACTGACCTGATGCATCAAGTGGATATTTTTTGCTGAACATAATATTATGCATTTGCCCTCTACATCCTCTAGTCGGAATGAGCATACTTTATAAACGCACTGTTACAACTCCTTCATAGTGTCATATTGCTTTTCGGAGAATTATGATGATACGTTCATAGTCGATGCAAAAGTATACTTATGTACAATATATTATGTTGAACATTGTTGCTCCTGGATGGATCACTCCAACCCAATTATTTTCAACACAGCTCCATGTCCTTGGTCATGGTGGCCACAGCACTTAAAAGAATAAACTTCATAATTCTCAAAATTCTGACCCTTTGCTTTTTTATTAACAGCATTTACTTGTACTTTTACTTTCAATGAACAGGTTATGATGTTCATTTAATGTTCAGGTTATGATGTACATTTAATATCAGAAAATTACTTTTGATACTTAAGTACTTAAGTGCAATAAATGTCAGATACTTTAAGACTTTTACTCAAGTAGTATTCTAATAGGTGACTTTTTACTTTTACTGGAGTAGTTTTCCAGTAAGGTATCTTTACTTTTACTCAAGTATGGCTTTTGAGTACTTTATACACTGTGTCAATGTATATGACAATAAAAATGGTTTCTTCTTCTTCTTCTTATAATGGATGTATGATATATTGTCATGTCCCAGTCAGCAGCTGACATCTGGTTTTGATTGATCAAAGTGGGTGGGATGCTGTACTTCAATCTTTTTGCACCACATCTTGAAATATGACAATCAATCTGGCTTTGCTGCAACCAATGGTCAGTAGACCTAGTGGTCTACGGGTTAAGGCATCAGCTGTGAACTACAAGATGCTGGTTCACAACCAGCAGGGGACTTCTGTTAAATGTCATTCCACACCTCTTTCTCTATTGACTTGGCACTAGAAGCATATAATGCCCCAAACATAGTTAACCCTTTCAATTCATGATGACACACTGACCATCAGCCTAGTAGATCACAATGATGAAGCTTTACAGTTTATTAGCTTTGAAGTCAATGAGAGAAAACAGTAGAATTCAGTTAATGTTTGGTGTCCATTGCTGTCAAAAAAACTGTAGTCTAGATTAGAAGACGGCCTATGGTCTGTATATACTGTCACTGGTTTGAATCCGCTTTAGGAACCTTAGTGTGTGCATCCTTCTGTTTCTCTCTACTGTCTGCTCACACACTATTGTGCTTTAAAAGTTGTTTAATATGTATTTGTCAAAACAGTGTGCTTGGACTGCACGTATTACCCCTTGTGACTAAATCTGACCTTGTTTTTTACCACGGGTGCCCTGTTAGGTCCAGTTTCTATAAAAAATTATTTGTTTTCAGTGTTTGTGCTGACACAGCCCTGTCTCCTAAAAATGACGTTCCCATGCAACAAAACTGCATCGTGAATTATGTTTCAAATGAAACATACTCTCTCCTGGATTACGTTTGTTTTTGATGAATCACAAATAAGTCAAAAGTCCACAGAAGTGGTCAAACCAACACAAGACTTTCACCCAGGAGATCGCTGTTTGTGTCCGTGTGAAACCAGAAGTCAATGTTATTTTAAATAACATATCAAACATACTTATTGCCAAACTCTGATTTTTACTAAACCTAACCAAGTTTTGTTACATTTTAACCAGGTTTCAAACTGCGACCATCATTTGGGAGAAAATACGTTTCCCTCGAAACATAATTGAAGATACATTTTAGTTGTATGGGAAAGTAATTTCGTAATAGTTAATTTGTCTTGAGCACCAACAATCAGCCGGAGACAATAGTGTCCTCTATAATGAGTCTGACCTTTGATAGCTTCTGAAACCTACACTGCTGGTAAATAGTGGAAGTAGTATGCTGCTTCTAATTGTTCCGTGCCTTGTTGCTGACAGTCCTAATGAAGTAGAACAGGGTTTATTAATGACTGCTTACTGGGTGCTAATGATATCACATGCAGCCCTAGGAGGTCAGGTCAGACAGACTAACCGTTGGGCAGGTACAGGTCTACTTTTGGATCAGTGGACTTTCTGCTTGGTTGAAGTACAGCCAAAGTTTCACGACGAGCTTGTGAGCTTTTTCTTTATAATTTTCCCTGAACTAATAAACTTACTTGTTGAACTTTATCACATGCTGAAATACCTAACATGGTCCAACTTTTGCATATCTTTGTTCTATTATGCGGAAACACATGATATAGTGAATGTTTATCAATGACTATTATCATATAGGAGTTGTGGTTATTATTTTATATACTTATACCTCTTCTGAAATACTGAATAATTCCCAACTATTCCTCCAGATGTAGCACACTTCTTTATTTCTTGATAGAGTCACCTCATCCCACAGCTTTTGGAGTTATAAATGCTATTAGGCTCAGAGTTCAGCTGGCTTGTGTTTACCAACAAGTGACGGTGAAATTTCTCACCTCTGGAAAGGTAAATATGTACTCTCCCACACTTCACTATCACAGTGAGATAAAGAGAGACTGATAATGACTTAAGCCATATCCACATTAGGCCGTGTGTCGTTGGATGCAGAGTTCTCAAATAGAACCGATCTCCGTCCACGCGGGAGTTTTCAGCATTATTCATCAGGTTGATCTGCATCCACACGGCAGCCATAGAAGGCGGACAGCACGTGACCATTAACGTACACTGGGCATGCGCGTGATGGTGTAAACAGGAAGTGGATTGCTTGCTTAGTTAAAAATAAATATGACAGAGTAATAAAGTACGTTAGTCTTTAATAATGAAAGGTTGTATTTGATACTTAAGATCTTCCTCTATAAACTCAAACAGACACAGTTCGTGGAAAGTTTTAGAAGTTTTATTTTTCAGACGTAGTTGCGGGTCTCTCTCTCTCTCTCTCTCTCTCTCTCTCTCTCTCTCTCTCTCTCTCTCTCTCTCCAACTTTACTTTAAAATCAACACTTACACGGAAACGTTTACTCGATTATGGTCCATAAATGTGGTCAACACACGTCGATCACTCACTTCCTCTGTTGTTGTTGTCTGTTGTTGCCGTGGGGCTGATGAATGTAACGTTAGCTCCATCGGGGTATTCCTTCATGAGATACGGCATCAGGGGATAAGCTGGGTCACCCAGCAGAAAAAACAGGGGCATCAGCAGATCGCCGATGGTCAAGCAGCTCGCTGATCGCTAGAAACAGCTGCTTCCTCCACATAAATGCAGACTTTTTACTGCACAACAGCTGCTAGTACGCAACAGGTAATACAGCGTGTACAAAACCGGCGCTATCAGCGTCTCTGGACTCGGGAATTGTTGCTCATCGCTCGAAGAACAGCTCGCCTCCTCCGCCTGTAGGCAGTAGCAGCATTGTAAAATGACGCATTTAACTCCACAATAGCTGCTAATACAGACAACACAGCAAGCAAGGCTTGCCGTTCGTTATCCATGTTGAAATGAATCGCTGCTGGTCGCCCGGCTGTTTGTTTTCTTCCGGGTACGGGTCACGTGATAGTGAGTGTGACGAATCAGGGACGGAGACGTCATGGCTGGTAATAACCAATCCAGTAGCGAGCACATGGATCGCGTCGGAGTGCATCCGTATACACGTCTACACTCAACCAAAACCCCGGAGGTCTCAAATAGCTCCAACCTCGGTGGAGTTTTCAGGTTCCTCCGTTTAGGGCGCTCCAAAACTCCGGCGTGGTGTGGCTGCTCAGTGTAAACGTAGGAAAACTGGAGGAAAACTGGAGTAATGTGGACTAGGCCTTAGAGAGCGAGAGAGCGAGAGAGAGGCCAGTAAAGGGGTGTAAACAGTGGTTGAATAAGCTGACAGTGTGACCACAGCTGATAGCGTTTAAGTCACAGTCTGTCTTCGCAGGTCCTGCATTGTTCTCTGCTGCCTCTGGCTGTTTTACACAGCATGATTAGAGCTTATTTCACGTGCTACACATTCCCATCTGCTTGGCTCTCACTTATCTTCAAGTTAGGAGACATGTGGTTGATTTTCATGTAATATTATTTCCATGATGCCATTCTGTAAGGAGCTGTCTCTCTGTTAGTCGACAGGACATAGTGGTGTTTTAACCTATAGCTGTTCCAATAAAGTCTTTATGTAACTGCAGCTCTAAGCGTCCAGTGGCTGATTCAAGAGAAAACTCCTCCAGCTCACACATTCAATTCACACATCTGGTTTGTCTGGAATAAATAAATAGAACCTTTAATGCATATATATATATATATATATATATACATGGAATCAATGTGTATATATATATATATGGAATCAATATTCTAGAATGGAATCATTATTCATTGATTCTGCAAAAGGAAGGAAGTATTTATTGGGAGCAAAGGAGGACACAATTATATATTATATGTTAGCAACAAAGTCCACAGGAAGGAGGTCAGGGTGGACGGATGGGACTACACTTCGGACAACACAGGAGACTGCTGTTCATTTCACAGTAGCCAAGTCGTTGTTGTGCCTAAACCGACCAACCTAACATTAGAGGTGTCACACCACAAAATGCTTTAACATGTTTGTGGGAGTGATTTGTTATGGTTTTGGAAGGCACTAAAACGTACTTCATGTCGTCCTGTTGATATGGGTGTTGTTCTAGAAAACAAAAATTGAACTGAATGAATTATAAATAATACATACTCTAATAATAAATAAATGCTCTTCTCTCACTTCAAGTAAAATAAAGGCTGCATTTATGAATACATTAAATAACAGAAAAATCTAAGACAAGCTAAAATAAAACTTGCACTGAATTGTCCTGCAGCTTTAGATTCAGTTTAATAAGGTGTGAAGTGATGTCAATCAAGAAAATACGACATTATATCATCCTCATCTTGTGTGTCTGTGGTTATTAAACCACTTGTTTCAGCTCTATTCTCTCTGGTAACATCATTGTTGGTCAGTGAATTCATGTGTTAGGATTCTGATCATATTGGACTCTTAGGTTGTTTATTATCTGTCACTTAATTTCAGATGTGAGTGGGTACGTTTGCTCTAAAGAGTTGTTCTTTGTCTCTTAGTGGCGCTTCACATTACTGCTTTTAATAATCATCACGGTCTCTGAACATGTGAGACATCCTGGTTTTAAACTGCCATTGGGGAGAATGAACCTATAGCAGTCTGTCCATTCTTGGTGAAAGACTCTGGTCTCTCTGACCCCTCTTCTCTTTTTGGACGACTTCATGTGAAATTACTTCTGACTCACGTAATTCTCCTACTCATTGGTCTCTTTCCTCGTCTCTCGTTTGTGTAAATCTCACTTGAGTCGGGAAACGTGTCAGAATACACATATTTGATTGGCTGAGCAGCATCACGTAATGTGATTTACAACGCATGTAATTGGTCGGTGTGCTTCCTGCACCGCTGAACAAGCTGCACCGGTTAGTGACCCCTGGTTTAGATCATGCACACCTTTTAAAAGAAAAATTCAGTTCAATCCCCGTATTGGTCTCAGGAGATTGGTCAAATTTAAAAACATACTGCCAGTTTCACCTCCACATATGCTGGGATTGGTACTAATGAAGCCATACTGGTTGATGTCTGTTTGATTAGCACCTGTGTCTGAGTGTGTACGGTTGGTCTAGCAACAGTGCTCTGATGTGGCAGAGTGCCAACATGCCAAACAAACCATATGGCAACTTCAGAGAGAAGACTTCATCTTTATCATCCAACATCCCCCTGGCTCCATCGTCTTCCCTTTTTCTCCATCATGTGCAATGCTGTAGATGTCAATATCAAGGAGGGTTGACGGATGATTTCAGTAACCCCCCACACACACACACACACACACACACACCACCCAAACCACCCCACCATACACAAATACACGTCAATAGCAAACCCATGTTTTACTAATCAGCTTAGCATTCTCCCGCTCTGCCCACCTTGTAGTGTAGGATTGATATCTGATTATGTCGTGTTACTCATCCAGATAGAGCCACGTTCAGACACACACCCGGCCCACCCTACACCACACCTGACCTCTGACCTCCTGTAGTGTTGCCTTGGGAACCTGCTTGGTGGGGATGAGGAGGGCTGGGATGGAGAGGTTGGGATAACCCATGAGGAGGAGGCAGGGGGAGGTATATGTGTTTGGTATTCCGGGCCAATCTCACGGCTGGTTAAGATCCATGAATAGAGAGTGAGCTGGCCGAACGTCTCGGACCCCCCTACCCCTTCATCCCTGGCTGTGTCTTCTCCGCCTCTCTCATACTCCTCTCTCTGTTCTCTTTCTCTCCCTCTTTGCTCTGCTCTGGTGTCAGACAGATGGTTCAGCACACAAACATTTGTCTGAAGTTGGGAGAGCATCCCTTACCAGACGAATAAATAAACTGGAGGAAGCAAGACATTCTGTAAACATGTTCTTTGTGAGTACAGATGCACTTATCCATTGCATGCATACATCATGACACCGGCTCCTTGCCAGTTTTCAGACTGGTACACTCTCACACTCTTAGCAAAAAGGTAACATGCTGAGCATTATTGCAACAATAGAAACCATTTGGTGCAAAATTCTGGTTTATTGGTACTTTGGTCTCATTTTATGTAGTTTTTGCCATCATTCCTTCTGGTTACAATAATATCACTAAAATAAGCTCACTAAAGTAATTCAAATTCAGAAAACCAGTTCTTCTCATGCAGGGATACGTATACCCCAGAGGGCACTCATGTAGCTGCTAGGTTGTTGAAGGCAGCTACTTTGAAAAAGTAGAGACTATGATTTGGTAGACAATTATATATCCACATATTGGTAACACTTTATAATAACTACACACTATGAAGCATTAGTTAAGTATGAGTAAACACTTAATTCATCATTTATTAACCATTGTTCCTACATTAACACTCATTAGTATGCAGGTCATAACAACAGTTATAAATGTGTTATTCTTGATTAATAAGCTTGTCTATCACGTGTTTCATGATTGTGTTTCCATACTTTATAAATGATGGATTCACCATTTGTAAATTAAGTATTAAAGATATTACAAATCAATTATTAAGGAGCTGTAGATGATTAAAAACATAATTTATAAAGTGTAAGTAAATGATTAAGAACTTATTTAGATGTACATTATTCATGCATTTATATATATATATAATGATTTAGATGTGCACTAATGGTTAGGGACTATGTTAATATATGCTTTATAAATGCATATTAACACTGCAGTTCATGATGAATTAGGTCAGGGGTGTCAAAATCTTCACTGTGGGCCACATCAGCATCACGGTCGCCCTCAAAGGGCCGGTTGTAACTGTAAGACTGTATAACTAACTTCTCCCTAACATATTGTTAAATAACTCTCTGCATTTGATTATTGTTTATTCAAGTGTAAAAATATTGTACATGCAGTTATATAAATGAAAAATGATATTTAAACACATTTCTGTTATTATAACATAAATCATTTTAATTGAGGGTTAAGAAACCCACATGACTCGATCAAAGATCAAACTATTAAAGAAAATAACAAAGACAAATATCAAACACAAGTTATTACATAAACTTTGTTCAAAGCTGTTTGTGTCACCTCTCTGCATCACTAATGTTCCTCCCTGTCGTCGTCCTGTGCATGGCAGCTACATCCAAGAGCTGCTCACTGAGAGTCAGGTCTGATGAACATGGATAGATGCTCTGTATCTATGTTGTCTGTGCTTTCATCAACAGATAATTAAAAATACAAGTACCTGCTCGTCTCTTAGCTAGCTGTGTTGTTAGATAGCTGCTAGTTCATGAACTCGGTCTGCGATGGTGTTTCTTCACAAACTGACATTTGTAAAAGTCTGTATCTGGTCGGAGCACTGCTCACATACCTTTAGCATGCACTGGGCTGTAGCTTGTGTAAATATATTCTGCTGTGATTGCAGTCTGCCTTTTAATTCTTGGACAATTTGATGTTTTTCTTGGGGCTAAATTTAGCTCCGTGTTTGGTGTCAAAATGCCGACGTGAATTGTATTCCTTCATCACCGACACGCCTCATAACACAGAAGACAGACCCGTTTTTCTCCTTGAAGCACAAACATGTATTCGCTTTCACATCTTTCATTACATTTTCTTCCCTCTGCATCAATTGTTCTCTTCGTGGACATTTTGGGATTATTTGTCGATCTTTTTCAGTTGTTGGAAAACCGCTTTTCGGGCTGTTGCCTCTCCGGTCCACCTGTTGTGATAGTTTTAATGTTGGTACACAGACAACATGCTATCTCATCGTTGTTGGAATGCTGTTAAGCATTCCAACAACGATTTTAAGCTACAGAAACGGTTCAACTCTCAAAATGTTCAGCTTTTTCAGCAGAGGGGTGCTATATCTCTTCATATTTCTAACCTTTAAACTTTTTGAATTATTCAGCTTTTAGCAACTTTTTTTTGAATGGGTTTCAATGGAGAAGATTTTCAAATCCTCTTAAACTGCTTCAACTTTCAAATCCTTCAACTTCCTCATACTTTCAGCTACAGACACCATTTCAACTTTCAAATGTTGAGAAAACCCTGAACTATTCGCGGGACATACAGCTTTCTGATATCTTTTAAACTTTTTGAACTGCAGCAATTTAACTTTTATGATTTTTCAGCCCTTTTCTGACTTTATAATGGGTGTGTATTGCGCAGCTTAGAGTGCTTGAATTTCCGAGTATCCTTAAACGCCTCATCTTACCTTCACTACGGAACAAACCAGGCCTCCCCACATTGTTATCTGAGTCATTGACCGGTAAGTAGCACAATGTGCTTCTATACTCAACTTTAAAAATGAAGCTTCCACATTTTACAATTGCGTTACAAGTGGTTTCTAACCAGGGTAACTCAAACAGGGTTCACAATAAGCAAGAAGAGTAAACATTTTCCCGGTGAACCAAAGACAAACTGTATTGTTGTTAGCATAGCTGCTAACGTTCGTCATACGGCTCCTTCCGGTTTAGTACGTAAATCTGTAACAGAAAGTGACCAATAGCCATGATTATACACACGCTTTGTGGTCTTGAATTAGACCTTAATGTACAAATAACCTTTGTTCATATAATGCTGATAGTATCGTTCTGTAGTAATCCACTAATATAATGCAGGCCCTATAGGAACATAAATCAGAATAATAAATGATCAGATCAATTAATATTGCAACCAACAAACGTTATCATACAATTTTATATGCCTAATACCTAAAGAAAAGAATAAAATGGGTGAGGGTGTATATATGTAAGAGTGTGTGTGTGTGTGTGTGTGTGTGTGGTATGTGTGAAACGAGGGCTTAATGCTACCTCTCAACCACCACCAGATGGCGTAGTCGAGTGACTTGGGCAAAAAGGTGGATGGGCTGCTGTATGTAACCATGTGTGTGTGTGTGGGTTAGAGGAGAGGCGAGCAAAGGTGGGGGTCATGAATCAAGCTTCTGCGTGTAGTGAGAATGAGGATCGCTGATCATATCTCCCACAAACTGCCGTTGTCGCGTCGCGAACTACCGTCAGCTGTGCACGATATGATCGCGATCCCACACTTCACTCACAGAGCTGATTTAATGAAGAGAGAAATCCCACATGAAGTGAAATAAAATTAATGAAAGTAATCCCCAAATAAACAGATCTTCCTAACTGCTGTGGGATGAGCGTCTGTTTCTTATCACGTCTCTTAAGCAATAATAACAAAATACTACATCCACTAGCAGCGACTGATCTTAAGGCAGACAGTTACGACAGGAAATACACAATATATGGCGGGACTCCGTGGTCCGCGATAATTGCGCAATGACGCGGTGTAACAAGACAGTGATTGAACACAACAAGGTGCGGGAATAATAACACATAAATTAATTAACCTGAATGAACTTAGGTTAATTTAAGCTAAGCTATGCTAAGCTATGCCCAAGATGCAATGATGAACTCTTACTTTGGAGAAGCTTCGTTCGATGGGGCTCGTTCCCGTGATGGGAATCGATCAGTCCCCGAGTGTTGACTCGGGAGCGCGGCTCTCGGAGCGGGCGCAGACTGTGGGTAGCTCGGTCCTCAGGAGTCGGTCGCACCCAGTAGCGTGGCTCGCTCTGGAGTGGACGCAGGCTCGGCGGACATCGGCGCGGCGTTGCCAGCGCGGGGTCGGACCTCTGTGGCGCAGCTCGCTCTGGAGCCCGCGGGTCCGATCTGTTCTCGCTGCAGCTGTCAGCGTGGCGCTGGGGGGGGGGGGGGGGGGGAGAAGGGCCCGGTGCCTCTACTCCGTCCCAGGACGGAGTCCAGAGGGAAGGGAGCGTTTGTGTGCTCCCTTGCTCGACGGAGGTCGAAGGGGAAAAAGCGTTGAGGTGTGGGTTGCAGGCACTTTTGTTGAACAGTGGCTGAACCACAGGGGTCCTGGTGCTGTCTTGGCTCTCGGCCAATGAGGTTGCAGCGGTGCATTCAGGTGACTTCAGGAACCCATAGTTTTTTGGGGGGGGGGGGGAATTCACACCCTAATGTGAAATTCCTTCAGAGGGGGTTTGGTGCTCATCAAACCACAATCAGGATGAAACCTTTGCTTGCAAAAGGGAAGGCCTGATTCTCTTTGTTCACAGCACATGTTGAAGCCATATGCTCAGACCCCAACAGTTTCAAGAAAATTGTACAGAAGGAAAGAAATTAAACAATACATTTGAATGTTCCAATGTGTTATTTTTTCAAAACATTGCAGAAATGCAGCATAACACAGTAACTGCCATGTGAATGACTATTCACATGCAGACATTTCAACTTGACTGGATAAGGACAGAGGAACTGGGTTAAACATATCGAAACAACTGAACACCAATATGCAGTCCTGAGCATACACTGTAAAACACAAGTGGTGGAA
Source organism: Lycodopsis pacificus (assembly GCA_028022725.1). NCBI lineage: Eukaryota > Metazoa > Chordata > Actinopteri > Perciformes > Zoarcidae > Lycodopsis > Lycodopsis pacificus. The sequence goes on from CM051695.1 coordinate 576,751, forward strand.
CATTCCTACTCCTCATTCAACATAAACTTATAACATAATTCAAAATAAGTATCTTAGTAGTTAAACATTTCCTGAGAGTCTTTGGTGACAAAGGGGGATTAAAACCATGTGAGGCTTGGTTTGGAGGGGCTAGCAGACCCTAGTTAAGGTGTCTCTGCAATGAATAGTATCAAAATCAAGATTTTAAAACATCGCATGTATCACATGTATAACACATACATGTTTAGGCTTGTTCAGTAGGGATGCTGACTGTGGCACGCCTCCTGGAGCTTCCCCTGTCTGCTGCCAGGTTGAACCACCTCATTGCTGTTTCACACTCTGTGGTGGCACGTGAGACATGATTCTTTCAACGGCATCTGTAATCACAAGCAGATCATACAAAATCCCATGAGCCCTCAGTGGAACATATAGAAGACATGCAGTCTAAAAGCTAGTGGCTGTCTGGCATGTAAAGGTTTGCTATGCTATATTCAGAGCTAATATATCATATAACTATTATGTGAAGATATAGTCGAGTAATATCTACCTGAGCAGAGAATGAAGTTGAAGTTGCAAAGAGAATTTGTAAGTTTGAACACTACCTAAGACCTCTGGGTGACTTCAAATTGTTTTCATTAAATATTAGTTACTTACACAGGAGCAAAGTCTTCGACTCCATCTGGCTGAAGGACTTTTTCCCATTTATCCCTTTCCAGTTCATTCTCTTCCCAACATCACCGTTGAACATGCGGGCAAGGATGTTCCATGTAACCCGCTTTGTGTCATGTCCTCCGATGGTTGCCAGGGAGGAAATCTAAAATGGCTCAAAAAAGTACTGTTAACACTTTACAGAATGTCTTTTCTACAATTTCACTCTTAAAATCATGCTTTTAAACATATTTAAAAAGGAAAGAGAACTTACCAAACAAAGGCTGGCCTCGAGGTAGATCAGTTGCTCTCTCAGGTTTGTCTGAGTTCAGGAGGAAAGGTGAACCTCCCACCCTATTGTATGCCCCCTGTTGCCTGGGTCCTAATGGTAGGCTGCCTGTTACCTGCCTGCAGTATTTGAACGGGGAAAAAGGCGCGTTTGATGTGCGGATACCCCGGTGTTCGCAGTGAGTCCGCTGTTTGACGGTGCGCGATCCGGGGGCGACCTGAGTCGACTTATGAACTCACAATATGTAACGTACACTTCCATTGCATCTTCACAAGAACCTGTGAAAACAAGAAGAAAACTATTGGCTCAACTTTCAGTTCAACAACCCAGTTCCAGTAACATTAACTCCACTGCAAAACGTTACCCAGCCTCTGCTAATAACCAACTAATGACCTCGTGCCTTGAGAAGCTAGCTAAGTTACTGCTATAAATGCAATAAATAACTCCTGTGCAACCTAACCAACCACCATTTTGAAAAGCTAAAGTAACGTTATCGTCAGCTAGTTTAATGCACAGCACATGCAAACATGTGTTAAAGTTATAAACGACCCACAGAAAATCGTTAGCATGCTAACGTTAGCGTTTAGCTTACTTGTTGAAATAAATGCTCCCAGAATGATATCTAACGTTACAGTCAATATGGTGAGTTACACACTCACCATTCCACTTGGTTCAAAGTTGTTGCACAAGTCCCGCAGCTCCGTCAAAGCCAGGATAGGTGTCGCGCTCGGACGCAGGACGAGCGGAATCCTCTGGGCTCGTCACTGCGCTGCACACGGCACTAATGCGTCATCGAGTGAAATTCAAACGGGCCCCTCCCCCCCCCCCCTTACAGAAACGTAACCTACCAAGTTATCTCTGCTTAACATGATCAGTGCACTCAATATTTCAGTTGATTAGTGCAAACTACTAAATAGATTTAGTAATGACACAGTTGTTTTACAAAACACGCAAGTATAAGTAATGACTACTGAAAAGTTTAATTTGAAATAAATTTGGGTTTACAGTGCACCAAGACAGGTCCAGACACTAAAGCCAAGCCCAAAACACACCTCTATCCTAACCTCAACCACTCCCACCAACCAAAAACACCCACAAACAGCTCACCACATACACACACATGGAAAACATAGATCAGGCCGCGCATTCACGCTTCCCAAGGTCCTACCAGCACCAAACGGCTTTCTATCCAACCGCAATCACACACTTAGTGGGGGCAGAGCCCACTCGCAAGGCTCTAGGACCTACCCAAGTAGGTTTAACTAACCACAACCAGTCATACATGTGTCGTAAAGCTCAGTCTGTGTGAATAGCTTAGGGTTAGGTCCTAGGCAGCAGCTAGAGACGCCAGACTTACTACAAAGGTGATAGGGCATGCTAGGAATACACACAGCAAGTTTACAGGAGGCTAGCACCAAGTAGCCAAGAGCTATATACGATCATCACCAAAATAACCCAATGGGGCTCTATGACAGCCATACCAAAGGAAGCAGCTACAGATGCCAGACTTAATACAAAGGTGCTCTGGTGTGCTAGGAATACACACACCAAGTTTCAGGAGGCTAGCACCAAGTACCCAACAGCTATATACGATCATCACGCCAAAAGTCTGGTATCCTTGCTATTACCTATAACCCTAACCCTAACATTCACAAAGTATACCCCAAACCCAGTGTCCCATCAGTCCCAAAGTTCCTTAATTCAACTTAAACAGTCCGACGATGAATAAATCCCAGAGGCCAAAAATAATATTGTCAACAGGTGGAAGGAAGCGTGGTGAGACGCCGCTGTTCCGTAATCTGTAGAAGCCACGCTATCTCACCACGGTCCGTTTAGATGGTGGGTCTTTCTTGCAGTAGTCCAGTGAGATTTCCGATTCATAATCCACAACATTGGATTGTGCTCCTTGCTGTACAGTCGCCTGGAAATCCTACTCTTTGGGCCCACTGAACGCCGAGTGCTTCACCTGTCTGCGCGCTCCATACTCCTCCACGTCACTTCCCCCCGTCACATTTTATACAAGCGAGGGAAATGCAAATCATAGTAAGAATAATAAAATACCCTATTCATGAACTGTGTTAACATTGCAGGCCACTGATAACACTTTAAATTATATACAGCACTTTATATATGCGAAGGAAAATAAACAGCAACATGTTCCCCATTCACAACTGCCGTACACAAGGATATAGACAGTAATGAAATAACGTGACTTCATTTGAACTTATATATATATACTGAATATATTCATGTGGAATTTTACAAGAGTGCTCCCTGTAATAAAGCAAAATTCATTTAGGTGTGGTTGAAGAAACATTTTTTAAATGAGCTGATGACAATCACTATCAAATCCCCGACATCTGTCCCGCTGAAGTGGATTTACTCTCACATTGGAGGCGTTTCATAAGCACAAACGTGCTTTTCCATACGCTACTGTCCTCTAAACACTACTTTCTTCCATACACGAGTGTTTCATAAAATTCATATTATAGTGTTTCATATAAAAATCATCGTGAAAAAAATAACTTTAACATCTCTTGCAAATAAGTTTTTTTTTTTTCAATGGAGCAAAATAATAATTATCATAGTGGGCATAATAAATGCAGTGCTATCTCCAATTATCGAGTCTTTGTTGAGCTTTTTGGTATCATAGTTTCCGTTTGCTTCCACCAAGGTGTTGAACACCTCCAATAGCATCTAAACTCACAAACTTCACTGTCACATCCATCTACTGTCCTTTATTTGCTCTGCTTCAACAATAGTGATATACCATTCAATCAGGCCGATTAATGACATTGTTGAGATAATCAGCCGGCGCTCATAAGGCTGATGAACAAAAAGTGTCAAGTGTGTATTCATTGAACTCAACTCACAGACATGCAAGATTCTTTATCTGCATGTTTCACATATTGGACTATAGTGGCACAACATCATTTATCCCAATATATGATATTGCATATTTTTACACGTTTTCTGGTAATTCAGTAAATACATATTCTATATGAAACAACCATATTGTAAAGCCTATTTTTGTATAAAGAGTCGTTTTAATAAATAACTTGAGTGCAAAATGAACATACAAGTTTCATGTGAAATTATGGAGAGAATAAATAAATATACAGTATATATTTCCAGCTATACACTGTTTACATGTATGCATATTAATACAGAATAATCAGATTAAGAAAATCGTGTGATTAAGCCAGAACTTAGTTTAAAGCAAATAGTGAGCGCTCCTCTGACCAAGACAGCACCTCCATCTCCAAACTGCAGGATTACTGACTCAACGAGGGCCAGTTCATAGTAGCTCTTCTTAAAATGTGTGGTGCCTGAGAACGCACCTCTGGCTGTGGTCGAATGGCACAGTCTAATTATCCAGACACAGTCAGGCAGGTGTGATGCAGCAGCTCAGTTGTTTGACAGAAGGATGGCACTTGACACAGGAATTTGGCCTCTTCCTGTTTCTTTAAGAAATACAGCAGTTGAAGAGCTTTCTTCACCAGGATGAGATGTGTTGGGATCAATAGAGGGGCGTGTTTGGGTTATCAGCTTTTAAGAAACTGAATTCTTGACATCAATAGAATTATTAATGTAAGTAACAATTATTAATGATTATTAATAACAACGGGGCACCACCCTGTGAACAGGGACTAATAACCAAACAATAAACTAAGTCTCATAATTAGTGGTCACTCGTAATGTCAATAGTCGGGTACGACTACACACTTGGAGTGACAGTAAAGGGTTGAGTTCGTACACGGACTACTACATCCAGGTGTTATTACATACATATGCACAAGTAATCACAAACGACTGCTCTTTAAAATATAATAGAGTTTATTAAATCAAAATAATAAATGATCAGATCAATTACCATCACAATCAACAAACGCCACCATCCCTCAAACACCACCCACCCTCAGCCGGAGCTATATGTGTATGTAAGTTTACGGAAAACAAGAGGAAATAAAAGAGGCAGAGAGAGGAATCAGAGCTTCTGTGTGCGGGGTCGCGTTGTAGTGAGAGTGAGTATCGCTGGTCGTATCCAAAATCAGCTGCCGTCGTCGCCTCGCGAACATACGACACTGATGCGTGATAGCCGCGGTTCCACATTTCACTCACAGAAGGAAAAAGAGCAGTAACAAATGAAATAAAACAATCCCAGAGAACAAAGACAACAGGAAGCATACAAACGCGGCGGGCTCGGCGGCCCGTCAGCGATTGCGTAATGTTTCAGCAACACGAAAACAATGACTTAAACACGACAAAACACGGGAATAATAACATATAAATGAATAACCTGAATTAAATTTAGGTTAATTTAAGCTAAGCTATGCCCAGACACCATAAATCTTACTGTGAGAAGCTTCGTTGCAACGAGGAGAGTGTTCGTTCGTGGAGGAATGTTTTCCTTCGTCCAGGAAGAAAAAAAGGGCAAAAAGAGGCGCAGCGGCTTTGAGCACAGCAGGTCAGCGTGTGCTGTGTCGGGTCCTACTCACTGCAGATGAGTGGGCCTTAAGTTTTCAACGTCGGCTGAGACACGTTGTCGGATCGTATCTCCCGGTAATGAACGGTGAAGAAAGAGGTTTGCTCGTTCTGGTCCCGTGGCATGTACACGAAAGGCGGGGAGCGGATGAGTTTCTCGCGGGCCCAGGGCCTTAACTCAGAATATACGTAGATGGTTCCAACCAGCGAAATGGCACGTGGGCGCTGAGTTGAGAGGAATGAGGCCGATCGGGTCCCCGTGCGTCTTCTTGAGGTACCGGACGGATCCAGAAGCGAAGAGACCGATTTTTCGATGCGTGGGCGCTTATAAGCGGGTCAGTCCGCACAGCAGGAGGTTGCTTTTCGGCCAATGAAGGGTCCGGCTGAGCGGTGTCCGAAGGTGGGGTCATCTTAAAGGGGCAAGGATCAGATCGGAGGTCAGATTGTGGAAAGGAATGGAGCCTGTGAGGAGCTCAGCCAGCCACAAGTTGGCGCCAGACACCAACAGATGTGAGAGGACCATGTCAGGATCTCTGTTCTCTTCATGGGCTTTTGTGAAACAGGCCAGAGGGTATGGTGCTCGTCAGCAATAATGATCACACACTTATTAAGCGACATAACACTTGTTAAGACAACACTGTGTTGCATCACGGTGTTTGCTTTATGTTTCCACAAGGTTCAATGTTTATAAGGCAGAAGCAGGTTTTAGCCTGTCATTTCTCTTTTAAAAGGTCAGAAAATCAACCGATAGGCAACTTCATGGTCAGAATTGAACCTGGATGAGTCAACTGGAGTAATAACTCTGTAGTAATAATGAAAATTGTCCCAGCCTGAATGAATGGACGATCCCTTTAAAAATGTTTCCATAATACATTTTATTTCACTTCAGAGGTAAGAACTCTCCTGCAACTGCATCCATATAACAATAGAATCTAGAAATATCTTCAGATGATCCTCTGCTATGCATTCAAAGCTCATGTTAATTATATTTGTATATTGCATATACACCACAGTAAAGCACACTGAGACGCAAAGAAATGAATGATTCATTTCTTTGCGTCTCAGTGTGTTTTACAAACCGTTACAAAGTTTTTTATGAACTTTATTTCAGACACTGGTCACAATCATAAGAATCATACTGCACTGTGCAGCCCATCAGAGCCTTGGTGCATAGAAATACAATGTTCCATTCATTTCTCACAAACAAGTTCAGAAGTCTCTCTCTCTCTCTCTCTCTCTCTCTCTCTCTCTCTCTCTCTCTCTCTCTCTCTCTCTCTCTCTCTCTCTCTCTCTCTCTCTCTCTCTCTCTCTCTCTCTCTCTCTCTCTCTCTCTCTCTCTCTCTCTCTCTCTCTCTCTCTCTCTCTCTCTCTCTCTCTCTCTCTCTCTCTCTCTCTCTCTCTCTCTCTCTCTCTCTCGGCAGGGTGGAGCTGTGTGGAGGCAAGCTGTGTGGAGGCAGAGTCAGCCCTGGAAGGCGTGGAGCTCCTCCTCACTGAAGCCCTGCTGCTTCAGCAACCTGACAGACGAACAAAAGAGAGAGGACGACAAGACAGTGAGAACGGAGGACCACTGCATCTGAGGCTACTGAGAAACGTAGCACATAGAAGCTAGCTATGCGATATGGGTCTCACTCCCCCTCGGAGTTATGAAAGTCCAAGTCCCCTTCTTTACATTTCACATGAATGCATTATATTCGGTTGGCATATGTATCATGTCCAGACTTTAAAAAAGCCATTGGGAGAGAAAGCCTAAACCCAACAGGAAAGCAGCCATTTTGAATTTAGTGTGCAATACTATGGTCATTTTTGCCACCGTCTGTACTGAAGACATCTACAGGCCCATTTTGAATCATAGCCATAGCGCCACCTACTGGTAACAGGAAGGAACAGTTGCTATACTTTGTCTTGCTACTCTGAGTAGGTTAACCAGATCAACCTAAAAGTTGCTCAGCAAATTATTTAGACCTTCATGATGCAAAACTGACAAGTGACGGTGTGTTGATGGAGCGACGTTGTCGTGGGAAGGCATTAGTCACCATGAACAACACAGCAGTTTTTGAGAGGCTTGACACGCAGTCAAATAGTTGGTTCTTGTGCTTGGCTGTAAAAATGACAACATTTTAACGAAGCAGCCCTCGCACTGCGTTTTACCGAGATGTACGGAATTTGGTCGGCTTATGTAGAGTTAAAAAAAGTGTCTCCAGGGAACTTTCTGCCTGACTCTCTCCGTCTCTATGTCTGTCTCTATGACCATGCGAGGTGCCACCTGACCATCAGGACGATCTAACATTCATACAACATTCACACACAGTAGGCACAGCTACGGGAGCAATCTGGGGTTAAGTGTCTCTTCCAAAGACACGTCATGAACTAGTGGAGCCACCGATCGAAGGACAACCCTGCTCTACCACTGAGCCACGTCATCGTTAAGAAACATGGGCAGTCAGCTGATGAGACAGAATGTAAACAAACCTCCAGGTCAGCCACACTCACAGTAAAGTCGTTATGGTTCACTGTTAATATCTATCAAAGGTTAGAGTCCTCATCTATAGCGACTGGGTCCGCACAAAACAGGGCCTGGAAGAGACACGCGCAAAAGATGTGATCTATGACGACAAACTAGACAGAGAGATGTGTTGAAATGAAATGTGGTAGGCTCACACATTTAATTTCACTTCATATCACACGTTACCCATCGATCTACTTTGTCGTAAACATTCAAACCAGCAGTTATTTGTGTTCATGCTGTAGATATTCCTAAAGCACCTTTCAACTGTAAAAGCTATTAACCTAGAGCATGAGGACAGTGAGGTACAGGTTGGATAATAAAGGTGATAACACACACCCTATGCTTAGATCTGTAAAGGCATTGGGGCCGCACACACACACACAGCATTTGGACCCATCAGGCCTGTTGAGGACATCCTGGAGCATGGACTCGTCCAGTCTTCCCTTCCTGCCCGTCCAGCTTTCACAGGGATCGGAGAGCACGTACTCCACCTGAAACCTGACACACACACACACACACACACACACATTCTGAAGATGTACAAAGACACAAGGTCCCGGTGTAGCAGAATAATTTGTAAAGCTGAAAGTCATCTGCATTTCACTGCCTTCATACAGATGTGGAGGTGTCAAGCCTAAAAGCACAGTGTGCATTCACATTCAACCAAGTTTTTACTTCAAATCTGTTGATCTAAATACAACTGAAAGAAGACAGGCAGAGATCAAAGTGTCTCTCTTCAATATGTTTCCCAACATAAAGAACTATAAAGGGATATTAAGAAATGACAGACAGCAGGTAATAATCAACATGCTTAAAGGATGGGATGGACTGGTGACACCTCACCCTTTGTCTCTGCACTGCTCTATCCTCACAGCACTCCCTTACATACTCCACATCTTAGTTTGTATAATTAAGAATAAATGAAGGCCGGCTTGTGACGGGGACACACAGTACGAGGCTTGAAACACTCGGCTGCGATACCTCTCATGACGAGCAGCCAGTTCATCCAGCTCACAGCGCCACAGAATGTCCTCCTCTCGTCGGTTGAGGAAGAGCAGCTTGGTTTTCCTGCGTTACAATCAAAGACACAAACAGTAATACGGAGCACACTGTGCCCACAATGAATAGGAATCTTTTTTCCTAACAAAGAATATGTTCTTAATATCGTAAATACACTTTATTTATGTGTTGTAGTTACCGCTATTATTTGAAATCTTTATATTTCACTTTTTCCAAAAGGAATCCAAACACCGGACAAGATGTTTGTACACGGCCTTGAACATTTTCACCTCACATTCACTTTCATGTCTAAAAACGTTGCCATGTAAACCCAGAGCAGCGGTCCTAAAACCTAACTTCATATTAAACATTTAGATTGGGTAATGAGGAGAGTTGCTGCTTCTTTCTTTTTTTATCTACAGCATTTTAAAGTGGCGCGTTACACAGAGAAGACAGCTGTGTTAGTGAGTGTACATTGTACACACACAACGGTGAAGAACACAGAGAAACAGATCAATGTTGAGAGGTTTGCAAGAAGTACTGTTGGGACAGTTAATGGCCTTATTCATGACAGAACATTTATGAAGAAGAGAGGAGTACAATGATATTATGATACCAATACATTTTTTTACATACAAAAAGCATTAATTTCCAACCCTTTATTCAAAAACAGAAGTGATCTTCAGAAAGTGCACAAACAGGTTGCTCCTTGAACATCCCTGAGCTGTTAAAGTAATAATTACAAAAACAAATGGACTAACACAAAAAACATACACATGTGCACGAAAATATGTATATTGTAGTTTAAAGGGACCTGAGCTGTCAGAACAATAAATAATTTATAAAAAATAAAGAAAAATACAAATCAGAAAACTTAACAGGATTTGTTTGAACGTCAGAACTTGTTCTCTGCACTACACTCACAAACTGAATCATCACCGTGGTGCTCCCGTGCCATATCATGTTGCTTTTGCATATCTTGCAATGAACACACTTTTTAAATGTATTAAGTGTGAAATGCTCCCACACCTTGGACCACTTAGGTCGTACTGATTCCTCTGCCTCCGCCATGTTTCAGAACAACGTTACGGGTCCGATGCTCTTTCCTCTGTTGTAAATTACTTTTATTGTGAAGAGCATGAAAACGGAAGTGATTTTACTGTGAAGAGCCAGGAAGTAGCATGATACGTGCTTATTCACGGCAACAATGATAACGATAAGTGAAAACCTAACGTATATGTCGGGTCTGTTCTCTGTAACAGTTGTTAAACTGCAGTTTTCAGGAAGTAAAGTGTTCTGTTCAAACCAGACGTGTGTTGGTCGTCAGTAGAAGCTCCACTTCACAACCTGCGCTCTGCTCCGCTCTGTTTTTCCTATTTTTTCTCAAACATCTCCGCAACTCATTGAGTGGCGTAATAATCGCGCGACACAACGAATCGATAATGAAAACTATTTTAATAATCGATTATTATCGATAAAATCGATTAGTTGTTGCAGCCCTAGAATCCACGGATACAGTTATGCTAGTTTAACGTTATTATTGAGTCAATTCTACTACTGAATCTTAATATCTGACAGGGTTCATGCCTTAGTGTCAGGACGTTAAAAGTTTGGACTTGCGTTTAATTCCTTGAAGATGAAATGCTGTATGTTCAGAGTTTTACTAGATATTAATTTATTCATCCAGTTGGAATTAAAAATATAAAATGAAACTATTGGAGAGACTCAGATTATTGCTGTGGCTGTAAAAAGGTTTTCTTCAGCTCTTTTGGCACATTTCTCTCCCTGTCTATGCATGTTTGTGACTTTGATGTAGAAGTGCCCAGGATGTTGTATTCAGACATTGGAGCAACAAGTTCAATTTCCATCAGATAAAGATGACTGGACTCATGTCTGAAAGGGACTTAAGCATGAAGTATAGTGAAATCTGCTGATCTGAGTACTGCGATAGTCCCCACCTGATGGTGTCACCATCCTGTAGAGCCAGCTGGATGAGGCGAGCCATGGGCGTGAACCCTGTGCCTGCTGCTAACAGGTACAGGTATGTGACATCACGAAGGGGGCGGAGACTGAAGGTACCCTCTGGACCACTAACTGATACACAGTCACCTAGATAGTAACAATATAGAATTAGTCAGTGAGTTCACTGAATGAATGAATACAAAAAGACAGCTTGAATTAAGATTGGTAAGAAAAGCACTGCAACAATGAAAAACAACACAGAATAGTTGTAATGTTGGGATCATTAAACAGCAGACGAGCGACTGCATTGTCATCACAGCACACAGTAGTTATCTTCAGCTGCTCATCATATTGGACATTCAATGTTTCTTTAGTTTGTGTGTCATACAGCATTCCATCCTTCACTTCATGACCTCTGTGGCATTAATGAAACAACAGGCTGATCTTTTCTGAGACGTTAGTTTAACTGAACCCATATTAAATAAGATTGATCTCATTACTTCACTTTGGATTTCCATAAAACACCACATTATTGTTCAGTTTCTGAGCTCGCTGATGTCAGACAGAGCTCCCTTTCAGGGTTCAGGTACGTTATACGAGAAAATAAGTCGTTTTTACCAGAAATCAACAACGTGAGCGAGGGGGGAGATGCAAGAATGACGCATCTCCTGGAGGGCATACATAGTGGTACACTCTGGTGTTCACATGAAAAGTGGCAGAAACCGTTGTGTAGAGAGAGAGAGAGAGAGAGAGAGAAGTGAAAAGCCGTGTCACCCCCACACAGCTGAGCAGTGACAGTGTGAGGGGTTGTGCATGTCGGATCGTCAGTTGATGAAAGTTACACAAATAGATACACAGCTAATCCAAAAGTGGAAAGGTGAAGCTATCCGACAAGAAGCCTACTGGCAGCTTTACTCCCAGAATGCAGTTGGAGGGGTGTCTCACACACTGACTGCATAATGCTGCCTTACTAAATGAAACATACTAATTACACACAGATTGATGGGGACTGCTAACCTCTGACCCTCAGTCTCTCTCTTCCTTCTTTCCTCACATGACACACTGACTTACCGACGTGCAGGCTGTTGAGATGAGGGGTGAACACTCCATCGGGGTAGACCTTGATCATGAGGTAGAGCTCGGATTCCTGGGAGGCAGCTGTCAGGTTCTGATCTACTGGCGTGTATGGCCTCACTACCTCCGTGTCTGGATAGGCACAGACATCATGAAATAAAACTTCTTAGACTCATATGAAGCAGCTTCATCCCTCCTTTGTCAATGACTTAAGGATGCTTTGAGTGTGTCTCAGTAGAGAGAGACTTCAAGCATTTGTACTGATGTATTTAATGTCCATTTAGAGCAGACCTGGGCATTGTACGGTCCCAGGCCTTTGGCTCTCGCGGGCCGTCAATGGGATATTAGGAATAAAACATAAATAGGTGTACATCATGCACGGAATACAGCTGCATTGCTTTTATTTTGAAGGCGACTTTTTCCGTAGGTTAGTACGTTGGTGAATGTGTGCGAGCAGCAGCGTCACTGCAATGTGTTGGTGAACTGAGCTTACTGGAGATGTGAGTTAGCTGTTAGCCCTCACAAATGTCAGCCTGTGTTACAAAATCAAAGACTGACACAGAGTAGAGTTTTTAACAAAACATGGACTTTAAGTATTTCTTTACTGAAGTCAAAGGTAAAGCCGCGTGCTTAGTTTGTGGAGAACAGATCAGTGTTTAAGGATTACAATTTGAATCTCCATTACAAGACGAAACACTCTGAGAAATACTAAAACTTGAGTGATGCAGACACGGACATCTGAGGCGTTGCTAGCTAAGCTGCATTATATTTTAGACACCAAATGTATTATTTACTTTTGAAATAGTTTTGGCCCCAAAAGAAGAAGAATGAAATGATTCAAACCTCCATTTAGTTGATGTCCCCACAGTGTTACATGACAGGGAAGGATACGGTTTGAAAACCGGTGCACCTGGCCTCTCTTCTTTGGGCCCTCTACAGTCTACTCAGTGGTTAAATTGCAGGAGTTCAAACTCTGATTTGTTCATCTGATGTTCTAACCCTAGGCGAACCTCTTTCTATTGTGAAGTCTGAAGAAGAGCTTTGCTACAGCAACACGTTGCCTGCTAATTCCAGCATGTTCTCGGCTGCCTTATTGTGAAAGTCTTGACAGAGCAGAGGATTTTAAGGTAGATCTATAGCACAGAGACGGGATCATTAGACGCCTCTATGTGGACCTGCTGTACTCGGTGGTTGAGGTGATGAGGAAGCATGCTCACTGAGGCTGTAGAAGTTAGCCTTGGTAGACAGACTAATTCTCGTTTTCTACCAACTCAGTATACCTAACTGAAGCTGTGTGTACTGCACCATCACCACAGACGCTACTTGTTTATATGTAGAATAGGGGTGTAACGGTTCACAAAATCCACGGTTGGGTTCGGTACGTTTCGGTACAGTAGAAAACTATAAATGCCAGAGAAATGTACTTGATTTTAAAATATATTCATTCATTACAACTAACATCATAAAGTTATTCTTTGACTGAACAATGATGGAACTATACCTGAGTGACCCATCTTCTGGGGTGTCTTCTTAGCAACACATAAGCATAAAAAACTAAAACTGCTCCTTAATGTTATGTAGTATTGTTACTTACATCTTGCTTACATCTTGCAAAAGAGATTTTTAATCTCAGTGGGACTACCTGGTTAAATAAAGCTTTAAAAAAAAAAAAAAAAAAAAGACCCTCGTACCGAACGGTTCAATACGAATACGCGTATCGTTACACCCCTAATTTAGAAGTATATTTCAATGGGTGCAGTCAACTGTTTTGTGCTGTTTAAGCACAGAGGACAACATCCGCTGTATTCAGTGCAGTCCTACTCCTTGGTTCCTTACCTTGAAAGAGGGCTTTGAGGTAGACATGTTTTCCAACAGGCACATGCATCACAGTCCCACGAGGAAGTTGCAATCTGAACATATGGGTGTTATGGTTCACCTCAGTCTTAGACACCAGCACACAATCCCGATAGTGGAGAGCTGGAAGAAGGAGATCATTGATGTGGACTCAAGTTCAACATTTTTCTGACAGAACGATGTGCTTGTATTCACTGTAAATACAGAGATCATTCAAACCACTCTTGATTTTTAATGTAATTTTGATGTTCCATTTCCTGTAGGAATGCCTTAATGACTTGATTCTTATTTTTTACAAAGTACAGGATAAAATAACAGACCCACTGTGTAACCCATTTGGAATGTCTCTCTCACTGTGAATGTGTCCTAGTGCTTGTTACTTCATAGTTGGCTGAATGAACTCTATTACGTTAAGTGTGTATTTCTGTTGTTTATGCATCTTTTCCAAGGATTACATTCATAAATGACTTATTGTTTTTTGCTTGCATAGCTCTGCTGGTGAATAAACACCACGACAGCAAAACACAAAAGGCTCTCTCACTCAGTGCACCGAAATAACAGAAATAAACAGTCTCATCCTGCATTTTGCCGTTTATGGTGCGTAGTGTTTCGCTGCTCCTGCACACGCACGCACGCACGCACACAGTAGCTCAGTAGACTGAAGGAGAGATTATTGCCAAAATGGTAATCACAATTATTTTGAACAATATTGAGATTATTGTCATTCATTGATTTTAGTGAAACATATTTTTATTGCACGCTCACATTTAAAACAGGAGAGCATTGTGTTCACTTCCACCTCGTGCTACATCCCTGTGTAACAGAGTTAATGATTCCACTTGCCATCACTGGCCATTGGTTGCTAGTATTACTATATTATTTAAGTCATTGCTAATCCTTATCATTTTCATATTATTTCCTTGTTTAAATATCATTTACAACGTATCATTAGTTCCCCATGGAGACAAGTGGGTTGTGTGTAACAGCGCCCTCTGCTGGCTGCTTGCAGACTTTAGTGGTGCGCCCAGCGTTCCTGAACTAGTCTGAAGCAAGCTGTTTTCATGGTAGGTCGACCTGTGACGAGCTCCGTTGTGAAACATCTCATTCGATGTCTGATATACATATATATATATACAGAGAGATATCTGTAGAAGTCCCTTTTTGTTCGTATAATTGTTTTAATTTATAATTTCTAGAGCAAATGGTTTTAACTAATAACTGATTTAGCATTTAGAATTTAGCATGAGTAACATGCTAACAACAGTTAGCTTAAGTATTTGTCCCTTTTGATTAAACAGTGTTCTGGAGCTTGTGACCACAACGTTGTCTGAGAGTCACTGAAGCTGTTCTGTCTTTTACCAGCTATATTCTGTCCGATGAATAAACGTCTGGTTGGAGCCATCAAAAGATATCGTGTCCTGAATTAAACACAACGCAACCGAGAGTACACAACTGCTACACCTGCTTATGTACAAATTCTTTGCATTACAATAAGACTGCAAATAAGCTTCTTCAACTGAATTCAGAGCATTTGATATTCGTCTGCTCCTCTAGACTGAGGAAAGTCATTACCTGGTGGTTACCTGCACCTGACGAACTGGTGTGACACAAGCGATGTCATAAACATTCAAATACAAGGTGGACAGGACTTTAAACAACACACAGTGGAACGCTTCCTTCCATCTTGGATCTCACCTCGGTCTTTTTTGCGTAGAAATGTATTGTGAACTTCCAGTGGCTGACCAAGACTGCTCCATTTCCCTTTAGCCCGTTTGCGTATGCTGACCTGGATCTTTCCCACTAGGAAGGCATTGTGGACTGTTGAAGACATTACAGTTTGACAATGACAACATGATAATCATACAGTTTTCGCAGATATTACCTTTGTCTCATCAAATCAAGATGTTGTCTTACCAGCAACGTTTCCCTCAACTTCATCAGCTAGACCTGAAAAAGCATGAAAACGTCACTGATTTGATAACATGAGTAGATCTAAATACTGTGTACAGTCAGTGTGTCCATGTCTAATCATATGCTTGCACACACATCATGGTTCATGGTCATTGTTATTTGTACACTGTGAAACCGAACCAGACCAAACAGAAAACCTTCAACTTATTGTCATTATGTAACACAGAGATGCACAACGGAATTCAGCTGAAGCCCATTTGTAACACAACAAACACATGACAAACTGAAACACTAGTACATTCCTGGAGTGCATTTCTTGAATTTGCACCACAAGGACCACAAAAACACAAGGATCAATTTGAATGTGATTCAGACTTGCCAAACAGACTGTGGCTTGTGCACCTCAATCCAACAAGCACCTCAATCCAACACCACAAACTGTGACACGTGAGAAGAGTTCAAACCGTTTGACAGTGGTGGAGCGCTCAGTCTCATGTCTGGGCACTGGGCACACCGTAGGACCATTTGCATGATTGTTGACCTCGTCCAAATCGATCTTTACAGACACCGACAACTTTCCCTTACAATGCCAAATGTGTTGTGTGACTTGTTTAGCAGCACATGTTTAGATGTGGAACCAGGACGGAGGGTAACAGGAGTGTTTATGAGTGTTTATCACTTCACATAGCTGTGAAGTGATATTGATAGGGGTTGTGTGATTTTATTCTATAGACACACAGTACTTATTCTAATATCTACAGAAAGCTGTAGGAATTGAAGTGTACCTTATTAATCACACATTCATAGTGAATATGTAGGTAAACCAGTAGGGGGCAATCTTAAGGATTGTTTTGATACCAATTTATTATCTAAAAAGGAATAAATTCAGAATGGATCATTGATAAAGAACCGATAACAACACTCCGATCGTTAATAAACTAGCCCGGGGCCGAGCCATAGCAGGTTTCATAACCCAGCCCTATCACTACATTGCATTTTTCATAAACAGAAGTTCCAAAGGGCTTTGAAGGAAAGAGAACGGAGGAGTAAATGTACTGCACCGCAGTGCGTCTCATTTCTGTTTGTGTCATACACAGCACATTACAAAGTAGAAAGACGTGTTTCTACTCACGTAAATGTATCATGTAGGACATCTTCCCCAGCAGCACTTCCAGGCGTAGAACACCCGCCTCCAGGTCAACAATGGTACAGCCGGAGCTGGGGATCTGACAGAGAAAACATGTTACCCATTGATCCAGGAACCTCTTGGTCAGTTCACCCGTTACAACTTCATGCTTCAAGCGGTTCCTAAAATACAACTTCACAACTTGGCTTTAAAGCTTTCATTAACAATGACGTTTGATGAACAGAGAAAGTCCTGCCAACGCTCACATGGCTGGTGGACAAAGGTGAAGATCAAGAGGGTCTGGTTTGTGATTAATGCTGCACATAGAGGGTGCAGCAGGGGACACACAGGAACAGAGATTTCTGGCTCCTTTTGTTGTGCCCGACCTCATGGAGCAAACACACTGAACAGTCATGTCACAACCTATTGAGTTGGGGAGTTTTTCCTGTTCTGATGTGAGGGTCCTGGGACAGAGGATGTCCCATGTGTGCAGATTGTAAAACCCTCTAATGCTAATTTGTGGTTTTGGGCTGTAAAAAAATTTGAGCAGGCTTCTCCCTCTATGAGCCTATTGAGTGTCGGGTCATCGGGGAGATTCAGATCACCTCAAGCCTCAGTTATAAATCTGTAGAACTCAGGCCAGAGGGTTGCTTACGGAAAAACACAGAAAGCACTTCTGCCCAAATATATGCTGATTTAGAACTTTGCTCTTTATAAATCCCAATCTTGAAATTTGGTGCATGTGAGCGCAATTGTTGCCTATAAAAAAAGCTAGTTGGTGAAATACCCCTAATTATTGCAGAGAATGAAGGCAAATTCAGAGAAAAGGGTTATGAAAAGAAATGTGACCCCGTGTTAAAGTACTTGTTGGGGAGGTAGAGGCCTGTGAACATATTTAGTTAGATGGACACAATGTAGGCATTACAAATGACAGAAAGGCTACAGAGTAGGGCTGGGCGGTATACCGGTTTCAATTTCCCATACGATATGAATTTTTCATATACCTTCATACCGGTGCACAGCTCTTCAACAGGCAGCAAAATATATTGTTCTACATGACGGAGCTAGTTGTCTTACCGGTATTGAGAGGGAACCCTACTCATGGTTTACATTTTAACTTTATAACAACAATTATTATAACAACAATTAACAACCCACAACTAATGCTCTTTAACAGGGCAAAACACCACGACACAACAGTTTGTGACAGATAAACAATTTGTAGCACTAATAATTGTACATTTATAAAATTTCTCCGCCGAACTGCATGCTGGGTAAAGCATGCAAATCGGAGGTGAAGTAAAGAGGAAGTGACGGAAGACACGCCACACAAACAGCTGTTCACCGCCGGTTGACCGGCCGTTCTTGTGTTAGTTTACGGCGTTAATTAATTAATGCATTAAGCCAGTGGCGGACTGTCCTATAATGATGTCAGCATTACATGCCGCTCAGTGTCCATGTACAGGCTCTGACTATCGTGAAATTAAACTTAACAGCCAGCAGAGGCTGATGGGTAGTGAATCACATCACGTGATGCAGATAATCCAATCAAAATGCATTCTGACTGAGTTGAGCTGCACCATGATGGAGGATGCTGAGCCGAGGAACGACTCTGCAGCGCAGTACGTTCAAGTTGTGTAAAGTAAAATCCCGTCTTAATCTCTTTGGGTCGAGGCTTGTCATTAAGGAATGACGGTGGATTCCACAGACCACCTGAGAACATTATATTTTCCTGAATTTAGGCTTTTGCATTTTCTAAATGCTCGAGCGTTATTCAAACAACTCGTACATAGTTACAGCCTTACAAATGAATAGAAGCTGTGGTGCCATAATGTGGTTATAAGGTGGTATTTCAGCTGCAGGACCACTGCATTGAGGCGGAAAAAAATACCGTGATATACCGTGAAACTGGTAGAGTCTTAAAAAATACCGTGATATGGAGCTTAGTGACTTATTTGATGCATCATGGATGTGTATATGGTTGAGTGATTACCTTTCTTTTAGCATAAACGACCAGATGAACAGTGGCCTCAGTTTGGAACCAGTCGTACCTACACAAACAGACAGCAGATGAAAATAACAATGTCAGTGAGTATGTCTTGATTATATTAGTTTTTAGATGTTCACGTTGTGTCATACCGCGGCCAGGAGTCTTTCTCTGTGGGAGCAGCCATTGACATCGGGGGGGCGAGGCTGGTCTGTGGTGAAGAAGGGATGCTAGCTGAGAAGAAAAAGAGAAGTGAATGCCAACAACTACTGAGGCATACCCTCATTCTTTAGATAGACACTGGTTTTCCACTTCTAATACTTTATAATAAATCAAGTTGTTGACACCTGCTTGAGATACGCAATCCTACACAGCATTTAGTGTGCGTGTCTTTTCTTAGCAACATTTTGTGCGCAAGCTTTTCAAGGCAGCATCAGGGCCATATTTATCACTACATGTCTGTGAATAGAAGCTCTGGGTTATCAGGCAGAAACAATGTGTGAGATAGCAATGCGCATATTAAAAGGAAGATTGTCATGAAATGATATTGTTTTATGTGACTGACCTTGTGTAGGACCAATCAATAGGGTCCTCACAGCGCTACACTTTTTGACAACAGATGATTTAGATCTACCACAATCCACCTATAAAATGTTAATGAATCCTTTATATCTTAAGTATTGAATGTGTTGACATCCATCACACTTCTGTCCATGCTGATAGAGGATCCTCCTCTGTTGCTCTCCCTCAGGTCTGTTCTTTTTTCTCCCTGTTAAAGGGGTTTTTGGGGGAGTTTTTCCTGTTCCGATGTGAGGGTCAAAGGTCAGAGGATGTCCCATCTGTACAGATTGTAAAGCCCTCTGAGGCTAATCTGTGATTTTGGGCTGTACAACATCAATTGAATTGAATAAAATACGAATGTGCATTTATCTTCTAAGTCAAACAAGTGGCTTGCCAGTGTTTGCTGTCAGCCTATGATACAGACGGTATATCAGTAACTAGTGTGTGTTCATCTCTCAGAGGGATTCTGATGCGCTTTACAGATATGAGCCGTGCATTTGTTACGTTAAAGAGAACCCATAGTGACTCAGGTGATGTCCAGCTCCCAGTGCTGCGTGAGAGTCTCGTTCACACTGAGGTAAGGCTGCAGATCAACGATGATGCAGAGATACTGTATGTTTGTGTGTCTGTTCACCTTTAATGACTGTAGTGGCCATCCTGCCCACCAGGCACTCTTTCAACATGGACTCATAGTTCACCCAGCGGTGGACCTATGCACAAACATGCGTGACCACAGCAACACATGAAAACCCATCAAGTCACTTATACCCACATTAAAGAGCTTACAGAGCTACAACAAACTCACAAGACAGCCCAAATGAAATGTGTCCCAGTCCCCCCAAGGGCCTGGGGCTTGTTTTAGCTCCTGTTAAGCTTTTCTAAGGGACTTAAAGAACTAAATGCTGCCGAGGCAGATAGTCACTGCCTATGCATCATTTAGTTTGGCCCCAATGAGCTGGGAAGAGCAAGCAGGGGACCAATATTTACCAGCTGAGAATAATACATTTGATATATTTTTAACAGCTTCCATACCTGGTCAAACAGGTCGGTGCCATCTATCCCAGCTGCCTTCATTAGCTCCTCTTCCCCACCAGGGTGGTAGTCCATGTAGGGGCTCACATTGTAAACCATACCTGAGAACATAAGATAAGAGATAAGATAAGATAAGACAATCCTTTATTAGTCCCTCAGTGGGGAAATTACAGGATTACAGCAGCATTGCTCACAAGTAATAAAATAACACTGGCATGATACAGAGAACAATGAGCTTCATGTGCATCCCTTCCCAGTGACTGATAACACCACACACACCAAAGTCAAATGATAACATCACAACATCTTATTGGTGAAATAATTTTTGATACCACAGCAAAGAACCCACAACTACCATCAGTGAAGACCAAGGGCAGAGCTAAACAGACTTCCATTGTCAGTGCATGATGCGTATGGACCCCCCCGCACACACTCCCACGGTTCAGCACTTATGTGAACCGTAGATTAATTACAGTGTAAATAAAGTTTTACTGACGATCATTATGCAACAATTTTCATAAAAATATGCAAAGGACATCGGCATTTATACTTTTCTAGTCACCGATCTCTGATAATGTTACATTGTAGAAAAACAATCCTTGTTTGAATGACACGAGGAGAGCTAGTAACAATGGAAGGTTAGGATGCGTTCAGGCTCTGGTCAGTAAGGATGAGAATTGGGAAAAGGTAAGTTATAACGTTATCATGAAGTGTCTACATGTAATCTGTAAAATGTAGCTTTTGGTGACAAACTTGAATACACAGTTGTTTGAGGGGGACGTTTTCACAGCAACATACACAGATATTAGTGAGGAATACTGTTTACAATACCTCCAGCAGCTTATAATACATCATCAAAACTACTAATGACAGGATCTGTTTTAAACAATACATAAGATTAAGAAATAAAAGATTGATTTAATGCAATCTTTTAGGAAATAAATATTTCCATATAATTTTAATAGTGTGTTGTCATGAAGAAAAAACCTACTATTAATTACTAGAACAAAGTAAAAGGATAACAATTTAGAATTTAAAGTCTGCCGACTTCATTAAAGACGTGGCGTTCAGAGCCAACATAGACAAATGGATCTACACTTATACATGGATTGAAACTTGGACTTTTACTGCCAAACAAATGTGTTTTCCTCCGGGTAGAATTTGATTTCCTAACAGCTACACTTGTGCTCACAAAGCATTCGATCCTTTTTACCCTCCTGCACTCACACACGTCGCTGAGCACAGGGGGATTGTTCATTTTGTTTTCTTTAAAAGAATGAAAAACCATCGCGATCCAATTCACAACAGGCTTCATCTGTAAGTCATGAGAAGATTGAATTTATGCCTAAATGATCATTCATGACCACTTCTACTGCCATTTCCACGTCACCGTATATTATCTTGAAGAGGTAAACCAGCCATTTCTAAGAGATATACAGTCGATAAATCACAATGGTATTTCAGGCATGTGTTATTGAAAACATGTACAATACAAATTAATGAAATAAATGCATTTCTGCATTATTTTCATTTCGTCTCATAAGTCAAACAAACAATGTTGAATGGACAGTGTTTCCCTGATGTTGAAATGTTGATGTCGGTCATGTTGCCCAGAGAATGGTTCCGTTGCTGCGGTTTACGTTCCTCCTGATGTATTGGTTTTGTTTCTCGTTTCCTCACTTGTGTAACAAATGGGCAACAACTGCATTTTGTTGTGTAACCCTGTGTTGCATAACAACACAGGGTTAACCAAGTGATCCATAAATCCTTCAATGCTTGAGGACTGCACGCTAGCCTTTTATCCTAAATTAAACATTATAAGTACAATTATCAGAATAGAAACATGCGGGCTCCTTCATGGGCCGTACGTGCTGCAGATGAAAGACATTCTAACCCTAATCAATGACCCACATGTGGGTCACAGGAGAATGACTGATCTAGTGAGTATTTGGAAACATGAAAGAGTGAATTTATGTGTAAATGAACGTTCCTGACCATTTTTAATAGATTTGCTCCATCACCTCATATCATATTGAATAGTTAAACCAGGCATTTTGAGGGAATATATGTTTGATACATCACAACTTTGTTTCATGCATGTGCTATTGAAAACAACTACACACAAATGAGACCAAACAGATGCATTTAGGTGGAGTTAACAGGCTCTGGGTTGTTTTTCATCAGCAAAACAAACAGAACGTACCCGAGCCTTTCATATGACATTCAATTAAGACAATAGAAAAAATACAGTTCAGGAAATTCTGCAAAATGATTTGGCGACCTAATAAAATCTCTTGTGACCCAGTCTATGGGAATGACTGCTCTTGTGGACATAAGGAAGTGTTTTTCCTGACTCTGAATTATACGAAAATCAAACGATCAAGTATCATCAAGCTGACAGCAAGTATTCTCCAGCCTGCTAAACATCACAGTTAGCGTGCAGGTTAACTTATTCATCAGTTTGTCCCACGTCAGACCACCAGGCTCACCTCGTATGCAGGTCCAGCAGTCCTCTCTTGTGTTGTGCTTCTGCATCTCTTCTTGGGTAACTTCGATCAGGCGCCCTCTGAGACCCGTCAGATCTTTCCCACTCTTGGAAAACCGAATCCAGTCCATCAGACTGTGGCCCGGCTTCAAGTCCACCTGACAAGAGCAGAGTCATGTTACAGAGGATTCTCTTCTGGAGACGTGTGGAGGAATGTTAAAAGATATAAGACACAACGTTACGTTGAGTCCGTTTAACATTAACATACCACTTGTTATTATCTGTTGAAATGAACACATACACACATACATACACTGATAACTGTATGTCCAAATGAAGACAGGCGCTGAAGGATTTAAGTTAGCTAGCTCCAAGAGAACTTTTGACTGCCAGGTTTTAGAAGAAGAGATCGTCGGTACCCTGTACGATGGAATGAAGAAGTAGTTGTTGGGTATCGGGTGTTAGCTAACGTTACCTTGTTCCTACGGGACTGGCCGGACGCAGCGACCCGCTGCTGGGAGCGCGGCGCAGGGAACGACTGGGTCGGGATGTTCAACATGTTGTGAACGCTTCTGAGAAAACCTATTCAACCAACGGCAGTTTACCACAGTGGCATATAAACGACAGTTTAGTAACTCAGTCACACTGGCTGCTAGATGTCAACGTTACAGGTACGGCTTCTTCCCTTGTTGAGACACATCTCTGTTGAGAAATGCAGCTTAGCTAACAGGCTAAGCTAAGCTAGGCTAAGAAGACATTACGCGCTCACGAACTAATAACAGCAAATTATACATCGTCACATTATATTTCAATTAAAGTAAATATTTGCCGTGTTAATCAAATAGGTTATGTATATTATCAGGCAAATGCATGGATCTAGTGATTCATTATTGTGAGCTAACTCCTGCCTAGGTTGTTCTACCACCATGTAACGCCTACACTAATTGTCGCACAATTTGACGACACCGTCAACAAATGGTGTCATCGAACTGCGACGGTCCTCCGTTGCCCTCTATTGTTCTTATCATACATTGCACATGAAGCCACCAGCATGTAAGAATTAACGTTAATCAATGAACAAGAAATATATTAGTTATTGTAGGACTATATTATTTTACGCAGATATTTTGACATGGCAGAGCTTGAGTAGCACAGGTGTAATTTCAAACTTGAACAATGGCTGCA
Organism: Lycodopsis pacificus; assembly: GCA_028022725.1. Lineage (NCBI taxonomy): Eukaryota > Metazoa > Chordata > Actinopteri > Perciformes > Zoarcidae > Lycodopsis > Lycodopsis pacificus. The sequence continues at coordinate 600,834 of CM051695.1, forward strand.
TTCATTTCAGGTGTGCAAGTTCCCAGGCTCCAAACAAATGGTGTGTATGGTGGCTCACTGACATGGTTGATATATGGAACACAATCAAAAATTAACAATATGAATTACTCCTTTGCTTTGAATTCAAGCTGACTGACTGAAATCTCAATAACCTACCTGAAATCAAACTATTGAATATAGTGGTGAAAGATGAAGCACTTTGTCCTCTGCTTGTTCCACTCTCACTGTCGTCATCATCGCCATCCTCTTCTGAGTCTCTGGTTCTCATAAGACATTGGGAAAACATGGTTTCCCCCACAGCGTTGACATTGTATCTACCTGTATGTACAGTTTAATAAAGTGTACCTCGGACTTTCATCAGAGCAGCTAAAGGGTTTGCCTTTGAAAGGCTAATCTGCTAAGAGGATTTAAGGACAAGAGTTCCCTGACTTCAAAATAAAGGTTAATGTGCTATAAAAGACTTAGCAGAGCTGATGTGTAATGTTGATCAACTGCAAGGATCTATTAGATGCTTTTTTTCACGGAAAGTATTTTGTCATTACAGACACAATTACACAGTCAAATGGGAGTCTGTTGATTGGGTGGTCCATAAGCTTGTAGGTTTCACCTCCAAATATCCAAAGTAAGAGTTGAGTGCCGGACAGGAGAGTAATTACAATTGCACCATGTTGCTTTAAAACATATTACTGTGAACCAGTTGGAGAGATAGCTCGGATTAGCACGCTGAGCTACAAAATACACAAAAAAGCAAAAATCCTTTCCAATCTGAATGCATACAGTTCAGTTCAATGTGTGTTGGTCTGAAGGTAAGCAGTTAATTTCAGCCCCGTTCAGTTTAGAGTGTGAGTGTGTGTGTGTTTCTTTCCTCCTGCTTTTCTTTCTCTCTGTCTCCCCTGTTCTATTTCATCCTTCCTGACCGCCAGAGGCAGTGCTCACCACTGGATATCTTCTGTCTCACGCATGCGCAGGTCAAGTCTTTATATCAACAAAGTCACCTGTGACCTCGGATGACCCCCGTAGTCTATAAGTTCTGGTGTCATCCTGAGATCAGTCCTATTTCATCTTCTCGCTGTGCAGGCTAACTACCAATGGTAGCATGAGCTTAAACAAAATTTGTCTACGATCAAGACATATTGGAGGTTGTCGCTGTAGCCTTGTGACCACCAGTTGGGGTTGCGGATCTCCCCCTCCAAAGGCTGCGACAAGCTGTCCCTCTTAGGAGGGAACGGCGTGTATCACCATTCGAAAACACGGACTGGTGGACGCTCCTATCATCGGTCATTCACCAGTCTGATAAGGGACACCTAAATCGTGAATAGCAATTGGTGGGATCGATTGATATTGTTTTCTATAACCGTTGTTCGTTTTCCACGGTTGGCAGAGCGCTTCCGCTCGAGCTAATCGAGTGGTGTGCTAACGAGAGGGTAGAGTTGTACACTGTCGGGCCGCCCTTCACAGTGAGCACTCTGTGAGCACCTTCTCACTGGAAGGACTGTTTCTGGCCTGTTTCCACAGTGGCAGAGTGCTCTCACTCAGGCAACCTGGTGGGACACCAATATCTGCAGCAACTGTCCTAGTGAGGAGCGTGTCCGCTCAGACTTACTTAGCAGCCCGCATCAACTAGTGGGGCAGGGTGCCTCCAGAATCGTGGCTATGTTTAACTCTCCCGGCTGTAGGACCTGTATGGCTCTTCAGCCTGAAGACGGCCATGACCTCTGCCCCTCTTGCCTTGGCCTCGAGTATCTGAGGGAGGGCCTTTCGGAAAACCCATGCATGAACTGCAGCATCATGCCTCGCATAATAAGGTCTGCTAGGCTGGCCGAGATGGAACACCTGATGGGTGAGGTCGACCTCCCCCCGTCAGGGCAGCTGAATCCAGCCCAACCTACCTATTCCAAACGACTGGGCCACAGAAGCCGCAGGGCTCCATCCAAGACTGCTAAGTCCGGCATGCTGTCTTCTAGAGGGTAGCTGACCACCGAGCTAGCTTCAATGAAGTCGCTTCTCCTGACCCTCCACCCTAGTGAAAGGAGGGCTGAGGCACCAGATCCACCCGCGGCTGAGCTGGGTCCAGAAGAGAATGTTATCTCAGTGGCAGCATCAGCCAATCTCTTTACTGAGTACAGTGAAGAGCGACCCTCCCATGCTTCTGGGCCTAGGCCTCCTCAGCTCATAGTTCTTCGGAGGGGCAGTCGATAGCGCCATGGGGTCTGTCATTCGCATGGCGCTGGCACGCCTGTAGTTGGATACACAGCAGCCGGAACCTCCGCCTGGGAGTGCCTTCTTCAGGCGTGTTCCCGCACCCGTCACCTTTTCTGTTCCTCCTCCGAAGAATATCTGAGGGAGTTGCATGCATGCTGGAGAGACACAGGGGCTCTCTCCTGTCTTACATCAGATGGCCGAACCCTGGTGGCCATGCAGGATGCGGCAAAATTTGGCCTCGCCCGTATGCCAGCCATTGAGCCGACTATTGCGTCCCTCATAGTTTCCCCTGAGGAGACTGAGGCCCGATGCCAGGTGCCCTCAACCCCAATGTCAAAAGCCATTACCACTGCTACTCACTCCACTCTGACCAACTGCTTCAATCACATTAAATCATGGATGCAAACCAACTTCCTAAAACTGTGATAAATCTGACATGATCATCGTCGGTCCCAAATCCCCCACTAAAACCAGTCACAACTCCTGCCTCACCATCGACAACTCCACTCTATCTCCCTCCTCACACATCCGCAACATCTGAGTTAAGTTTGACAGCAACCTCTCCTTTGAACACCACGTCAACCAAATCACCAGAACTGCCTTTTTCCACTTAAATAATGCCGTCCCCGCCCATCACTCTCCTTGTCTGCTGCTGAAACTTTGATCCACATCTTCATCACCTCCAGAATCAACTACTGCAACAGTATTCTTCACGGCACATCATCCAAAATCCTAAATAAACTCCAGTACATCCAGAACTCTGCTGCTCGCCTGCTCACCCTCTCCCGTGATCACATCACCCCTGTTCTCCAGAATCTCCACTGGCTCCCCGTCCCACAACGGATCCAATACAAAGTCCTTCTCCTCACTCATAAAGTCCTCCATCATTAGGCCCCCTCTTACCTCACCGACCTGCATCACCACCACACTCCATCCCGTCGGCTCCTCTCCTCTGACGCCAACCTCCTCTCTCTTCCACTCAGGACCAAGCACCGGACATGGGGCGACAAAGCCTTCTCCATGGCTGCCCCCTCCCTCTGGAACTCTCTCCCCAAACACATCCGAGACTGCACCGATCTTTCCATGTTCAAATCACAAATCAAAACTCACCTTTTCAGAACTGGTTTTAATGTGTGACGAATTTTGTTTGTGCTATATTTTTAGTGTATAGCTTTTTATGATGATTTTAATGTTTGAAAAGTGTCTGAGTATCTTGAAAAGCGCTCTATAAATAAAATGTATTACAATGTCGGGTCACAGATGACCTGCTCTCCAGGGCTTACGACACAGCAGCGCGCATGTGCGGTATCGACAACTCCCTCTCTCACCTCATGCTTGCCCTCTCAGCTTCTCTGCAGCAGGCTACTTTCGACCCTTCCGCCATCAGTCTCAGTGATGCAGGTGTTTGCGCTCATGTCAAGGGAACTCGGGCGTCTGATGTTCACCCTGGTCCAGACTCTGGACGTCTGGACGTGCACCTAGCGCTCAAACACTTCCTGCCATACTTGAGGGGAAAGCATGTACTTGTCTGGTCAGACAACACCTCTGCTTTGTTTCACATAAACCGTCAGGGGAGCACCAGATCTGCAAAGTTACTATGGGTGTCCCTTGTCCTTTTGACTTGGGCGGCCCCTCGCTTGACCAGCATTCGGGCAATGTATCTACCAGGAGAACTGAACCTGGTCGTGGATTTCCTCTCCTGTCACAAGCCTCCACCAGTGGCGACTTCATCCAGACATGGTACACAGCATTGGGGGCCTCTTCAGCAGGGCAGAGGTGGATCTCTTTGCCTCAGAGATGTCGACCCACTGCCCCCACTGGTTCTCCCTGACAGAGAGGACCAGTCCTCTGGGTTAGGATGCCCTGGCTCACACGTGGCCAGAGGGTCTTCTTTATGCCTTTTCCTTATGCCGATATTTCGTGGCAGCATGCTAAGGTCGACAATAATACAGTAGGGAGCCACAGGCTGGTGTCCCTCTTCCTAAAAGGGGCTCTAAGATTGGGTTCCCCGACCGCCCCGAAGGCCCCTGCATGGGACCTACCCTTGGTACTGGATACCCTATGCTTGCCTCCCTTTCATCCCCTGGCATGGGCAGAGAAGGACCGGTCGGCCCGTGTTGTCATTTTTGTTTTCGGAACAGCTAAAAGCTGTTGGCCAAGAGATCTTAGTGAGCGAGGTGGGGTATAGGGCTGCAGCAGGTCAGACAGATAGACTGGGGCGGCGCCATTTAAACACTTAAAAACAAATAACAAAACTGTAATAGGCTATAACAACAAATAACAACTTTAACTACATCTAATATTATACACATTTTCAAATCATAGGTGAGCAAAACATTATTCCCCATTAATTCAATTACTAATCATGATTTCATGATAACATCAGCATCGCAGTATGGTATCAAAGAAAAAAGACGGAAACAAAAAAAACAGAAAAGAAAAGGAAACAGGTAGGTTAGTCTGATAATTGTGTCATGGCCTACCTAACTCTGGATTTTGGATAGAATGGCGATCTCGCCGCTCTACCGGTTCAAGCAGTGGTAGTTCAATCAGGAGAGACAAGTGAATGATTAGTGGTTAACATTTATTTTGACAGATGCTGCGCTAATGAGTTACACAGAATTTCTTTGGCACTTGAACTCGACGAGGAGATTTGTGATCGAGTTGTGTGGCAACAATATAAATCCCCCGTGGAGTCCAGACACTGGTGGTGATGGTGGCTGATAGGATGATGAGTTGATGAATCTGCGGAGATTGGCGGAGATGGGGAGGTGGAGGGTTGCGTGACAGCGGCATGAATGTACTGAAGGTAGAGAGACAATCATATTTAAAGAAAGACAGCCGCAAGATGATAGGCTAACGATGTCCTTGTGTTGTTGTGCTATTGTCTAGAGAGACCAGCTGATCTAGACAGCTGATATGATTAACAGCCCCAAACAATAACAGCGAGGAAACAATGAGTGTGCCTGCATGAGGAGTGATGGCAGATGTATGGTGAATATGCTATGGGCTTAGGCATGCGAGAGTATAGTATTCCTGTCTGAACTTACGCTAGAGCTGCATTTGTCGGGACCCTCTTGGCGTGGGGTTCAACTCCAGCTGTTGAATGGTTTGACAGGTTGAGTCTCCTTCATGCATGACGATTATATCTGCATTGCCGGGTTTGCAACCCAGGTGCAAGATTTGTGGGCAGGTTTGAGGATTTTCTTGTTTTCCTCCTGTTTCTTTATTCCACTATTTCTTCCGTCCCCCCTTTTTTGAAACTCTTCTTCTTCTTAATTTTTTAAGCTACAGAAACCGTTCAACTATCAAAATGTTCAGCTCCTTCAGCTAATCTCTGCTATTATTTTTTCTAACCTTTAAACTATTTGAATTATTAAGCTTTTAGCAACTTTTATTTGAATGGGTTTCTATGGAGAAGATTTTCAAATCCTCTTAAACTTCTTCAACTTTCAAATCCTTCAACTTCCTCATACTTTATAATAGGTGTGTATTGCACAGCTTAGAGTGCGTGATGTCACCGCTAGAGTGAAGAGCAGCTTGAGATTCTTGTGAAAAATTTGTGTTTTGCCACTGTGTCCACAATCTTCACGCATAATTTCTCTCTCTCTCTCTCTCTCTCTCTCTCTCTTATTCAGGTCTTAGAGACTTTTAGAGCCCCCCCCCACACACACACACACCCCATTTCAAAATAAAAGCCCCAAAGGGTGAATTCTAATTGAAAGGCTTGTGATGAAGCCAGGCATTTAATAACCTCCGTTTATGTGTGTCAGACATTATGATTATCTCTCCTCTCCCCCCCACCCAGCACCACCCTTTCAAAATAAAAGCCCCATGGATTAACTGTATTTAAACAAGCTCAAAATTCGGCTTTTTTGTTAAAAAAAATGAATGCTCTTACTAATACTGCGACAACTACTACTGCTGCTAATATAGTATTGCTACTACTGCTACTACTACTTCTACTATAACTTTTGCTGTTGCTACTATTACTACTACTACCATCAATATTATTACTACCACTACTGCTATTACTACCACTACTACTATTACTTATACAACAACTGCTACTACTACTATTCATGCTACTAAAAGTAGTACTACTACTACTGCTACATCTTCTACTGCCATTACTATTACTACTACTGTGATATTAAATACTACCACCAATACTACAGCTATTACTGTGACTACTGATACTAAGTCTTCTACTACTTCTTCTAATTACTAATACTTCTACCACTAATAATACTTCTACTACAACTACAACTTCTACTAAGCCACAGAAACTGTTCAAATATCAAAATGTTCAGCTCTTTCAGGAGTGGTGTGACATGACTTTTCATATTTGTAATCTTTAAACTTTTTGAATTATTAAGCTTTTTGCAATTTGTTTTTGAATTGGATATCTATTTTCAGCAATGTTTTTGCGATTAATTTCAGTTTTCAGCATTCCAACGCATTTTCAGCAGGAAATGCATTTTCTAGTTGTTTTTAAATCTCCTTTTCTTTTGCCTTATGTTTTGATGCTTTTAATGTTTTTATGTGAAGCACTTTGAATTACCTTGTTGTTGAAATGTGCTGTACAAATAAACTTGCCTTGCCTTGCCTTGTAAGCCAGCGTTCTTTCATCAATCTGCTATATAATGATAAAGCATTTAAGTGAAGAGGGACTTCGGAAGTTACTGGTGTATAATTAAGTCGAATACCAGAAAGGTGGAAGGAAACAATAATTGTGCCGATTAGAAAATAAGATGCAAGTAATCCAGCAAATCATAGGCCAATAGCCTTAACAGCTTATATGTGTACATTAATGGAACACCTTGTAAATGAAAGATTAATACATTCTTTTGGAAGGAAAAAGGTATGGTGGCTAACTACCAAAGTGGATTTAGAAAGGGAAGAAGTATTAATGATCCAATCCAGCACTATGTCTGGAGTATGACATAAGAGTGGTGGTTGCAATATTCTTTGATGTAGAGAAGGCATATGACATGCTATGGGAAGATGGTCGTCGAATCTGATGGGAGTAGGAGCTAGTCTAGTGAACTGGAAACTGGATTATGGATTTTCTGAATGGTAGAAGCATCCGAGTTAAAATTGGAGCTGAAATTTCCAGTGAAAGTGTGGCGGAGAATCAAACTCCCCAAGGAAGTGTGATTGGCCCTATCCTATTCTCAGTCATGACCAATGATAAACTCGCAAACATTCAGCCGGGCATTGTACGGTCAGTATATGGAAAAGAGGGAGAAGTAGAGGTTTTATATATATGTATAGTATTGTGGCCTTCTGTACCTGTATTGTTGACCCCGGAAGTTAATCTGGAGCTACATGAGGGCTTAGTGAATCTGGGGGGTGACTGTGGCTCACTGGATTAAGAGCGTCGTCTGGGAACCGGAAGGTCAATGGTTCCATCCCCAACTGGGACGTGTCAAAGTGTACCTGAGCAATACACTGGCTCCCCGGGCGCTGATCAATGGCAGCCCACTGCTCCCTATATACAGGGAGAATTCTATTGCCACATAGAAAAATAGATACAGGGAGCATCTATTCATTTTTACAGATGGGTTGAAGGATCCAGCAGCTGATGCAACAGGAGCTGCCCTGGAAGTCCAGAGGAATGAATGTCAGTCTTTATAAAAGAACATCCAAGTACCTGATTGTGTATTCAGGAGATTTGTAAAGCTATTTTAATGGCAATCCAGTGTATTAAACAAATTCAACCTTGTAAAGTGTCGATATGAACTGACTCGCTGCCTGCGATCCAGAGCATTGGGTCCGCTACATCCCATAGTGCAGGGGTTCTTAACCTTTTTGACCTCGGGGCCCAACTTTTCAAGTACAAAGTGTCCCGGGGCCCATTCAAATATTAACACTATTAGTTTAACAAATTAATCTCACTTTTGGTTTGATTTGTATTCAATAACTATATTGTTACCTGTTCAACTCCACCCCTATTTTGGAGCAAAACTGCCTAAAATGACATACCCAAATTAAAATGGCTGTAGCTTCTGAACCACTCTGACTATATGCATCAAAAGTGTCAGAAAACCTGTCGGTCATACAGAAACAGAGCAGTGGGCCTTTGGAGTCAGTAAAAATTGAAGATTTTTGTCCGCATAAAATAAAAAAGTATCTTTCAGTATAAATAACTGCCTGTGGCTGTGGCTGTATCTGTACAGGTAAAGGACAATATAGGGCTGTAACTACACTATCAGTGAACAACTGCCTTAAATTTGAAGAAGATTGGACAAAGTATGACCATTCTACAGTGTTTCTTCCATGAAGAGATCCAGGCGTAGCACTAAAAGGATATTTGGAGACCCAAATGGACACATGGTAACCAAATGATATTCTGACACACTAAAGGTGTTTCTCCCTTTATATTTTGATATTATATTATTTTCCTTTTATTTTTAGCCTTTGCAAATTGCAAAAACTACGTATATATGGTCGAAGACATGGTGTGTAAGTAGCGGACTTGCTGTGCGTAATGGCTGCGACTGAGCACACGATCGAGAGTGAGAGTAGCTCAGTTACGCAAGGTTATACATTGGTTTACGGCTTATAGAAGAGGAAGATAAGGTTTGTACTATAAGTACTAGCATTTTCTGAAGCCACTAGCTCCATGGTAACATCCGCTAGCACATTGTCGGGTCTGTAATGTGTCTTTTTCCGTCGAAATGCTGCAAGATACGACTTGCAGCGGTTATGGCGAATTTGGACAGTGTGTGTTTGGGCTCATTTTGTGAAAAATCTATAATTAATGAAAGAAAATCTATGATTTCTTTGCAAAGATGAGGATTTTGGGCATGGTGGGATACCAAACACGGCCATGTTTTGTGACGTAGGAACGGAAGGTGAGGGGATCGAGGACGCCGGCATCCTCGCGGAGTTGAACAGGCAAAACCCTTGTCAAATAAATGAGATGATAGAATGTGATGATCACAAAGACATTTATCATGTGTATGTAAACCTGCACACACAACAAGAAGCCCAACAGGCTTTCCCACGAGCGTTGGATGTTTCGTCGCTACGTGTCGCTTTACTTTTGAAGGCTTCAGTGCTTCGTTTGATAGCATTAGCCCACATTCCACACACTGAGCCCTCGGCTCTGCCTCGCTGCCTCCGTTCACAAAGCCGTACTTAAGAAAGTCAGGATTGTACTTGCGCACACATTTAGACTTTTGGGGGGGTATGGCACCACTGTCGTCTTCATTTTTTCTTTTTAAAAACGTATCCATAACTTTCGCTATAGGCTAGCGGCTAGCTGAGTGTCTTCTTCTGCTTATTGGAGCTTGTTAAACAACTGACTGACGCATTACCGCCACCAGGTGGTGGGAAGCTATATTGTAACTGAGCATCTTATGGATAACAGTAATATCTCTGGTGTCTTCAATTGATAACCTATGCGGTCCTGCGGCCCTCGCGGCCCACAGATGCAAAACTGAGTTTTTTGCGGCCCTCTAGGTGGCGCTCGCGGCCCAATCGTGGTTAAGAATCACTGATAATGGAAACACTAACTGTTACGGGTGTAGTAAGGACCCAGGAGCAGTATGACAATACCAGGAATAGTTTGACTTGAATTCTTTATTTTCTTCGACACACACACACGACAGGAAGAATATTCCCAGGAAAACAGCGACAGGATTCTCGTGGTCAAGGACAGAAGGCTGAGCGAGTTACCAGATCAGAGGCAAGGCGAGGTAGTCCGAAACAGGCAGGGTCGGCAACAGGGAACCAGTCCATGGATGTATGCGGGAAAGTATTGCATGAAAGCAGAGAACGATCTGTGAGTGTGTGTGAGGCAGGGGTTTAAAATGAACTGATTAGGCGAGTGAAAGGTGGAAAAAACTAGATAGAAGTGGCAGAGCTCTGACAGTAACAACTTCAAGTTATTAACTTAGTATGATGTCCCAAGCTCTTTGTAATATGACAGACTTCAATCAAAGTGAAAAAATCTGTGTTAGTGTAAGTGTGAGTGTTATTATTAATATTAGTATCAGTATCCCTTATTTACAGGCCGAGTCAACACAGATATGGCAGAGAAACATATTTGATTTCTCTTGACGGTTGTATGGTAGCAGTAGTTCCAGCCAGGAGTCTCTAGGTGGTGTTTTGGAGCGGTTGTCACCTGGTGCTCTGCTGCTTTTTTAACAACTTTGAAAAAAAAAATGATTTGATCAGAAACGGAGAAAAGAGCATTGTACTTAAATTGGCCACCATGAGTTTATTTAAATGTGTGTTAATGTGTGTTTAAAAAGTCTATCAGTTCAGCAGGAAGTGTATCACTTATCGAAAGACTATAATGTTTTACTGTTTCTTTTTTTTAAATATTCTATCCTATAGTATTGTATTGCATTTGATGTATTTGTTCTTTGCTTTCTGGAACTGTGGCACAAATTATTTTCCCTACATGGGAGCTCCTCACTTTCTCTGTTTTTACTTCTTGATCTCTACAGACATTGTGGTCATCGTCTCTGTCTTATGCTACAGAGATCAATAAGGTTTACATGTGGCCTCGCCACCGCAGCAGAGCAACATGTCCTGTTTCCTGCAGGTGGCAGCAAAGATCAACAACATAATTCATTGCTTTTGTTGCTTTGAATCAATGTTTTGTTGTCTCCATAACATGGGACAAGGCAGCTCTGAGTTATGTTACTGTTAGACATGACTCACATAGAGGACTATATTCTAGACTCAATCTATTCATTTAGCTCAATGCTCTGCCTGTGAAGTGACTAGTGCATCTTAAAGTTTCGTGGTAAATGACGGTAAATGGTGAATGGACTATTTGTATTTCTCTGTTCTAGTCTTCCGACCACTCAAAGCTCTTTAACACTACATGTCATCATTCACCCATTCACACCCATTCATACACTGATGACAGGGCTACCATGCAAGGTGCCACCTGCCCATCAGGACTATCTAACATATCCGATCCTCTGATTGAAGGACGACTCTGCTCTACCACTGAGCCACAGTCGCCCCAATAGTACTGTATTTTACCAATACCTTCCTCCTATCTTCTCTTGTATTCTACCTCTTTTTCTCCCTCTCTTTTGTCACTCTACCCACTTCTTCCTCTCTTCGTGCAGATCCAGCACAGGGGCAAAAAATTATTATTTCAAAACCATTTGCCAGATCATTACCAGCTAATCCGATGTTTGGTCTGATGAGTCACGCGCCTCATTTGCCACGGTGCAGGGCCTCTTGGGGCCCTTTCACAAACACTGGCCAAGTACCACCGGCCTGCCCTGTTGGGCCACCAGACTGCTGGGGGTGGGGGTGGGGTGTTCCTTTGGGACAGGTAAGGGTCATAAGACCCAGCAGAGTGGGAACTAGAGTGATAAAAGTGTAAATCTACAGAAGATTTTGAATCATTTAGACTTGTGTTTTCCTGAAAATCATCATTATCTTGTCTAAAGCATTGTACTTAAGCAGTTCTGCAGTAGTGATAAAAGCCCTTTTATCCTTTTTCCCCATTTAAGCCCTCTTCATATAAATTAGTTCACACTATCTACCAGACAAACACACAACTGCCAATTTCCCCTTCACTTAGTCCTTGTTGAACAATAAAAAAGGACGTGTTTCATAGTAGTAAAGTGTATCGCATCATGAAAAAAAATCAATCAAATTAATAACTCCTTGTTTTCTCATTCATGATATTTTTGTCACATACAGATATGCAATGATGATTACTGGGTAAAATGTATGTAGATGTTGTCCAATGTCAAGTTTCTGTTTGATCATGTGGTGAGCCGATTTGATCTGTGTTTATGCTTCATAATAGTGCTCACTAGGGCCTGTCATAGTGTGCACTGGGGCCCATCATAACTACCTTATGCCACTGTTAAAAAACTGCTACCAGAGGAGCGGCATATGGGGTTGCCTTCCTGCTCCTCACATACCACCCTGAGTTATATGTGTGTATGCATACATATAAGAAGTGGACGTAGAGGCCAAAACGTCCCCCATTGGTTTGTGGACTACCGTTTTGAAGCCTTGAGTTTGGCATTTTGGCTGTCACCACCTTTGTCTTTGGCCGTCACCACCTGGATTTTTTGCAACCAGAAGTGACATGTGTGGGTACAACCGATCACTGAACAAGACATTTTTAGGAGGCCAAAATGTTACTTTCATAAACTGAAAAAACACTGAAAAAAAGTTGTAAGACGAAAACAACACAAACAACTCCCATTGCATTGCTGTCCGTTGATTCTGTCACGTCAACTTGAATCTAGTTCCACATTTCCCATCTGCTCTTCTCTCTGCCTAACTCTCCTGTCACTTCAGATCGTGCCACTCCGTCCTGTCCTGCAGTAACTCCTGTGTAGACCTGTAGTAAATGTACCACCCCGCCAAACTTAGTAAAATTGATCCGGAGTCTGCAATCTGCAGTCCCCTCGCCACAGAGCCTTTCAGCATTGTTCAGCTCATAGTTCATAGGAAGTTTACTGGCACCTGCTCAGCAGATGGATAAAGTTAGCTTCTAGCAGGTGAGCGTAGTGGAGCATTTATCAACTAAAGAGCAAGTTGTTTCTACATTCATGAAGTTTATGACCTTGTTCAGATAAGCTTTAAGAACTAAATCCCAGATTTACTAATTTTATAGCAACTTTGCGGCAGCGGAAACACGCTGTAGACACTGAGTTATCGACATGTCTGAAGTTTACATGGCAAACTTCTTACAGCAAACTATTTATTATTTGCATATCCAGTAGGTACAGAGCAACATTTGAATTTATTTGGAGTTGTGTTTGTATCCAACTGATCAATGGAAGTCCAATATTCACTGTCTTTTGGCTCCAGTTTGGGCTCCACCAAGTCCTGAGAACTGTCTGTCTTTAGCCTGTAAATGCTCCACTGATCACCAGGAAGTTACTAACTTTGCCTGTCTGATGCTTGAACTAAAGTGAGCAGTGAGAGGGAACCAAACAGTAAAGTTCACAGGACCAATGTGTGATGTGATCCATTGCTCATATAAAAATATGGATAATAGCCATGCAAATTTGGTCTCAGGATCAAAGGCATGTGGTTTCAGGCAGATTTGAAAAGGGCCATGTATCCATGTTTTCTTCTCATCTGCTAGTCCCAAATACAGTGAAATGACTCATTTCTTCAAAACCTGTGACACAATAGATACATTTGAGTATTTCTTCTAATATTCATTTCCAATCAAAATGTTTTTTGTCTAGTATCCTATAAATGAACTATGGTTTCCTCTGACTTCTTGCTGGACTCTCCATCTTGGCCTGGATGTTACATTGTAGCTATGAAGACAGCAGCATAAGAAATACTTGGGTCTTACCGAAAGCAGCCCGTTAGGCTTTAATGTCCATCTGTTTCCTCCTCTACGTGTTCAAGCCTTATTGCCAAAGTCCCATAAACATTCACACCCAGTGGACTGTTTGCTGTTGTTGTTGACAGTGGTACACTGGTTGTCAATGCACACACACACACACTGAACAGTGCCATATGGTTGAATGTGTGGCGTTCGGCCCGTGTTTCCTTCAATGGGTCAGTTGACCAGACAGCTTGTGATACCGCAGCACACATAGTTTCCATGGCAACTCGTGAGGCTGAGGCGGGTGGATCAACAAATGGCTTTGGCAACTTTTTTATTCAATGTGCAGCACACTTGCCGTCGCCACTCCAACACTGTCAATAATATTTGCCAAACCCATCAGTTGTTAAGGTTTGTGTGTTTGAATTCATCTGTCACATCAAAGTCCTGATTACTGGCCAAGCCAAGGTCTCGTCATCTGTATGTGATCTTTGCCCCTGTGCACTATTTTTATTTCTTTCAAAGCTGCATTAATTTATTTTGTTTGTCCTCCTGGAGGCAGTAGAACAAGCTGTAGACACATTATCTCCTTCTTATGCTGCGTTCACACCGGTCGCGTTGATTTTTTGACGCACTGCAAAATCGCGTCCAACGCACCGCAAAAACGCGTCCAACGCACCGCCAGTCGTGTTCACACCAAACGCCGCAAAATCGCTCCGTGCCGGAGAGGGGGCGTGGTTTATCGTCCTGGAAGCCGTTCACCTGGCCGCCATTTCTTTCCGCTATCAACCATGAAAGGAATAAGGACAATTTCTACTCTGTACGTGTTGTGGAAGTCCCTCAAACGTCGGAATGCCAAACGCCGTCGTCTCTGGGTTCATAATAGCATCCGTAGGCGCACACAGCTTAAGTTTTCTTGTAAAACTACAATAAAAAACATGGACAAAGTAACATGAAATAAAGTTTCATGTTAAAATTTATTTATTGAAAATATATAGAAAAACATATACAAAAAACATATACAAACTGTGTAATTGTTTTTTTTAAATTCCTGGTTCGTTCCCTGGAAAGATTGTCCCCCAGATGTCTACTCCAAATGTTCCAAATTCAGCACCACAGTGCTGGCTTCATAAATTAATTTGTGAATTTGAAGTTTTACATATTCCTTTTGCTGGGGTGGCAATCTTTCCAGGGAAGGAACCAGGCTCCTCATGAAGAGTTCATCCTCAGATAGTGGTGGAGCTGGTGGAGCAGGTGGAGCAGGGGTGTCTCTTTCCAATGCCTGCAGAATGCGCTCCTCTACCTCCCGCTGCTTCTCGATCCCTCTTGGCCTTTTTGGGGCCCTTCTCTTTCCTGTATGACATGGAAACAACATATTTAGTGAAACTATTGCATCCCATCACTACAATAGCTTGTAAAGTAAATATTTGTAATTGTGAAAAACATACCATGAATGCATGAATTGTATTCATACAAAAAAATGCAATCCAACTTTTGTGACGTACATACCCATGGGTGGGAGCAGGAGCGGGAGGAGCAGCAGGAGGAGGAGCAGCAGCAGCACCTTGAGGTTCTTCCTCACCGTCCTCTGATGACCAATCTGTTTCATCTTTGAACATCAACAATAAAACAATTTTATAACTCAAAAGTGCTGCTTTAATTAAATAGTAATTTGCCTTTAAAGCTATGATAGTATAGTGGTTTAAGATCCGGAGCCCAGGGTTCAAAACTCACCTTTATTATAACTTATTTTTGCTCATGAAACATTTTTTTTAATAAGTATGAAAACTATACAGAACCAGGCTTTGCCAAATGAAAATAAACAAACCTCTTGCACTGCTTTGGCCTGTCGTTACTACTTCAGGTGTAATATTTTCTGTTTGACTTAACTGTGCTGTGGTTTTGTGTCTTCACTTCAACAAACCTCTCCTGGCAAACTCGGATGGCCCTGCTGCTGCCTGTGACATCTCGTCCTGGTCTGGTCCTGCATCTGTGAAGTACTCTGCGGTACTGTCTCCCTCGACCCTCCCCATGTTACCGCTACTCTCCCTGGGAGTCACGAAGGGGTTGAGGAAAGACATAACCGCAGAGTACTTCCATTTCTTTGATGGCCCTGCTCCTGAGCCACTCTTTCTCTCTGTCTCCTCTCTCCTCTTTCTCAAATAGGTGTCCCTGAGAGTCTTCCACTTCCGTCTGCAAATCTCATCTGACAAGAAACGTATAACGTATTTAGTGTGAAAGCCGGTGGTTGGGCTAGCTTTACATGCTAACATGGTTCATATAGCTAGTTAATAAAGTACAACCGATAGCTAGAATCAAGTAACAAAGACATAATAATAACTTGCCAGGTTGTCCGAAGTCCTCACTTACGTTCCTCCATGCCAGATCTTTTTTAGTTCGGTCGCGGTAGAGATACGACGACGTATCGTAGAGCTCGGGGAACCCACAAACCGCCACTATTAATTTGTCCTCCATTGTTGTTTACGATTCAGCACCGGCAGGAGTTATGAGCTACGGCACTGATGACGGCACTGATGACGGGGGCAGCAACTCAACGCTGATAGGCTATCGCGCCACAGCGTCACGCGATTATTTCGCAGAAGTTGAAAAATTTCAACTCGCGCGTTGCCGATTTTGCGGCGTCCACCGCGCCGCAATAACGAGTCCAACGCACTTTGTATGTAATCTCGACGCGCGTCAAAAAATAAACACGACCGGTGTGAACGCAGCATAAAGTTGTAATATAGCAGACTGTGCTGTCCTCACTAAAAGTTGTTTTAGTAAAATGTAGTTTTCAGCCATACAGCCAGCTTGACAATATATTTTCCAGCACCGTATCCTCCAAGGATAATGCAGGGAAATATGTAATTTTTTGTAAAACTGAAAAAGAGCACAATATAAAAAGTGGGTGCCTTTGTAAGTACTCAATATTATCTCTATCAGTATAAAATGCTGCTAGCGCAAGTGTACAGGTGCTTAAAAGTATTTCAACATACGTAATGAAGGATGAGATACATCAGTAACTAACATTTACACAAGCACTAATGCTTTAACCACTAGATACTAATACATATATATGTAGTTGACAGTAAACTATCATCAACAATACTGTATTCAAACCAGAGAAATATGAATGTAAACATGTTAATATAACTGTAAATCTGAATCTGAATCAGAACCGTTTATTGCCAAGCAAGTTTTCACCTGCAAGGAATTTGTCGTGGCGGAAGGTGCATAACATTCAACAATAAACAATAACATTTAACTGTCAAAATAACATAAACTATCAAATAACATTTAACTATCAAAAACAGTCAGCACAGTGCAGGAAAAAGAAACATATTTGAAATGTACAATAAGATATGTAATATAGGATATGGAATGAAGTGCACACAAAAACAGATAACAGGACCGTAAACCCAGTGAAGTGTATGAATGTTAAAAGTGGCGAGTGTGTTTAAATAGAGAGACAGGGATGTGCAGGGGAGAGACCAGAAGGAAAGAGACCAGAAGGAGATGTCCTGGGGATGCCAGAGTCAGTGGGGTCCCGGGCTCTGTTAATGAGCCCGACTGCCGACGGGAAGAAACTGTTTGTGTGGCGTGAGGTCTTGGTTCTGATGGACCGCAGCCTAGATAAATAGATCATGTCCAGGGTGGGAGGGGTCGGCAACAATCCTTCTTGCTCGCTTCAGGGTCCTTGAAGGGGGCCTTCTTGGTGATGGAGCTGATGTTAAGCTCCCACTTGAGGTCCTGGGATATGATGGAGCCCAGGAAGCGGAAGGACTCCACCACGTCGACGGGGGAGTCACACACAGTGATCGGGGCTGGTGGGGCTACGTTCTTCTTGAAATCCACAACCATCTCCACTGTCTTTAGAGCGTTGAGCTCTAGGTTGTTCAACCTGCACCAGGTCACCAGATGGTCAGTCTCCCACCTGTAGGCGGACTCATCCCCACCAGAGATGAGTCCAAAGAGGGTGGTGTCATCCGTGAACTTCAGGAGCTTGATGGACTGGTGACTGGAGGTGCAGCTGTTGGTGTACAGGGAGAAGAGAAGAGGGGAAAGAACGCAGCCTTGGGGTGAGCCGGTGCTGATGGTCCTGGAGGATGAGACGTGTTTTCCCAGCTTGACGTGCTGCTTCCTGTCGGACAGGAAGTCTGAAACAAAGGCATGGGCCCCTGCTGAGCTGGGGGAGGGGGGGCTGGTGGTCTGGGGCTGGTTGATGGGGCTGTGGGGGATGGAGTCAGGACTGTTCCATTGTCAAAGCGACAGAGCAAATAGTCGCAGATTTACAGATGAAGCCGATTTTGTGGACTTCAAGGCACAGGATTATAAGGACTGAACACTGAGATGCTCACTCAATGAGTCCATGGGCACGCGCACTTTTTGAACATCCCTTCCTGTTACTCTGACTATTTACTTTTAGCTCACTTCCTGACCAGTGCAGCTATTCACAATCGCCACTAGGTGTTGCTAAAGGACATATAAAATAACCAATACATTGATTCCAATACGCAAACATTTGCCTTTTTACACTTCGAGCAGACAACGAGCACCATTAGCATTCATTTGGATGTATGTTTGTGTCAACCTGTTGAATGTAAGTCCAATATTCACTCTCCCTTTAGCTCTCCTCCGCCTCCAGAGAAAAACATCTGACTGTTTTAGCTTTCTAAAACCTAAATATGCCCCAATGCTAGCTGGTAACTTTGTATCTCTAATGCAGGGATTCCCAAAGTGTGGTGCGCGCACCCCTGGGGGTGCGCGAGCTGCCTCTAGGGGGTGCGCGAGAGAAAAAATGTAATGGCGGTGCAGTCCCGTCTCCTAAAAATTACGTTCCCCCAAAACTAAAATGCATTCTCTCCCTGATTACGTTTGTGTTTGACGCATTACAAATACGTTTCTCATCAACATATCTTTGCCATACTTTAGTCTTTATTATGTTTCTGTGATCTGCCTCGCCTCTACCCCGCCACCCACGAGTTGTTGCCCCGCGGTCTGTTCCGAGGGCTGACAGACCCGACGATCGGGTGCCTCGCGGCGGGGGCGGCTGGAGACCTCGCGTCTCCAGCGCCCGCTACTCGGAACCATAAAACCAAGTCCCGGATTTCACCCGGGGGATATTCTGGAGGTATTGTGACCGGGTGATGTGCCTCGTTGCTGGGGAGGTGCGTGTGTGTATGAGCGCATTTCTGCCGGAGGCAGGTGGCGTGTTGTGGCAGTATTCTGACCGCGTAATAGGGAGAAGGAGAGGCGGTGGTGGAGAGGGAAACAATGTTAAAGAGATGGTGGAATGTATGATTGGAGAGAGAGAAGCAAACAAGTTGGACTTGATCCCGCGTCCAACAACAGTGTGCCGCGCGCATCGATGCTTTGTCCGAAGACATCCTGGCTACATTAGTCGGTCGCGTGAAGAAGAGTGAGTTTTACTCTATGCAAGTCGACGAGCCTACAGATGTGGCCAATCTTCTGGTGTACGTCCGTTACCACGGTGCAGGAAGAGTTTTTTGTGTTTTTTATCGTGTAAACAAACGCCACGCGCGAGCAAACTGTTCTCTCATTAGTCCGATTTTTATGCGGCTCTGTGGCTTTTTTTTTTTAAGGTGTGTGTGTGTGGGGGGGGGGGGATTGGGGGTGCGTGAACCCGGTCTGGATGTAGAAGGGGGTGCGTGGCCTAAAAAGTTTGGGAACCGCTGCTCTAATGTATCGCATATAGTGGGCAACAAGATGGGTTTTCGAGACATCTGGTGACATCGCGAGGATCCAGCTGCCGTGCAGTCTAACTGCTTCCCAGTTTCTTCCTGGCTGCCTTGCTGACCCTTTACCTCTGACCCCAGCTCCGGGCTTCGCTCATCACTGAACCAATCGATCCTGCTCCAAATGTTTGAAGTGATTCTGCTCAACCCGGTTGGCTGTGTCTAATTCAGATCCATGTTCATAGCAGGTCAGCAACCAATAAATCACTCCAACAACTCAGAGCAGTTTTTTCTTCATTCACTGTGAAATGTACCTCATCAAATTGATAATTTGCTGAATGTTCTTGAGCCTGGAATTATCACAGTAAAATCTTCTTTAATGATTTGAGGCCGATCTTGCCAGGTGCTGCTTTATCCATGTGAAAACTTGTATTTTATAAATGACGTGGAATATTGTGTATCTCTGGCATCACGAGACAAACTGCGTTGAAAGTCCAGGAATTTGTCCATACAACCGAACTACCGTAGCTCTCACCATGGAAGGGGGGGAAATGCAGGATTAGCCCTGTCAGTGTGAGGGCTATATGAGCGACCCTGTAGAGAAACTCTCAGCAGGACAAAACCAACTGACAGTCCATTAGACCCGTGGGACTGCAGAGTCTGTCTGTCAAAGCAGGCTTCTGTTTTAAAAAATGTCCTCAGGGTGAGAAGTGTAGTCGAAATAGTGTTCACTTAACAGAGCCTAAAAGTTACAGTAAAAAAACAGATTCATACAGCACTTCTGAAAACTTGACTGAAGAACAATATTATGTACAATAAAAGCATCGAGTAGCCATACATATAAAACAGGAAGTGAAACATCTTCTCCTCTGCTGTCTTTTCCTATGTTCTTAATTAATTGTCATGTCTTGCTCTGAATATACATTAACTTTGTTTCAATCCTACGACACAACAATGTCACGCTCTTGAGCAGACCAGATGTGTTTAGAAATTTGGATCATTGGAATCCATTGTAACTACTGTTAATGCAATCTGACCACCAACATTTTAGAGATGATCTTCTTTGCCTGTGCCATAGAGCTCCAAAGACAACTAGAAAATGCATTTCCTGCTGAAAATGCATTGGAATGCTGAAAGCTGAAATGAATCTCAAAAACATTGCTGAAAATAGATGTCCAATTTAAAAAAAATTGCAAAAAGCTTAATAATTCAAAAAGTTGAAAGATTACAAATATGAAGTTATATCACCCCTCTCCTGAAAGAGCTGAACATTTTGATATTCGAACGGTTTCTGTAGCTTAAAAGAATTCCAGCGGGAGTGATATTTGTTGTAGTAGTAGTAGAAGTTGTAGTTGTAGTAGAAGTATTATTAGCAGTATAAGTATTAGTAGCATTTGAATAAGTACTAGTTGTAGCAGTAGTGATATTTGTAGTAGCAGTAGTAGTAGAAGTTGTAGTCGAAGTATTAGTAATTAGAAGAAGTAGTAGACGTAGTAGTATCAGTAGTCGTAGTAATAGCTGTAGTAGTGGTCGTAGTATTTAATATCACAGTAGTAGTAGTAGAATAAGTAGTAGTAGTAGTAGGAGTAATAGTAAAGTCAGTTTTTGAAGTAGCAGTAGTAGTAGTACTAGTAGCCTTACTGTATGACTACCTTACTAGTATGACTACTCGTAGTACTAGTAGTCATACTAATAGCTGTAGTAGTATTAGTACTGGTAGTAGCAGGAATAGCAGTATTAGCAGTTGTGGTATAAGTAATAATAGTAGTGGTAGTAATAGCAGTAGTGGTAGTAATAATATTTATGGTAGCAGTAATAGCAGTAGCAGTAGTAGTAATAGTAGCAACAGCAAAAGTTGAAGTAGTAGTAGTAGTAGTAGTAATACTATAAATATTAGCAGTAGTAGTAGTTGTCACAGTATTAGTAAGAGCATTCATTATTTCAACAAAAAAGCCTAATTTTGAGCTAAACGTTTAAATACAGTTAATCCATGAGGCTTTTATTTTGAAAGGGTGGGACTGGGTGGGGGAGGGAGGGGGAGAGGAGACATAATCATCATGTTTGACACATAAACAGAGGTTATTAAATGACAGGCTTCATCACAAGCAGTTCAGTTAGAATTCACTCTCTGGGGCTTTTATTTTGAAATGGGGTGTGGGGGAGAAGGGGAGAGGAGACAGAATCATAATGTTCGATAAACACAAACCGGTTATTAAATGACATGCTCATCACAAGCATTTCAGTTCGGATTCATTCTGTGGGGCTTTTATTTTAAAATGGCGTGTGTGTGTGGGGGGTGGAGGAGGGGGGAAAGACCTCTAAAGATCCCTAAGATCTGAATGACTGTATGAGAGAGATAACACACATAGAGAGAGGGAGAGGAGAGTATGTGCGCGTTTGTCTGTGAGTCTGTGTGTTTATCAACATCACTAATTGGCTCAATCGCGAACACCTGTGTGCCTGAAGCCATTTCATGGAGATAAAACAGGGAAACACCTCTCAAACAAATCATCAAAACTCCTATAACCGTACCTCCTATTGCTCCGATATTAATAATTGAGAGTGTAGAAGCCATTACTCTGATTTGTGTTTTACCTGTACATTCTATACTTTTAAGGAAATTATAGTCATACTACCGATTGTACATCAAACCATGCTAATTATGATTTACTGTTGAACCTGTTAAGATGTTACTGCCGAAATGATTATGACGCAATGATGACGTCAGGGGGCGTTAACTCTTTATGTAGACCTCACCTGAGGACGTGCAGGGGTGTTCGTTCGACTAGAGAGCGGAAGGGCTAACCATTTTCAACCGCATTTCGCATTACACACTAAGCTTTACGCACTACGAAACCGCAGTACGAGGCAAAGCGGGTTTTTCTGTTTAAAGATGACTTCCATGTATGTTTTGATGCTGTTCTGGAATAAAAGAAAGTTTTGAAATGACACTACGAGAGAATGCGCGTTAATCGACCGACCGCTCCTACAATAAGTTGAAAATAGCCCATCGGAACGCCAGTCAACGTGGACGTGAGAGAAGGTGGCCCGGAGTCACTGTCGTGTGGATTGAGCTGGACTGCGGCCAGAACGTGATTTCACCGGTACCGTGAGTAAACGAGTGGATGCGGTTTTCTGAACCTGGTTACGATCAAACATTAAAACTGACAAAGGAAACGAAGGACATGTTTGATGAGCAGACCAATAAATACATAAACTGCCTATAAATTACGAAACCACGGAAACTATAAACGGCAGGACGCTGATCAATATCGCTGCACGGAAACGGAAACAAAGCACGGCCGTGCGCATGAAAATAAATAAATAAAGAAGTAACCGGAAAACTAATGAATATTCAAACAAAAGGTGTCGGAATTACTTGGAAAAAACCCTACAAGCGAATATTAAAGGCTAAGAACAAACTGATGGCAGAAGGAATTAAACGGGCAGTCACTGAAGCCGGTGTTACGGAGATGGACGCCGCACAGCAAAGGAAAGCGTTTAAATCACTCAGCGCAACACATAGAGGGAAACTCTCACACTGTACATGGAAAATGAATGAAATAAAAACAATGATGAAAGACGGTGCTGATGTTGAGGATGTTAACGAAGCTGCAAATGAATTTCGAAGACTGCTGGATGAATTTAAAATGTCTCATGAATCTGTTCAGTTATTGCTCCCTGAGGATGTGAGAATGAATGAAGCTTTGGACTGGTATGAGCCAAAAATGGCTGATTACGAAGCTTCTATGGCTAAAGTGGATCAATGGTTAACACAGTGGACACAGTGGATCAATGGTTAACACCTCAGCAGGGGACAGTGTCTCACAGACTAGCTCAAGGAGTTCTAAAGGTTCCAAAAGTTCCAAATCTTCATCTGTGGTTTCAGCACGCATGAAGGTAGCTGCAGACAAAGCTGCTCTGCAGGCCAGAGCTGAAGCTCTTAAAAAGAAACATGAGCTGGAAACGGAGAAGCATCAGCTAAGTTTAAGAATGGAATCCCTAGACTTGGAAGCAAATATTGCTGCAGCTGATGCGAGGCTAAAGGCTCTGGAGGAATTCGAAAATGATGAAGCATCAGAACCTGGAAAAGAAAGGGAAGAACGGATAAATGCATCTGACAAAATGGAAGAGAGCCTCGCACAGCTGGAGTATGCACGGATGGGAACCATACCTAAAACACCATGACAGAGATTAATGCACGTTCAGTACCGACCACTAACTGGAATCACAAGACCGTCTGAGCAACAACCAAGAGCAACAAACCCTCACACAAGCAGAGCTGTGGTTTCTGATGGACCACGCAGACGAGGCGAATCCACTCCCAGAAGCGAAATAGCTCAGAGCACCGATCTCACAAACATTATACAAAGACAGACAGACTTGACGGACCTGCTAGTGATGCAGCAGAAAGAATCTAAACTCCCAAGAAGGGAGGTTCCGGTGTTTGACGGCGATCCTCTCGCTTTCAGGCCATTTATGAAGGCTTTTAAGCACAACATCAAAGACAAAACCAACAGTGACGAGGATCGACTGTACTTCCTGGAACAGTATACTGCTGGACAGCCAAAGGAACTAGTTCAAAGCTGCTTTCACATGAACGCCACGACTGGTTACGAGGAAGCAAAGCGCCTGCTTAAATATCACTTTGGTGATGATTTCAAAGTCATATCTGCATACGTTGAAAAGGCTTTGAACTGGAACCAAATAGAATATCAGTGGCCAAGCTGGAAGAGCTCCTGATACACCAATACAACCAGGACTTCTCAGAGTTGGCCTACAATGAAAAACAAGAACACTCATTTGAAGATAAGAAATTCCTGCAAGTAATGAACAACTCGGTTAAAAGGAAGGAAGGCCACTACGAAATATGACTTCCGTTCCGCCAGGATAACATCAGCCTGCAAAGAGTACAAAGGAACAAAGAGTATTAAATCTTGCCCGCAGATTCCAGAAAGATGAAGCCTTTCGGAAGACTATAACGGCTTCATGAGTGATGTCTTGAGGAAAGGACACGCAGAAAGTGTGCCAGAGGAACAGCTCCCTCGGAAAGATGGAAGACTGTGGTACATCCCTCACCATGGTGTCTACCACAAAAGGAAAAAGACAATCCGGGTGGTGTTCGATTGTACCTCCTCATTCCAAGGAACTTCGCTGAATCATGAGCTGCTACAGGGTCCTGACCTTACGAACACCTTGCTGGGTTTACTCCTCAGATTCCGACAGGAGCCAGTAGCAGTGATGGGGGACATCGAAGGAATGTTCCATCAAGTAAGAATACCTAAGCATGATGTGGACTTCCTCAGATTCCTGTGGTGGCCAGACGGCGACACCAACCAACCGCTAGCAGAGTACCGGATGACGGTGCATCTCTTCGGAGCGGTCTCATCCCCGAGCTGCGCCAATTTCGCACTGAAGCAGACAGCCGATGATAATGAAGGAAAGGGTAGGAATGACCGGCCTATCACAGTCCTATCTCAGGATGTGAAAGATCCAGAACCCCTGACACGAACCACCTGCTTCAAATGAAGCGAATGCCGACTCTTCCACCTGGACTCTTCGACAAAAGGGACACCTATTCCCGAAGAGGATGGAAACAGACCCAATATATAGCTGATCTCTTCTGGAAGCGCTGGACACGAGAGTACCTCCCATTGCTACCTCCCATTTTCTTCTCCTTTTCGCAAGAACTTTTTTCGTTGAACCTTTTGCCGAAATCTTATGAACTTGTTTTGCGAAATGGACTAGCGGAACTAAATGGATTACATTTTTTGGCTTATTTTTGAAATTCTATGGACACTCTCAAACCGCAGTACGAGGCAAAGCCGGTTTTTCTGTTTAAAGATGACTTCCATGTATGTTTTGATGCTGTTCTGGAATAAAAGAAAGTTTTGAAATGACACTACGAGAGAATGCGCGTTAATCGACCGACCGCTCCTACAGAGAGGAAGGATGACTTGAGAAACAGATCCTGTAAAAAGTGTGTCTGTAGTGTAAAAAATGTGGCTTAACTGGCGATCTAGAAATGGGGTACCGTGTTCTGTGGAAGAAGTTTTTGAAGCAAAATTTAACATTGGTCTCTATGGAGCAGAAAGTTGGTTTTCTTCTCAATTAACGGCTTCTGTGTCAAATGTGGAAATCTGTGGGATTCCACAGTAATTTTTCTACGACAAGGACAATATTAGCTACTTTTACATACAGAAATTATGCATGAAGAGTGAAGATTGTGGAAACAGTGGCAAAACACAAATGTTTTTTTCACAAGAATCTCAAGCTGCTCTTCACTCTAGCGGTGTATCATAAAAGTTAAATTGCTGCAGTTCAAAAAGTTTAAAAGATATCGGAAAGCTGAATTATGCGGCAATAGTTCAGGGTTTTCTCAACATTTGAAAGTTGAAATGGTTGTTGAAACCATTAAATGGTTAAATGGTTCACAGCATTCCAGCAACTAACCATCAATTAGCCACACTATTAAACTAGGTGACATACATCACTGACTCAATCCTACATACACGTCCCTCCGCCACAGTGCTTTATTTTAGTGTTTAGTTTAGAGTTGACTCTTGAAAATTAAACTGTATGAGCTGCTGTTAAAGATTTGGGCATTTTCGTAGCAACCAATGGGCTTGGAGCTGAGAGCCACAGACAGAGGAGGGAAGTCAGAAAGTATTGAGAGATGGACTAACACATAGCTGGTTTGTTTTTTTCGGAGATTCTATTTCACAATAAAGACAATCTAAAGGGATGCCAGCCGTATCCTCAGAGGCTAAAAATCCCATGCTGTTACACCGATCTAAAGACGAGAGAGATAATAGTTTAGCAGGTAAAGGAGCTGAAAACAACGTATCTGTTTACTGAACTGATGAAGAAGGCCAACGCAGCAGCAGAGGCTTCCTTTAGTGGTACACATCTAAATGTATGTTTTATCTTGGAAAATACTTTTTAAGGCTGTGAACTCAAGGCTGAACACACACACACACGTAAAGAAAGAGTCACGATTCTCATTTTCTCTGTGACACATTAAGGCAGCTTGATCAACTCTTCATACATGTAGATGCACTGTAAAAGCGATGTGTGTGTGTGTGTGTGTGTGTGTGTGTGTGTGTGTGTGTGTGTGTGTGTGCGTGTGTGTTGGTGTGTGTGTAAGCAAATGTGTGAGGACATAACATGGTGGCATTAATGATAATAAGCCTTTACAGTCTTAAGTTGACCGACTTCAAAAGTATTTTGCAAGATAAAACAAAGGTGCATGCAGAGAAGTGGTGAGTGCTAATTTGATGCAGTTTCTATCCCTATTCCTGTAAACATGCCCACTATCAGGTAACAGACATAAATCAGCTGACCTCATGGTGGCACTATAATAACTTTCAGGTTTTTGCCTGCATTCTGTGGATGATTTCACTTCTTTCATGATGTTTTGAATTATCTCCAAATCTTGGTTCGTGTTATACTTATATACAGGGATGGGTCAAATGCAGTAGTCAAATTTCGTTTATGTGTAAATGCAGTGGTGTATAGTAATGAAGTAGAAATACTTCGTTGCTGTACAGTAGTTGTTTTGGGTATCTGTACTTTACTTTACTACTTATATTTCTGTTGACTTTTACTTTTACTTCACTACATTTTGCAAAGAAAACCGATACTTTTACTCCGATACATTTCCCCTGAAACCTTCGTTACTCGCTACAAAATCAAATCTATCTTCAGAAAAAAATAAATCATGAGACCAGCGTCGGTGACTGTGGTGGAACAGAGACTGAAAGCAAGCAGGTTTGGCGAATCAGTGGTCCTAGCAGCAAGTTAAATCATTGGTTAGTCACGTTAATGCGCAATTGCAAACAAATGCTCTCAAAGCTGCGGTGTTTTGATTCCCAGGATGCTACATGCTATAAGCTAGCGGGCGACTACCTGAGTATAATTACACTCTACGATGACTGATTTCATGATGGAAGCAGAAATGGAAGCACCTGCTACTCCCGCAACAAACTACGGTGGTGACGAAGACCAACACCCGTGGATCGCTAGCGAGTTAGTGAGCTGAGGAAGTGTTGACAGTTGTGACACCATAGGATTGACGGGAGCCGAGAAGCGCAGCATTAGTGTTCGCATTAGAGTTAGCATCAGGGAAATCCTTCGCAGCTGTGTGCAAGCTGTCTGTGACGCTGAACACACCTCTACCTGGCTCAGCGGCCTGTGAAAGGCTATTTAGCATCGCAGGACTAGTCTTCAGCCCAAGAAGAGCGAGACTGAATTCTCGCAATTTTGAAAACCAACTTCTTTTGAAGATGAACAGGACATTTTTCAATTTCAAGTAATGACTGGGTTACTTTCGGTGCTGCTTTAGTGTTGATCATGTTTTGATATTTGAGTCATGTTGTGGATGATCAGATGGAGTTATGATGGTAGCAGTCGCCCAATTGCAGATTCAGCTTGAGTAAAACCTTTGCCTATTGTGTTCAAATCAGGCCCATAGGAGTTTACAAGGCAGGTGTCCTTTCTCTAAACACTGACCTGATGCATCAAGTGGATATTTTTTGCTGAACATAATATTATGCATTTGCCCTCTACATCCTCTAGTCGGAATGAGCATACTTTATAAACGCACTGTTACAACTCCTTCATAGTGTCATATTGCTTTTCGGAGAATTATGATGATACGTTCATAGTCGATGCAAAAGTATACTTATGTACAATATATTATGTTGAACATTGTTGCTCCTGGATGGATCACTCCAACCCAATTATTTTCAACACAGCTCCATGTCCTTGGTCATGGTGGCCACAGCACTTAAAAGAATAAACTTCATAATTCTCAAAATTCTGACCCTTTGCTTTTTTATTAACAGCATTTACTTGTACTTTTACTTTCAATGAACAGGTTATGATGTTCATTTAATGTTCAGGTTATGATGTACATTTAATATCAGAAAATTACTTTTGATACTTAAGTACTTAAGTGCAATAAATGTCAGATACTTTAAGACTTTTACTCAAGTAGTATTCTAATAGGTGACTTTTTACTTTTACTGGAGTAGTTTTCCAGTAAGGTATCTTTACTTTTACTCAAGTATGGCTTTTGAGTACTTTATACACTGTGTCAATGTATATGACAATAAAAATGGTTTCTTCTTCTTCTTCTTATAATGGATGTATGATATATTGTCATGTCCCAGTCAGCAGCTGACATCTGGTTTTGATTGATCAAAGTGGGTGGGATGCTGTACTTCAATCTTTTTGCACCACATCTTGAAATATGACAATCAATCTGGCTTTGCTGCAACCAATGGTCAGTAGACCTAGTGGTCTACGGGTTAAGGCATCAGCTGTGAACTACAAGATGCTGGTTCACAACCAGCAGGGGACTTCTGTTAAATGTCATTCCACACCTCTTTCTCTATTGACTTGGCACTAGAAGCATATAATGCCCCAAACATAGTTAACCCTTTCAATTCATGATGACACACTGACCATCAGCCTAGTAGATCACAATGATGAAGCTTTACAGTTTATTAGCTTTGAAGTCAATGAGAGAAAACAGTAGAATTCAGTTAATGTTTGGTGTCCATTGCTGTCAAAAAAACTGTAGTCTAGATTAGAAGACGGCCTATGGTCTGTATATACTGTCACTGGTTTGAATCCGCTTTAGGAACCTTAGTGTGTGCATCCTTCTGTTTCTCTCTACTGTCTGCTCACACACTATTGTGCTTTAAAAGTTGTTTAATATGTATTTGTCAAAACAGTGTGCTTGGACTGCACGTATTACCCCTTGTGACTAAATCTGACCTTGTTTTTTACCACGGGTGCCCTGTTAGGTCCAGTTTCTATAAAAAATTATTTGTTTTCAGTGTTTGTGCTGACACAGCCCTGTCTCCTAAAAATGACGTTCCCATGCAACAAAACTGCATCGTGAATTATGTTTCAAATGAAACATACTCTCTCCTGGATTACGTTTGTTTTTGATGAATCACAAATAAGTCAAAAGTCCACAGAAGTGGTCAAACTAACACAAGACTTTCACCCAGGAGATCGCTGTTTGTGTCCGTGTGAAACCAGAAGTCAATGTTATTTTAAATAACATATCAAACATACTTATTGCCAAACTCTGATTTTTACTAAACCTAACCAAGTTTTGTTACATTTTAACCAGGTTTCAAACTGCGACCATCATTTGGGAGAAAATACGTTTCCCTCGAAACATAATTGAAGATACATTTTAGTTGTATGGGAAAGTAATTTCGTAATAATTAATTTGTCTTGAGCACCAACAATCAGCCGGAGACAATAGTGTCCTCTATAATGAGTCTGACCTTTGATAGCTTCTGAAACCTACACTGCTGGTAAATAGTGGAAGTAGTATGCTGCTTCTAATTGTTCCGTGCCTTGTTGCTGACAGTCCTAATGAAGTAGAACAGGGTTTATTAATGACTGCTTACTGGGTGCTAATGATATCACATGCAGCCCTAGGAGGTCAGGTCAGACAGACTAACCGTTGGGCAGGTACAGGTCTACTTTTGGATCAGTGGACTTTCTGCTTGGTTGAAGTACAGCCAAAGTTTCACGACGAGCTTGTGAGCTTTTTCTTTATAATTTTCCCTGAACTAATAAACTTACTTGTTGAACTTTATCACATGCTGAAATACCTAACATGGTCCAACTTTTGCATATCTTTGTTCTATTATGCGGAAACACATGATATAGTGAATGTTTATCAATGACTATTATCATATAGGAGTTGTGGTTATTATTTTATATACTTATACCTCTTCTGAAATACTGAATAATTCCCAACTATTCCTCCAGATGTAGCACACTTCTTTATTTCTTGATAGAGTCACCTCATCCCACAGCTTTTGGAGTTATAAATGCTATTAGGCTCAGAGTTCAGCTGGCTTGTGTTTACCAACAAGTGACGGTGAAATTTCTCACCTCTGGAAAGGTAAATATGTACTCTCCCACACTTCACTATCACAGTGAGATAAAGAGAGACTGATAATGACTTAAGCCATATCCACATTAGGCCGTGTGTCGTTGGATGCAGAGTTCTCAAATAGAACCGATCTCCGTCCACGCGGGAGTTTTCAGCATTATTCATCAGGTTGATCTGCATCCACACGGCAGCCATAGAAGGCGGACAGCACGTGACCATTAACGTACACTGGGCATGCGCGTGATGGTGTAAACAGGAAGTGGATTGCTTGCTTAGTTAAAAATAAATATGACAGAGTAATAAAGTACGTTAGTCTTTAATAATGAAAGGTTGTATTTGATACTTAAGATCTTCCTCTATAAACTCAAACAGACACAGTTCGTGGAAAGTTTTAGAAGTTTTATTTTTCAGACGTAGTTGCGGGTCTCTCTCTCTCTCTCGCTCTCTCTCTCTCTCTCTCTCTCTCTCTCTCTCCAACTTTACTTTAAAATCAACACTTACACGGAAACGTTTACTCGATTATGGTCCATAAATGTGGTCAACACACGTCGATCACTCACTTCCTCTGTTGTTGTTGTCTGTTGTTGCCGTGGGGCTGATGAATGTAACGTTAGCTCCATCGGGGTATTCCTTCATGAGATACGGCATCAGGGGATAAGCTGGGTCACCCAGCAGAAAAAACAGGGGCATCAGCAGATCGCCGATGGTCAAGCAGCTCGCTGATCGCTAGAAACAGCTGCTTCCTCCACATAAATGCAGACTTTTTACTGCACAACAGCTGCTAGTACGCAACAGGTAATACAGCGTGTACAAAACCGGCGCTATCAGCGTCTCTGGACTCGGGAATTGTTGCTCATCGCTCGAAGAACAGCTCGCCTCCTCCGCCTGTAGGCAGTAGCAGCATTGTAAAATGACGCATTTAACTCCACAATAGCTGCTAATACAGACAACACAGCAAGCAAGGCTTGCCGTTCGTTATCCATGTTGAAATGAATCGCTGCTGGTCGCCCGGCTGTTTGTTTTCTTCCGGGTACGGGTCACGTGATAGTGAGTGTGACGAATCAGGGACGGAGACGTCATGGCTGGTAATAACCAATCCAGTAGCGAGCACATGGATCGCGTCGGAGTGCATCCGTATACACGTCTACACTCAACCAAAACCCCGGAGGTCTCAAATAGCTCCAACCTCGGTGGAGTTTTCAGGTTCCTCCGTTTAGGGCGCTCCAAAACTCCGGCGTGGTGTGGCTGCTCAGTGTAAACGTAGGAAAACTGGAGGAAAACTGGAGTAATGTGGACTAGGCCTTAGAGAGCGAGAGAGCGAGAGAGAGGCCAGTAAAGGGGTGTAAACAGTGGTTGAATAAGCTGACAGTGTGACCACAGCTGATAGTGTTTAAGTCACAGTCTGTCTTCGCAGGTCCTGCATTGTTCTCTGCTGCCTCTGGCTGTGTTTTACAGCATGATTAGAGCTTATTTCACGTGCTACACATTCCCATCTGCTTGGCTCTCACTTATCTTCAAGTTAGGAGACATGTGGTTGATTTTCATGTAATATTATTTCCATGATGCCATTCTGCAAGGAGCTGTCTCTCTGTTAGTCGACAGGACATAGTGGTGTTTTAACCTATAGCTGTTCCAATAAAGTCTTTATGTAACTGCAGCTCTAAGCGTCCAGTGGCTGATTCAAGAGAAAACTCCTCCAGCTCACACATTCAATTCACACATCTGGTTTGTCTGGAATAAATAAATAGAACCTTTAATGCATATACATATATATATATATATATACATGGAATCAATGTGTATATATATATATATGGAATCAATATTCTAGAATGGAATCATTATTCATTGATTCTGCAAAAGGAAGGAAGTATTTATTGGGAGCAAAGGAGGACACAATTATATATTATATGTTAGCAACAAAGTCCACAGGAAGGAGGTCAGGGTGGACGGATGGGACTACACTTCGGACAACACAGGAGACTGCTGTTCATTTCACAGTAGCCAAGTCGTTGTTGTGCCTAAACCGACCAACCTAACATTAGAGGTGTCACACCACAAAATGCTTTAACATGTTTGTGGGAGTGATTTGTTATGGTTTTGGAAGGCACTAAAACGTACTTCATGTCGTCCTGTTGATATGGGTGTTGTTCTAGAAAACAAAAATTTAACTGAATGAATTATAAATAATACATACTCTAATAATAAATAAATGCTCTTCTCTCACTTCAAGTAAAATAAAGGCTGCATTTATGAATACATTAAATAACAGAAAAATCTAAGACAAGCTAAAATAAAACTTGCACTGAATTGTCCTGCAGCTTTAGATTCAGTTTAATAAGGTGTGAAGTGATGTCAATCAAGAAAACACGACATTATATCATCCTCATCTTGTGTGTCTGTGGTTATTAAACCACTTGTTTCAGCTCTATTCTCTCTGGTAACATCATTGTTGGTCAGTGAATTCATGTGTTAGGATTCTGATCATATTGGACTCTTCGGTTGTTTATTATCTGTCACTTAATTTCAGATATGAGTGGGTACGTTTGCTCTAAAGAGTTGTTCTTTGTCTCTTAGTGGCGCTTCACATTACTGCTTTTAATAATCATCACGGTCTCTGAACATGTGAGACATCCTGGTTTTAAACTGCCATTGGGGAGAATGAACCTATAGCAGTCTGTCCATTCTTGGTGAAAGACTCTGGTCTCTCTGACCCCTCTTCTCTTTTTGGACGACTTCATGTGAAATTACTTCTGACTCACGTAATTCTCCTACTCATTGGTCTCTTTCCTCGTCTCTCGTTTGTGTAAATCTCACTTGAGTCGGGAAACGTGTCAGAATACACATATTTGATTGGCTGAGCAGCATCACGTAATGTGATTTACAACGCATGTAATTGGTCGGTGTGCTTCCTGCACCGCTGAACAAGCTGCACCGGTTAGTGACCCCTGGTTTAGATCATGCACACCTTTTAAAAGAAAAATTCAGTTCAATCCCCGTATTGGTCTCAGGAGATTGGTCAAATTTAAAAACATACTGCCAGTTTCACCTCCACATATGCTGGGATTGGTACTAATGAAGCCATACTGGTTGATGTCTGTTTGATTAGCACCTGTGTCTGAGTGTGTACGGTTGGTCTAGCAACAGTGCTCTGATGTGGCAGAGTGCCAACATGCCAAACAAACCATATGGCATCTTCAGAGAGAAGACTTCATCTTTATCATCCAACATCCCCCTGGCTCCATCGTCTTCCCTTTTTCTCCATCATGTGCAATGCTGTAGATGTCAATATCAAGGAGGGTTGACGGATGATTTCAGTAACCCCCCCCCCACACACACACACACACACACACACACCACCCAAACCACCCCACCATACACAAATACACGTCAATAGCAAACCCATGTTTTACTAATCAGCTTAGCATTCTCCCGCTCTGCCCACCTTGTAGTGTAGGATTGATATCTGATTATGTCGTGTTACTCATCCAGATAGAGCCACGTTCAGACACACACCCGGCCCACCCTACACCACACCTGACCTCTGACCTCCTGTAGTGTTGCCTTGGGAACCTGCTTGGTGGGGATGAGGAGGGCTGGGATGGAGAGGTTGGGATAACCCATGAGGAGGAGGCAGGGGGAGGTATATGTGTTTGGTATTCCGGGCCAATCTCACGGCTGGTTAAGATCCATGAATAGAGAGTGAGCTGGCCGAACGTCTCGGACCCCCCTACCCCTTCATCCCTGGCTGTGTCTTCTCCGCCTCTCTCATACTCCTCTCTCTGTTCTCTTTCTCTCCCTCTTTGCTCTGCTCTGGTGTCAGACAGATGGTTCAGCACACAAACATTTGTCTGAAGTTGGGAGAGCATCCCTTACCAGACGAATAAATAAACTGGAGGAAGCAAGACATTCTGTAAACATGTTCTTTGTGAGTACAGATGCACTTATCCATTGCATGCATACATCATGACACCGGCTCCTTGCCAGTTTTCAGACTGGTACACTCTCACACTCTTAGCAAAAAGGTAACATGCTGAGCATTATTGCAACAATAGAAACCATTTGGTGCAAAATTCTGGTTTATTGGTACTTTGGTCTCATTTTATGTAGTTTTTGCCATCATTCCTTCTGGTTACAATAATATCACTAAAATAAGCTCACTAAAGTAATTCAAATTCAGAAAACCAGTTCTTCTCATGCAGGGATACGTATACCCCAGAGGGCACTCATGTAGCTGCTAGGTTGTTGAAGGCAGCTACTTTGAAAAAGTAGAGACTATGATTTGGTAGACAATTATATATCCACATATTGGTAACACTTTATAATAACTACACACTATGAAGCATTAGTTAAGTATGAGTAAACACTTAATTCATCATTTATTAACCATTGTTCCTACATTAACACTCATTAGTATGCAGGTCATAACAACAGTTATAAATGTGTTATTCTTGATTAATAAGCTTGTCTATCACGTGTTTCATGATTGTGTTTCCATACTTTATAAATGATGGATTCACCATTTGTAAATTAAGTATTAAAGATATTACAAATCAATTATTAAGGAGCTGTAGATGATTAAAAACATAATTTATAAAGTGTAAGTAAATGATTAAGAACTTATTTAGATGTACATTATTCATGCATTTATATATATATATAATGATTTAGATGTGCACTAATGGTTAGGGACTATGTTAATATATGCTTTATAAATGCATATTAACACTGCAGTTCATGATGAATTAGGTCAGGGGTGTCAAAATCTTCACTGTGGGCCACATCAGCATCACGGTCGCCCTCAAAGGGCCGGTTGTAACTGTAAGACTGTATAACTAACTTCTCCCTAACATATTGTTAAATAACTCTCTGCATTTGATTATTGTTTATTCAAGTGTAAAAATATTGTACATGCAGTTATATAAATGAAAAATGATATTTAAACACATTTCTGTTATTATAACATAAATCATTTTAATTGAGGGTTAAGAAACCCACATGACTCGATCAAAGATCAAACTATTAAAGAAAATAACAAAGACAAATATCAAACACAAGTTATTACATAAACTTTGTTCAAAGCTGTTTGTGTCACCTCTCTGCATCACTAATGTTCCTCCCTGTCGTCGTCCTGTGCATGGCAGCTACATCCAAGAACTGCTCACTGAGAGTCAGGTCTGATGAACATGGATAGATGCTCTGTATCTATGTTGTCTGTGCTTTCATCAACAGATAATTAAAAATACAAGTACCTGCTCGTCTCTTAGCTAGCTGTGTTGTTAGATAGCTGCTAGTTCATGAACTCGGTCTGCGATGGTGTTTCTTCACAAACTGACATTTGTAAAAGTCTGTATCTGGTCGGAGCACTGCTCACATACCTTTAGCATGCACTGGGCTGTAGCTTGTGTAAATATATTCTGCTGTGATTGCAGTCTGCCTTTTAATTCTTGGACAATTTGATGTTTTTCTTGGGGCTAAATTTAGCTCCGTGTTTGGTGTCAAAATGCCGACGTGAATTGTATTCCTTCATCACCGACACGCCTCATAACACAGAAGACAGACCCGTTTTTCTCCTTGAAGCACAAACATGTATTCGCTTTCACATCTTTCATTACATTTTCTTCCCTCTGCATCAATTGTTCTCTTCGTGGACATTTTGGGATTATTTGTCGATCTTTTTCAGTCGTTGGAAAACCGCTTTTCGGGCTGTTGCCTCTCCGGTCCACCTGTTGTGATAGTTTTAATGTTGGTACACAGACAACATGCTATCTCATTGTTGTTGGAATGCTGTTAAGCATTCCAACTATTGTTCTTCGAATCTTTATTGTTGGAATGCTGTTAAGCATTCCAACTATTGTTCTTCGAATCTTTATTCCACTATTTCTTCCGTCCCCCGTTTCGTCGGCACGCTTCTTCTCCTTCATATTTTAAGCTACAGAAACGGTTCAACTCTCAAAATGTTCAGCTTTTTCAGCAGAGGGGTGCTATATCTCTTCATATTTCTAACCTTTAAACTTTTTGAATTATTAAGCTTTTAGCAACTTTTTTTTGAATGGGTTTCAATGGAGAAGATTTTCAAATCCTCTTAAACTGCTTCAACTTTCAAATCCTTCAACTTCCTCATACTTTCAGCTACAGACACCATTTCAACTTTCAAATGTTGAGAAAACCCTGAACTATTCGCGGGACATACAGCTTTCTGATATCTTTTAAACTTTTTGAACTGCAGCAATTTAACTTTTATGATTTTTCAGCCCTTTTCTGACTTTATAATGGGTGTGTATTGCGCAGCTTAGAGTGCTTGAATTTCCGAGTATCCTTAAACGCCTCATCTTACCTTCACTACGGAACAAACCAGGCCTCCCCACATTGTTATCTGAGTCATTGACCGGTAAGTAGCACAATGTGCTTCTATACTCAACTTTAAAAATGAAGCTTCCACATTTTACAATTGCGTTACAAGTGGTTTCTAACTCAAACAGGGTTCACAATAAGCAAGAAGAGTAAACATTTTCCCGGTGAACCAAAGACAAACTGTATTGTTGTTAGCATAGCTGCTAACGTTCGTCATACGGCTCCTTCCGGTTTAGTACGGGACTATAAACTGTTCAGTCTCGCTTCGTGTTGTAGTGCGAGCTCGTAGCATGAACGGAGCCAATTATACTCCATGTGCTGTGCGCTGCATTATTCTCAGAAACGCCAGAGGGCGAAAAAACGAAATGAACTGTGAAGAATTAAAAAGACGAGTGAAGAATGAAGTCATGTAACGGCTGTGCAGCTGACGTGCATGATGCTAGACCAGAGATTAGTTCACTGATCGGTTTCACACAAAGCTAAACCATACGACAAATGTCTGACAATCTGAGACTTTCTTGACTTGCAAAATAAATATTAAATTCACAAACATATGTGTAATTCATAGCACAATTCAAACTGGATGAAATAAACATTTATCTCTCGCCGTTAAAGTAAAGTCCCACAGGACACTGTAAAGGGCGTGACTTCATCTCTCTATTAAACTGACAATAAACCACTAAGCTAATTAACAGGTTATTTCTAATGTAAAATGAGTCTTTTTCATCAAACTATCCTGACAACAATATGTTTGCTGTGGTAACATTACAGTCAGAGTGTTTTATAACTGTTTGTTAGTTTTACCAGCAGCTAAAGCTGTTCAATTATTATTCTGGCCACTTTATGTGTCAATGTGTAAATCTGTAACAGAAAGTGACCAATAGACATGATTATACACACGCTTTGTGATCTTGAATTAGACCTTAATGTACAAATAACCTTTGTTCATATAATGCTGATAGTATCGTTCTGTAGTAATCCACTAATATAATGCAGGCCCTATAGGAACATGACTTTATATATTCAGTATACAGAGACATTAGATAATCCATTATTAGTCCACAGTGAGCCCTCACATAGAGCTGAGATGGAGCTGTTTCCCTGCTGAAAATGCGTTGGAATGCTGAAAACTGAAATGAATTGCAAAAACATTGCTGAAAATAGATATCCAATTCAAAAACAAGTGCAAAAAGCTTAATAATTCAAAAAGTTTAAAGATTACAAATATGAAAAGTCATATCACACCTCTCCTGAAAGAGCTGAACATTTTGATATTTGAACTGTTTCTGTGGCTTACAATAATTCCATCGGTAGTGATATTTGTTGTAGTAGTAGTAGAAGTTGTAGTCGAAGTATCAGTAATTAGAAGAAGAAGTAGTGGAAGTAGTACTATCAGTAGTCGTAGTAATAGCTGTAATAGTGGTCGTAGTATTTAATATAACAGTAGTAGTAGTAGAATAAGTAGTAGTAGTAGTAGTAATAGTAAAGTCAGTTTTTGAAGTAGCAGTAGTAGTAGTACTAGGCAGTAGTAGTAGTACTAGTAGCAGTCGTACTAATAGCTGTAGTAGTATTAGTACTGGTAGTAGCAGGAATAGCAGTAGTAGCAGTTGTGGTATAAGTAATAATAATAGTGGTAGTGGTAGTAATAGCAGTAGTGGTAGTAATAAAATTTGATAGCAGTGATGGCAGTAGTAGTAATAGTAGCAACAGCAAAAGTTGAAAAAGACTTGAACATCGAACATTTATTGTCTGGTTGTGTGTACCAGCATATATATAGTTATATATATAGTTCATTCCACTACTTCTTCTTCTAATTACTGATACTTCGACTACAACTTCTACTACTACTACAACAAATATCACTACCGATGGAATTATTTTAAGCCACAGAAACAGTTCAAATATCAAAATGTTCAGCTCTTTCAGGAGAGGTGTGATATGACTTTTCATATTTGTAATCTTTAAACTTTTTGAATTATTAAGCTTTTTGCACTTGTTTTTGAATTGGATATCTATTTTCAGCAATGTTTTTGCAATTAATTTCAGTTTTCAGCATTCCAACGCATTTTCAGCAGGAAATGCTTTTTCTAGTTTCAACTTTCTATCTCATAATTTCGACCATGGGGATACTTTTATTTTCAAGTCTAACTTTTAATTTTTTTTCCAAAATAAAAAAAAATTAAAAAAGATCTTTTTTTTTTTTTTGCTGGCGGATTTGCGGGCCACATAAAATGACGTGGCAGGCCGGATTCGGCCCGCAGGCCTTGATGTTGACACCTGTGAATTAGGTAGTTACTACTCCTTAGTAAAGTGTTGTGTGTGACTCATCTAAAGTGAGGATCTATGCTTACAAAGCATTTATTAATGACATTGAAAGGCCAGCAGTGCCTCAAAACCCACTAAAGTCTCAGTTATCTTCTCAACAGAAAAGTAAAATAGACAAAACACAAAGTGATCAAGAACATATCAATATTTATTGCAAGATGCAAACAATGTACTCGTAAATACAAACCTCTCAGCTATTCATTCATGTAAGACACAAACAAAGAGATTCTCCTTCAGGAGAACATGGCTGGATATAAAACATTTGTAAATATACAACTGGAGCTAACCAGGAGCTTTGCATATTAGTTTACATTTACTTATTTAATTATTAATTTTAACCAAGCATATCAATCTCTACTGTTCGAACTTTTCTTCTGTTGCATGTCCTGATCGCAGCCGGCCGAATCTGCTCAAAGACAATGCTTTGGACAGTGGTGGTTTTAGGAAGACATCCATGAGGTTATGATCTGATCCGCAAAATAAGTGAAATCAAGAGAGATCAACGTGGGACAAAGGAAAAGCCCGCTTCATACCTTATCAGTGTGGGACAAAGGAAAAGCCCGCTTCATACCTCATCAGTGTGGGACAAAGGAAAAGCCTGCATCATACCTCATCAACGTGGGACAAAGGAAAAGCCCGCGTCATACCTCATCAACGTGGGACAAAGGAAAAGCCTGCATCATACCTCATCAATGTGGGACAAAGGAAAAGCCCGCTTCATACCTCATCAACGTGGGACAAAGGAAAAGCCCGCTTCATATGTCATCAACGTGGGACAAAGGAAAAGCCCGCATCATACCTCATCAATGTGGGACAAAGGAAAAGCCCGCTTCATACCTCATCAACGTGGGACAAAGGAAAAGCCCGCTTCATACCTCATCAGTGTGGGACAAAGGAAAAGCCCGCTTCATACCTCATCAACGTGGGACAAAGGAAAAGCCCGCTTCATACCTCATCAGTGTGGGACAAAGGAAAAGCCCGCATCATACCTCATCAACGTGGGACAAAGGAAGAGCTCGCTTCATACCTCATCAATGTGGGACAAACGTTTCTCTCAGGAACTGGTACAGAAGTGCACTTACGCGATGGAAAACTCTGACCTAAGTTGAAAGGGCGTGCGGACCCGGGCCAGAAAGAAAAACCACTGATGGGCCTCCAATGCCCGTCTGTGTGTTTTTGTTTGTTAGTTTGCCGGCACGTCCACATTATGGACGATGAGTATGTAGGTATCCTTCCAGCTAGCAAGTCACTAACTAGAGGTCCTGAGGCGGCGCGATTCAGAGAACTTTACAATATTGTGAACTGTGTCATTTAGTAGTAGACATAGTTTGTCATTTAAAAAAATTGGATCCCCAGGAAAACAGTTTGGGAAACACAAGTCTACAGCCAGTGGGGCTTTGTTTAGGTGGTACGTCAACATGCTAACAGATTCACAATGACAATGTCATTTTAACTTTGTTTCTGAGAAATCACTTTAACATGGCAGTATGCTCTAAATACTTCCTATTAACCTTGGTCACTGTTGCTATGGTGAAGAATCACATCAGAGGAAGAGATCAAAAAATTATCGAATGCATCCAAAAATTTGCCGAAATACAAATGTGAAGTGATTTAAGCACTATTGTCAGGTTTGAAAAGGGCAATCAGTGGACATAACAGAATTGTAAACTCAGTGTTTTGATGTTTCCTATCGAAATGCACATTGCAAGACTTGTCTCTTTATGTTTTGTAGTCTACAGGCTTGTGCTTTTGTTTTTATAACTGGATGTTGTCCTGCACAGTTGCTAAGCGCCAACTGTTGCTAATCGCAGTCCATCCAAGCCTTGACGTGCTCCATGCACAGCAGGAACGGGACTTTTGCTTTCAGAACAATCAATTCCTGATACAAATGTTTTGATGCCTGAGGCCATGTCCACACTACTACGTTTCCATTTGAAAATGCATATCTTTTGCTACGTTTACACTGAGCGTCCGCACTACGCCGGAGTTTCAGAGCACCGAAAACAAATACATTTGGAAACACTACCGAGGACGGATAAGTCTGAAAGCTCCGGGGTTACCTTATAGTGTGGATGCTCGTAAACGCATACGTTTGGAAACGATGACGCCCACACCCGCGTTCGCTGCTTGATTGGTTCTTTGCAGTCACAACGTGTCCTTCCCTGATTCGTCACGCTCCTTTCACGTGACCCTTACCCAGATCACAAACAACAGTCTTGATTACCGATCGACTACCAGGTTAATTCAACATGGACAACTGATTACAGGCGTTGCTGACCTTGTTGTCTTTACTAGCAGCTGTTGTTCAGTTAAAGTCTGCAGTTCTGCAAAGGAAGCAGCTGTTATTGGAGCGATTAGCGAGCGGCGTGACAAGCGGCGTTATCAGACCTACGGAGCGGCCGTCTGAAGTCACGGAGAGCGGCTTTGAGGAGGACTTGCCTTTCCTATTGACCCATAATCTAATAATAATAAGAATAATACATTTTATTTATATAGCGCTTTAAAAGGCACTCAGACACTTTACATCAGGGGTGTCCAAACATTTTTCAAAGAGGGCCAGATTTGATAATGTGAAAATGCCCAAGGGCCAACAGTCCCTGCTGACATTATTTTAAACAATACAAGTAGCCTATACATACATTGTTATTTTATCATTTTATTTTCAATGACAGCAAATAGCAATGTGAACAAATCTCAACAACTATTCTGCCTTTCTTTCACATCTTGAAAGTCGGATAACAAAGAACAAGCCATCTAAAAGCTAATTACATAGGAACCGATCAATATTCTCACCTCAAGACAATCTTAAATATGACTTAGTGAGGGTGATGAAAAGTTGTCTAACATTTAAATTCAACACACATGAAACAGGCTAACGAAAAAAATCAAGTTGTCTCTTAGTATCTGATGATAGCTCTTCAGTGTTACGAGCCAGGCAAACATTAGCAAACTCTGTCTTCTTCTCGGGGCAAATGTTTTCTGCTATTTTCATAACACAGTCTTTGATAAACTCACATTCCATAAAAGGTTTGTCATGTTTAGCAATTACCACGGCCACTCCGTAGCTTACTTTGATGATGTTTTCATGTGAAAGGGACCGCTGCTGTGTGGCCAAATTGTCGTGGAGTTGCTTCACTTTTCTAGCACGGTCGCTCTCTGATAGCTTGTTGTAGCATTAGCATGTTTGGTCTCGTAGTGTCTCTTTACATTATATTCCTTCAACAAATTAGGCAGACACAGTTGTTTCGGTTTTCGGTGAAAAAAATATTGCGATCTCCACCTCTCCTGGAAGCGGCGGCCCTCGTTATCGACTTTCCTTTTTTTACTTGCAGTAGCCATGACAGTTCAAGGGTCAGAGCCAATTTCAAACAGCCAGACAGTTACAGAGTGGTGCTGCCACCATGATGTAAAAATAGGAATTGCATGTTGAATTTGTATGATTTATTTATTCCGTTTTGACTGTGCTGGCGGGCCATAAATAATGCATTTTAAGACAGAAGGCGTAGGCCGTATAAAATCTGACCTCGGACCGGACTTTGGACATGCCTGATTTACATGGTAAAAACAGAAACAAAAAAAGCATTTATAATAAGAATAAAATCTATGACATCATAATAGTAAGAAAGAAAAATAAACACGAAGAGAAAGAAAGAAAACATACATGGCTGACTTTAGAGGTTAAAAGCAGATTTGAATAGGTCAGTTTTAAGTGCAGTTTTGAAAGTGGCGAGTGACGGAGAATGTCTGAGGTGTTGGGGCAGGGAGTTCCAGAGGGAGGGGGCAGCAACGGGGAAGGCCCTGCCCCCCCAGGTCCGATGCTTGGACAGAGTAGGAGTAAGGAGGTTGGCGTCGGCGGATCTGAGGTTGGGAGTGTGACGGTGCTGGATGTCTGAAAGGTATGAAGGGGCGAGGTTATGAAGGGCTTTGTATGAATATGGGCTAGTAAACTTTTATGTGTAAGTGTTCATTTTAAAAGAAATTTGTGTGAGAGAGATAGAGCAAGACCCGCAGCCTTGTACCTAAGTCTGAAAATGAAAACATATAAAACTTTCCACAAAATGTGTCTGTTTGAGTTTATAGAGGAAGATTTCAGAGGAAGATCTAAGTATCAAGCACTAACGTTCATTGTGAAAGACTACTATATTACTCGTATTTTTAACTAAGCAACCCATCTACTTCCTGTTTGCAGTGGCACCCGCATGCCCAGTGTACATGAATAGTCATGTGATATTTGTTTTCAGGCGTGTTAGTCTGGACGGAGATCATTTCGAAAACGATGCTGAAACGCCGTGTGGACGGAGAATGTTTTTTTTTCAAAACTTTTTTCAAAAGTAAATGTAGCCTAAAACTACCAAAACTATACCCAAGATGTATGAAACCAAAATGCCCCTTTAAGAGCCATTCAACAGAAGTTGAATCCAAAGTAATTGATTGAGGGATTTATCAGAATTAGTCATTAAAACATTTAGCAAACCACAGCAGCTCCTACATTGTGATTTCGTAGTGTTGTTTTGTTAACATGCCGTTCCACTAACTGAGGCACCCTTGAAGAACCCTCCTCTCTCTGTGTGTAATCTAAGTAGATGAAAGATGACTTTCAGATGTGTGGGTGATCTATTCCCAAACTCTGTGAAACTAATGAGGTTTGCTCACAAATCATGTGCACTCTTCTGGGACAAAAGTATTGAAGCCAGCTCATCATATGTAATCAATTACACCCCCATTTCACTGGCCCAACCCCAACACACACACACACACCTACACACACACACACACACACACACACCTCCAAATTGAAATACTTTCCCAACATGTGGTGTCTTCATAGCTACAGAATGAAGTCTTTATAAAGATGAAGAGTCTTCCATAAACTCAACTGTGAATCCAAAATGAACTTAAGACAAAGGAAATCAGCCGTTTTAAATGTACTCAGAAACACCCAATATATACAACGTTTCAAGCCAAGCTCCTCCTCAGATAAGCCCTCTACTTTGTCCCATGCAGTGCACACGCGGAGGCTAACAGTAAGAGAGAGCCGTGTTGACAGCAGCCTCCTTGGTAAATATTTAGCAGAGCAGGCTCAGTCTAATCTCCCAGCATGCACTGGGCTGATGCTCAGGTATCCAGATGGACAGCTTTGCTGGGAGTTATTTGGTAAACAGCTCTCATATGTTCTGCTGTGTTGCAATCACATGAATCACTCAGCCAACACGTTTAGCCAACAACTCCCTTTTCCTCAAGTCCTGGAAAGTATCTTGGTTGTAACAACACAGAATAGTTAAAGACAGTACAGTTATAATGGACATTTTCAGATGATGACTGCTCGTCATGCTTCGGTATCACTACACCTACACACTGTACATGTATTTATTGACTGCATCAGACTGATAACTAGACTCAGTTACCTACACACAGACAATTCCCAGACCAGACAACAGCGTGGTATCGACCTGTAAATTACTGGAGCATACTACACTTTATGGGTTTATTTGACTCTAAATGGACCATAATTTACGAAATGAACATCATGCTGTATTGAAGAAGACTTGAAACTAGAGATTGAGACCATGAACTCATGTTTACAATGTTTACTGAGGGAATAAACCAAGAGAGAAGTAGAGTCATTTTCTCAATACAACCAGAGGAGTCGCCCCCTGGTGGTCAGTAGAAAGATTGCAGGTTTAAGATCCGCAGGTTGGCCCCTGGTTTTATGTTGACATTTGTATATAATGTAGCACAATGTTGTCTTTTTAGTATATATTATTT
This sequence comes from Lycodopsis pacificus, assembly GCA_028022725.1. Lineage (NCBI taxonomy): Eukaryota > Metazoa > Chordata > Actinopteri > Perciformes > Zoarcidae > Lycodopsis > Lycodopsis pacificus. The sequence goes on from CM051695.1 coordinate 645,391, forward strand.
CATTAACATCATTATTCCATTCATCAGGCTTAGCAGTGCTGTGTGCTTCTAGTAGCGTAATGGCGTCAGGTATGATAGTTGATAATATATTCACTTATCATGATTGGACTGCAAGCTTTTTAAAATATTTCAATAACTGAATCTAATTTGAATCTGATGCTTTTTGTAGGGGGATGATGTAACATGTGTCTAGATGAAAAACTTGTTGAATGTTATGGTTATGAGTCATATTTTTCTAAATGATTGCCTCCACTTCAATGCAAATTTAATCGGTGGGGCTCACAACAAAAAATATTAACTGCAACATATCTTTCCAGGATCAATGTCCTCATTACTCTGATTAATCGTCAGACTTTTGTGTTTTTTCAGGTTTTATATAAAATACTTTCGATGGAAAATTGGGGATAACAAGTAACAAGACGCTGTGAAAGAGATATTGCTCCTGAAATGATATAAATGAAAGAACAAAGTTACCTGCATGGGGTAAAGTATGAATATTAGGTTCCAATTTAGGTGAAGAGTGAGACTGCAGTGAGTCTGTGTTCCATCAGGATCTATTTGACTGTTTTAAAATATCCGGGTCTCAATTCATATGAAGCTGGTAGCAAACGTTTGTCCTGGACAGAATAAAAAACAGCTTCTTTATTATCTAAGTTATTGTAATTTAAGAAAGCTTCTTGTTAGTTCCTAAACTTTTAGTCTGTAATAAAATACATTTGTGAAAGCGATTTGAAATGTCTCACATTGAGCATTTATTTAAGTATCACTAACACTAAAATGATATTAGTGCAGCACTGAGCTATATCAGCTATATCTCTCATGTGTCCTGTCTTCTCTCTCTAAGTAACCTGAGGAAAGAGATGTAACTGGGTGAGAGAGAGAAGCAACATTCTGGACTAAGCCAAACAGTAATTATGGTTGCTTTTCTCTCACATCGTCTTTCGCTGCTTGCTCAGAGTAAAGAGAAAAGCAGATTTGTGCAGCAGCATTATGTAGTGCTTCATTCCTGCCAAGGTTGAAATTTCCATTGCTAATATGAACTTTGCATAAGTGCTTATAATGGTAGCGTCGATTCAGCCTGGTTATTGTTTTTCCACTAAAATAAAGCAAAGCTGAGACGATTCCTGGGTAAATATAAACTTTGCTTAAGTACTTATATGGCTGCTTTCTCGCTCCCATATGGCGGCCAAAGGCACAAAGCCTCGGGGGGAATACCAAGCAGCTCAGCTAAGCCCCGTCCCATCCACGAGACAAAGAGACAGCTCTTCAAAGCAGCGCGGCCCTTTAAACAGTTAGCAGCAGCGAGCACTTCTAAACGTGACAGTGTTTGAGAATACTTTACCACTAAAGCCTTGAAGATCTCCCACACTGCTCACTGTCGGCCGTCAAAGGGGAAAGATGAAGAGATCATTTTCTTTCCTCCTTACTCTCTTTGTCAAGTTAGTATTCTTCTCTCTAACTTGATGATCCATACTTCTTCTTTTCCATTCTTGACCTTGGTTTTTTGCTGAAAAACATTAATGCGACATATCCCATTCATATATCAATATGTGTGTATTAATATGGAATATCATGCATTTTAATTATCATCATTCTTTGTAGAAGAGGCTATGATTTCTCTTATTCATGAGTGTTTATGAGTCATTAAGGGTTTAACAACAATACACATCTATTGTATTAATATCTCAGGCATTGTATGCAGTACAAACTCCTTTTCAAATTCAAAATGTAATCAAAGTAATCTGAATAATTCTGATCAGCATTTGACAATGAATATTTAGTGTTGATTAGTTGTTGTTTGGGAATATTGAAAATGTTATGTAGCTATGGCTATATATATATATATATATATATATATATATATATATATAGTCAGACCACCTATATATTTATAAAGGGATCTTGCAGTTATAAATAAGAGATTTTGTAAATTGTATTTTTGAAGAAAAAGATGACAGTAATGTTTTGTATACATGGTATCTATGGTGCTATATCGATCATAGCAGATCAATGTGTTGTATATAAGGAAACCATGCAGAGTGGAGAAAGCGCCTCGGGCAGCAGCGCAATGAAGGCAACATAGCGGAAAAGGTTTGGTAAATAAATGACGATGTACAAGAAAAGAATTGTGCGATGTGTTTAAATTTTGACAAGCTTTCAAAATGATAACAGCAGCTAGATTTGATGTAAATGGAGAACTGCCCAGCTGTGTGTAATGTGTGTATGTGTGTGAACAGTGGAGAAAGCTCAGCCAGGCATCAGACATTACTGTTTATGTGTAAGAATAATTGCTTTGAGCTGCAGGGAGGTTTAAGAGTCCGGGCCCTGCTGTTGCACGACTTTATGGCAGGAGTGTGAAGTGTTATCATTAGTAATGTGATTAACACCTTCTCCACAGGGGCAGCAGGGGGCAGCGCTTTGTGTGTGTGTGTGTGTGTGTGTGTGTGTGTGTGTGTGTGTGTGTGTGTGTGTGTGTGTGTGTGTGTGTGTGTGTGTTTTGCGTCTAAGACAGAAAAGAGACAATTATGTGGTGGGTTAGGAGGGGGATGTGTCTTTTGTCACTCTCACTCAAAGCCTGTAATATCTAAGAATGATGGTGTGTAGTATTTGCTGCAGCGGGGCCGCCTCCTCCACAGCGCTATAATTACCTTGTTAATATATTAGCGACCAGCATTGATTACCTGGCTAATCCGATCACAGAGCCTCCAATTGATCCTTCTGCAAGCAGCCCGGCAATAAGCACTTTGAGCAAAGAGACGCTCAATAGCACATCCACAATTGGCTCTCTCACAGCTTAATTGGCTAAAATAAGCCAAACATGTTGGTTTCCCTCTCAACAGTCAGATCAATGGAGGGAATGAGTCCTGAATTCAGATGACTTTCTTAACCAACGCAGCTGAGTTCCTCCCCCCCTTCTCCACCTCCCACGCCTGCCCCTCATGTCCTTTTGTTATTCTTTTTTAATAGATTCGTTTTTGGGGCATTGGGGCAAAGACAGACATGGATCAGCTCAGTCGCCAAGAAAACTGTTGTATTGAACGTTTCTGCAAACCACGAACACGTTAAATGTTGATGTTTTTGTATTCGGTCAGAGCAATTGATGTAGTATGTCGACATACTTGTTTTTGAAAGTTAACTAGCATAATAACGGGTCTATTAAGTCCTCTAAGGGCATGTGGCAGGGGTGGAGTTAGGGTCAACCAAACATGTGACTTTCACCCAGGACACCGCTGTTTGTGTCCTGGGTGAAACCAAAAGTAAACGTTACCATTGCACTTGTTACGTAACATAAGAAACTGCTTAGGTTGGTTGTAATTTATTTACGATAGGTACATTATAACGGTTGTAACATTACGCTATTACGTTAGATGTTTTGTTGGCTAAACCTAACCGATCACGTGGTAATGTGGTTTCTGCAATCGTGACACAAGGCTAATATAAAACGTATTCATCAAACATATTTTTGGTTCAGAAAAGTCAACATTCAACGGCTCCTGGGGTTTGCAGGAACGTATAATGCCAATATTTCTTTCTGCCGATTATGTACACCATGAGCTGATCAAATGTTGTGACATGGACAGAAACTCTGTAACACAGATGTTGTTTTGTGGATAAGTATGACTGCCCTCCACATATATGTATGTCACATGATCAAGCTTTATTAACTTAATATGGTTTAGACAAGCAAAACAACTTTGGCTAGGTTAAAATATGGTTCATGATTATGTTTTTTACTGCGTTTGACAACACGTTTAGCAACACAGTGATACAATAGGAAAAAGGTTCTCACTGAAATGAATAATAGACAAAATTATGACGATAAAACCTTAGAAGAAAAAAACAAAGTTGGCGTAGTGACTCTATATTGAGAAGTTCAAGTTCACTTAGATTGCTCTTCATTACAAGCAGATACGCAGTGTTTCCTGCGGATTTCCACCGTATCGCCGCGCTGAGGAAAGCATGCAAACTCATGGACAAGAGGCTTGTGCTCGTGACAGCGAGAGATGGAAACATTAATGGCTTCCTCCTCGTCTGAACCGTAACCTTAGCTAGCTCAGTGGTGCTTGGTGAGCCAGCAGTATCGATAGATGGAAGCTTCCTTCCACGCAGTGGATGTAGTTCAGAAGAAAGAAAGTACTTCCTGCATGGAACTGCTCACAACAAGGTCTGTGGATCATCTTGAGTAACAGGGTCATTATTTCTGGAAAGAGACATTGCTGTTGAGTTACTAAAATGTATTTGAGCACCCAGTCCCATAATATTGGGGGGAAGGATTTCTATGTCCATCTCTACACAATGGATATTGACAAATAACCCTACAGGAAGAAGGAAACAATGTATTCTTATCTGGGGGTGAACTGTCGCTTCAATATCTTCTGTAGTTTATTGAAGGTTTATTGAAGTCTGACAAATTGACTCTGATGACATCATCTTCTTCTTTCTCCAACTTTATGGACCTGCAAAACTAAACTAATTTAAAGTTGCATCTTAAATTTCTCATATTTGTCATATCAAATTGCTTGAGTGTTCTTTTAAGTTTTTCTCGATTGTTTAGCTACAATTGATCAAGTATGTATTGATGCCATCAGCTCTGCTGCTGAATATGACAACATTTGACACATCAGGGCAACACATTACTTACTCTATTAAAGGAGAACTCCACCGACGTTACACATCAGAGTCTGTTTCCAGATGTTGGGGAGTTCTACTTATGTGTGAAAATAATAGTATAAAACCTTTAGTGTCTCCAGTGGGATTTGTCTGAAATCTGAAATCAGCGTCAGTTGGACCCGAAGACTGAGCTGTTGGCGGTGGAGTTGCATTGTGGGTAATGTAGGCGCCAGTTTTGGATATTAAAAATGTGTGTTTCTGCTGCATCAATTTGGATCTTTTTGGGATTTCTGTAATCGTCCACGACTGTCGATGTTTGGGAGTGCAGGAGGGATTGAGCTCCATTTACAGATATTGTTTTTATGTTATGTTGTTGCTTGTGAACAGTCTGCCATGAACATTCCTAATTTCTTCCTTATTTTGCTCTTTCTCTCTTTTCATATTGCACCTCTCTTACTCTCCTTCTCTCCGTCTGTCCGTGTTCTGCCTGCTTCCCTCTGAGGCCCATCTAAAAGCCAGCTGGTGGCTGACAGCAGCTGAGGACCATAAATCACAGAATTCCTTACGCCGCGTTGGCATTCATTTTGTCAGCCATGAAATAAAGATGTAGCGGAGCAGGAGGTCAAAGCATACAGAACCCCCCCCCACCCCCAAAGCAACAACAATCTAACATGGACCCTTCTAAAATCGTTATCCTTCCTCGGTGACTTTCTCTCCACAGGTAGCTGCTCTCATCACCTCTTCATTTGTGTGGTCTGCCTTGTCTGGACATAATTTACGACGGGCTCTGACTGTGACGGTTCATAGCAGTATCTTTGGAAACCCAGTGAACGAGGTTATGAAGAAAAGTACCTTTGCAGGCATTTTAACTCATAATCGCTTTAATGGATATTTCATGCGCTCAATGATAACAATGTTATAGTAATGCTCACATTTATGTTTGTAAGGATCTAATTTTATCTCACGAACGGTCAGCGTATCCTGTTCGTGACGCCAAATTGTGGTAGAATATTTCCTTTAACAGTTCAGGTGAAGTTGGTTTTATCCAAAGTGTTCAAAATAAGCAGAGTCTTGATGAATGATCAAAGTTTCAGAAAGTCAATTTAATGTTTGCAAACAGAGAACACAACCACAGCCACGAATCACAGTGAAATGTGCTCATGCTCTGGGGACAGCAAATCAAAACAAGGCAACACAGAGAAGACAAGATAAGACAGAGGAGACGGGGAAGACAGGTGGGGGCCAGTGTTCTGGTGCGAACTCTCACAGACAGTTGGTCTCAGCAAATGTTTAGGCTAATAGAAACAGCAGTTGATTACAGAAAGAACACTCTGGTCGCTTGTCCAGAATAAGATAGAAAGTGACCTCTGTATCAGAACGAACATGTCAATGTGTTCAGACATCCAGACGCCTGTGCAAATGAACTTTCTAACAGCACATATCATCGGAAAATATGAGGAGGACATGTTAAAACATTTTTTACCATGACATTATCACACTTCAGTATTTCAAGATAACAAATAGTTTGCTGTTATGCGAAGGCCTACAATCTTTGTCCTTTTTCACAGTTGGTCTTTTCTTCTGCCAAGCTGTGTCCGTGAGTGAGTGAACGAGTGAGGGTGCACCTTTGTGTCTGTCCACGGCTAATCTCTTATTCTGTTGCAGCAAACTTCAACTTATTTTAGTTGGCCAGTTATGGCTGCATGCTCAAGGACCTCTCGTGATTGCGGTGACTCACACTTTCTCAGAACACTTTGTATTACCTGTTTTATACTGCCTATACACTCACTATTCTAAACCCACTCTCGGCCGGAATAGGGGCAGCAAGTCATAACACAGCTGAGGGCATCACCGACCCCCAGAGACCCAGTGGGGGAAACCACAGACTCTATGTCCATAGGGAAAACAGTTTGCCCATTGGTTTAGACAGTGTGTTTAGCTAACAGCTAACTGAAGTAAACACACAGCTGGCTGCATCACCACCACTGCTCTGCAGTGAGAGACAGTTATTCCCTGCCTTCTTATTGTTCATCAACATCATGTTTACATGCGTATGTCGACAAAATTCACAACGCCCAAATAAAAGCTTCGTGAGTTAATGCGTCCTGATGACAAGACAGAGCTGGTGCACAGAGCCGGTGCAGACATCTGCATAGACTGAAATGAGAGCGTTTCTGTTGTGTGAGACGTGCGAGTGATAAACACATGTGAGACCTACGTTTAATACATTGTGCCTACATGCTGTCCACAGCTCACTGACACCCCAACTCATCCGGAGACAGGCCATCTGTGCATGTGGTCTGGCTGATCAGGTAAGACAGAGTGTACAGACTTGACAGTTAATGTGTCCTTTCATGAATGGATGACGTGAAGTGTATGTGATATCGCCAGAACATTTTACGATGTTTATCTTCAGACACATTACCTAAAAAATAAATACGAACACCATATGTTATAATACTAATTAACACTGTAACATGATTTTCTTTTATATATATACATGTATGTGAACATAAAGACAATTTCTTTTTATAGACGGCACAACCAAAAAAGGCCGGACGAATCAATATGTTCACATTGACGATGGATCAAATGACTAATGACTAATGTGAATGGAGTAACTCCACCACAGTAGTTCCCCTCAGCTCTATGAGCTCATTGTGTTGGTCTTAAGGTTGCTGCGTTCTTTGGTTCGGTGTCTCATCAACCTTGTTCCCAGAAGCAGCAGCTGTTTTCTGTGACAAAGCTCTGATGAACTTACTCCACCAGCCAGAGTCAGTGAGCTGGTGAACATAGAGGAAGACTTAGCAGCTAAGAATATTCCCTCTCGCTAAAAGAAAGTCAACATTGGACTTAACGGCAAATTAATTTGGTTTTATGTCTGCTGGATATGTAAATAGCCATCATTTTGCTATCGTTTTCACCATATCAACTATAAGTTGATAAAATGTCAATGTTATGCTTTGTACTGCTGCGTCTAAGCAGACAAATACATTTTTTTAATACTACTTTGAATATAAAAAACTTAAAAAAAAAACATGCCAACATTGTACTGACACACACACACAAATACACACACACAGCTTCCACTTGTACATTTGAAAGAGCTGATTGTTGCAGCACACCTGCCTAGTCTCCATCATGACCGAAGCAACATAATGGAATCCCATGAAGGGTTTTCACTTAATCCATGTCCTGCTTGTTCCTGCATTAGTCTGCGTGTCATGGTGACATGTAGCCCTGCTTCTGCCAGGCGGACTGTGTTCATGCGGTGTGTATGTCAACGTATATAACACATGTACGGCATACATCCACCAGAAGGAATGAACAACTGAGCGAGGGAGAGATAATATTGGTTAATGTGTTAGGATTCAGAGGCCAAAGGTCTAGTGTGTGCAATTACAGTTATTCCGTGTATACGGGCCCCTTCTGATACGTCTGGACTGCAGCTGATTGATATTCATAAGCACCATAACACTATTCTTAAAAGTTGGCTTAAGAGAGACTTTTATCTACTAAGATGGAGAGTTTGTCTCGAGTCATCTATCCAGCCATTCACTGGACATACATCGACACACCGTAAGGACCCACAGTGACACGGTTGTCACAGACACTTTAAATATTCTGGAAAGTTCCTCATACAGTTTTATCCTTGATTTGAACTCTTGAAGTCCCTAAGTGAGGTCATGTGACAGTGAGCTAATTTGGGCACCAATGACATCACTTCCAAAATGGCTGCCTGGATGGTCAGCACATTTGGCAGAACTAGCTAATTTCAAAAAGCTTGTTTTTGTAGCTAAAGGTAAGTTTCAACACATTGACCGATGCTAATGCTTTGATAACATGTCCTACGTTGCATCTTAACTGGTCGAACCATGTTTCTCAAACTCATTTATATAAAAAGTTATGAAAATATCGTTCAGACCAATGTGATGTATATGTCACAATAAGAAAAATTGTATTGAGGTGCAATTGATTTAGCTGACACGTGTCAAACTCAAGGCCCGCGGGCCGAATCCGGCCCGCCACGTCATTTTATGTGGCCCGCGAATCCGCCAGCAAAAACAAAACAAAAACTATTTATTTTTTTTTTTTTTGTAAAAATAATTAAAAGTTAGACTTGGAAATAAAAGTATCCCCATGTTCGAAATAATGAGATAGAAAGTTGAAATTATGAGATAGCATGTTGTCTGTGTACCGACATTAAAACTATCACAACAGGTGGACAGGAGAGGCAACAGCCCGAAAAGAGGATTGAAAAAGATCGACAAATAATCCCAAAATGTCCACAAAGAGAAAAATTGATGCAGAGGGAAGAAAATGTAATGAAAGATGGGAAAGCGAATACATGTTTGTGCTTCAAGGAGAAAAACGGGTCTGTCTTCTGTGTTATGAGGCGTGTCGGTGATGAAGGAATACAATTCACGTCGGCATTTTGACACCAAACACGGAGCTAAATTTAGCCCCAAGAAAAACATCAAATTGTCCAAGAATTAAAAGGCAGACTGCAATCACAGCAGAATATATTTACACAAGCTACAGCCCGGTGCATGCTAAAGGTATGTGAGCAGTGCTCCGACCAGATACAGACTTTTACAAATGTCAGTTTGTGAAGAAACACCATCGCAGACCGAGTTCATGAACTAGCAGCAATCTAACAACACAGCTAGCTAAGAGACGAGCAGGTACTTGTATTTTGAATTATCTGTTGATGAAAGCACAGACAACACGGATACAGAACATCTATCCATGTTTATCAGACCTGACTCTCAGTGAGCAGCTCTTGGATGTAGCTGCCATACACAGGACGACGACAGGGAGGAACATTACTGATGCAGAGAGGTGACACAAACAGCTTTGAACACAGTTAATGTCATAACTTGTGTTTGATATTTGTCTTTGTTATTCTCTTTAATAGTTTGATCTTTGATAGAGTCATGTGGGTTTTTAACCCTCAATTAAAATTATTTATGTTATAATAACAGATGTGCTTAAATATCATTTTACATTTATATAACTGCATGTACAATATTTGTACACTTGAATAAACAATAATCAAATGCAGAGAGAGTTATTAAACAATATGTTAGGGAGAAGTTAGATATACAGTCTTACAGTTACAACCGGCCCTTTGAGGGCGACCGTGACGCTGATGTGGCCCACAGTGAAGATGAGTTTGACACCCCTGCTTTAGCTGATTCAGTTGTTTTTAGTTTAAATATGTTTAATCTAATAAATTATCAGTAACATGTATTTTGAAATAATTTTTTCATATCAGTAAATAAAACACACACAAACTAGATTTAACTCTCCTACTTTGGTCCTATTTCAAAGTAATTTAATTATTTGTTTTGCAGTATGGATTAGAAGGAACGATACCGTGTTCAGGATGCACTGAAGATCATCCAAGGAGAAGACATTTTGTGTCTTGTAAAACAAATCTGAAAAATGTTGTTTGGTTGAACCTAACCATAAATGTTATAATTTGTGTTGTGGAAATGCAAATAGAAAGGCACAACTTTGTTATTAAGCAGGAAAAGGCCAAGTTGATCGATGAGGAAAACATTTATATGTAAACGCCCAAAGTGACATATACAGTATGCAACATTTCAGATCTTCGGCTCTAGGGGGTAGTATTAAGAACATGTTTTCAGAAATGTGTTCCATGTGGTCCATTTAGTCTGTTTTATATCTCCTATCATTTTCCTTTAAGGAAAAATGGGTTTGGGTTTTTATGAATCAAGATAATTTCAACTTTATATGGAACAATAAGTATCACCATCTAAGGAGAAGTTCTATTGTGAAGTCTGTTGAGGAATGAATGAATGAATGAATTTTATTTATATAGCGCTTTTCACAGACAATAGTATCACAAAGTGCTAAACAGAGCAGACATTTAAAAGTATAAAAAACACAATGTGACCCTAGGGTCAATAAATTATATACACAGAGAAAAGTAAAAAATAAAAAATAAAATAAAAAATTATAAAAAATAAAATAAAAATGTAAAACATATTTTAAGAGCAGGTCTAGGACATGGGATTACTTTTACACAAACGCCAGCCTAAACAGGTGGGTTTTGAGCTGGCTTTTAAAAGTATCCACAGTATCTGCGAGGCGCAGAGTTGCAGGCAGAGCATTTCAGAGCCTCGGGGCCACTGCCTCAAAGGCAGTGGCTGTGGAAGGTAGTGGTAATGCAATAGACCTTGATGTATGATCAAAGTGAAACGGTTTCAGAATGTCGTTAGACAAGGCAATTTAAATGAAGATGTGACTGTGATATTCCTAAGCATTACATTACATTACATTACAGTCATTTAGCAGACGCTTTTATTCAAAGCGACTTACAATTCAGATTCTATCACATTTCTACACCGTCGGCACATCTACGGGAGCAATTAAGCAGTTAAAATGTCTGCTTTTCATCAACCAGTCCTTTACTGAAAACTGATATATAAGCATAACTTTACCCCACACACACCCCGTATATGGAATAATAGAAGCATATTAATCAAAGGAAAATCTTTTGGTGTCTGGTCTGTTATACATTTATTAGATAATCGTGTTCATTTCAGTAATTTCATATTTTAGATAATAACTATTTACTGCTCTGGTCCACTTCCACCTAAGGCTAAAGAAATTAACTTTAAAGTGATGAACAAGATTCAGCTTGTATTGACTTCTTACATCAAATGTTTAACTTAGATTTGAATATTTGTACTTTGTACTCAGACATTGAAACCCTAGAACTTCGTTTTTTCTCTTGCAGATTAAGGATCTGTTGGGATGCTTTAAATATTCGATGACTTATAACTTTCAAGTATTCAGATTCTAACATTTGAAAATATAAAGTTTGGTCTCCAATTGGAGGACAGGAAAACAGAGTTTGGTCATAACAATTCAATTATGTTGGCAAAATATTTTTGAGTTCACATTTTATTTCCTCTTTGCATGTTATTGTCTTTGCTTGCTTGGTTGTTTTATTATTGTTTATTTATAACTGTATTCTCTTGAATATGATATAATAAAAATAAAATAAATAATACTGACAATAAGCACTAGTTTTGAACATCTTTAAAGTGTTGGATTTTCATACCATACCAGAAAGTAGAGTATAAGAGATTACAACTGTTATGTTTTTCCATCTTTTACTCGAGTGAAAACAAAACTACTGTGGATGTCACAATAGTAGTACTACTACTAATAATAATAACAATAATCAATATTACACTAATAATATTATTAATAATAATGTTAGAACAATAATAACATACATAAATAAGTCAACTTTAAAAATGTAGAATATTAGGTAATATTTCTGGAAGCCAGACTTTTGCTTTCTCAAATTAAAGGCCTTTAATTTAAGATCACAACAAAAAACACCATCTGAATATATTCAACCAAATGTTTGAAAATAGAAAAGAAAATGACTGAAGAGTACCTTGATTAAATGTTTTTTTCTATTTGCTTAGAGTCCCAAAAAAGATCAGACACCAGTGAACCCTTTGATATTACAGGTCACATCATATAACCCGCTGAATATAGATATATATTGATGAGTGCAGCTTAGAGATTTAAATGAACATCAGGTGTAATGTGTTATACTAGTGCAGTATGCTATCATAATGAAACATGTGTGTCTGCTTGTACGTGGACGTCTGCAAGTTATCTATCACATCCTGCATCCTGAGATCTTCCAATGTATCGTTCCTAGTTGTAACAATGTCCAGATTGTTCCTATAGTCTTCGGAATGACCTGTCTGAGGAGATCAGGGCAGCAAACTCCGTCCAAACTTTGAAATCCCTTTTTTTAGAGTTACTTTAAAACGTTTTTTTCATGTTTTATGACATTTTAGTATGTGATACTGTGTGTTTACTTTTGGGCATTTAGTTCATTTGATCGTCTTTGTGTTGTGTAAAGCACTTTGTAACTGTGTTTTAAAAAGGTGCTTAATAAAGTGTATTATTATTATTGTTATTATTATTATCATTGTTATTCTTGTTATTGTTGGTGTTTATTTGCATGTGTGATTTTTAAGCTTTAAGTTTTTATTTACTCTAAATTCCATCCAAGTCACATTTCTTTTAATAAATATTTTGAACAGTCTTTTTTTAAAGATAGTTTTCAGAGTAAGTACTTGTCTTTTGTTCCCATATTCAATGTATTTATATCACCATATCAATTCGCCCCAATAATTCCTTCTGTCCTTCTATCCCTTTCTCTGTGTTGGTGTCAGTGGTCAGGGTTGAAGTCCAGGGGCAGGGTCAAAGGTTAAAAGCATTGGTCCATGTTTGTCTAGTTGTATTGTCATGGCCTTGGTCCATCTGACCTCCAATGTGCTGCGTTCAGATAAGGGTGAAACTATCCCATATGCACGGGCATGTGTATGTGTGTGGCTGCATACATACGAATGGAGCCACATAACTGTCTGAGTTCTGTTAGCACATCAAAGGCACAAGTAGAAAGAAAAGAAAAGAAAAAGAAAAGAAGTGAAACTGTTATCCAGCCATTGAGGGTCTTTAATGGACTGTGGATACTGGTCTCTGGTGAGGGGACTTGTCTGCTCTGTCGGAGGGGCTAACTCTGGTTGTAAAACCTGAGGTGGGTATTTCCTTTTCAGAGATCCTTTGAAGAGGAACAAAGGGCTGAGCCTGTCATGGAGATTACCGTGTTAGGCCATGGCCGGCCTCGCCCACCCAGGATGGCTGCAGACTGGACGGAGCTGTGGTATTGGTGGCAACATCCACCCGTTGCTCGCCTGCAGACTGGGGAAAGATCCACATTAAGGGTGTTTACACAGCATCCCTGTCTATGGCTTAGATCAATTTTGGATTGTTCATGTTCCATGTTAAAAGAGGTTAAAAAAAAATTCAGACAGCAATAAAAGGAGATGTCCAAAGGCAAAAACCAAGAACACAAGACTCGAGCTAGCAATGTTCATTACATCACACAATACTGAATGTGTTGGAAAGAACAAAGCATTTACTAATTGGACCGGAGATGAAAATTGAAATTCACCAAAAGAGGACAGGATTAACCAATTGGGACAAGACCTTGCTGACTAACTTCCATGGCAATCTATCTGCGAGTTAGTTATTGAGATATTAATAAGCAACGATAACATTTCGACCTGATGGTGGCACTAAAAGAAAGGCAGTTGTCTCGGCTGGTGTGAGCTGGACGACAGGAATAGGACCTAAATGCAGACAATGCCGACACACTGATTCAGTTCAGGGATTTACCGTTAAAGTTGGAGGCACACACTGTAAGCTCAGTGAGGCAGACAAGGGTCGAAACCACAAATGCATGAGTATGGGGCAAGAGAGAGGCGACTGAAGGGAATGAACAAATAGAAAACTGAGGCAGACAGTCAGAGCATAACCAAAATAATATGATTCATCCTCTGGGGATTGAGTCAACGCAACGCAACAAAATAAAAAAAGGCATGAAACATGTTTTTTTCTTATCGGGTGGTTCTATCAGCTGGACAACATTGTCCGTCTGTATCTTACAAAAAATTATTCATATGACAATTTCCCATTTAATTGGTAAGGATTTGATTGGTTTAAGCGATAAACTTGGTTGGGGAAAGATCATGGTTATGGCTAAATTAATGTTAGTTGTTGGAAAGAAATAGAAAATATTGCCCATACTGAACAATTCCACATTTGTCGACTGACGTGACGACAACGTCCTGTGTGTGGTGGGCACACAGGACGTTTATGTAGCCCACAGGACGTTTATGGGCCTTTATGTAGCAAAGTGGAAAGTAAGGGTGTGGTGAATAGGTCTGTGGTGAGTCTGACTTTCATGCAGGAAACCAGAGTTCATGTCTGCATTCATTGTTCCGTAACCACGATCTTTACCTAAGATGAACAATATTGTTGTTCGCTTGCACAGACATCATAGGAGGAATCATAAGAGGAATTTGAAAAATGCAGGGTTTTGTTTATATCGATGCTCTTGCAATAGGGGCAGACTACTTCCTGCGTTGTTCCTGAACGTTGGCATTGGATGTAAACTGTGAAGTGTAGAATCGTCCATGTCTAAGTCACATGCTTTGTTGACTCATCCATCCACCCTGTGGAAGAGGTCCACCATGGGAGGTTGTGTGGAGCTAGTGTTTCCATGTCAGGCCATATCCACACTAGTCTGTGTCTCGTTGGATGCAGAGTTGTCAAATAGAACCGATCTCCGTCCACACGGGAGTTTTCAGCATTTTTGGAGCATCCACACGGAAGGCTTCGAAGGCGGACAGCACGTGACCATTAACGTACACTGGGCATGCGCGTGATGGTGTAAACAGGAAGTGGATTGCTTGCTTAGTTTAAAAAAAATATGACAGAGTAATAAAGTAGTCTTTAATAATGAAAGGTTGTATTTGATACTTAAGATCTTCCTCTATAATCTCAAACAGACACAGTTCGTGGAAAGTTTTATTTTTCAGACGTAGTTACAGCGCTGCGGGTCTGTCTGTCTATATATATATATATCTCTCTCTCTCACATCAACTTTACTTTAAAATCAACACTTACACGAAAACGTTTACTCGATTATGGTCCATAAATGTGGTCAACACACGTCGATCACTCGCTTCCATGTGTTGTTGTCGTGGGGGCTGATGAATGTAGCCTTAGCTCCGCCATTGGGGTATTCCTTCATGAGATACGGCATCAGGGGATAAGCTGGGTCACCCAGCAGAAAAAACCGGGGCATCATCTTCGCCCTCTATCAATTCTTTAGGGCATTTGCTCCATCTTTTAGGGCACAACATCATGTAACAGGTCCGACTCGCTAGCTTCTAAGCTAATTTTAACATTACCGCCAATGGGGAAATGCTAACCGCGATTAGCATTAGCGAATATAATATATCTTCGTACATATTTTCATGCTCCATAAAGAAATACTTGCAGACTAAGGTCTCTCAAGGCTTCCAAACGGAAGAAATAAAACGAATCAGCGTCGATCACTCGTCTCTCACTCGTCTCTCACTCGTCTCTCACTCGTTTGCTCTGTGTTGTCTGTTTGTAGCTGTAGCTCTGAATAGCATTTATTGCTAACTGTAGCTTCAGACAGCCGCTCCGTGGGGGCTGATCGCCGATGGTCAAGCAGCTCGCTCATCGCTCGAAGAACAGCTCGCCTCCTCCGCATGTAGGCATTAGCAGCATTGTAAAATGACGAATTTAACTCCACAATAGCTGCTACTACAGACAACAAAGCAAGCAAGGCTTGCCATTCGTTATCCATGTTGAAATTAATCGCTGCTGGTCGCCGGCTGTTTGTTTTCTTCCGGGTACGGGTCACGTGATAGTGAGTGTGACGAATCAGGGACGGAGAAGTCATGGCTGGTAATAACCAATCCAGTAGCGAGCACGGGTGTGGGCCCATTTTTTCTAACAGACATCCGTATCCGACGTCTACACTGAACCAAAACCCCGGAGTTCTCAAATACCTCCAACCTCGGCGGAGTTTTCAGGTTCCTCCATTTAGGGCGCTCCAAAACTCCGGCGTGGTGTGGCTGCTCAGTGTAAACGTAGCAAAACTGGACTAGTGTGGATATGTCCTCAGAGGAAACATGAACAGGGTTTAAACATTTCCTTTTGAGGACGGTCTCAGTGTTGCGTAATGTGAATAAAATATACATTCAATGTTACTTGTATGCTTATACGCGGATATGTGAGTTCTAGTAGAAGAAGGTTAAAAACTCCAGACGGGGCATTCATAGCGCTCGTTTGAACACAGTGAGAAGTATTAGAACTCTGAAGGATAGCTTTTGCCCCAGATAAATGTCACATAGTCTCACAGAGAACCAGTTTCAGCTGCCTGCGCCGCCTTAGAGATAGAGAGGCGTCCCGCTTATCAAGTCGGCCGGACATAACAATATGGAGTTACATCAACAGCCCTGAAGAAGCAGCGAAGGAGGATCCATCGTGAGCCAGCCAACGGGCCCTCTGACTGCTAATAACAGAGCCGCCCCTACTTTATATTCCACCAATAGACTGCTGAAAGAAGAACCTATATTATGTTATGCGCAATGATGTTTACGTGCCTTTTCCTGCTTTTCCTGTCTTTTGTACATTTTCCCTGCTCACTCAGAGTAGAGATTAGGCCACGTGCACGTAAAACTGCTGGGCATAATACTTCTGTCATAAATAAACCTTATTGCTTGAATTGAGCTAAACGCCTCGACCTCAGTCTGTCCACCGAGTTTTCTCCACAACAGTAACGGAAGGTTCTGGTGGCATTACATCAAAGTTCAAATTCATATGAAATCATCTTCTGAGATAATGTCTTTTTTAACATGTTTTCAATTATTTTATTATAATTTCTATTTGCTCAGTCTTCCCTTTCTCTTCTGTCTCTTCCTTATCAGTTATAAATATACAAACACTCATACACACATAGGCTTTATGAAAGCTTATTATCATTATCATGATAATTCACATTATTATTATTATTCATGTTATTATTATTGTTGTTGTATTTTTTTAAATTGATCTATCTGTTTTTAATTCAAGTTTTATATTAGTGTATTATGTTTTGTCTAGAGGAGTGAAATATGTGTGAGAGGATGTCAGTATGCAAGTTGGCAAGATGAGAATGTGTCCATCTTGCTGCTTGTCTCATGGAAATTTAAGATGTGTGGAAATGTCCTGAGTGGGGAATGCAGATGATAAAATGTCTGTGACAGTTTTATTGTGATCCAGGAGCATCCTTAGCCAAGACATCAGTCAGCCCAACTCGACAGGCCCTCACAGCTGCTGTTATTTAGACGACAATTCACGACCACCGCACCGCCGGGGACATTTGATATGACTGGCAGGGTTGCTGTGTGGGGGTTTAGATGAACATAAATAACTGAGCTTAATGAGGCCTACGATTTTAATATCTCCAGGCTTTAAACGTCACATCTGTGCAGCCATAGTGGGCCTGAAACAACACAGCCTGGTTTATCTGCAACATGCAGAACAGTACATGATCTGACCGAAGTTACAGCGGGCACCCTGTTGGACTACATTGAGAGGCTGGCTGAGGGTCAGACCCTGCTTAAGGTGTCAGTCTGTTTCCCTGCAACTGAGTCTTGTTGTTTCCATGAATAAATCATTTCCAGAATATTCTGTCTGATACGGTGGTCAGTGATACTGGAGCCCCACAGGGAACTGTTCTGTCTCCCTTCCTGTTCACCTTGTACACCACTGACTTCCAGTACAACTCTGTGTCATGCCATCTGCAGAAGTTCTCTGATGACTCTGCAGTGGTCGGGTGTGTAAGGGACGGACGGGAGGAGGAGCACAGGGCAGTAGTGGATGACTCTGTAGAGTGGGCCGGTAGAAATCACCTGCGTCTGAACGTGGCCAAGACCAGAGAGATGGTGGTCGACTTCAGGAGGAAGACGACGACTCCACAACCGCTGAGAGTTCTGGGAGAGGATGTGGACATGGTGGAGGAGTACAAGTACCTGGATGTCTCCATCGACAGCAGACTGAACTGGAAGAACAACATCAACGCTGTGTACAAGAAGGGGAGGGGTCGACTCTCTTTCTTGAGGAAACTTCGATCCTTCAACGTGTGCAGCAAGATGTTGGAGATGTTCTACCGGTCTGTAGACGATGGCGTCGTCCACCCCCACATGAGGCTGGTATGCAAATTGCAGAGGGTCCAGTGATGATTTCACCTGGCCAGTCGTAACAGAGAGGGGGGAGGGGGTGATCATGGTGTCAGTGGTGGAAGAGCCGTCTGATGTTGAGGGCTCTGTGTCCATGCAGCTCACCATGGGCTACAGAGGGGGGAGGGGGGGAGGCAGCCGAGGTGTTTGTGAGGTGATGAGTGAGGAGGAGACAGATGAGGGCTCTGAGCTAAACCTATTGAAGAAAGAGTTTAGCTCGTTGGCCCTCTCCAGGGAGCCCCCTGGTTGTGTCCCTCCAACCTTGAAGCCAGTAATCTGCTTCATCCCGGTCCACACCTCCCTCACGTTGTTCTGCTGGAGTTTGGCCTCCAGCTTCCTCCTGTAGGAGTCCTTGCACTCCCTGAGCTTCAGCTTCAGGTCGCGCTGAACTCTCCTGAGCTCGTCCCTGTCCCCAGACCTGAAAGCTGCTTTCTTCTTATTAAGAATATCTTTCAGGTCACTGGTGATCCATGGCTTGTTCTTGGGGAAGCAGCGTACAGTCCGGGATGGTATGGTGGTTTGTTACAGAATTTAATATTTTCTGTGATACAGTCCGTCATGCTGTTGAGGTCCTCCCCATGTGGTCCACACAGCACATCCCAATCCGTTGACTCAAAGCAGTCCTGCAGGGCGTC
The DNA here is from genome assembly GCA_028022725.1 of Lycodopsis pacificus. Lineage (NCBI taxonomy): Eukaryota > Metazoa > Chordata > Actinopteri > Perciformes > Zoarcidae > Lycodopsis > Lycodopsis pacificus. The sequence goes on from CM051695.1 coordinate 664,304, forward strand.
ATTAGCCTCCTGAGACCACCTCCTCACAGTCCTGGTGGTCACAGGCATCCTCTGCACCAGAGGAACATACTTGGTTGTTAACAGGATCAAGTTGGGATCAAATCTGCCAAGGGGGGGAAGGGCAGTGGCACTGTATGCATCCATTGCATTAGCGTAGGTCCAGAGTTTTATTGTTCCGAGTGGGGCAGTCAACATACTGTTGAAAAGTCAGCAGGGCTTTATCCAGAGTGGTGTGGTTAAAGTCTCCAGTAATAGCCAAAAACGCACCAGCATGTTGACTCAGCAGTCCAGACACAGTGGAGTGGATGGTGTCCACTGCTTTCTCAGCGTCAGCTGATGGGGGGATGTCCACAGCCACAACAATGGCGGATGAGAACTCCCTCTGCAAATAATACGGATGCATCCCCATGGCTAACAGTTCAATGTCCGGGCTACAGAAGCGTTCCTTCACACACACGTGGCCGGAATTGCACCACCTCTCGTTCACAAACACAGCAATCCCGCCTCCTCTCTTCTTTCCGCTCTGTATAACGTCTCTGTCTGCCCGAACAGTCCTGAAGCCGGGAAGCGATGCACTGTGGTCCGGGAAATCCGCGTGCAGCCAAGTCTCCGTGAAACACACTATGCTGCACTCACGGAAGTCCCTCTCGGTCTTTACCAGCGCTCCGAGCTCGTCCGTCTTATTCACCAAAGACCTCACGTTCCCCAATAGTATCGCCGGTACCGAAGGTTTGTATTTCCTCCTCTTCGCCCTCCACTTAGTGCCAGACCTGCATCCCCAACGTCTTCTCCGTAGTTCCTCCGGGATCTCAGGCCTGGTGCCGGGCAGAAGACATACACAGGGAGCTGCAGCTCTCCCAGGCAGGCCGCTCCGTCTTACATGAATTCTCTGCATTTGACCCATCCCTATGTAGGTAACAGTGCGCTGCCCGGGGAGCAGTTGGGGGATTCGTGTCTTGCTCAGGAATACTGCGGCACAGAACATGGAGTAGCCAAGGATTGAAACGCCAACCTTGCGGACACTGGACGACCCTCTCTACCCCATGAGCCATGGTCGCCCCCCCTAATGTAAGTCAATGTCATCAGAAAAATCAAGCCACAAATGTTTGTAGTTGTGACTGAATTTTCAGCTCACCAAAGCAAGTCATCTTTACGTCATCAAAATAGATCTGTACCTTCATGCAACGGTATTAGTTGTAAAACAAAAATCAAAGCATGCCATGCTTCCTATGGCACAGTGATCATTTGAAACATCATGACTTCTTATGAGTTTATCCAAAACAAGTTGTGTTAAGAAGAGAATAGTCTGTGCATGTAAACACAGCACTGATACAATGACAGATGGCTGTGAGTCTGACAGCGTAGGAGACATGCAATCTCAACAGGCCTAGAATAGACACTCAGAGGCACTAAATTAGTGCCTCCTTCCTCCACCTGACCGTCCACACACCACATGTGTCAATCCCCTCACCCTCCGGCAACTCCTGCCCTCTGGTAACCAAAGGCCAGGGAGAAATAACCAAGGTGAAATATCAGCTTACGTTTCCCACTCCAACAGGACAAATATGAAAACTGGACATGTATTTGCCTCACCAGAATGTCAATCAATCAGAAACCAAAGCTCAAAGCAGAGCTTCAGTTTCGTGAGAGAAAACTAAAACAGGCTGAGGTTGAGAAATGGTGAAAAGAATAATGTGTGCAAACGGCGGAGGGGCGTGATCAGTAGAGTTGACCCAGAGACTAAATTAGACTGATGTGTCTGGATTTTAGAGAACAAACAGCAAAGAGTGAAACTAATGTTCAGAGTTTGATTGATGTTTTATTTCTTGGCTGCAGATGCTTTTATTATGAAGTTGTTCAAGTGTCTCTGAATTTGCAAGGGGGCTGCCAGCTGGGTTCAGCTACTTGGGTCTTTTAGGTATCATGTACTGTATGATAGTTTAGGCAGTAACAATCACATGGAACGGCATTATGTAATTAGGATACAAAGAAAAGATGTAATCAGATTACCAATACATTTGGTAAAAATGGGAAATACAATCAGGATTACAATTTTAAATGCATGCAAGTTTTCACAAAGCAGGATGTTTTGAACTTTCCACTTGAGTAAGATTATTCTTTCTGCCGAGAAGCATCCCATCGTAAAGGACACTTTGTAGGACATTATTGTAGAGCTTATTAAAATGTCTGGGTCACCAAACAGAATACAGGGCGAACCGGAAAAATGTGTAGGGCTTTACTGAATACTTCGAAGCTTTATTCATAACATTGAAATTCAAATTATTATTGTTCGGAACTTACACAAAACATTGTGTTTTGCTAAATTTATTGAGGAAAAATAAATATGTTGTCATTTCCAAAATTCACAACATTTTTTAATCTAATAAAATATTCTGAATCAGTCCATATTTATTGGCATTTAATCTTTCAAAACAGACATTATCACTGCGGTCAAAAACACAAAATGTGGCTAGCCCCTGTATTAGCAAGGCGGTCTAGCAGCGATCTAACATTAATTACTTTTATGTTACCACAATAACACAAAATAATATTGTTCCCATCTTTTAGGGTGATGACATCATGAAATATGACAACAGACATTCAAAGCTTCATGAAGCTTCAAAAAATGACACGGTACAGATCTAGAAATCTGCATAACAGAATCCATAAGTACTGCTGCAGCTCCAAGTTAAAATCCAGGAACACTAATGTTGCAAATGATTTGAGTCCGTGGATATTATATATATATTTTTGTAACCTTTTCACCTGTAGTTATTGTTGTTTGCATGACATCATAGTCAGATATGTAAGGTGAAAATGTAATACTATATTCACTTTCACTTTACAAATCTACTAAATCATCTTGTTACCCAAATACAAACCATTTCACAGCAGGGTTCATGTGGATCAGAGTCTCCATTATGTTGATTTGTTCAAAAAGTAATTCTGCTTCATGTTTCTCCACATCGCTGCCTGTAACACTCTGTAAGACATTCACGGCCGACTCTCTGAGTGGCAAATAGACGAGAAATTGTCAGTGACAGTGGCAGCGTGGATGTCAAGCAACTGAGGAGAGGTAGTTATGAGTGTGAGGACTGCAGTTGATTGTTGAAGGGCAGCGACGGCGTGGCAGCCCGTCCCGATGCTCTGTGAGCGGTAGATAAGTGAGGTGTCAATGACAGAGTAATGGCTCTATCCACAGCCAAGAATTTTCCAAGTTCGTCACCCAAAAAAGGAGCAGCAAGCAGGGCCGACCACTTCAGTGTCAGCCTCCACACACGCTCACACTCACACACAGCTATGTAGTCCAAGCTAGCAGAGAGGGCAACGACTCCTGGAGTGTGTGAATTTTCCTCCATTTCTTTATTTACTCTGAAAGTTATCATGGTTTAAATATTTATTTCGCACCCAAACTGCATGCGTGCCATGCTTGTCCAGCGTTACCACATATTCATGTATGTGGATATGCTTATTATTTTAAAATGCAACAGGTGTATAAGTGTACACTTGGACATTTGTGTGTGTTTGTGGGTCGATCCAAATGACTCCTGGCACCTAACCCCTCCACCGTCCCAGCAATGCAGACAGGCGGTCTAAAGGCGGCCCTCTGTCCCGTGTGAGAGGGCCAGCTCCCCACAATGACCTATTTGACACTGCCCGGACCCCAGCAAGCATCCGGCCAAAAGTCACTTTTTACAGCTTGCAGGAGCACGACCCCACTGAGCGATTCACAGAAGTAATCTCAAGCTCCCACATTTCTCTGCAAGTACTAGATAGAGTGACACGACATTTAGAAAATGTGCATGTGTGAAATGTGTGTCGTATTGTAGCTGTATATTAGCATGACTTAAGTAGTGTTTCAGCATTACTGTGAACATCATCACCACCACTCCATATGGACAGGTAGCCGCTGCTCCGTGGTGTGTTAGTTCATGTGTTGGTCAGGTGAAAAAGGAAGAGGAAGTCCTTTTAGATAACCAATGAATCATAAACATATTTTGGTTTCCATTTGCATTATGTGTTGAGTCTTAATATATATGTACAAATGATTAATAAAAGATCATAATATGAGAAATTCGATGTACTCTTAAAAGCATTTTTATAAAATAACAGTTGTATTTTTGTTCGTGACAACAGTGAGAAATTCAGTGAGAGACAGGGACTTGACATCCAGCACAGGCCCCCAGTCAACTGAACTCAGGAGGTTGCAGGGACATGGTTGTGTCCCAATTACTCGGCCGTCGGAAGCGTCCCATGTAATTCGATTTTAATTGAATTATACAGTAGCCAAAAGAGCTCAAAACGCTGCAACTTATGAAAACACAAGTACGTAAGTAAGTAAGTAAGATTTATTTATAAAGCGCTTTTCACAGACATTAATCACAAAGTGCTTAACGGGAGCAGAATTAAAAGCATAAATAACACAAAGTGACCATATAAGGGCCAACAGTTTACATTTAAGAAGACACAAAAAACAGAAAGCACACAATTAAAACATGGCTTAAAAGCAGGCCTAGGACATGAGTTTTAAACAAACGGCAGTCTAAACAGATGTGTCTTGAGCTGATTTTGGAATGAAGAGCCATTTTGTTGTTGTGAAAGTGTAGAAAGTGGTGGAACTCTGATTATGTGAGAAATAAAATGCCTATATTGGAAACTGGACTTCGTTATTCATGGCACGCGTCAGAACAAACATTTCAGCAACCGTAGTGACTTTTAATTGGGAAGCAACGGTCACTACAATAAGTCAAAAACTGCTTCATTGAGGAGAGCGTGGGAGCTCTGCTGGCGTTTGACTGCTTTCCGGGACCAGCTGAGGAGGACAAAGGAGCAACACGAAATGGACACTGAAATAGCAGCAACTACAGCAAAACTAGCAGTATTGAATGCCTCGTGTCATGGCAGTGTTTCAAATGCACATTCGGATGGAATAGAATCCTATTTCAAAAAAGGAGCAAAACTCAATCCTCATGCTGAACAATACAACCCACTGCAAAAAGAATCATCTCGGCAGAAATATTCATGGCTGCCAACACTAAGGCAACAGTGGAAAAACTAATGGAAGCGGACAAATATGAATATAAAAGTGCGACTATGCAGACAAACTTCAAGTGGCAAACTTCTGAGCAAAATAAATCACATCAATCAGATATAAATCCTGGTGGTCAGCAAGCAACACAATCCCAAGGCAATCCTCAAGTACCTGGAGATCTCTACAGTTACAAAGACAACATTAAGTAACAGCACTCCTTATACAGACACAGAACTCTGAGTTTCTACCACACAGAGAAATACCTATTTTCGATGCGGATCCAATCTTTGGCAACATTCAAGACACTCAAGGTGGTGTAAATAAAGGAGGCAACAAGGCCAAGTTAGAGCAAAACTCGCAGTTCAAAAGAAACAGGTTTGCAACCGCTGTCCTTATGTCGACTGAACCAGCTGTGAATGCAATCAAGAAAAGCATTCAGACTCAAACGCAAAGTATGTCACCTACAATTTCAAATGTTGGTTCCTGTTTGTATTGTATGCACGGACACGCATTTGAGCATTGTCCACAATTGCTAAAAAGAACGCACGGGAAAAATTTGACTTTCTGAAAGAGAAAAAGAGTTTGCTTTGGTTGCCTGCGCATAGGACACATAAGCAAGGATTGCAATAAACGCATATCTTGCAAGGTTTGCAACCAAAGTCATCCCAGCATTCTTCACATTGAGAAAAGGTAAGAAGCAAAGGTGAAGATAAGCCAAAGCAACTGTCGGTGAGTGGCACGGCTGTCTCTACTTGTGGTCATACAGGGGCCGGGGGCAGTAACGGCATCCTTTCAATCTTACCTGTCAATGTTAAGTGTACAAAGGGAAACAAAATCGTACAAACTTATGCATTTCTGAATCCAGGAAGTACTGACACTTTCTGTTCTGAAAGTCTAATGGAAAGGCTGAACATCAAAGGAATTAAGACGAAGATTAATCTACGTATAATGGGTCACAGTACTACTGTTCCAAGTTGTATTGCCAAAGGTTTGGAAATCTCTGAATTTGCTGACAAGCAGTTTTTTGAGCTTCCTAGTATGTTCACTCAGAAGGAAATGCCCGTGTTGTTGTGGAGAAAACTCGGTGGACAGACTGAGGTCGAGGCAATTAGCTCAATTCAAGCAATAAGGTTTATTTATGACAGAAGTATTACGCCCAGCAGTCAAATCGTGCACGAGGCCTAATCTCTGCTCTGAGTGAGCAGGGAAAATGTACAAAAGACAGGAAAAGCAGGAAAAGGCACATAAACATCATTGCGCATAACATTATATAGTGGAATATAAAGTAGGGGCGGCTTTGTCTTTAGATATCAAAGGGCCCGAAGGAGCACTGAGCATCATCACTCACACTGGCTCACGATTGGTCCTCCATCGCTGCATCATCAGGAATGTGTGCATGTTATTAGCACTTGAGGAGTCGAAAGGGTGCAATTCTGAGCTAAGCAGAAGTCTCTGTGTGAATAGATGAGGGAGTTCTTCTCTGATTCGGAGTATTTGACCTTCTTACTGTGACCTCACAACTCCGCAATATAAGCATACAAGTAAAGCGTATATTATTTTACACAACAGTGTCGACAAACAATATCATTCCTGAAGAAGAGTTGTCTAAGTGGTGTTGGGATCAATAGGGGGCGTGTTTGAGTTATCAGCTTTTAAGAAACTGAATTCTTGACATCAATAGAATTATTAATGTGAATAACAATTATTAATGATTATTAATAATAACGGGGCACCACCCTGCGAACAGGGACCGATAACCAAACGATAAAACTAAGTCTCATAATTAGTAGTCACTCATCAGTGACAGTGAAGGTTTAAGTTCGAGCACAGACTACTACATACAAGCTTATTACATACATATGCACCATTAATCACAGACGACTGCTCTTTAAAGTACAATAGAGTTTATTAAATTAAAATAATAAAAGATCAGATCAATTACCATCACAATCAACAAACGCCATCATACAATTTTATGTGCCTAATATCTAAAGAAATGAATGAAATGGGGAGGAGGGTATGTATATAAGTATGTGTGTATGTGCGTGTGTGTCTGTGTATAAAAGGAAGGGGGGTGGGGGCCCTTAACACTCACAGTCAAAGACTACAAAGATGGCCGCTAGCCAAACTAGCAGAAGGGGGGTGAGACGGTGGGTTAGAAGGGGGAGGGCTTAGAGTACTACCGTTGAACACCACTAGATGGCCTAGTCGAGTGACTTGGGCAAAACAGCGGATGAGGGCGGGGGGGGGGGGGGGTAGCTGTGTGTGAGCACGTGGGGCCACGTGCGTTGAGACAATGGGCGAGCGTTTCACCCGCCCTCAGCCGGAGCTTTATGTGTATGCAAGTTTATTAGAAAAACAAGAGGAACATGAAAGGCAGAGAGAGAGGAATCGTGAATCAACATAAATCAAACTTCTGCTGCGATGTCCTGAGGAGCATGGGTACGTTATTCTATCATGCATAAGCATACCGTTGTCGTCCTGAACTGTCGGCAGCTTATGCAGTGATGAACACGGCCCTCAGCTCACTCACAGAGCCGAGTTAATGAAGAGAGAAATATCACACAAAGTTGAATACAAATGAATGAAAATAATCCCAAAGAAAACAGTCAATGCAGTTAATACACAATACAAACGGAACTTCTCTGGTCCGTGATGTTTGTGTATTTACCTCCGTATAATGCGCCGGTGTCTTTAACACGAACAGAATACGGGAATGCACAGTGGAGCAGCGCTGAGGTCCGCTGGGTGTTGCGCAATACCTTGATATTACGCAATAGTAACGAAACACACAAAACACGGGAATATCAACATATAAATGAAATTAACCTGAATTAAACGTAAGTTAATTTAAGCTAAGCTAGCCCAGATGCACAAGAACCTTACTGGTAGACGCTTCTTTGCGGCGTGGAGAGTGTCCGCTGCGAATTGTGGCTCCTTTGTCCCGGAGGAAAAGAGTGGGGGCTGCTTTGCTGGGGGCACGGTGTTTACCGGCCCGGGTGCGGTCCTTTGGCGGCGCGACTCGCTCTGGAGCCCGCGCAGGTCCGATCAATCCTCGCTGCACAGAGGGTGATTTAACATCGGGTTTGAGACGACGTGTGGTCCGTGCGTCTCGCCGGAAATCGTCGGGAAGGAGCGAGTTTTTCAGCTGCTCCCTGCCGGACTGTGCACAAAAAGAAAACAACACGGGGAGGAATCGTGGAAGAGATTCGTCCCGGTGGAGTGAGAGGGCCAGACTCAGAAAAAGAACACTCAAAAGATGAAAGTAACAGTAAAGGACTTTGTAATAACTAAAAAGCTAATCAGTCAGTCCCCTGAAACGAGACTTCTGAAGGATCAAAGTTACCACAAATAATTTTCAAACTTCCTTACTGATGTCATTGGCAAAGGATATGCTGAAAAGGTGCCAGAGCATCAGTTGGAACGCACTGATGGAAACACTTGGTATCTCCCTCACCATGGTGTATACCATCCACAGAAAAGAAGCTTACGTGTTGTGTTTGATTGTGGAGCAGAATTTAAAGGAGTCTCTCTGAACAGTCAGCTTCTGCAACCTGGCAAGCTCTTTGTTAGGAGTTTTGTCACGGTTCAGGCAGGAACCTGTAGCAATCATGGCTGATGTGCAAGCAATGTTCCATCAAGAAAAAGTTGCAGAAGAACATTCAGACTTTTTGAGGTTTTTGTGGTGGCCAGAAGGGAGCCTGGAGCAAGAACCTGTACAGTACCGTATGACTGTCCATTTATTTGGACGTCAGCCACACACAAGACGTGGGATGATATCTATGATCAGTTCCGTCTATGATGCTTTGGGTTTCTTAGCCCCCTTTAGAATCCCAGCTAAGATGATTTTGCAAGACCTGTGTCGGTTGAAATGTGGTTGGGATGATCCAGTACCCCAATTATTTCAACAGAAATGGAAAAAATCTTTGGAAGATCTTGAAAGAGTGGAAACTTTCAAGGTCAGCAGATGCTTCAAACCAAAAGACTTTGGATACACAGCATCTGCTCAACTGCATCACTTCTCTGATGCCAGTGAAGATGCATATGGAACCGTTACATACATCAGGTTGCAAAACAACAAGAACAAAGTACATGTTGCTTTCATGCTTGGCAAAGCCAGGGTGTCTCCACTAATTCAAGTGACTATCCCTCACTTGGAACTGACAGCCGCTGCTCTTGCTGTTAAAGTGGACAAAAAGCTACAATCAGAGCTACAGCTTCCTTTGGAGAAGTCACAATTCTGGACCGACAGTACATCAGTACTAAAATACATCAAAAATGAGGACAAAAGGTTCCAAACATTCGTTGCAAACAGAATATCAACCATTAGAGAGGCATCTCACACTTCACAGTGGAGATACATTCCTACAGCACAAAATCCAGCAGATGACACCTCAAGAGGACTGAAAATTGAACATTTGGTTCAAAAGAGATGGATTGAAAGTCCAAAGTTTCTGTGGAAACCAGAGGATGAGTGGCCAGCGCACGTCTTGGATTTGGACATTGCTGAGGACCCGGAAGTTAAAAGGAACTTCACAGTAAATGCAATTGTCACTGAAGATGATTCACGTCCCACGCATAAACTGATTACTCACTTTTCTAGTTGGAAAAGACTGAAAGTTGCAGTAAGTTTGATTCTCATGCTGAAGATGAATTTGCTGACTTTAAGTAAGAAAAGGAAGCAGCTGATTTCTGCAAATGCCAGTGGCAATGAACGTCAAATAGTGGATGTCAATTTGGAGATGCAAAAATTCAAAGCCACATTAGGAGGACAAAGGTTGTCTGTAGATGACCTCTTCGAAGCTGAGACATTTATTATTCACCTCAGGCAATGGGAAAGATTCCACAATGAAATTGTTGCGCTAGCATCTGGGAAATCTAAAGTAAAAAAAGACAGCACCATCTACAAACTGAACCCAAGTCATGAAGGAGGTCTTTTGAGAGTTGGAGGAAGACTAAACAAAGCTTCCATGCCTGAAGAAAGAAAACACCTGCTCATTCTAGCCAAGAACCAACATATCTCGACTCTTATACTCCATCATATTCATGAACAACTGAGCCATGGTGGCAGAAATCATATACTCTCCAAGCTAAGGAAAAGGTATTGGATTACAAACGCCAATTCAGCAGTGAGAAAGGTAATAACGGAATGCTACTTCAGTAAGCGTCACAGAGGAAAGGTGGGGGAGCAGAAAATGGCAGATTTACCCTCTGAGAGAGGTGTTTCTGATCTCCCACCATTCACAAATGTTGGTGTGGATTATTTTGGTCCAATTGATGTGAAGAGAGGTCATATCATCTTAAAGCGCTATGGAGTACTTTTCACTTGCATGGCAAGTAGAGCAGTCCATCTGGAAGTTGCTTACTCGCTTGATACAGACACGTGTGTCAATGCGTTGAGAAGATTCATCTGCAGGAGAGGACACGTTTCTACGTTGCGATCAGACAACGGAACTAACTTTGTGGGAGCTGAAAGAGAACTCAGAGAAGCTCTAGCTTCATTAGATCACAGTAAAATACAAAGTACTATGGCATAGGAAGGCATTAGATGGAGTTTCAACCCTCCTGCTGGATCCCATCATGGTGGCGTGTGGGAACGGATCATACGTATGGTCAGGAGGATTTTAAGCACTGTTCTTCATCAGCAATGTTTGGATGATGAAGGATTTCACACTATGTTGTGTGAAGTGGAGGCCACACTGAATGATCGGCCTATTACACAGTTATCTGATAATCCTAATGACCTTGAGCCGTTGACGCCAAATCACATTCTCTTGATGATGAAAGGAAATCCAGTTTTGCCACCTGGACTCTTTGAAAAAAGGGATTGGTATATAAAAAGGAAATGGAGACAGACTCAGTATTTGGCTGATCTGTTTTGGAAAAGATGGACACAAGAATACGTACCATTGCTGCAAGAAAGGCAAAGATGGACCTGGAGATATCGTCGTTGTTGTTGATTCAACAGCACCTCGTGGATTCTGGATACTTGGAAAGATACTACAGACATTTCCTGATAGTGCGTTCTGTTCGTCTGCAAACCAAGACCAGCATAATTGAAAGACCAGTGACAAAGATTTGTCTGCTTTGTGAAGCAACTAAAGAATAATGGTGAAACATACTTTATCGGTTGTAGGATGTTTTTATGAAAATTACTGTTCTTGGGGTCTGGCGCCATCGGGTGACTGGCTGACCAATCTGACCTCCGATCTGATCCTCGCCCCCTTTAAGATGACCCCGCCTCCGGTCACCGCTCAAGCGGACTCTGTATTGGTCAACAAGCAGCCTCCCACTGTGCAGAGAGACCCGTTTAAAAGCGCCCGCTCATCGGACATCTTCCTTCTTCGCCCCGGGACTCCGTCCTGTACATCGAGAAGACACACCGGGGACCGATCGCCCCTACCCCCACTCAACTCAGTGCCCACGTATTGCTTTTTGCTGGCCGAAACCGACCACGTTTATTCTGAGTTACGGCCCTGAGCCCGCGAGAAATGCATCCGCGCTCCGCTTTTCTTTTTCGTGTACACGCTACGGGACCAGAACGAGAATACCTCATTCTTCACCGTTTCATTACCGGCAGATATGATTCGACACGTGTCCCTCCCGACGTTGATACTCCGGCCTATTCATCTGCAGTGAAAAAGCCTCTCGCAATAGCAACGCTGCCCCGTTGTGCTCAAACCACAACGCCTCACCTCAAGACTTTTTTTTCTTCCTCCCGACCAGCAACTCATTCATCAACGAATGAACACTCCCTTCGTCGCCAAGAAGCTTCTCACAGTAAGATTGATGGTGTCTGGGCATAAGTTAGCTTAAATTAACCTAAGTCTAATTCAGGTGTTTTGATATATATGTTATTATTCCCGTGTTTTGTCGTGTTTAAGTCATTGTTACAGTGTTGCTGAGTATTGCGCAATCGCTGACGGACCGCCGAGCCCGCAGCGTTTGTCCGCTTCCTGTTTGTTCTTTGTCCTCTGGGATTGTTTATTTCATTTGTACTGCCCTCTTTCCTCGAATCAATTCTGTGAGTGAAGTGTTGAACCGTGGTTATCAGCATAAGTGTCGTGAGTTCGCGAGGCGACATACGACCACTTATGTGAGGCCAGCGATACACACTTTCACTACAACGCGACCCCGCACGCAGAAACTCTGGTTCCTCTCTCTCTGCCCCTGTTATTTTCCTCTTGTTTTTCGATAACTTGCATACACATAAAGCTCCGGCTGAGGGCGGTTGAAACGCTCGTCTATTGTCTCGACGCACGTGGCCACACGTGCTCACACACAGCTACCCCCCCTTCTTCCGCCAGTTTGCCCCAGTCACTCGACTAGGCCATCTAGTGGTGGTTCAACGGTAGTATTTTAAGGCCTACCCCCCCCCCCCCAGTTTGTCTAAGTCCCTCGACTACGCCATCTGGTGGTGTTCAGCGGTAATACCTTAAGCCCTCTCCCTTCTAACCCACAGTCTCCACCCCTTCTGCTCGTTTGGCTAGCGGCCATCTTTGTAGTTTCTCGACTGTCAGTGTTAAGAACCCCCCCTTTCTTTTATACATAGACACACACACACACACACACCCACACCCACATACTTATATACACAACCCCCATTCCCCTTACTCATTTTATTCATTTGTTTTAGGTATTAGGCACATAAAACTGTATGGTGGCGTTTGTTGATTGTTATGGTAATTGATCTGATCATTTATTATTTTGATTTAATAAACTCTATTATATTTTAAGGAGCAGTTGTTTGTGATTACTTGTGCATATGTATGTAATAACACCTGGATGTGGTAGTCAGTGTACGTACTCCATCCTTCATTGTCATTTCGAATGCATAGTCGCACCCGACTATTGACATCACGAGTGACCACTAATTATGAGACTTAGTTTATTGTTTGGTTATTAGTCCCTGTTTACAGGGTGGTGCCCCGTTGTTATTAATAATCATTAATACTTGTTACTTACATTAATAATTCTATTGATGTCAGGAATTCAGTTTCTTCAAGCTAATAACTTAAACACGCCCCTCTGTTGATCCCAACATACTGGTGCCCCTGCGTGAGGCTACGTTATTCCAGTTATTGCGATATATATGCACATTAATCCATAATTAATTTTGAATTATTAATTATTATTCTTTTTCTGTTTTTGAATACTCCAAATTTCTGAAACGTATTTCCCAAAATAGGTAGACCTTGATATTCAAAATCTTTCCTTATTGTAATTTAATTTTTAATTCTAATTTAGATTTTTAATCTTAATTTTAATTGAATTTTAAATTTTTCCGAAATCCTATTTCGTTTCCTTTCAGGTTCAATTATTCGTTTCATTTCCTAAACTAACAGCCAGCTGTGTAGTAGATTTGATCGTTTATTTGTAAAACCTATACTTTGTTTACTTAATCCCTCAAAGAAATTACACACAGCTGTCATAGGCCAAAAGCGCTAAACCACGTTAGCATTTTGTACCTTTGGTTGCCAAGCAGTAGTGATGTCTCAGAGTAGTACAGTAGAAATTGTAAGTCACAGAACTAGACATTTCACTGTGCTCCTGCATTAACCGCAAACACTAACAGTTTCTTAATAACCGTAAGGAATCAATAACCACTAGGAGTCGCGCTTATTAAAAAGAGAATGAGTGAATCCAAAGACTCCCTTCCTGGAGCTGTAGCCCCAGAAGACGCCGCAGCGCAGTGGCCAGACTCCTCAAGGTCACACAAGATGACAGAGAGCAGTTCAGTAAATACGACACCAACACGTGTCAGGAGCAATTAGAGGAGTTAGTGGAGTATGTAAACGACCCAGAAGGTAAGCCAAAACGCCTGATTCAAACCGTGATTGGACAAATCTTTTTCGCCTACCATCAGAAAATGCAGCTGCAAGCTGTCGCACATCGCGACGAATGCGACACGCTGCGCCAAGCGATGGGTGAGATCCAGTTGAAGGTTAGGCAGGACGAAACCGACAATCGAGCGCTTCATAACGCCCGCCCTACATTTCAGTCGGACGGGCTCTCCATCCAACAGGGAGAGAGACCCTCCATACACCTCAAGGTTGCGACACAACCGCTCCCCCTCCCCCTTGCGGGGGGAGGCTAATCGCCCTGATCACACTCACGGTGAAGTAATAGACTCAGATGACTCAGACGGCTCACACTCCCGGAAACGGCCACTCCCGACTTCACACCTCCCCGTTCCCTGACCTTCTTGGGTGACCTGGTCCGCAAAGGCACGGCCCGTCGTATCTACATCTCAGTCACACTGGGAGGTCATAACACTCTTGCTCTACTCGATTCCGGGTCAGAAATAAGCCTAATGTGTACCACTACCTTCTTGATGGTAGCTGGAGCCATGCATTCCATCGGCATGACGCTGCAAAGCGAAACTTGCGCGGTCAGCATCACCAGCTACACCCAAGACAAGTCGCCCATCACCAAACGTGTCTGGGTTGACATCGCCTTCCAGGGAATGACTGTCAAGCATCCCATCCATGTCTGCATCCTAGACACCGAACCCTTACTCCTTGGCCAGGACCTCTTGGACCGATTGGCCCCGCTCATTGACTGTCATCAGGGACAGATTTGGGCACAGGTAGACACACCAAAGCCTCTGAACCTTACTGGTGACGGGTCAGATCCTGATGGACAAGTCGCCGTCATTCATGAAAACGAGCTGCCGACGCCCGTGTGCCTGCCAGAGACTCCCCCGGAGACGGCCCAGCCCGCTCCGCCTGCGGACCTCGGACCGTCGCAGCCAAACCATGAGAACTTGCCCCGTGATCACCAGTCTTTCCTTTGCTCGTTGGAAAACCCAACTTCAGCCTTGTTTGCCCCCCACTTGACGGGAGGCGTACACCTCAATGACACCCTGAACCCAGAGGCTCTCCTCGCACTCTGGTCTGAAAAATCAGCTGTCAGCCAAGACGTGTTCAACACGCTCTGCCAACACGACAAGCCGCCAGTCTTCGTTCAGCGAAGCCACCGGCTTCTGTCAGCTGAACTACCGCAAACGATGCTCAAAGCCATCGGTGTGTGTGCCCTCAACGTGCGGATTGGAGGTAAGCAGGTGCCACACCTGGTCAGTGTGGTCCCCCAACTCCATCCCCCGTTCTTTGTCAGTGCAGACCTTCTCGTAAGACTTGGCGCCGTATTGGACACAGTCCACCAAGTTCTGTGGTCCCAAGGTAGCGTTGAGCTCTCCACCGAACCTGAACACATGACATCGGGGCAAACCATTCCCCAGGCGTGTCAAGCCACCAGTGAAACTGGCACGACAGTGCCCGCCCGCACTGCCGGAGTTCCCATACGCCTCGTCATCCTTAAGGGACAGACGTTGCCTAGTGAACAGGCGTTCTTCCAACCCCTGCCCCACTTTTGGGAACTGAACTTGACAGTCTGTGGTACGCCCCTGCTTGAGGTGAACAATCGTTCAGCCTACATACTGGTTCAGAACCTGACCTACTCACCGATTCAGGTGACGGGAGGTCAACCATTGGGGATACTGGTTGACCAGTCCTTCCATGACTTTGAACTTACAGTCCCTGTCATAGGGGAGCTGCCCACATGGCCAGCTAGAGAGGGTGAACTGACTGGTCTTCTTTACACCTTTCCGACCAGAATGATCACCATCGCTCGCCACGAAATGCTACAGAGCGAAGCAGTCCACGACGCTTCCCTGAATGCTGACGGCGATCTGATGGTGTACACCCTTACTACTCCACCAGGAGATGCAACCTCCGAAGTCACGGGTACAGATCCACCGACGGATGAACCATACCCTGGCTTCGAGGCAGAGATGGAGCAACAGCTCGCGAAGTCAGACGCTCTGATAACAGAAACTCAGAGAGATGCACTTCGCCACTTGTTCCGTGAGTTTCGGGAGATCTTTTCAAAAGACTCCCACGACTGCGGAGTCACCGACCTCCACACGGTTCGCATTCCTACCGACCCACAGGCCCAACCAACCTTTGTACGTCAGTACAGAATCCCGTTGGCCGCCTATGACTCGATTCAAGAGATCCTTGACAAACTGCTGGAGAAGCAAATCATCAGGGAGTGTAACTCAACGTACAACTCTCCTATCTGGCCAGTCTTGAAGCCAACTGGCAAATGGCGTCTTACCATCGACTACCGCCCGCTGAACAAACAGGTTCCCCTCTCCCGTTGGCCAATGATCCACTTGGATCAAGAACTGGCAAAGGTAAAGGAGGCCTGTTTCTTCTCAACGGTGGACATAGCCAATGGGTTCTGGACCATGAGGGTCGACCCAGTCGACCAATACAAGCTTGCTTTCTCCTTTGGCAATCGCCAGTACACTTGGAACCGCTGCCCGTTCGGGTACTCTAACTCACCCTCTGAGTTCAACATCTTCCTCCACAAAGCGATGGCCGACGCCGCCGCTCGTGGAAACCTCATATACGTGGACGACATCCTCATGAGGAGTCGGACCTTTGAGGAACACCTGGCTGAGATCCGCCATGTTCTCGGCCAGCTCGCCGCCGCAGGAGCTAAACTGGCTATCACCAAAGGCCAGTGGTGCCGTACTAAGGTCAAGTACGTGGGGCTCACGGTGGGCGCAGACGGTATTGAACCCCTGGCCGAGAGGATACAAGCCATCCGAAACATCAAAGCTCCGACAAGCGTGTCGGAACTCAGGAGCTTCCTGGGTGTCTGTAACTATTCACGGCAGTTCATGGAGGACTACGCAGATATAGCCAGACCCCTCACGGAGCTCCTGCGCAAAGATAGCCCTTTTGAATGGGGGGCACCCCAAGAGCAATCCTTCAACCAAATGAAGGAGAAGCTCTGCTCCGCCCCCTGCCTGGCCTACCCAGACAAAGACAAAGAGTTCCACCTTGAAGCCAGCTTCTCTTCCCAGTGCCTTAGCGCTGCTTTGGCCCAGAAATACGACACCGACCAGCGGGTCATTGCCTACGCCAGCCGACCTTTGAGCACCGTCGAGATTAAGTTCTCCGATTGCAAAAAGGCCCTTCTTGCCACCGTCTGGGCTGTGGAACATTTCCGTAGCTACATCGGAGGGCAGAAAGTCATCATCGAGACTTGCCACCAACCGGTCGTATTCTTGAACAGTCAGCGACTAAGAGAGGGTCGAGTCTCTAACAGTCGTATCGCATCCTGGATGATGGCGTTGCAAGGTTATGATGTTGAGATTAAGTACGCCCAGAACCACAAGATGGCTCTGGGCCAGGGGCTTGCGCAGTGCCAGCACTGCGACTGTGAAGAACAGCCAAGCTCCCAATCTTCAATCATCACAACCCCATCGCTTCCATCCAACCATCATTATTATGATGAGAACATCTGCCAAGGCCTCCCAAAGGTCTATGTGGACGGCTGCTCATTCCATCACGAGAGCCAGATCCGCGCTGGAGTTGGTATCAAATGGGTGGACTTCGAAGCGAACGAGCGACTCTGCTACCAAATCGGATCAAAGTCGAGCCAATATGCAGAGATTGCAGCAGCACTCATCGCACTCCAGCAGGCCGCTAGGCAAGCAGTTGTACAGCTGGTGATCTGCTCAGACTCCAATTACGCTCGCCACAGTTTCATCTCTCACTTCCCCATGTGGAAGGCAAACAGCATGAAAAATGCTCGTAACAAAGAGGTCAAACATTCAGAGCTCTTCCTCACCTGCGATCAGCTCGTGACAACCCAGGGGATGACAATTTACTGGAAGAAGGTAAAGGGTCATTCCCAAACCTCCGGCCCTGACAGGGACGGAAACGATGAGGCGGACCGCCTCGCCAAATTGGGGGCCGAACAAGGCACGCCTTGGGAGTTCCAGGAAAGCTGGCTCCCGAGCCCCCAAACGTACGCAGTAAATGCTATCACTCGGCGGCAAACTAAAGAGAGAGAAGAGAATCCGGAATCCTGCCTACAGACTTTGCACCTGGGACGCCAACCAGGTGACACAGACTTGGTCACGATGCAGGAACGAGACCCGGCTATTCAAAGTATTCGAAACCAGATACTGAACCTTCCGTCACAACAGGTGGCATCGCCACCGTTAGACTCGAGAGAACTGAAAGACCTTAAGTCCGTCCAGTCACACCTGAAGGTGGACCAGGGTCTGTTGGTCTACTCCCACGAGGGCCAAGGCCCATCCCGTTGGGTCGTCCCAACTGACCATAGGGGGGTGATGTTGACCCATGCTCACGACTCCCTACCAGGAGGACACCGGGGCTACAAGGCAACTCTCAACCCTCAAGCAAGTCGCTTATTGGCCGTCCATGGTACGGGACACTAAGTCCTACGTACGGGGATGTCTGGTCTGTTGCCAGTTCCAGCCATCCCGCCCTATCGGTCGGGCCCCACTCCAAGGGAGGGGGGTCACATTCCCATGGTCCAACCTCCAAATCGACTGGGTCGGTCCAGTCCCTAAGTCCTCAAGAGGTAACAAATACCTCCTCACCGTCACATGCGCGTTCACTAAATGGGTGGAATGCCTCCCAGCACCCAATGACACGGCCGTGACAACGGCAGTCCTACTTCTGAACCACGTGTTCAGCCGCTGGGGCTTGCCCCTCTCCATCGATTCAGACCAAGGTACCCATTTCACCTCCCACGTCATGACTAACGTGTACGACATCCTGGGAATTGAATCCAAATTCCACATTTCGTACCGTCCCCAGTCCTCCGGTCAGGTCGAACGGGCCAACCGCACTGTTGTCAGCATGCTCAAGAAGTATGTCAACAACAGTGGAAGAGACTGGGACGTGAAACTACCTCTGGTACTGATGGCCATTAGGTCCACCCCGCACCGTTCCACGGGGGTCACACCCTTTGAAATGATGACTCTCCCACTTCACCTTCTGTATCACCCCGAGGACGTCAGCGTCGCAACAGCCTACACCACACATGAGTACGTCTCAGACTTGCGTGAGCACCTCCGAGACACGTTTGCGTGGGCCCAAGAGAACTTGGAAGGCAGCGCAAAAGGCTCCAAAGCCTACTACGATAGGAAAGCATCGCACCACGAATACCAGGTGGGCGACAAGGTCTTCTACTTTAGATTCACCAGACCAGTGGGAATCTCAAAGAAATTCCTACCTAGCTGGGCAGGCCCCTTCGAAATCGTAGGAAAACTCTCACCGGTAGCATATCGGATCCGGGTCCCTAAGACCAAACAGCCACCGACATACAAATGGGTCCATGCGAACCAAATCAAACCCTACAAACCGGGTCCACTCCAAGGAGAGGCTACGACCATCTCCCCCCAGTAGAGATAGGATTTAACTGCATGTCCCAACTCATCCCGTCGGCATGCACTAACCTATAACATAGAACACATTATCCCCACCGTAATCAGATTCTGGTGTGTTCACAGATGGGGCTCCCTTGGATCCTTGGCATACTCTGCAGTCTACAACTCACCCAAGCGCTAGAAATGGTGGAACCAGGCCCACCGACTGGGATCGTCCTACAAGGGACACCCGGACTCCTAATTACCCGTTGCGGCCTCTACACCCAGAGAGTCTACGTACGACTAGACCCCTGGGACGTGTACCGTAAGCATATCCGATTGCCCCCACGGCTGACCGAAGGAAGGTTGAGCGGAGTCCAAGCCCACGACACAGTCGAAAGGGCCAAACAGACGACCGCTCACATCCTCGACCAATTGCACAAGTTCTTGGTCACTGAGGAGGACCTTAGCGGTAAGAACCGACCTAAGAGATTCCTCGGCGGTCTGCTCGTCGCAGCATCGGCCATTGGGTCCCTTTTCTCCATCGGCCTCTCGGCCGCCAACTCAATAAGCCTGAGCGCACTCCAAAGACACATGGGCGAACTCGACAATGAAATGCCAGAGATCCAACAGCAACTCCAACTCCAACAAGGACAGTTACAGGGCCTGGGTAAAACCCTTCAGGGAACCATCATCACTGTAAACTTACATTCCGCTCTCCTCAATAACACCTTGCATGCCTTAGCCACTCTCTCTAAGGTAGTTCAAGACGACATAACCTATGTACGAGTAGTGCGAGATCTAATGCAGGATCTCATCAGAGAGATCAGTTCATCGGTCAATAGCCTGACCAGTGGGAAAATCCCAGCCTATCTGGTCCCTTTGGACCTTGTAGACCAAATCCTTAGATCTGCGACCACTACTGTTGTGCAACCATCACAGGTACATCTAGCTTATAGTCTTGGCAGCGCCATCCCGATATCTGTAGATCCACAGAACCTAGAAATAGGATTCATTCTGAATCTACCAATCATAGAGAGACAAAATGTCTATCGAATGAAGTCAGTGTTGAATGTCGGCTTCTGGACAGGTGATACACACGTACACCTCACAACACCGCCAATCCTCGCTTACCATGACGACGACCTCTCCCTCTACCTCATCCCCAACCTAGGCATGTGCACAAAAACTAAAGACATCCACTGGGTCTGCCCGAGCAACCCTTTTGTTAGAGACGTAACAGGTTACCTCTGCGGCCTGAGAGCCGACTCCCCTGAACAGAGGTGTCGAGGTAGTCTGTCCGTCAAGGATGAAGGGACTGAGACGAGAGTAGAACGAGCAGGTAACAGATGGCTGGTTAGCACCCCCGCCACAGAAGTCCTCATATCTTACGATCGCCACGACACCGCCACTAAGCTGACTTTACCAAATCAGACATTCCTTCTGACAGTTCCACAAGGAGCCACCATGCATATCAATGACATCGTCCTCCACTACCTCAACCCAGATACACACAATGTAGACATTGAGATTATGGACGCCTTCAAGGGTCACAACCTCACCATTGATGATAACATTCAACAGCAGCTTCTAACAGAAGGGACGAAATTGGTCCAGTTCAGCCTCAAACCCACTGGACTCACTACCACATTGTTTAACCACTTGATTAGGTCCAACCCCCCCCAGGCATCCAACCTCAGCATGGTAGCCCTGGGGCTCCTTCTTAGTGGCTGGATAATCACAGCAATCGTCGCACATATTATGTACAAATACATCCAGAAGCTACAGAACAGACTGGACACCCTCCTATACGGAGCTCCACCCGTTAGCAGACCGGCAACCGCTCCGCCGACGGTCTCCAGCCCTGTCTAGGAGTAGAACCAGTAACCACTGTTTCCCTTCTTTCTATCTCTTTTCTCCTTTGTGTTTTTGTTTTGTTTTATTTTTGGGGTTATTTTCTTTGACCCTATGCCACAATGCTAGAAGTGTCACAACATCATATTAGCGATTGAATTATTTGGGAATAATGTTTTGCTCACCTATGATTTGAATTGTGTATGATAGTAGATGTAGGTAAAAGTAGTTAAAGTAATCTGCCCAGATGCCACCTTAGTTTAGCAACCAGACACCCTCTGAATCTGAACTGTGAACTGTGAACTCAATGAACTCTGAACTCTGAACATTGAACACTGCCTGTTAACCACTGCTTTTGGTCCCAGGAATACTTGGACTGTCTAACCTCTCCAGGTTCTCAGGAATATATGGACAGGTTTTCCCCAACACATGGATGTAAGTGCCAGCCCTTGGTTTGCTCTAAAGACCATGGCCAGCAGCCCGCTCTTCAGACCAAAGGGGGGATGTTGGGGTCTGGCGCCATCGGGTGACTGGCTGAGGTCATCACGGGCTCCGTCCTGTGACAATCTGACCTCCAATCTGATCCTCGCCCCCTTTAAGATGACCCCGCCTCCGGTCACCGCTCAAGCGGACTCTGTATTGGTCAACAAGCAGCCTCCCGCTGTGCAGAGAGACCCGTTTAAAAGCGCCCGCTCATCGGACATCTTCCTTCTTCGCCCCGGGACTCCGTCCTGTACATCGAGAAGACACACCGGGGACCGATCGCCCCTACCCCCACTCAACTCAGTGCCCACGTATTGCTTTTTGCTGGCCGAAACCGACCACGTTTATTCTGAGTTACGGCCCTGAGCCCGCGAGAAATGCATCCGCGCTCCGCTTTTCTTTTTCGTGTACACGCTACGGGACCAGAACGAGAATACCTCATTCTTCACCGTTTCATTACCGGCAGATATGATTCGACACGTGTCCCTCCCGACGTTGATACTCCGGCCTATTCATCTGCAGTGAAAAAGCCTCTCGCAATAGCAACGCTGCCCCGTTGTGCTCAAACCACAACGCCTCACCTCAAGACTTTTTTTTCTTCCTCCCGACCAGCAACTCATTCATCAACGAATGAACACTCCCTTCGTCGCTAAGAAGCTTCTCACAGTAAGATTGATGGTGTCTGGGCATAAGTTAGCTTAAATTAACCTAAGTCTAATTCAGGTGTTTTGATATATATGTTATTATTCCCGTGTTTTGTCGTGTTTAAGTCATTGTTATAGTGTTGCTGAGTATTGCGCAATCGCTGACGGACCGGCGAGCCCGCAGCGATTGTCCGCTTCCTGTTTGTTCTTTGTCCTCTGGGATTGTTTATTTCATTTGTACTGCCCTCTTTCCTCGAATCAATTCTGTGAGTGAAGTGTTGAACCGTGGTTATCAGCATAAGTGTCGTGAGTTCGCGAGGCGACATACGACCACTTATGTGAGGCCAGCGATACACACTTTCACTACAACGCGACCCCGCACGCAGAAACTCTGGTTCCTCTCTCTCTGCCCCTGTTATTTTCCTCTTGTTTTTCGATAACTTGCATACACATAAAGCTCCGGCTGAGGGCGGTTGAAACGCTCGCCTATTGTCTCGACGCACGTGGCCACACGTGCTCACACACAGCTACCCCCCCTTCTTCCGCCAGTTTGCCCCAGTCACTCGACTAGGCCATCTAGTGGTGGTTCAACGGTAGTATTTTAAGGCCTATCCCCCCCCCCCCATTTTGTCTAAGTCCCTCGACTACGCCATCTGGTGGTGTTCAGCGGTAATACCTTAAGCCCTCTCCCTTCTAACCCACAGTCTCCACCCCTTCTGCTCGTTTGGCTAGCGGCCATCTTTGTAGTTTCTCGACTGTCAGTGTTAAGAACCCCCCCTTTCTTTTATACATAGACACACACACACACACACACCCACACCCACATACTTATATACACAACCCCCATTCCCCTTACTCATTTTATTCATTTGTTTTAGGTATTAGGCACATAAAACTGTATGGTGACGTTTGTTGATTGTTATGGTAATTGATCTGATCATTTATTATTTTGATTTAATAAACTCTATTATATTTTAAGGAGCAGTTGTTTGTGATTACTTGTGCATATGTATGTAATAACACCTGGATGTGGTAGTCAGTGTACGTACTCCATCCTTCATTGTCATTTCGAATGCATAGTCGCACCCCACTATTGACATCACGAGTGACCACTAATTATGAGACTTAGTTTATTGTTTGGTTATTAGTCCCTGTTTACAGGGTGGTGCCCCGTTGTTATTAATAATCATTAATACTTGTTACTTACATTAATAATTCTATTGATGTCAGGAATTCAGTTTCTTCAAGCTAATAACTTAAACACGCCCCTCTGTTGATCCCAACACTGTTTAAAACAGTCCTTTTTTTTTCTAATGTAATGGGTCCTTACGTAAAACGTATAAATAATTGTTTTGTCTGCTGCCAGAACCAATTAGGGGCCGGTGTGTAAGAGCCATTTTGTTGTTTTGTTTTTGTACAACTTCCCACCACATGGGGGTGTAGTGCTGGTGTGAATCAGGCCACAGGTAATATAATCAGTGGGGTCATTGGACACAGGTTGTTGCTAATAGGTAGAAGCAAACAGTTTTTGACCGTGCAGATTTAACGAATGTAAATGTTATGATTTATTGGTTTATGGAGAAAATGGATAACTGAAGAGAAAGTGGTGGAACTCTGATTATGTGAGAAATAAAATGCCGATATTGGAAACTGGACTTCGATATTTATGGCACGCGTCAGAGCAAACATTTCAGCAACCGTAGTGACTTTTTATTGGGAAGCAATGGTCACTACACACAGAATCATC
The DNA here is from genome assembly GCA_028022725.1 of Lycodopsis pacificus. Taxonomy (NCBI): domain Eukaryota; kingdom Metazoa; phylum Chordata; class Actinopteri; order Perciformes; family Zoarcidae; genus Lycodopsis; species Lycodopsis pacificus. The sequence goes on from CM051695.1 coordinate 688,261, forward strand.
AAAACTTAAGGGTGCAGGCAGAGCATTCCACAGCCTTGGTGCTACTGCCTCAAAAGCTCGGTCACCACGGGTCTTAAGGCGAGTGCGTGGGACAGACAGATAACCTAACACGTTTGATCTGAGAGTGCGGGCGGGTGAATATGGGCGAAGTAGTTCAGTCACATATGTAGGAGTCTGACCGTGTGCTCTGTAAGTGATGGTTAGAATTTTAAAGTGGATCCTAAATGCTACAGGGAGCCAGTGAAGAGATGGAAGTATCGGGGTGATGTGAGACCGTCGATTTGTCCTGGTGAGTAATCTGGCGGCAGCATGTTGGATGACCTGCAGACGGTTGAGAGCAGACATACTGAGTGAGAAAAGTGCGTTACAATAATCAATGCGAGAAGAGATAAAGACATGTATGATCATCTCTAAATCAGCTGTTGATACTACAGATCTCAGTTTACTGATATTTCTTAGGTGGAAGAAACAGGATCTAGACAGCTGCTTAACATGGGGCTCAAACGACATGGATCGGTAAAATATTACCCCTAATCAAACCCATAAAAAATCTATTTAAATGAAGAAACAGAATGTGACTTGTACGAAACAAAGCAGAGGTGACTTTATTCATAAAGATCCATTACATATCCACTAATCATTCATAGATAATTTACAGATGTCTGAAAATGATCTGTTGATGATTAGTTATGCTGTGTTCACACCAAAAGCAAAGCAACATTTTGCGTTGCGTTACTCGCGGGATCATTTGTGGTTTACTAAGCCATTTATTTCCTCCATCAACCATGAAAGAATTAACAACATGCGCAACATATAACAAAAATCAACAACAATCGGCAATGAAAAGTACAAACACTTTTACAGAAATTTACAGAAAATTTACAGAAAATATAAGTAAAATATACAATAAAGTGGAATATAGGATAAAGTGAAATATAAAATAAAGTGAAGTCGAGTGCACAAGCGGACAGGTAACAGGACTATAAACCAGTGAGATGAAGTGTAGTGTGAAAGTGTCGAGTGTAATAGAAGGGATGTGCGGGGGAGTGACCGGTGGGAATTTGTCCTGGGGATGACAGAGTCAGTGGGGGTCCCGGGCTCTGTTAATGAGCCCGACTGCCGACGGGAAGAAACTGTTCATGTGTCGTGAGGTCTTGGTTCTGATGGACCTCAGCCTCCTACCAGATGGAAGGGGCACAAACAGTTTATGTCCAGGGTGAGAGGGGTCAGCTACAATCCTTCGTGCTCGCTTCAGGGTTCTTAAAGTGAACAAGTCCTGGAGGGACGGCAGATTGCAGCCAATCACCCTCTCAGCAGAGCGAATGATGCGCTGCAGTCTGCCGTTGTCCTTGGCAGTGGCTGCAGCGTACCAGACCGTGATGGAGGAGCAGAGGATGGACTCGATGATGGCTCTGTAGAAATGCACCAACATTGTCTTTGGCAGGTTGAATTTCTTCAGCTGCCTCAGGAAGTACATCCTCTGCTGAGCCTTCTTTGTGATGGAGCTGATGTTGAGCGGATTATAACAATGGAAAAACAGTGGGAAAGACGTTGGTGCATAAATGAGCTCAGCATCCTAAAACGATTGCTCTATATCGTCAGATGTATTGGAACATAACCATCCAAGCCTGTGTGCATGACCTGTTTCATTTTGCATCATGCAAAATACTCTCATACTTAAATGTCAACCAAACTCTAACACATAAAACTGCAAACAGACTGTTTATGAAAAGTCACTTTATTTAAAATGCTACTGTACAATCAACTGTGTGACTGTATTTTGTAAATATCCTCCTCCATCATGGTCTGCCACAGCCAAGGACAAGGGCAGGCTGCAGCGTGCCAGACCGTGATGGAGGAGCAGAAGATGGACTCGATGATGGCTCTGTAGAAATGCACCAACATTGTCTTTGGCAGGTTGAACTTCTTCAGCTGCCTCAGGAAGTACATCCTCTGCTGAGCCTTCTTGGTGATGGAGCTTTTGTTAGTTCTCTGCACAAGACGACAAGATAAATAACTTTTAAAGTTCTTGTTTTCTCAATGAAGCTCTGATCGATCGGTGCTAGGCTAAGCTAACATTGTAGCAGCTCCATCAACACTCAAAATAACGTCATCTTGGCGTAAATACGGCAGCGTCTTTTTCATTGTTTGTACCGTACGGTTTATACACAAACATTTATTCACATATTTCGACCAGTCCCTACTAATAAGAGGAATCGTAGAGCTCTGGGTGAACACAGACGGCTAAAATATTTTTTTCCTCATTCAACAACAGCAGGACGTCAGTGATGACAGGAGGAGCATCTCAATGCTGATAGGCTTTCACGACATAGCATCATGCGAATTAGGCGAATTTTGCGTTATTCACGTCGCTGCATTGACTTTGTATGCAATCTACTCACGCAAATAATTTGGGCCGTGTTTGGTGTGAACACGGTATAAGTTGTCAACTGTTAACTTGTATTATTGACCATCAACTTAAGAGTTACCAAAACATTTCTGCATAATAAACAAAAAATTACAACTGATGAAAAAGGAGGCAAGTATCCTGAGGAATTAACATCTGTTAACAAAGTGGAGCGTTCTTCATGTAGCGAGGTGGAAGACATGGAGGTCGGCTGGTGGAGGGTTGTTGTTAGATTTTAACACATGCTTTGCGTCCCATCTTTTGTTTTTTGCTTGTCAGTAAAAAAACACAATCTTTTCGATCAACCAAGTGTTTTAGTTTCCCAACACTAACCACACCTTAACCTAGTTGACCCATCTAACCCAAACCTTAAAGGGAAAGTGGCAATTTTCAAAAAACATATACGTTATTCCTATGGTCTAAGACAGTCCAAAAATACTATATGAACATGAACAACTCTCTCCCAAATCCAAAAAACTCAAATGTCAAATGTGTGATGTCATCAAATGTGTGATGTCATCAAGTATAAAATGTGAACTGCTCCATAAACAATGAATTGGGAAAGTTGATATACACGACACTGAGAACACTTCAACAGAATAAAGCTGATTGGGTGTAAAAAAAAAAGGAAAATCAGTCATTCTTTGAAGAACGTAGAACGTCATTCAGCAGGATTCACAGAATCATAGGATGCCAACATAAATTTGTTGGGTAAATCCTAAAACACACAGAACTGAAAAATTACCACCCAGGTACAGTGTTGTTACTTAGTTAGTAGTGGACAACGGATGCAACTAAATCTAGCAGCAACAGCTCTACTTTTCCCTTCAGACAGTGATCCTGCAGACTCTGTGATGGTTTACGACAGAAAAACATCTGTTTTACTGGATGTTTTGGTTTCTACGAACATGCAACATTTGCACTGTGAACTGAGTGTAGGTGGGTTCACCTTTCTCTGAATGTTGACTTTTTGGGTGCATGAAGACATATAAACCTCAAACATGCAAGGGTCTTCAAGGTAAAATAAGAAAAAAACTAGTACTTCTCCAACCTGTGGCCATGCAGCTGTGTGTGTGTGTGTGTGTGTGTGTGTGTGTGTGTGTGTGTGTGTGTGTGTGTGTGTGTGTGTGTGTGTGTGTGTGTGTGACATGCCCCCTGTGGTGTGTGGGTTCAGAGTGCTGCAGATCGTGGAGAGGCTGTGTCCAGGGAGCTGCTGCAGGTCTTGTTAGCACAATGAGCAGCAGTCAGGGACAGTGTTTGTGCAGGTGGAAGCCCCTGCTGTCAGAGCACACATAAATCTGCCAGGGGTGGGAGTGCATGTGTAACCTGCACCTCAGCCAGGACAGACATGTGCCAGAGAATTGCACTGCTACTGACCACACTACAACCATGCATGAGCCTGATTAACTTATTACATTCTAAACTAATTAACTAGTCACCAGATTATTCTCTCTCCTTCATGTACTATGCCATTAGAGCATAAGCCGAGGATGTTTTCTTACATTAGAATTAAACTCTCAAACATTGGTACATTTGTAATTGGAAGTTTTCTCTTGATGGAGAGATTTGAAAAAAAAGTACCCGGGAGGACTTTAGCAACCTTTCTATCATTACGTTACCATCTATCAATCAGGCGGCAACCTCTGGTTCTCAAAAGTGAAGCCAATGCTTTGTCTTAAACTTGCATTCTCTCTAGTGTCCACCAGGGGGCGACTCCTCTGGTTGTATAGAAGTCTATGAGAAAATGACTCTACTTATCTCTTGATTTATTACCTCAGTAAACATTGTAAACATGAGTTTATGGTCTCAATCTCTAGTTTCAAGTCTTCTTCAATATAGCATGATGTTCATTTCGTACATTATGGTCCATTTAGAGTCAAACAGACCATAAAGCAGGGGATGCTTTAGGGGCGGGGCTACACAGTGATTGACAGGTCGCTACCATGGCGTTGTCCTGTCTGGGAGTTTTCGTTTTAGGTCGTGCTTAACACTTGTCTTTTAAATGCAACTTTTGTTATCTGGTCATGCCAGGAAGCATTAACTGTGAAGTCTGTAATCTACGAGATCGGATCTTGCTCGCATTGGGATCCATATGACGAGGTGGCCTGACTCACATTGAGGGTGGATCTCAGTGAGGTGTGGACAGCAAGAGGGCTCCATCATCTTCCTGTTAACTTACTGCTGATGAAATCATTTCATGATTTTGCAGCTTTAAAATAAGAAGCTTTTAAATAACAATCAGATTCAGCCCCTATGTCTCTCTGTAAGGAGAGAGGCCTGATGCCCGCTAGAGAGACTTTGCAGATTAAAGTAAATGGGGACGATATTGTTGATTGTCATAGTCTTCAACCAATCAGATCTTTAGTTTGACATGTTGGGCGTATTCTTTGACGTGCCACTGCTACCCAGGTAGCCTCCTAAGTACGTCTGCATTACGTGTGCCGTGATTGGTCAGTAGGCCAGCATGACTTTTGTCAAACAGAAAGCTAGCTAGTAGATGTTAGTGTTCAGGTTGAAACATATGTAAGAGAAGTTATGACATTTTTAGCGTTTTGCTGGGTGTAGATTCTTTTCTTTTTTATCTGGCTGTGTTTTTTAACACTCAATGGCTGAAGGAGGAGAAATGGATTTCTCAAGACCAGAAAAACTGGACATCATATCAAAGGGTCTGTCAACCCCACAGCTAGCATGGAAAAGGATTTGTACTCACGGCATTTCTTGCTGACAGCGGCGGAGAAGCGTTGCACATTTTATGGCTAAGAATGAAACTTTTGCTGAGACCCGAGTGAACTTACAACTCAACGAACACGTTCACAGGAGGACCTCTGACTGGAACTGAACTGAACCGATGTTCTGTACAACCGCGTCATTAAACTCTTTGTTAACAAAGAAAGGAGGATGGACTTTGTCTTTAAGTGAACAGCAGCTTTGGTAAGTGAAGTGCTTTTGTTTTTACATCTGCAGTAGCATTACTGCTGTGTTCATGTGTCTATGGTGTCGTTTTCATGATATGGTGAATATTGTTCCTTCTGATGTGAATAATATTTGAATGTCTCGTGCTCTTCAGTGTGCGGTGGAATACGTGTTTGCTTTTTAGTTAATGACGAAGCATTAACGGACAACCGTGCTCCATTGACAGCGAAATATATCCGATAACCGCTGACCGCAGGGTCAATGGTTCGATCCTTGACTGGGACGTGTCACGTGTCGAAGTGTCCCTGAGCAAGACACTGAACCCCCGGCTCCCTGGGCGCCTGTCATTGGCAGCCCACTCCTCCCTATATACAGGGATGGGTCAAATGCAGAGACAAATTTCCCCTTCCGGGATCAATATAATATAATTTAAAAAAAAAAATTAAAGGCAAAGTCAACTCAAATGACATTTTGATATTCATCATTTCCCCATATTTGACATTTTATAAAAATGAATCCTTATGTCAGGTTATGTCAATATTACACTTGATTGTTGTTCATGAGGACCCTGACTATGTACATAAGTATTGTCTTAAAATGTTACTGTACAGTTTTTGAGAAAATTAAAGGCAAAATCAGCTCAATTTACATTAATTTTCAGAATTTTCCCTATATGACAGGTTATAAATACACATCCTTAAGAGATTACAAGAAACTTTCCTGCCAACAGAATTGCTGTCATATATTGTGCAGTTAAGCCTTGATACAGACATGGACAGTGTCGTCAGTATGATGAGGCTCTACAAATCTGTTGGACACGGAAGTGGTTTTGCAAAGAGACTAAAGGAGCTATTTAGTGAAAATAGCAAGTGGATGATGTCCTGGGTACTGCCTAGGAATATGGGCTGTGGCCAATTTAAAATCCTGGACGTTTTTTGAAAGACGCAGCCTTAACTATTGTGTTTATGGTTACAGCAGCTTCAAGTGTGTTTGTAGTTTAATGTACTTAAGCATTTAGAAGAAAGGGGTTTCTTAGACTATCTGTGGCTAGCTGTCTTTTTTTGTGAATGCTGGTAAAGTTCTTACCACTATGGCTTCTTCATGAGTAGATTTTGTTAGTTAGAACTGAATTGTGTGTATGTTTGAAAATTGTTGTATTGTTAAGCTATATGCTGTGCTTGCTTTTTACCTGATGGCTTATTTAAAAATGATTCACTTAAGCACGATGTCACGACCCGGCTCAAAAGGCCGCAAAATGAGGTAGACAAGACGAGTATAAAAGTAATCAAATAGACATTTATTTTAGAAGAAATAACTGAAGTAAAAAAAACGCCAGCCAGCCAGCCACCTACCTACCTACCTTCAGCTGTATTACCCTAAGAATGTTTTTTTAAATGCGGGTTTTATTGCATGATCAAGTGAAACTGTATTAAATTTTTTACAATTTTCACGAGACAAAATTAAGTAAATGTAAAAATGTTACTTATGTGCAGTACTTAAATACATTGAATGCAGGCAAATTTGTTAAATTCCAACACATACAAACAGAACTGATGCTAACAGACAGAAAAAAATAACATCCAGGAAAAACATCTGAGAAAACAGCCAAGACGAGGATGTTCCTTTTGCTCCTACCAGCTGTTTTTTTTGTTATCTACCTAAATATTCTATTTTAATTCATATTGGAACACCTAACATGGCCTTTGGGACAACAAGAACAGAGATGGTGCAGGAACGTCGACACGTGGCACTTAAAATACTCGAAGCATCAGGTGTGTGACAGCTTTTCTTCATATTTATTTACACTGTGATATTGTACTACTAAAGATCTAAAATGTTACCTTATTTATAAATTTGTTTTTGACATCGAAAACAACTGTGCCATGTGTTCTGCCACAAAGCCACCCACTCCAGGACCAGCTATCACTGAATGGGTAAGGTGTTGTTGTAATTAATTGTGTTTGTGCATTTGTTAATGGATCTGAGTTTTTGTTTTGTAGATTTAATTGAGAATGGACAGTAGAGGGCTGACAGGAAATGAGGGTAGAGAGAGAATGGGAATGTTGTGTAAGAAAGGTCGCCATTCAAAGTCATATTGCGGTTTACTCCTCTAACACTAGGGCACCTCTTGTTTTAATCTTGGCTATGCAAACAAAATGGTGTACCTTCTTTTGAGTTTCCAGGAATATGTGTGCAATTTCAAATGAACTAAATACATAGGACACAGAGGCTTCATTGTCCATCACAGTCTCAAGGAACACTTGCTATCATCTGCACCAAGCCACTCTGATATGTCCACATACTCTGCCTTGCTCTTTTCCTTGCATTTGCACCATGGCAGCTGGCAAATTCAGATTAAATAGGACCTGCCCTATTGTTCAAAGTTAGCTTTATTGTCAGTTCCACAGTATGTACCGAACATACCGAGGAGTTGAAAATACGTTTCTCCCAGTCCCACATATAAACATATCAACATATGTTGGGGGAGACCGTGGCTCACTGGGTTAAGAGGGTAGTCTGGGAACCGGTAGGTCAACGGTTCGATCCTCAACTGGGACGTGTCACGTGTCGAAGTGTCCCTGAGCAAGACACTGAACCCCCGGCTCCCTGGGCGCGTGTCATTGGCAGCCCACTGCTCCCTGTATACAGGGATGGGTCAAATGCAGAGACAAATTTCCGCCTTAACGGGATCAATATAGTATAATAAATATAAAGTGAATACAGTGCAAATAGATAAAAAAAACATTTAGACAACATATAATTTAGCAGCAGTCAGACATAGAGTCTTAAAGAGAGGAGGGAGAGAGTTCAGCTTCCTAACAGCCTGGTGGACGAAGCAGTTTGAGAGTCTGGTGGTGGCTCCGGTACCTTCTCCCAGGAGGCAGGCAGGAGGCTGAAGAGACTGTGTGAGGGGTGGCTGGAGTCGCGCACAATCATGGTCACTTTGCGGGTGAGGAGGGTGTCATATATGTCCTGCAGGGACCATTGGAGTGAGGCACCAATGATCCTTCCAGCTGTGTTCACTATGCTCTGCAGGGCTTTCCTGTTGTAGTCAGTGCAGCTTCCGCCCCACACAGTGATGCAGTTTGTCAGGATGCTCTCAATGGTGCCTCGGTAAAAGGTGCACATGATGGGTGGTGGTGTTCTTGCCTTCTTCAGTTTGCGGAGAGAGTAGAGGCGCCTCTGGGCTTTCTTTGCCAGTGATGTTGTGTTGGCTGTCCACTAGAGGTCCTCACTGATGTCCACCCCCAGGACATGGTGCTGCTCACTCTCTCCATATCAGCACCATTGATGGTCAGTGGTGGTGTTGAGTGTGGCCTCTCCGGAAGTCAACAACAATCTCCTTGGTCTTGCTGTTATTCAGAAGGAGGTTGTTGTCTCTGCACCACGTGGTCAGAAGGCTGACCTCCTTCCTATAGTGGGTCTCATTGTCGTTGGTGATGAGACCCACCAGAGTTGTGTCGTCTGTGAACTTGACCATGTGATTGGTGCTGTAGGTTGTGGTGCAGTCGTGTGTCAGCAAGGTGAAGAGCAGTGGACTGAGCACACAGCCTTGAGGGGCCCCTGTGCTCAGTGTGATGCTGCTCGAGGTGTTGTTGCCGACACGTACTGCTTGTGGCCTCTCACTGAGGAAGTCCAGCAGCCAGTTACACAGCGAGGTGTTGAGCCCCAGCCGGTCAAGTTTGCAGATGAGTTTTTGTGGGATTATGGTGTTGAATGCTGAACCAAAGTCTATGAACAGCATTCTCACATATGAGTCCTTTCTGTCCAGATGGGTGAGGGCTGGGTGAGAGCAGGGCAGATTGCATCCTCTGTGGACCGTTTGGCACGGTATGCAAACTGGAAAGGGTCCAGGGTGGGGGGGGGGAATGGATTTGATATGTGACATGACTAGCCTTTCAAAGCACTTCATGATTATGGGGTCAGTGCCACTGGACGGTAGTCATTATAGCAGGACGGAGTGGGTTTCTTTGGCACAGGTATGATGATGGTGGCCTTGAAGACATCCGTGAAGACATCCTTAAGCTCCTCTGCGCAGTCCTTCAACACGTGACCAGGGATGTTGTCTGGACCTGTTGCCTTGTGGGTGTTGATAGTGGAGAGTGTCCTCTTCACGCTGGCAGCACACAGGCACAGAGCCTGGTCGTGGGGAGGGGGCGGAGTCTTGTGTGGACGTGTGCTGTTTTGTGTTTCAAACCGTGCAAAGAAGCTGTTGAGGTTATTTAGCAGAGAGATGTTGCTTACGTGGATCTGTGGCACGGGTTTGTAGTCCGTAAGGGTCTGAATGCCCTGCCACAGGCTCCGTGTATCTCTGCTGTCTTTAAAGTGATTGCTTATCTTATTTGAGTATTCCTGTTTTGCTTTTCTGATGTCGTGGGACAGGTCGGCTCTCGCTCTTCTCAGGCCAGTTTCATCCCCGGCTCTGAGCGTTGTTTCTGGCCCTCAGCAGCCGATGCACTTCCCCTGTCAGCCATGGCTTCTGGTTAGCCCAATGATGATGGTTTTTATATGGGTCACATCATCAATGCACTTACTAATGTAAGAAGTAACAGTGTCTGTGTACTCCTCAATGTCTGTGTGATTGTTGATTGTCAATCAATGAAAATAACATTGTACAAGCTGTGACCATGACAATAACAATTTGATTAAATGATGAAAATAATTTCAAATTTAAATAAAGTTTGCTTTTGGGGTGATTTCCTGTTTGAAGGAAAGTCTTTCTAAAACTAAGTTGTTTCAATTGTATTCTTTTTTCGATTCAGTGTGACAGCTGTAACAGGTGGTTCCATGCCAACTGCCTGCAAATGGAAAAATCCCTGCTTTTAAAAATAAAAAACAATGACTGGAAATGCTGTTTGTGCAACAATTAAATCCACATACAGTATTTATTTTTGTTTTTTGTCTCTTTTTATGCCCCCTTGCTATATCTGTCTGTTTGAAGAGGGTGGTCAGATATGTTTTGCATTTCATGTTGTGTTTTTATCATTAGAAGTTTTTCTTTGAAACTTGACAATTAGAAAACAATTAATGCGCATGTGTTCCATATGAATCCAAATACATTAGTTTCAGAACAATGCCTTTGATCACCACCACACTAAGGAGGTACGTAGAGGGAGGTAGAGCTATGTCCAAGATGACACAAAAGAACAAGGCTTTTACTAAGCTTAATGTCTAGATTTTCAATATAGACAATCAAAACATTAGACATACAGCAAAATGACATGGGATTTTTAATGGACATAGTCGGAGTGATCATGAACAAGAATCCATTGAAAATGTACTACAACCTCTTAAGGAACTGTTTAAAAAGGTATAAAGGATTATCTTATCATATATTTATTTAACAGTTTAAAATATGAGGACATTATGAATATCATAATGTCATTTGAGCTGACTTTACAACAAGTTTTCTCAAAAACTGTACAGTAATATTTTAAGACAATAATCATGTATAGTGAGGGTCCTCATTAACAAGAATCCATTGAAATATTGACATAACCTCTTAAGGATTAATTTTAATAAAATGTCAAATATAGGGAAATTATGAATATCAAAATGTCATTTGAGCTGACTGACTTTCATTTTCTCAAAAATTGTACAGTAAAATTACATTACATTTGACAGGGAGATACATGGGGTCATCATGAACATAACTCCAATGAAAATTTGAGCTAACCAATGAAGGAAATGTTTTTTTACAGATCAAAGATTATTATTAGGTATAATGTTATAATTTTCGAACTCTTTTTCAATTAAAGATTATACAGCAGTGTAATTTCAGATTTTTTTATTGTTGGATTTCATATAATGTACAAAATGACATTGTTTTTTAACAAATTGGGCAAATTATTGATGAAATATAGGTCTATTTCCGGGCTTTTGGGGCTATCCAAGCACCCGTACCATAGCGCCACAAATAGACGCGCATTACATTTCAAACGCCGGCTGACGTGACCAACGTTCTGCGGATGACGGACCACTTGACCGCAGTTGCCTGATGGGCAGGTGGCACCTTTGCATGGTAGCCCCTGTCATCAGTGTATGAATAGGTGTGAATGGTGATGACATGTAGTGTTAAAGAGCTTTGAGTGGTCGGAAGACTAGTGCTATACAAGTACAGTCCATTTACAGGTCCACACTGCATGTTTTAACATGGGCCATTAAAAAATGTATACATTTATAGTAAATCAAGAACCACCAATCTGGCCATAGCTAGATAGCTAGCCAACCGGCTTGAGTTCTTTAATGGATAACATGGATTAAGTACTTGAATCACATTATACTTTGAAATATATTTATTCAGCTTTAACCTGACAAGGTTTAACCGAATGCAGGTAGAAGGAGCTGAAAATGAAACACAGAAAAATAAATCAAACATATCAGGCATTTGTTACTCATAGACCAACGGCTGCAACCTCATAGTCGGTTTTAGTAAAGACGATTTGGGTGATTTACAGTTGAAAAGGCATCGAGGTTAAAAGAGATGTTTTCTACATTATATTTCAAATTGTAGTAAATATAAACATAGTCACTCCATTGTATGCAAAAAAACACTTTTAAACTACATTTAGTCAAATTGTAATAATCTCTCATAAGATATGATTACAATAATCAAACGTTTCAACAATCAGGACAAATATGAGGGGATTTGTCATTGATTAGTGTCTTATGTGTTTGGGTCAGCGCATGGGTTAGTTTCAGCCGAGTCAGTCGATTTTATTATTCACTAACAAGGACCACACCAATAACAGTCTGAGTTTTGAGAGGTTTATTGCATAGTGGAAAGATTGTTAGATTCAATAAGCAGAAGGGATCGAGGGATGAAATCGATATAGGGTACCTCCTTTAAAATGTATACATTGTAATGTAGTCAGCCTGGATTCCTTTAAAGTGGAGTTTGTACAGCAGTGGTTTGTACAGCAGTGGTCAGTGTTAATGTCCACAGAACAACATGCAGACTAATTACTGAGACACACATTCAAGCTGTGTTTTAAAACCTATTAATACATTTCTGTTCACAAAAATGCTTAACTGACCACTCAAACATCTACTAATGATTGTGTTGCTTGGTGGCTTCTGGGAACAGTTTAACATGTAACTGTTTGTGTGTCACTGTTGTGCTTTATTGGGGGTAAGGTTTCGTGAGTGTTCCATTATTTAACACTAAGCCTTAGGGGGATCACTTCAGAGGGTTTGTTTGTGTGTGTTCTAGCGTTTCTGTTCTTGTGGGAAGTGGTTTCCGTTTGACACAAACAATGCAAAAAGTTTTGGATGATCCACAAAACTGTCAGGGTCAAATTTTTCTTTAAGCCTTAATGGCTTTAAGGTTCTGGAAACTAACAGTGTGCACATGTTTTTTTGGAAGATTATCTTGTTGTTTGACTTCTCCATCAGGTGATGAGAACATCATCTTTATCACTATCTTTAGTAAGCTCCCCTGTCAGTGGAGAAAACTAAATAAAGTGCCCTCTAGGGTGCTCTTTAGGATAAGAATACATGATGTAGTGCCTTCCACGGTGCCCTTCTTGTAGAGAGAATGTGATGAGGTACCCCCTAGGGTTTCCTTCCGGTGGAGAAAATGTAAAGAAACTGCCCTCAAGGGTTCCCTTCTAGTAGAGAAAATGTAATATAGTGTCCTGCAGTGCACTAAAATGAAGGAAATGTGATGCAGTGCCACACACAATAGAATATTTTCAGCACGCTGGTGCAAAATGCTAATCTCTTGATGGCACAAGATGAAAAGTCTCGGTATCATCAAAATCATTAGTAGTCATCCTCTTGGGAACCTAAATATGTACAGAAACTTTCATAGTAATCAATACGGCATTTGTTGAAATACTTTTCAGCTTAAAAGAAAGTGGTGGATTGACCAACTGACATTTGCCATAAAATGCTATACATGTAACCTGTTTTCTCAAATGCTAGGATGGTAAACGGACTGCACTTGTGTCGTGCTTTTCTAGTCTCCCGACCACTCAAATTGCTTTAACACTACATGTCATCATTTACCCATTGATGACAGGGGCTAACATGCAAGATGCCACCCGCCCATCAGGACTATCTAATATTCATACCCATTCATACAGCCTGCGGTGGCAATTTTAAGCAATTTTAAGTGTCTTGCCCAAGGACACATTGACATGGACTAGCGGAGCCAGGGATCGAACCGCCGATCCTCTGATTGAAGGACTGCTCTACCACTGAGCTAGTCGCCCCTGTGGATGTATAGTATGGCCTTCAGCATGAACAATACAATGGGCTCAATCTCTAGTTGTAGTTAAATTGGTGAACCCAGAGATGTATTGTGAACAGAAGGAACAACCTGACCACAATATATGAAGCAAACTTAGTTCTGGTTGTACCATAGTCTGGATTGGAGTATATGATAGTTTGGTCTGCAATAATTCAGTCTTTAATAATCAGAGTCTGTGTATGATCACTAGTTTTCAGCATTGAATGTAAAGCAACGGTAACTCTGTCCCTTAAATACTTTCCAGTTATTTGTCATTTTTTTCAATGATGCTTCCAATTTAATGACCAATGATTGATGTCTGTGACAAAATATAAGAGAGATGGATTTGCTTTTTCAGTTGTTTTTTTACCAAATGTCTATCTTCTGGAGGTTCTGTTGAATGTAAAATGTTTATTCTGCTTTTTTACATAAAGAAACATCAAGAAGTGTGTGGATAAAATAGACAGCTGTACTCTTATCTAGATTGAATGAGTAGGACCTAGAGGAGAAGGTCTGGATTACTGACATGTTCACATTACAAAGACTTGTTGCTCACAGATGTTACTACAAGCATGTATTCCTGGTTAGCGGTGTGTGCGTGCTGATTGTGTATGGTGGAATGGCTGCTTGGCTTGTCCCCATGAGAACCACCTGCTTCAGAGGATGTTAAAGAGTAATCCAGCCTGCCTCTCCACAGCCTCACAAAGAAGGCAGTGTGGAGTAATCTTCAATGCCTAATCTCTAACCTTAATTACTGGGACATTGTGGAGAAAAAAAGGCCACAGTCTTTTTGAACAAGCACCGCCAAATGGTGCGTGCAATTAATCTCCAATTCAGCGACACAAAACAGCCAATTTGTATGTTAAAGAAGAGTCTGGGAGGAGGTAGAAAGGGCCAGTTGTAGTTGGACATTAAGGTCGGGACGTTTGTGGTCTCCTTCAGCAGCAATCTGCTGCCCAGTGAATAGTGGTGTTTTGATGGTGTGCCATGTGGTGGGACATAGAAGGGATACGGCATTTTTGGAGTGTTTTGGTAGAGACACAGTGGCAGACAGAGGCTGAGGGTGTGGGGTGTAGAGGTCAGAGGAAGGCATAAGGCATGATGGTTTCCCCTTTGTTCCCCATTATCTCCTGAAACACACAACACACTGCTGTTACACACTCTGCCGTGGTGGTCCAGACAGATGGCCAAGAGTCCTTAATGTGGTTCAATCACACACAACTCTTTCATCTCTGAAATGTGTAACAGCATAGTATATGTAAAGTTAATCACCAGACTTACTACTTGATTGTAGAACAAACTGTCAATTTGAAGAAATACTAGCCCCCAGAATAAACAACAGAGCTACATTTTGATTTGGCCTTCTGCTTGATCTCTAAATAGCTATGAATAGAATGTTTCTCGTTTTGTTATAGTAGATGTTTAGAACAAACTCCATAACTGGTATTAATGCATATTTAGATAAGACATTGCTATTGATATGCATTGAAGATCAGGAGTGGATCAGTGGTGGAACATAACTAAATACATTAACCCTTAAAATTACTTTTAAGATACTTCTACTTGACTTAGTATTTCCATTGTATACAACTGTATAATTCTATTTCACTACATTTCAAACCTTTGTGGCTTGTGACCTCGTGCAAAAAGCAGTGTCTGGATGTTTTCAATGTTTTGGAAGTTGTTAGCGTTTCCACAAAAGACACATTTCCTCTCTAAACCTCTCACTGGCTCAAATCATCCAATGTTTCACAAAAAAACAGAGAAAAAAGAAGAGTTGAAAAAAGACCTGTGTGTAAGACAGCTTTATTTTTGATGTTTTTTAAATCTTTCAAGTTTTTCCATTTTAAATTGTGTGGGTCTTGGCCTCAAAATAATGATTACAAATATTACAGTTAACATTATCTATTTATTACTATTCTAAATACTTTAGAAGTTTCACATTTAAATGAAATATAAAGGTTCTGTCAAACTAAATCGTAGTATGGGTATTGGAACGCATAGAGGATATCAGTTCTTTCAGTGGCAGCCATTTTTAATATATTCATTAGTGTCCTCATTTAAAAAGAATATTGATCTGTAATAGTGCATTGTCAAGGAATACATTAATTGACCATCAATGCTGTGTGCGTCGATATGTTTGAATTCAAGTATACGTTGAAATTGAAGGTTAGCCTGATAAAGAGAAGGACATTTTGTTAGCCATGCTAGGCTTGCCATTGAAATTAGGGGCTAAAATAGGGAAACTGTCTACTATGTTACCTGTCATCTAAGTTACCAAGAGTAAGGCAAACTCATGAGTGACATGTTGATCTGATAATACTGAGAAAATTATGTAGTTCATTTTTAAGATTTGCAATGGTGGGAATCCTTGATTGTTTTTTGAGAAAGTACATTACATTTGTACATGAATGGAACCCTAACCCTAACCCATATATAGAATAAAAAATGAGAACTTTTACTTCGATACGGTCAGTACATTTTCCTGAAAATAGCTGCAGGACTTTATTGTTGTTGATTTGCTGCTTTTTCGTGTTCTACCGTCCAATGACACTTTGACAGGAAGCATCCTGGCTTGACTATGTTCCAGTTAAGGAAGTGCTACGTTTTTAACCTCTTGCAGTCTGTAAGGAAGAGGTTGAGCATTTAACCCATTGTAAGCTTTAGGAGCAGTCAGCTGCTGTGGAGCACCGAAAGCAACTTGGTAGGGTTCAGTGTCTCTCTTAAGGACACTTCGACACGGACAGTAGGAATCACGGCTGTTACTGCCAACTTGTGATTGAAGGACGACCCACTGCGCCACAACTGATACTTTCTTTAATACATCTCCTGTGCTGTGAAAGAAAAAAATGCAAATGGAGGCAGCACTGCATTCCTCTACAAAATGTATTTGCTGTTGCAGATTAGTAGCACGTAAACATCATTTCTTGGAGACAGGGTTTCTTTAGCTTTTGTAACATAACTGAACATGTTTTATTCGTCAAACAGGCAGCTTGAAAATGGTCTCTCGGTCTTTGTGAAACTGAGATAGGTATTATCAATATTTTCTGACAATTTATGGACCTGTCAGCAGATGAAGTGGTCATGAAAATAATCATTAGTTGCAACCCCAATGCTGTACATGCAGTGATTCCCAGACATTGGTTTATTTGTGGCAGCCTCAATATTAATGTTGATATTGTGGTGGGCACATATTGATATTACATATTTTTGTATTTTGTTACTGCTAGTGCAGACCTTGTTTGGAAAGCGTGGCCTTTTGGAATACGCTGTTTATCAAGAACCGGTCATCACCTGATGATCAAAAGTGAACCACTCTTAGGGATGTGATGAGGTCCAATACCTCGGTACCAAATAAATGCCAAATATGAGAAAGACCTTTTGTTCTTCAGTGGAGAACACAAACTGGTGCACCCACCTTGGCATCAGTATGCATGAATGCTGCTCAGCGAGGCACTTAGCAGACATCTCCACACTGGATGAGTTGTGGAACGTGTTGTTTCCCAGTAATTAGCCAGCGATAGCAGAGCAGTATGAGCCTGATTTGCTGTTGGTCTCTAACAGGAAGACCACCACAACATAGAAATATGAATGGAGATGAACAGAGTCACAAATATGTGCCATTTCATCTCCTGATTAGCTTTGGAAATGTTTTGAATTGATGAATCTTTTCTTAGTTTCATGGCTTTTGTTTGACTGAGGTGAGATAGAGATGACATGACATTTGTAATGTATTATGTTGGTCATTGTGTACAGGCCACCTCTTGCACGTCTCTTCTTCCACACGTTGCTCCTTCTGAAGTTTCCTCCATTTTTTCCTTATAAAGTTTTATTGGGTGAATTTATTCTTTATCCAAAACAAGGTCCTAGGACACAGGGTGTCAAATTCTAAAAATTCCTTAAGGGGAAATTTGTGAAAATAAAAAATATTATTAATTAATTTATTTATTTATTTATTTCTACAAATGGTTTATTGAACCTCTATATTTACATGACGTTAAAATATTAGTGTGAAGATATAATTTAGCTGTCATTGAAACACGTTTTCAAAAAGCAGTGGAGCAGTATATATTGGAATAATTGATTATGTTAGGAAATATGCTTATTAACTCTCATGTGCATCAAAGCATAACCAGGCTGAAAGACCCCTCTGTTTCACCTCTGACCATACAAACACTCGTCAGGCAGGCATCTGGAGTCTCGAGGCTATTACCCAAGCTCAGCAATACGAAGCAGCTGGCCAGGCTCTGCTTAGAGTCAAAAGGAATCTCTAACAACACCTCTAAAGCTCAATCCGTACACAAATAGAATTGTATGAATGACAGTATATACATGTCGTTTTAGGGGGAGTTAAGTCCTGTAACTACTTCACACCCAGATGCAGTGACTTAGACTAAGTAACTCCTTCTAAAACCACAAATTCACATTACAGTATTACATTCCTGTATGTTTGCAAATTAACAGCTGCGATACATGTTACTTGTCATTTGTATAGTTTTAGAGGTGTTTATGTTTTTGAACTGTCGAAATAGCTAACTGTTTCCCCCAGCTTCTAGTGGATACCGGTTTGGCCATTTCTTCTATTGGTAACAGTTAAATAGCTAAGCTCTGGCAACATAGTTCGAGCTTCAAAGACATTCACTTTTAGTTTGACCTCCAAATAATGGAGCATTGCATTCGTTCAGGTAGAGCACTAAAGTTGTGCTTGCCTTCGCTAACTGGCATCAGCTGCTTGAGTCACGCTTCACAAACACTGGCTCATAGAACAGCTGCTATCAGCTGACTAGTAATGTCCAATCATATTAATACGGGTACATTATGCCACAGCTCCCAACCTCCTCATGTGCTAAACTTTCTGTAACATCTTTCTGTAACGTCATTCTTCGCTCAATCTGTTGATTGAGCGAAGAATGACGTTACTTGATGTGTTTGCTGAGGGTATCAATGCCAGTAGAATCCTCACAGCTGCTTTCTCAAAGAGTCTTTTTCTGATCAATCAAATTTTGTAATCATTTGATATAAAAGCTCAATTCCTTGGTAGAAGTGTATCAAACTAAAATGTAATTTAGATAATCTGGCGAAACTGTCATTTTGTTAAAAGCCTGACGCATTATCTGACTACTCATGTTTCTTGTGCTCACTACTTTATGATGTCGGTGCATCAGTGACATTGTTCAGGTTACAGTAAGTGATATGATTGGCTGTTGCAACACCTGGGGTAATGGCATTGAAGTAACTGTGTGCATATTGTTAGGGGAAACATCTTTTATTTCGTTTTATTTCAACTTTTTGTATTCGGGTGGGTTTCACTTTGAGCAATGCTCTCTTTTTCAGGAAGGCCCAGATCAAGTTTATACAGTTACTCATTCACATGGAAGCTGCCCAGTACAACCAGTCTTTTAAAAAACAGGTAAAACATGTGACAAATGTCTTAAAATTTAATCTCATGAATTTTAGATATATCAGACACTGTCTAACCATGCGGGCTGCAAAATTGTATTTTAATGCAATGATTGTCCCCCATCTGACCTACTGCTTAACCAGCTGGGCACAAGCCAGCAGCACGACATTAAAATCCATTCATATTCTCCATAAACAAGCCCTAAAAACACTTGATAAAAAACCCAAAAGTCACCATCACTGCAATATTCTCACCAAACACCAGATCCTGAGTTGGGAGAACATCATTAAATTCACTGATGTGTGTCTGGTTTTTAAAATTTTACATGGTATGGCCCCACCTCCACTTCGTGATTTTATTAAACAAAGCACTGAAAGCAGCAGACTCACTAGATCTGCTTCAAGAGGTGATTGTGTCATTCCACATAGGTCAAGCTCATTCAGTAAATCTACATTCTCTGTGAAGGCAGCTCACTCGTGGAATGCTGTGCCACCACACATACGCACAGAAAACACGTACCAAACATTCAAGCATCACTTAAAGAAATGGCTTGTTGCCAATCAGGTGTGCCACCATTGATGTACTGTCTGTCCTGCCTGCTTGTTTTTCCTATATGTGCATTTGTCTTGATCAGTGTTGCTATTTTCCATTTTTTTGATGTGTATGTTAAGTGCTTCAGTGTTACATGTGCTTGTCCTGTAGGTGGGTCTGTTCTGCATGACGCATGCTGAAACCTGTTATGTCTGCACTGCTTTAATGTCGTACACTTTTCTTTTGCTGTGTTTCAGTTTTATCTATATGTTGCTGTCTGTTTCTCTATGAATTTTAACTCTGTTTCAATTTGAGATTTTGTTATTTTAGGCTGCCTTGAAACATCTGGCCGGGGACAGCAGATGGAAATTAGCCTCTCATTAGCCTCTCTGGCTAACTCTGGCTCACTTACAGTGTAACTGTTAATTAGTGTGCATTGTCCCTGAAAAATAAATAAATAAATAATAAAATAAATAAAAAATAAATCTGCTGGCCACTGAGTTGTCAGGGTTAAAGGCCTTGCTCTAGGGCACCTCAGTGGTGGTACCACCCAGATTGTCTGCCGTTCAGATTGAACCGACGACCTTGCGGTCACAAGCTTGCTGCTCAAACCTTTCGGACACCACTGCCCAGATCAGGTCAAATTGTGACTGAGTGTTTGATGATCAGCTGTGTGCCATTCCAACAGATCTACTGTCTGGTCCCTCTTCCAGGGTAAACATACTTCCTCTGGGTCTGATGACCACCGGAATACTGTGGAGCCGGACACTAGCACGTCCTGAGCACACTGCCGGCGCGTCTCGTAAAGATGCACAGTCCAGGGGGGCTTTTCAGACCTCTTAACGCTTTGATGAGGGGAAATAAAGCTGTCTTTGCCCGGCGAAAACAGAGACACACATGCAGCAGGGAGGAGGAGAAGGGAAGGTGTTCTGTTTCAGGATTCACAGGAATTAGTGGTGAAAGGTTGTGAAAATAACACCGAGGCCCAAGCTGTGCGTGAAATTGTGAACAGAGGGATTAATGGGAGTGTAAAAAGAGCATTAAAGCCCCCCACACCACTTCACAAAGGCTGGTCTAAGTGTAGGACAACACACCGCTCTACGAGGTCTAGTGTATGAGTAACATGGATAGAAATACAGCACATTGCCCCTTTCTATATGAGAAAAAGAAAAACATGATCAAAATAAAAGAACACCCTTTAACCAGTTCCTGAAAGCTGCTATGTGTGGTGGTCTGTTTAGTGTCAGATAGAAAATATCCTCTGTTAGATTGTTTGGAATACTATATTATTACTATTTTTAGACAGAAGAAAACATTAAGACATGAGAAATCCACAGGTTTGTCCATTTAAATAGAGTCAAGTTTACATTGTTAAAGTTAAATCATTATCTCAATGACAATGCAGCTGTGATTCCACTTCTCAAGATTTGAGAGCGAGGTGCTTAAGTGTTTTATTCATGAGCTCGGTTGTCCAGTCCAAAAGACTTACAGTAAGTTATGATGTTTTGAAAGTTACTGTGCCATTTGGGACATTTCTTGCATTACAAATGTTGTTTGTCAGTGACTGAATCTGAACTGATACTGAGCAGCCGTTGAACTCACGAACCAGGCGACTCAACACAGTCACTGCTTCGAGCTGCATTAGAACTCATTGCCACAGCTCCACTAGTCTGCTGTGCATGTTCTACAGCCGAGAGCGTGTCGTTGATAGTGATATAAAGGACAGTAGCTGATCTGTGTGGGCGACTGTGGCTAAGTGGATAGCAGGGCCGTCCTTGGATCGGTGGTTCGATCCCCGGCTCCGGCTCCGCTAGTCGCATGTCGATGTGTCCTTGAGCCCAAAACCCCAAAATGTCTCCCGTAGCTGCGCCTACGGTGTAGAAATGTGATAGAATCTGAATTGTAAGTCGCTGTGGATAAAAGCGTCTGCTAAATGACTGATCCTTACGTATCTTGCACACGTGAACAGAGAATTTAGTTCACAGTTTAACTGTGAGCGCGAGATCGGCATTAATGCTTTCTTGTATTCCACTGAGTCAAACGTAAATGATACGTTATCATGTGTTTGAATGTAATTCAAAAAAATTCTAAATTTAATTTTTGAAGATAAACTTCAATAAATCCTGCTTTTTGAAGATGTTTCCAGCAATATGAAATAGATTGTAGAGAGGGAACTATGACCTGTTTAACTTCCTAACAATAACTCTAAGCATCGTATCATACCTCAGTAAAACTACAAATGACAAGATTCTTTATCAATACAAATATATATTCTATTTCCTAATAATTTGAATTGCGTATTTTTATGCAGATATCCAGTATAGATGACTATAACCAAGTAAAAGGATAACATCTTCAATATTTGATGCTTTACACTGACTTTGAAAGCAGTTAAAATTATGTTTTGGGACAGTTGTGAAAAGAAAATGAACCTGAACCTATAACAAAACAACAAAAACGATCTGTATAATATGGTTTATAGATGATCCGCAATCGGTATCGGCTGCAAAATATAAATGTATGAGGTTCCCTTTTTTTTGCTTAGTCGATCCATGACTCCAAACCGGGACAAAGTTTTTTTTTTTAACTAATCCTGTCAACTCCATTCTCATGTCTCAAATTGATAAGAGAATAATCTGATTTTACATTTGCAATTAAAATAATTTCATGACTTCTTTCACTTTTGTTTCTAATGAACTGACAGGCTCCAATACGCAGACAGCGAAGAAAATGTTGCCAGAATACATTTTTAAAAAAAGATCTAGAGCATAAATGAGAATTTTAACTTTTAGGTAAACATTAGATGAAGGATTGAAGACTCACAAACAGGACACAATAATCCTTGTATTGCTGCACTTAAATCTCCTACTGTACCTCCAGATCCAGTGTGTGTTCTGCATCCTCTGAGGGACGGCAGTCTGGTCAACAATGCAGTGTTTGTGTTGTTTTGATTGCTGTGACATTTTCTGACATTTGAGCATATGGACACACGTCTCCAATGGGATGGGAATACCTAGTGTGGAGCGAGAATCAGGATAATCCCAAAAACTAACACTGAAGTCTGCTGTTTGCTTGCCAGGGATCAATAGCACAGACGCGCTGCTCTTTCCCCAGCTGAGCTCCAGGTACAGACACAAAGAAGCTTTCAATGCTGACAAAACAGCAACGCAGAAATCTCATGTAGTGTGACTCAAAGCTTTGAGTTAATCAAATGAAATGTGCCTCATAAATATTTAGATATTGCTACTTTATAATATTATGTGAATAATTAAGTATCTATATATCCCTCTATCTATCTTTCTTGGATTCATAGTAATGTGGATGTTGTTACATTAACAGAAAATAGCCTGTCTTTGTTGAATAAACCAGACCTGGAAGGCACCGTGTGAATGTCGTCTGATAGCCAATAGGATTCTTTTTCTTGATTTATATAAAAGAAATGGTGTGATGGTGTGACATGTTCATTTTAACATTTGCAGCATTTCAGGGTCCCACTCGATTCTTGATTCCTCTTTTTGCTGATTACCCCCATTGGCCAATTGAGACCTATATATGAGTGTAATTTAACACTGGGCATTATAAATTCTGTATGGTCCTTTCCAACGTTGGTAAGTGTTGTTAATATATATGGACGTAAATATAATTTCTTGTAAAAGTTGTACACGCTTGTAAATATTTTACAAACTGTATGTTACCTTCACGAATTTCACGTCCTCTTTTTGTGGTTAAGTTACTTTAATAAAGTGTAAAATGAATGTGTTGATATATTCACATTGTGCAGCTAAAGAACATTTGATTGTTTTTTTGAACGCAGGTGTAACTAATAGCAATATTAACCACTAATGAGTCCTAAAAGCAAAAAATTAGTCAGCATCTTTGCACTTTGTGTTTTTTGTTAGATGCCTAAAAGAAGGTTTACAGTTAACACAAACATAGATTTTAATGTTTTGTTCTCTAATATAAATAAGCTTGGCTCCCTTTACTAGTATCCTGAGTATTGATTAAAATAGAATCAATGTACTCAGGCTAAATGAGAAGTGTGTCTCATATCCTCAGCAGAAGCAATGCAGAAGACTTTTGTGTTTAATCCGGTGATTTTAGAACTAGATTAATGTCCACGATTTGATCACCTTTTTTAGGCATTTTTCATATTTCCCACTTAAACATGAATTAATGAAGATTGTTTTTGAAGAGACTGGCTGTAGATATTGATAAAATATTTGACAAAAAAGTATTTTGTGTAAGCTTTTAAGACACAGAAGCTAGTAGTGTGGGATAATGCGTGTTTGTGAACATCTTACTAGAACATTCTTTGAACCAACAGCAGGCCCTTCACCTGTCTGTGCTCGGCTACAATGACGAGCTCAGGTTTCCTCATTGGGCATGCTCCAAAGCTCCAAAGCATGCTCCAAAGCTCGGTCGTTAACAGTATAGGATTAGCAACCTGCATTTGTGCTTCCTGTTGTTTCTGTAGAAGCTGACTTCCAAAATGTCAAACTTCTGTTTGCTGTTTGTGTTGCTCTCAACAACTGCAGAATCTAAAGCTGATAACGTTTCAGGCAGGATGTAGTCTAGTAATATAGTTTCAGTATGTAAGAATGTAAATGTAGTTATTACAGGGGAATTCATTGGTGGACGTCGGTAAAGAACTTAAAATGAACCTAAGAAAAACCACCACATAATTGCTTACTCTGCAGGTCAGAATTTGTTAAAAATGTTCACTCAAGTTTTTGATCCTGATTGATTCATTATTAACAATCTGATTACCTGATTGATGTATGCATGATGTATCAGATATCTAACTGTCACGCTTAAAGGCGTATAGTAGTGGACAGACCCAAATGCAGGGAGACACGGGGAAACCGAGGGTTGAAGAAAACAAAACCCAAAAAGTCGAAAAATGAGCATCAAAATGTCCAAGAAAACAAAACAGAGAACACGGCCGAGGAGAGCAGAGATGAAACAGGGAACAAACCACAGAATATCAGCAGAGCAGCTGACACGACGGACCAGGATACGCCACAGACGAACCGACAATGAGACGGGACACACAGGGTTTAAATCAGTGGCGGGCCGTGCATGTAAAATACAAAATTATGTTTTAAATTGACAAACTGTAATTCATGAGAGCAACTCAATTTAAACAGGATCAAAAAAGTATTTGTCTCTCGGTATTGATTATTGTAAATATTTTATTCCAAAAACATGGTCCCATGCCCTTGTCTGTTTCCCACCTTTGTGATTGTCTGCCCCGCCCTTGATTGAACCCTGCTGTGTCTAATCACCTGCACCTTCCCAGTGTATTTAAACCAGTGATGGGCCTTCAAGGCCTTCTCTGCTGGCCTAAACAGAATCACAAAGTTATAGCTATTTTATAATTTAATAATTGTTCTTAAATACACTACATGTATTATAATTTATACAAATATTTTCCCCATTGTCTTATGTTCTCATTGCACAGCTACTGTCGTCCTCAGTTGCTCTGCTTCCAGTGCAGCTTGTTTTAAGAAGAGCTTTTATCCAATCAGATCTCACCTCTGTGTCTCTAGGTAAGAACAGAGCCAGAGGCCTGCAGACTCACAAGTGCATCATGTGAACTTTAAGTGAATGGGGACGATATTGTTGATTGTCATAGTGTTCAACCAATCAGATCTTTAGTTTGACATGTTGGGCGTATTCTTTTGACGTGTCAGAGCTGCTAGCTGGCCTACAAGTACGTCAGCATTACGTGCAGCTCAGTGTCCATGTGCAGCTCTGCAGTGAGGTGCAGCGTGCGCTGTGATTGGTCAGTGGGCGAGCATGTGACTGTTGTGAAACAACACTTAACAGCAGAGGCTTAGTCGGAGTAGTAAGAGTTCAAATTGAAATTATATTTGAATTATATTTTTTGCATGTTGCTTGGTGTAGATTATTATTATTTTACCTGCTTTGTTTTTTTAACACTCGATGGCTGAAGGAGGAGAAACAGATTAGTGAGTTGGGATTTAACCGTGAGATTAAACTCTTTGTCAACAAAGAAAGGAGGATGGAGTTTGTCTTTAAGTGATCAGCATTTGGTAAGTCAACTGTGTTTGTTTTTTTACATCTAATATCTGAATATCCAGTGTGCAGCAGAATGCGTGTTGCTGCTGTTGTTTTCCCGTTAAGCTAGTTAGCGTAGCCTCCCAGAACACTGGAGAAAACATGAAGTAAGAACGTTACATTTGTGCATTGAATATTGCTAAGTTTGCGAACCAGCCAAGGTAAAGGCCACATTGGTGACGAACATTGTGCGAGACGAGAAATGTAGTTCACTGAGCAGTTTCACATAGAACTAAATGGTACTACGACTACAAACTGCAACTTTCTTGACTTGAAAAATTATCTTGCAAAATGATATAACAGCCTCATGCTCCAAACGGGCCCTTCACTAGTTAATCCAACTTTTCAGCTATCCAGTGTACACTGAGCAAATACAAAAAGCTACATTTATTGAAATGTAATAAGTCAGTGTTGTGTTTTCACCTCAACAGTGACATAAGTTGTCATGGCAAACATGCACATAATGAGCCGAAGAATTTCACAAATGAATGCATTTTTACATGCTCAGCATGATTACATGATTGTGTATACTGTGACTGTGACATTTGTTGGTTGGTTGTTTAGTGAGTAAAAATGAATATCATTACAAATCTATTGTTATATATTTTGAAAAATATTTTATTATTATTCAGAAATCCCACTGCTAAGTGACATTCACTCTTCCATGCGAAACTGTTGGGGACCAGATGTAAGTGAGTACTTGCAATATAGTGGCTAAGTGCTAGCTGGCGAGCTATCCGTTAGCTCAGTCACAATAGCTTCCAGAGCTTCTCTTCTGTTGTGTCAGCTTCCCTCTCAGTTCACCACACATGTACATGTTCATTAATTTTAATATGTTAGCACCGAACTTTTTTTTTTAAATTCTGCCATTTTTGTCATTTTAAGAGCAATATTTAAAATGATGAATGTTAATATAGTAAAGATATAGTGGAGTAAAGTCTTCCCAAGCAGAGAATGAAGTCACTCCCCTTATGTATGAGTTGTCGTATGAGCTTCTCCTTATTTTGTTGAGCCAGGCTGGCTGCAGTTGCTTTTAGTGCATGTTAATGCATTTTAGAGTGAGTGTGCCCCACTGGTTAGCTCATGGCCACCACTCTGCTCTGCTCTTATACGGCGGTTACAGCTGATAATGCCGTCCTAACCAACAGTGTCGTTCGGAAGCCCTCTGGTTCCCCCTCAGATAAACGCTGTTAGCTCTGTTAGCACCGTTAACTATGATCCACCGGCTCGCTATTAACATGCCTATGTTGACAGCCTTTGAGAGGCTATGGAAATCTTGGATCTTGCACCTTTAAGAAATTAATTGTAAATTCCCAGTTAAAGCTATGAACTATTCATTGATCAATGATTTAATAACATGGTGTCCCGAAGTCTGTTCTTTGGTAACTCATCATTATCTACCACATAATACTCGAATGAGAGTTATTCAGGAACAACTTATCAGTCATCAATCAATAATCAGGATGTTCCTGAAGATTTCCTCAGCATTATTTGTACCAGAATTCAATATCTACTAAAACATGCTTTTTTGGCCTATATGTGATATAATTTAGATGGAAGAAACAGGAGAACAATTAACTCAGGCATGCAAGATTAGACCTTGGATTCTTTTTCCACTTTAAATTTGGATATGTAAAGTACTGCACTAATGTTTGACTGGTGGTTTAAACATGAGTTCAATTGTTTTGAGTCATGGTTAAATGAGAAAAACTGTTTGTTGAAAAAGATTACTCAAACTGCTCTGAGGTGGGGGTTGAACTCAGGTCACCGGAGTTCAAAGCAGAAGTATCTGTCCATCACCCCTACAGACCTCCACACTCTTCTTTGGAAGTCAAACTCTATCTAATCTAGTCCTGCTGGGTAAGACATTTCACACAGGGTTTGTGTTTTAAGACATAATGCTCATTTCACAAAGTTCGCTGGGCCCAGGCTGCCATTACATGCTTGTTAGGTGGATGTGTTGAGCTGAAAAGCATCTGTAAATCATTTGTCAGTGAGATGTCCTGGACGTATGGACATGAACAGGAGACCAGGGAGAAAGGCCTGCAAAACAAATAAGTGCAGAAGTTAACCTCACGGAGCCACCATTAGACATGCACTGCTACCTCCAACTGCAGAGAGGCTTGCGGGTGTGGGGGACCAGGTGTGTGGGGGGGAGTCTATCTGGAAACGCTCAAACAAGTTAATCCAATTAGAACAACCAAGCGTTGTTACTAAAGAGAGCAACAGCCCTCAGGCTGAAGTGATTCTGTTCTTCAGAGTCAGAGATCACTTGGTTATTGTGTTGCTGAAGGCCTTACATGACAGGGTCAGCTTTGTAAAGAGTTTCTACTTCTACAGATATCGGCCTTTGAGATTACGGCGTTTTTTTTTACTGGTATGCAGGTTGCACGGTGATGAGCGCCAAGCGAGGGGATTCCTACGGGGTTCCATGGGCACGCCCCTCTGATTTTTTATTAATGTTGCAATTTAGAGCATTCTGGCCATGGTTTTTATGACTGGCAAAGGTGCCAATTTATGCTGGAAAAGTGTAAAAATAAACATTTTACTTTCAAAAGATATTCTGTTTCTGTCCTTTCTGAACAAAAACGTGTTGGCCTACTTTGACTATAGACAGACACAGTCCTCCTGCTGGTGACTGACATAACAGTTTGCCAACTGCTAACTTTAGAAAACAATTTACAATTACAATAAAATAAGGAACAAATTGTAGATGTAAAACAAATATAGCAATTTTTAATCCTTAGGGTTGAAACATTTTTCTCTTCATGTGCCTAGATCAGGGGTCACTAATATATCAGGAGTCACTAATAGATCAGGAGTCACTATTAGATCAGGAGTCACGAATAGATCAGGAGTCACTAATAGATCAGGGGTCACTAATAGATCAGGCGTCACTCATAGATCAGGAGTCACTGCTAGATCAGGGGTCACTAATAGATCAGGAGTCACTAATAGATCAGGAATCACTAATAGATCAGTATTCACGAATGGATCAGGGGTCACTAATAGATCAGGAGTCACTAATAGATCAGGAGTCACTAATAGATCAGGGGTCACTCATAGATCAGGCGTCACTAATTGATCAGGAGTCACTAATAGATCAGGGGTCACTAATAGATCAGGAGGCACTAATATATCAGGAATCACTAATAGATCAGGGGTCACTAATAGATCAGGAGTGACTCATAGATCAGGAATCACTAATAGATCAGGAATCACTAATAGATCAGGAGTCACGAATAGATCAGGGGTCACTCATAGATCAGGGGTCACTCATAGATCAGGGGTCACTCATAGATCAGGCGTCACTCATAGATCAGGAGTCACTAATAGATCAGGGGTCACTAATAGATCAGGAGGCACTAATAGATCAGGAATCACTAATAGATCAGTATTCACTAATAGATCAGGGGTCACTAATAGATCAGGAGTCACTAAATAGATCAGGAGTCACTAATAGATCAGGAGTCACTAATAGATCAGGAGTCACTAATAGATCAGGAGTCACTAATAGATCAGGAGTCACTAATAGATCAGGAGTCACTCATAGATCAAGGGGCACTAATAGATCAGGGGTCACTAATAGATCAGGAGGCACTAATAGATCAGGAATCACTAATAGATCAGGGGTCACTAATAGATCAGGGGTCACTAATAGATCAGGGGTCACTAATAGATCAGGACTCACTCATAGATCAGGAATCACTAATAGATCAGTATTCACTAATAGATCAGGGGTCACTAATAGATCAGGGGTCACTAATAGATCAGGGGTCACTCATAGATCAGGGGTCACTCATAGATCAGGAGGCACTAATAGATCAGGAATCACTAATAGATCAGGGGTCACTAATAGATCAGGGGTCACTAATAGATCAGGGGTCACTAATAGATCAGGAGTCACTAATAGATCAGGAGTCACTAATATATCAGTATTCACTAATAGATCAGGGGTCACTAATAGATCAGGGGTCACTAATAGATCAGGACTCACTCATAGATCAGGAATCACTAATAGATCAGTATTCACTAATAGATCAGGAGTCACTAATAGATCAGGGGTCACTAATAGATCAGGGGTCAC
Source organism: Lycodopsis pacificus (assembly GCA_028022725.1). Lineage (NCBI taxonomy): Eukaryota > Metazoa > Chordata > Actinopteri > Perciformes > Zoarcidae > Lycodopsis > Lycodopsis pacificus. The sequence goes on from CM051695.1 coordinate 717,914, forward strand.
TCATAGATCAGGGGTCACTCATAGATCAGGAGGCACTAATAGATCAGGAATCACTAATAGATCAGGGGTCACTAATAGATCAGGGGTCACTAATAGATCAGGAATCACTAATAGATCAGGAATCACTAATAGATCAGTATTCACTAATAGATCAGGGGTCACTAATAGATCAGGAGTCACTAATAGATCAGGAGTCACTAATAGATCAGGAGTCACTAATATATCAGGGGTCACTAATAGATCAGGAGTCACTAATAGATCAGGAGTCACTCATAGATCAAGGGGCACTAATAGATCAGGGGGCACTAATAGATCAGGGGTCACTAATAGATCAGGAGGCACTAATAGATCAGGAATCACTAATAGATCAGGGGTCACTAATAGATCAGGGGTCACTAATAGATCAGGGGTCACTAATAGATCAGGGGTCACTAATAGATCAGGACTCACTCATAGATCAGGAATCACTAATAGATCAGTATTCACTAATAGATCAGGGGTCACTAATAGATCAGGGGTCACTAATAGATCAGGAGTCACTAATAGATCAGGAATCACTAATATATCAGTATTCACTAATAGATCAGGGGTCACTAATAGATCAGGGGTCACTAATAGATCAGGACTCACTCATAGATCAGGAATCACTAATAGATCAGTATTCACTAATAGATCAGGAGTCACTAATAGATCAGGGGTCACTAATAGATCAGGGGTCACTCATAGATCAGGGGTCACTCATAGATCAGGAGGCACTAATAGATCAGGAATCACTAATAGATCAGGGGTCACTAATAGATCAGGGGTCACTAATAGATCAGGGGTCACTAATAGATCAGGAGTCACTAATAGATCAGGAGTCACTAATAGATCAGTATTCACTAATAGATCAGGGGTCACTAATAGATCAGGAGGCACTAATAGATCAGGGGGCACCAATAGATCAGTATTCACAAATAGATCAGGAGTCACAAATAGATCAGGAGGCACTAATATATCAGGAGGCACGAATAGATCAGGAGTCACGAATAGATCAGGGGGCACTAATAGATCAGGGGGCACTAATAGATCAGGAGTCACTCATAGATCAGGGGGCACTAATAGATCAGGGGGCACCAATAGATCAGTATTCACAAATAGATCAGGAGTCACAAATAGATCAGGAGGCACTAATATATCAGGAGGCACGAATAGATCAGGAGTCACGAATAGATCAGGGGGCACTAATAGATCAGGGGGCACTAATAGATCAGGAATCACTAATAGATCAGGAGTCACTAATAGATCAGAGGGCACTCATAGATCAGGAGTCACTAATAGATCAGGAGTCACTGCTAGATCAGGAATCACGAATAGATCAGGGGTCACTCATAGATCAGGCGTCACTAATAGATCAGGGGTCACTAATAGATCAGGGGTCACTAATAGATCAGGAGTCACTAATAGATCAGGAGTCACTAATAGATCAGGAGTCACTAATATATCAGTATTCACTAATAGGTCAGGGGTCACTAATAGATCAGGAGTCACTAATAGATCAGGAGTCACTCATAGATCAGGCATCACTAATTGATCAGGAGTCACTAATAGATCAGGGGTCACTAATAGATCAGGAGGCACTAATAGATCAGGAATCACTAATAGATCAGGGGTCACTAATAGATCAGGGGTCACTAATAGATCAGGGGTCACTAATAGATCAGGAATCACTAATATATCAGGGGGCACTAATAGATCAGGAGGCACTAATAGATCAGGGGGCACTAATAGATCAGTAGTCACAAATAGATCAGGAGTCACTAATAGATCAGGAGTCACTAATAGATCAGGAGGCACTAATAGATCAGGGGTCACTAATAGATCAGGGGGCACTAATAGATCAGGAATCACTAATAGATCAGGAGTCACTAATAGATCAGGGGGCACTAATAGATCAGGAGTCACTAATAGATCAGTATTCACTAATATATCAGGGGTCACTCATAGATCAGGAGTCACTAATGGATCAGGAGTCACTAATGGATCAGGAGTCACTAATATATCAGGAGTCACTAATAGATCAGGGGTCACTAATAGATCAGTATTCACTAAAATATCAGGGGGCACTAATAGATCAGGAGTCACTAATAGATCAGGAGTCACTAATAGATCAGGGGTCACTCATATATCAGGAGTCACTAATAGATCAGTATTCACCAATAGATCAGGAGTCACTAATAGATCAGGAGTCACTAATAGATCAGGGGGCACTAATAGATCAGGGGGCACTAATAGATCAGGAGTCACTAATAGATCAGGAATCACGAATACATCAGGAATCACGAATACATCAGGGGTCATTAATAGATCAGGAGTCACTAATAGATCAGGAGTCACTCATAGATCAGGAGTCACTCATAGATCAGGAGTCACTCATAGATCAGGAGTCACTAATAGGTCAGGGGTCACTCATATATCAGGTGTCACTAATAGATCAGGAGTCACTAATAGATCAGGGGTCACTAATAGATCAGTATTCACTAAAATATCAGGGGGCACTAATAGATCAGGAGTCACTAATAGATCAGGAGTCACTAATAGATCAGGGGGCACTAATAGATCAGGAGTCACTAATAGATCAGGAATCACGAATAGATCAGGGGTCATTCATAGATCAGGAGTCACTAATAGATCAGGGGGCACTAATAGATCAGGAGTCACTAATAGATCAGGAGTCACTGATAGATCAGGGGGCACTAATAGATCAGGAGTCACTAATAGATCAGTATTCACTGATATATCAGGGGGCACTAATAGATCAGGGGGCACTAATAGATCAGGAGTCACTCATAGATCAGGGGTCACTCATAGATCAGGAGTCACCAAGGAGTTGGGATTCAGTTTGATTTTCTTTGTCCCGGTGATCGACACATCTGGGTGATGCCGTCAATTTGAATGTGTGTTAGCATGTTGAATGTGTTTCCATTCACAGCCTCTACAATGCTAGAGCAACGCCGACACACCGTCTCCCAACTCTCTCTCCGCTGCTCTTGTAGCTGACCAGGTCTTCCAGCTCCACCGTTATATTTGCATAGTGCGACTGGACTTGCACGCCAATCAGCTTGTTCTAACACCAGCGGTCGTTGCTAACGGCGTACGGCTAAAAGTTTCCGGTGCATGAACACTGTGGTTCCGCATAACCCGTAAAATCCTCTTTTTGTGTTAGTGGTAAGAATCAATGAAGACCCAGTAACCCAGTTACCCAGTAAGCCAGTAAGCCAGTTACCCAGTAACCCAGTTACCCATTTACCCAGTTACCCAGTAACCCAGTAAGCCAGTTAACCAACTCTCCTGAGATGAGGTTAGACATTGACCTTGAATGGATCAACTAAAGATGAAATGAAAAATAATTTTTAACCCTTTTAAATCACATCGTCACTCATTTTGTGCAGATATTCTCTACTTCCTGTAAAACAATATATGACATGTGCTCTTAAGCACCAATAACATCATGACCTCCATCCATCAATCAATCTGCAACCTTTGGCTACAAGGGAGGAGCGCGTGGAGCCCCAGTACCGCGCTATACGTTCTACACACTTTATAGCAGACGAATAAAATACAAACGATTCGATTTATATCCCTTTTGTAACTGTACACCGCTCTAACATTCTGTTTCAATGAGGAACACTCAAAGCCAGTGGTGGGTCATCAGGGCCTGCAAGGCCTTCTCTGCTGGCCTAAACAGAATCACAAAGTTATAGCTATTTTATAATTTAATCATTGTTCTTAAATACAATACATGTATTATAATTTATAAAAATATTTGTCCCATTATCTTATATTCTCACTGCACAGCTCCTGTCTTCCTCAGTTGCTCTGCTTCCAGTGCAGCTTGTTTTAAGTAGAGCTTTTATCCAATCAGATTTCACCTCTGTGTCTCTAGGTAGAACAGAGGCCCGAGGCCTGCAGACTCACAAGTGCATCATGTGCACTTTAAGTGAATGGGGACGATATTGTTGATTGTCATAGTGTTCAACCAATCAGATCTTTAGTTTGACATGTTGGGCATATTCTTTGACGTGTCAGAGTTGCTAGCTGGCCTACAAGTACGTCAGCATTACATGCCGCTCAGTTTGCAGGAGCAGCGCTGCAGTGAGGTGCAGCGTGTGCTGTGATTGGTCAGTGGGCGAGACACAAGAGGACAGGAGGACAGAGGACAGGAGGACAGAGGACTGGAAGACAGGAGGACAAGTGGACAGAGGATAGGAGGACATAGAACAGGAGGACAGAAGGACATAGAACAGGAGGACAGAAGGACATAGAACAGGAGGACAGAGGACAAAGACAGAGGACAGGAGGAAAGGAGGACAGGAGGACAAGCGGACAGAGGATAGGAGGAAAGGAGGACAGGAGGAAAGGAGGACAGGAGGACAGAGGACAGAGGACAGGAAGACAGAAGGACATAGAACAGGAGGACAGAGGACAAAGACAGAGGACAGGAGGAAAGGAGGACAGGAGGACAAGCGGACAGAGGATAGGAGGACATAGGACAGAGGACAAAGACAGAGGACAGGAGGAAATGAGGACAGGAAGATAGGAGGATAGGAGGACATAGGACAGAGGACAAAGACAGAGGACAGGAGGAAAGTAGAACAGGAGGACAGGAGGAAAGGATGACAGAGGACAGGAGGACAGAGGAGAGAAGGACAGAAGGAAAGGACGACAGAGGACAGGAGGAAAGTAGAACAGGAGGACAGGAGGAAAGTAGAACAGGAGGACAGGAGGAAAGTAGAACAGGAGGACAGAGGACAGGAGGAAAGGAGAACAGGAGGACAGAGGACATAGGACAGGGGGACAGAGGACATAGGACAGGAGGAAAGGAGGACAGAGGACAGGAGGAAAGGATGACAGAGGACAGGAGGACAAAGACAGAGGACAGGAGGAAAGGATGACAGAGGACAGGAGGACAGGAGGACAGGAGGACAGAGGACAGGAGGACAAAGACAGAGGACAGGAGGACAGAGGACAGGAGGACAAAGACAGAGGACAGGAGGAAAGGATGACAGAGGACAGGAGGACAGGAGTAACGATGTCTGTGTTCTTCATTATTTCTAAACTTCAGGAATATTATTTATTTCATAGACATGTTAGATTTGTTTCCAGTGAGATATTGTTGAGTTTATACTGACTTTACTGTTTGTGTTGCTGCTCGAGAAACACTTAGTTCTATTTAAAATATAAATAAATTATAATCCTGTTGTGAATGTAGTAATTTTACAAATTTTATATAAAAACAATAATTTAGTATTGATAAAGAACTAAACATCTAAGGAGTATTGCTAGGACTAGTAGTATCGAGAAAATCCTAACGATACTCATCCCTAGTTACTATTAAGAGTAGGAGTATCAATACCACCATTCCGCAGTGTAAAAGTCTTACATTCAAATATTTATTGCAAGTGAAGCGTGAAAGAGAGGCATTATCAGCACAATGTGTAATTAACACCTGTTATGGAGGGAATTCTAATTCTAATATAATGCTGGATAGTTTTATGAACAATGGAGAATCATATTTGAATTGTTTTATTTTGTGAGCCAAATCTGAATCTGCAAGTTATTTCTGGGTACAATATTTTCATATCTAACGATCATAATAAATCAGTTTCTGACTGTGAGTAGTCAGACATGGTCTTTGTTTGTATGAGCGGTGCTTGTGAAAGCAACACCGAGAGGAATGGCATCTACAGAAAAGAGCCAATAACACGAGGCTGTCATAGCAATCATTCATAACATTGACATTCAAATTCTAAATTCATTCAAGAGTTGTGCATCTTTTTTTCTAATATTTCTGCACAGTTGTATAATAGCACAATATTAGCATGATTATCACTAGATTCCAGTGGGGAAGTAAGATTGTTTCAGACTCGTGTGATCCAAACACTTCCTCCAGCCTACAGTGCTGGAAAGTCCAAAAGATGCAATCATTTCACAAATTCACAACAGCTTTTTATGTAATGACATATTCTGCTTCAATCAGTATTTGTTGGCGTTTAGTCTTTCAAATACGACATTTTAGGGCAATTACAACATCAAAAATGATGACGACAGACATTCAAAAACCTGAGTAGAACGTAAACCTAAGACATGGCATTGGTACAGGCCACAGTTGGCCAGAACAAAAAGAATAAACACCTTGCTAAAGGCAGCCTGGTTGGGCCTGAGCTCATCCAGGCCTTCTCATTCCCATTATCATATTCTTTCTAAAGCTTTCACAAACGCATCGCAAATTCATTGTTCATACATGTTGATGTTCATATGTCACAATTTGAAAAAATGTCTTGCATCTAGTGAGCCAGCCTCAATCAGAGTCAGAATCAGAATCGGAAAACCGTTTATTGCCATTGTATGTTGAACATACAAGGAATTTGACATGACGGGAGGTGCGTAACATTTAACAACAATCAACAACAATCAACAATGCAAAGTAGAAACAAATTCAATTTACAGAAAATATAAGATAAAGTAAAATATAAATAAAGTGAAATATAAAATAAAGTGAAGTCGAGTGCACAAGCGGACAGGTAACAGGACTATAAACCAGTGAGATGAAGTGTAGTGTGAAAGTGTCGAGCGTAATAGAAGGGATGTGCGGGGGAGTGACCGGTGGGAATTTGTCCTGGGGATGACAGAGTCAGTGGGGGTCCCGGGAGTGGGGGTCTCTGTTAATGAGCCCGACTGCCGACGGGAAGAAACTGTTCATGTGTCGTGAGGTCTTGGTCCTGATGGACCTCAGCCTCCTACCAGATGGAAGGGGCACAAACAGTTTATGTCCAGGGTGGGAGGGGTCAGCTACAATCCTTCTTGCTCGCTTCAGGGTTCTTAAAGTGAACAAGTCCTGGAGGGACGGCAGATTGCAGCCAATCACCCTCTCAGCAGAGCGAATGATGCGCTGCAGTCTGCCGTTGTCCTTGGCAGTGGCTGCAGCGTACCAGACCGTGATGGAGGAGCAGAGGATGGACTCGATGATGGCTCTGTAGAAATGCACCAACATTGTCTTTGGCAGGTTGAATTTCTTCAGCTGCCTCAGGAAGTACATCCTCTGCTGAGCCTTCTTTGTGATGGAGCTGATGTTGAGCGGATTATAACAATGGAAAAACATCCCGAACATGCAGGAAGTGGGAAAGACGTTGGTGCATAAATGAGCTCAGCATCCTAATACGATTGCTCTATATCGTCAGATGTATTGGAACATAACCATCCAAGCCTGTGTGCATGACCTGTTTCATTTTGCATCATGCAAAATACTCTCATACTTAAATGTCAACCAAACTCTAACACATAAAACTGCAAACAGACTGTTTATGAAAAGTCACTTTATTTAAAATGCTACTGTACAATCAACTGTGTGACTGTATTTTGTAAATATAATATATATAATATATTTGTGTCTCTCAGGCCCAAGCAGGCCAGCTGCACAAGTGTGGGCATCCAGAAAATAAGACCTGAAGCTGATGTTTGAGGGGATGGACAGCATGAGGACCGGTTAGGACAGTGAGAAGAGGAAACAAGAGCTTACAGAGGACACTGGGCAGGAAGTCAACAGGTTGGAGAGAGCTCTGCATTCAAACAGAAGGCGGATGACACCAGCTCAAGGAGTGCGAGGAGATTATTAAAGAGAGAGAAGAGGACATGAGGAGCTGGAGGAGACAGGGAGCGTTCGAGGAGGAAGAAAACTAAAGGGCAGAAGTTGGCTGGAAGGAGGGGCGTGAAAAGATCAAATAGTGCCTTTGAGAGAGCTAGATGGCCCTGGACTCAGAGCTTGAGAAAAGCCACCGAGCTGAAGGAGAAGTGTGAGGCGCTAGAACTGGTGATCAGAAAAAAGGACAAAGTGATCAGCAGAAGTGGGACAGAAAGGATGTCTCTTAAAGCTTTTACTGGAACAATACATACTCTCAACTAACATAAGCATCAGCTTTCCATCACCATGTGATATTCTTGGACTGGATCAGAGCCTCTCTTGAATTTCCATCCCACAGCATGTAGGAACATTACACTGTACAATATGACACTGTAACCAAAGTGTGCATCTTCTTCACATTCACACATCACAAAAAAATGACTTTAAGTCATTATATTTTTGTACATTTTAGGTGTGAATGCCAGAGGCAGCATTTTCATAATAACAGTCTGATATCTGCACCACATCATACCGGCCTAACCCTGGAGCCCTTCAGCCTGCCGTGCTGTTGACATTGCTCCTTGCTGGTTTCTTAGCAACAGTATTTGTACCTAATGGGCAGAGTTAAATCAGCCTGGTTAACAGTGAGTGAAAAAGCTGTTGGAGAGGACAGAAGCTGCTGAAAGAAGCGCTAAAGTGAGGAATAACTACCAGGATGAAAGGCTTTTAGTTTGGCGGGGCGGAGGCCTGGAGTCCAGCAGCAGAGCAGACTGAGATGACTAAAGAAAACAGTGACGAGCCATCAGACCCATCTCTGACCTCCACACGCCCACTAATCTGCTGCCTTAAAGGAACATTCTGCCATATCGCTCTCCATCAAGTCTTTATTTGCCAGAGCAGCTACATGTAACCTGTGCAAATTTTAAACGGATGAGTTCTATAAAGATCCGCCCACCATACAGTTAAATGAATAAATGGAGATATTAGCTATGTCAGGCTGTAAAGTGGCCATTTTAACACGGGGGTCTCTGGGTTTAGCAGCCATGAAATCAAATAGCACTTCAACGCTGGCTTCATCTGGTATCAATGCAAACAGTGAAGAGCCATCAGACCCCCATCATACAGCCATGTCTGTTATTAAAGACTTGCATCAAGAAAACATGACCCATCTCTGCAAAAGGATTTTATTTTGGTTTCAGTCAAAAACACACTCAACATACAAGCAGACTGGATTTGATTGCAGCTATATTTCAAAAGTCATCAAGAAACATTTAGTTAATAAATACATTTTGCCCATGTCCATAAATGTGGTGGTGTGATTTTCTTTTCTCATCATATTTACAGAACACCATAAATAACTTCACGAGATGGAGCACATTTTAGGCTTTGACAAAAGGAAAATAAGTAAATCCAAACGTATATGTATAAATATAGGTTCATCTGAGGAGGACACCAAGAGAAGACCTGAATCCTGTTGTTCAAACACGCCCATGTAACATCATGAACAGTGGCTTCAGGAGTCCGTCATAGTGAACACAATCAAGCTGCCTCACCGGCCTCCAGTGGGTTACATTGCATATGGTCTGTTGGTCTTCCTGCAGTCACTCAGATATGATCATGGAACAATAGAACATGTCCTCAGACGATACTCAGGTTATGGTCGAAAATCAAAATGCTGCAGAATGTATATCAGGTGGTTCTAACGTCTTGCCAATCAAATACTGTATCAGATGTCAAAGCAGCAGACTTCCCTTGTCCCCCATTAAATATGTCCAACGGTATCATGCTTCTCACTGTACAATCATATTCATCATGTGGCAGTCATCAATGGGTCTGCGTCTGTCTTTACTGCAAGATACCAAACGTGAGAGAAAAGACACATCTAGAGAATGGCTTTGCATATTAGTCTGTGAACGCTAACAGGACTTTATTTCAGGGCCAAGCTGTGCTCCGCATTGTGAACCCAACCCTGTCGTCTCTCCTCCAACAAGGAGACCTCTTCACAACATCTCCATCTCTCACAGTGCAAAAGGTTACACACACTGGGAGGATGTGAGAGCTGTTTCCATCCTACTCATTCTTTCCCCCTTTTAACAGACAGCCCATTAGAGCTGAATCCACGTTGTGTTGCTGTGGTTTAGCTCTATAATGAAGCATCTATTTGAAGAAAGAGATCGGTCTGATGGAGAAACGGGCCAACAGGATCCACAATAAGGCTTAGTAGTGTAACCAGCTCTGTGTGACTGCGTGTGTCAGACGAGTGTTAGCTGCCGTTGCTGATAATGACAGAGGTGCCTTTATGTCCCGGGGTCTGCTCTGCCGGGATGCGGAGGTGAGGGCTGACGTCGTAGAGGGTGGGGCCCGTGCTGGTGGAGGTGCAGTAGCCCCGGAGGCTCTCTGGGTCATAGAGGTTCTCCAGAGCGTAGCCCGTCAGGGAGTAGGCTTTATGCTTGTCCAAGTAGGGCCGCGGATGGGTGTGGGGGGGGTAGAGGGCCGAGGCGGGGGAAGCCGAGCACGGACCCGGCCGACCAAACGGGTGGTGCAATGGCAGAGAAAGGGGGGATGGGTCCATCTGGAGGTAGTCTTTGGGCTTATGGTGGTGCTCAGGACCTGGACTGCTGAGTCTGGACAGGGGGGCGGGACTAGGAGCAGGGCTGATCACCTGACTCAAACCTCGACACACAGCGGTCTGCAGCGGCTCCTGCGTATACTCAGGGGTGAAGCATGGTCCAGGGCCCTTGGGCAGCCCGTTGGCCGGCCCCAGCGGGCCCTTGCGCAGCTGAAATCGACTTTCTTCTTCCTTGATCATCTCCTGAGTGGCCCGGATTAGAGTCTCGATCTTGCTGGGTTCCTGCGGGCTACACCGGTACTGGTCAGCCTGGTACCGATCCCCCGAGTCACTGGCTGAGTCTCCATCTGGAGAGCTGACCACGCTGTCCTCGTCCCAGTGGCCCCGGCCTGCAGGAGGACACGATGCCAACAGTCAAAAGATTCCATACTTTAACGCTGTTTCAACATAAACATTATAGACTGGAGTTTCAAGTCCTGTTCGACTTTTGACCAATTTGTTGCTGCTTCTAAAAGGTTTACACTTGAATTGTAATTCCTGTTGGTTTTCAAGATTCGTTACCAAGTTGGTGGTGTACAATTTATTATTTTAGTACTAAATAACACTTCAGTCAATTGCTTATTTGTTTCATGTTGTTGTAGATAAAAGAAGGATCCCAGTTATCGGATCAGTACTCGGTATCAGTCTTGAAAAAGTCAGATCAATGCGTCCCAAGTCACTATAGACTGTAACTGGTTAAGATGGAATACATTCATCTTCAACAAATTGTATATAAGAGGTGACGAGTGCCTCCTTAAATAAGTGTTGTGAGGGGACCACTGAGCCTCAGAGCTGTTAACCTCTGACGGTTCTGTGGATGAGAGAGACCGGGTTGTGGTCTGACGGACCAAGAGGAGCTGGCGGAATAGCACAGGGTCATTGGTCGAGCGTTTTGTCACCTCTCGTGGCAGTGAAGACTTGCTCCGTGTTAACTCAGAGGTACTTTTCTTCAGTTTACATGGTTAACACAAGTACCAAAATGACAGTCTGGGTTTGAGCCTTCTGTGTGCGTGATGTGGGTCAGAAGCCGTGGCCCCAATCTCATTGAAAACTACAGGTGTAATGGTTCACAAAATTCACGGTTCGGTACGATACAGTGGAGCCACGGTTCGGTACGTTTCGGTACAGTAGAAAACTATAAATGCCAGAGAAATGTACTTGATTTTAAAATATATTTATTCATTACAACTAACATCATGAAGTTATTCTTTGACTTTGAACAATGATGGAACTATACCTGAGTGACCCATCTTCTGGGGTGTCTTCTTAGCAACACATAAGCATAAAAAACAAAAACTGCTCCTTAATGTTATGTAGTATTGTTACTTACATCTTGCAAAAGAGATTTTTAATCTCAATGGGTGAAATAAAGGTTTTTTTTTATTCAAACGTATTCGGTTCGTCATGCGTACCGAACCATGAGCCTCGTACCGAACGGTTCAATACGAATACGCGTATTGTTACACCCCTATTGAAAACATTAACAGCTGTCGAGATAAATGATTGCAACTGCACTTTGTGTCATCAGCCCTTCTACCGTACGTCCTGGGCTCACAGGTGCGGAAGCTGGAAGTAACTGGACGTGTTGAGCAACTTAGGTTTGAGGTCTTGCATAATGGATCAAATCTCTAGAAGATCCAGACTTCCATCTTCAAAGGAAAAACACATGCTCTCAATTAAAGGAGTAGAAAAGATAGAGAGCAACACCGTGTCGCTTCAGGACTTTTCTGGTATCAACATATGAGGACATGACATGAGGCACAACAGCAGCACAGAATGCATTCAGACTGTTGACTGTATTGAGACGACAGACTTCACAGGAAGCACCTTCAATCTATCTCTCAGGGGCCCTGGATTAAAGACTATCAGCACAGAGTACTGGCTGCTGGCAGTTTCAGTCTCAAAGTGTCAAGGCGTTCACCGTCCATACAGTTGGGTCTCTACAGGGGACACTGCCCAGGTCTTAGTCCTCACCATTGTAGCTGTGGACGGCTGTGATGTGCGGTGCACTGCTGTCACATCCCTCGTGGTTCTCCGAGGAGCTTTTGCTCAGTGGCAGGACGGACCGGGAGGTGCCCCACCACCTGTCCCTGCCAGGGGGAGGAGCTCCTAGGAAATAGCGGCCCGCCTCACATCGGCCCTGCTCCCAGCTCTGACCTTGAGCGTGTGCGTGGAGCTGTGCGTAGCCGTCGCTGGCGCTGTGATGATGCTCTTCGGACAAGCTGTAGCAGAGCGTGCGGGGGTCGGGGACCTGCCTGTACACACAGGAGGCCTCCAGGTCCTCGCTCTGCTCCAGCAGCTGAGGGGAGGCGGAGTCTGTGAGGGGGCTGCTGCCCCACGGACTGTCCCGGTCCGACTCTGAGCGCTCCGTCTGGAAACTAGGATACTGCACAGAGAAAAGTGGAGGGAGACAATAATATATATTATAGAAAGCCTCTATGAGCCACATTGGAGATGCTCAATACTTCTGGATGTTTGACACCTTATCAACCTGAGGTGTAAACAAACCAAGCAGCTGTTGAGGTAATAATCTGAGCACCTTCTCATCATTCATATAATGCATATAATATATAATGCATAAGTATTATTAGGCTTCTTGTTTTAATGTTAGCATTCTTTCTACTTCCACTGGTTCCCTAGACAGAGCTAGTCATCCTACAACATCTTCCAAACCGGTTAGCTCTGTATACTTACTGGCTATCAAAAGTTCCCAGGACAAGGCCACACTCTGTGTCAAATTTGGGACAGTTGAGATAGCGGTTATCTCAACTAACTAAAACTAGTTGCACATAGTTTTCCTGTGAAATGAGGGTTTATTCCCAACATCACGAGTGCTCTCTACTGTGGTGCATTCAGGGTTGCTGTGGCAACAGGATCAGTAAGCTAGACGTCCCTCTTCAGAGCTACATCCTCCAGTTCTTAGAACCGGAGGTGTTTCCAGGCTGTACAGGATAGAAAAACAAGCTCCAGAACCACCTCGACTGACTCCTTTCACTGTTGGAAGACCACACAGCTCATGTGGAGGAACCTCATGTGGGCTGCATTCTGTCATGACACAAATTAAGTGGTTTAGATAATCTGGCTAACCTGTCATACTTGTTCCCAGATCTCATCAATGTTATCATAACCGATAGAAATGACAGACAAAACTACCAAAACAACAGCCAAGTCTGTCATACAGGTACCTCACCTGAGGAACTTCAAATTGCCAAAACAAGGCATCATACCTGAACTAGAAAAAGCATTTCCTGCTGAAAATGCGTTGGAATGCTGAAAACTGAAATTAATTGCAAAAACATTGCTGAAAATAGATATCCAATTCAAAAACAATTGCAAAAAGCTTAATAATTCAAAAAGTTTAAAGATTACAAATATGAAGTTATGTCACCCCTCTCCTGAAAGAGCTGAACATTTTGATATTCGAACTGTTTCTGTAGCTTAAAAGAATTCCATCGGTAGTGATATTTGTTGTAGTAGTACTAGACGTTGTAGTTGTAGTAGAAGTATTATCAATGTCATCGTGACATCATCCAACTGTTTCCTCAGCTTGAGCAGCACTCTCCATGACAAGCAACGGTATCGCCACCTTGCTGGAAACAATATAATAATGCCACAAATCGCTATGATCCAACAATGTGTATTGTCATACACATTGCCCAAATCTATGGCCCGGACCGTGCCGTTTGTATTACAATAGCGCGCTGAAATCAGGTGTATTCTGTATGGCATAATAACTGATGGATGATAGTCGTTCATATGCAAAGCTGAGGAGGATGAAGGTAAATGCTTGACGATCTACAGGACATTCATGACATTCAATCCATGTAGAAGGGAGATGAACAGGGCCCATCAGGTTTTCTATTTAATGCCAACGCAGAACAATCACAGATTTAAGCAAGCTGGTATGTGAGGGCTCACTGTGGACTAATAATGGATTATCTAATGTCTCTGTATACTGAATATATAAAGTCATGTTCCTATAGGGCCTGCATTATATTAGTGGATTACTACAGAACGATACTATCAGCATTATATGAACAAAGGTTATTTGTACATTAAGGTCTAATTCAAGATCACAAAGCTTGTGTATAATCATGTCTATTGGTCACTTTCTGTTACAGATTTACACATTGACACATAAAGTGGCCAGAATAATAATTGAACAGCTTTAGCTGCTGGTAAAACTAACAAACCGTTATAAAACACTCTGACTGTAATGTTACCACAGCAAACATATTGTTGTCAGGATAGTTTGATGAAAAAGACTAGTTTTACATTAGAAATAACCTGTTAATTAGCTTCGTGGTTTATTGTCAGTTTAATAGAGAGCTGAAGTCACGCCCTTTACAGTGTCCTGTGGGACTTTACTTTATAACTCGACAGTTCGATCCTTGGCTGGGACGTGTCATGTGTCGAAGTGTCCCTGAGCAATACACTGAACCCCTAACAGCTCCCCGGGCGCCTGTCATAGTCAGCCCACTGCTCCCTATATACAGGGATGGGTCAAATGCAGAGACAAATTTCCCCCTTACCGGGATCAATATAGTATAATAAATAAGAACGACTATGTATAGCAGCTAACGGCGAGAGATAAATGTTTATTTCATCCAGTTTGAATTGTGCTGTGAATTACACATATGTTTGTGAATTTAATATTTATTTTGCAAGTCAAGAAAGTCTCAGATTGTCAGACATTTGTCGTATCGTTTAGCTTTGTGTGAAACCGATCAGTGAACTAATCTCTGGTCTAGCATCATGCACGTCAGCTGCACGGCCGTTACCTTGGCTTGCTAGCTAGCTCGCTAGGTAACTTAGCTATATCCATCCACACATGTACCTTATCATACATGATGTGTTTTATTCTGCTACTGTTCTTATCAGCCGGGAAGTAGAGAACAGGCAAGGCCTGTTGTTCATGCAAGTACAGTCTTTTTTAAGTGTTGGACTTCAACAGTTTGACAACAAAATATTCCTTTCTTGACTTACGAATTAATATTTTAAATTGACAAAGATATGTGTAATTCATTCAGAAAATTCCGAAATCACGGACGCTGACAACGCATGTAATACATGACTTCATTCTTCACTCGTCTTTTTAATTCTTCACAGTTCATTTAGTTTTTTCGCCCTCTGGCGTTTCTGAGAATAATGCGCGCACAGCACATGGAGTATAATTGGCTCCGTTCATGCTACGACCTCGCACTACAACACGAAGCGAGACTATGAACAGTTTATACACACCCATTATAAAGTCAGAAAAGGGCTGAAAAATCATAAAAGTTAAATTGCTGCAGTTCAAAAAGTTTAAAAGATATCAGAAAGCTGTATGTTCCGGCAATAGTTCAGGGTTTTCTCAACATTTGAAAGTTGAAATGGTGTCTGTAGCTGAAAGTATGAGGAAGTTGAAGGATTTGAAAGTTGAAGCAGTTTCAGAGGATTTGAAAATCTTCTCCATAGAAACCGATTCAAAAAAAAGTTGCTAAAAGCTTAATAATTCAAAAAGTTTAAAGGTTAGAAATATGAAGAGATATAGCACCCCTCTGCTGAAAGAGCTGAACATTTTGATAGTTGGACGGTTTCTGTAGCTTAAAATATGAAGGAGAAGAAGCGTTGCGACGAAACAGGGGGACGGAAGAAATAGTGGAACTAGAAAAAGCATTTCCTGCTGAAAATGCGTTGGAATGCTGAAAGCTGAAATTAATCGCAAAAACATTGCTGAAAATAGATATCCAATTCAAAAACAAATTGCAAAAAGCTTAATAATTCAAAAAGTTTAAAGATTACAATATGAAAAGTCATATCACACCTCTCCTGAAAGAGCTGAACATTTTGATATTTGAACAGTTTCTGTGGCTTAAAACAATTCATCAGTGGTGATATTTGTAGTAGTAGAAGTTGTAGTAGAAGTATTATTCGTAGAAGTATGAGTAGCATTAGAATAACTACTAGTAGTAGTAGTAGTGATATTTGTAGTAGTAGTGTTGTGTAAAATAATATGCGCTTTACTTGTATGCTTATATTGCGGAGTTGTGAGGTCACAGTAAGAAGGTCAAATACTCCGAATCGGGCCTTCCGGCGCCGGCTCGTACGATAGAAAACAGATACTGTGGCCCTGGAAGGAGACGCTTGCTTAAAACCGCCATAACAAGGGCATTCCTCGCTTATCTAGTCCAGCAGAGAAGAACTCCCTCATCTATTCACACAGAGACTTCTGCTTAGCTCAGAATTGCACCCTTTCGGCTCCTCGAGTGCTAATAACATGCACACATTCCTGATGATGCAGCGATGGAGGACCAATCGTGAGCCAGTGTGGGCGGATATGTCCAGTGCAACGGGCCTCTGTAAAGCTAAGAACGGATCCGCCTGCTACTTTATATTCCACCAATAGACTTCTCTAAGAAGAAACTATATAATGTTATGCGCAATGATGTATACGCGCCTTTTCCTGCTTTTCCTGTCTTTTCGTACATTTTTACCTGTTCCTTCAGAGCAGAGATTAGGCCTCGTGCACGATTTGACTGCTGGGCATAATACTCCTGTCATAAATAAACCTTATTGCTTGAATTGAGCTAAAATGCCTCGATCTCCATCTGTTCACTCCGACAGATTTCTCCTCAACAGTAGTAGAAGTTGTAGTTGTAGTAGAAGTATTATTAGTAGAACTATTAGTAGCATTAGAATAACTACTAGTAGTAGTATTAGTGATATTTGTAGTAGTAGTAGAAGTTGTAGTAGAATCATCAGTAATTAGAAGAAGTAGTCGAAGACGTACTATCAGTAGTCATAGTAATAGCTGTAGTATTGGTCGTAGTATTTAATATCACAGTAGTAGTAGTAGTAGAAATAGTAATAGTAATGGCAGTAGAAGATGTAGCAGTAGTAGTAGTACTAGTAGCAGTCATACTAATAGCTGGAGTAGTATTACTACTTTTAGTAGCATGAATAGCAGTAGTAGTAGCAGTTGTCGTATAAGTAATAGTAGTAGTGGTAGTAATAGCAGTAGTGGTAGTAATAATATTGATGGTAGCAGTAATAGCAGTAGCAGTAGTAGTAATAGTAGCAACAGCAAAAGTTATAGTAGAAGTAGTAGTAGCAATAGTAGTAATACTATATTAGCAGCAGCAGTAGTCGTTAGAGCATTCATTTTTTTTAACAAAAAAGCCAAATTTTGAGCTTGTTTAAATACAGTTTATCCATGGGGCTTTTATTTTGAAAGGGTGGGGCTGGGTGGGGGAGGGAGGGGGAGAGGAGACATAATCATAATGTTTGACACACATAAACAGGTTATTAAATTACAGGCTTCATCACAAGCAGTTCAGTTAGAATTCACTCTCTGGGGCTTTTATTTTGAAATGGGGTGTGGGGTATGGGGGAGAGGAGACAGAATCATAATGTTAGATAAACACAAACCGGTTATTAAATGACAGGCTCATCACAAGCATTTCAGTTAGGATTCATTCTGTGGGGCTTTTATTTTAAAATGGCGTGTGTGTGTGTGTGTGGGGGGGGGGACCTGAATGACTGTATGAGAGAGAGACACACAGCGAGATAGAGGGAGAGGAGTGTATGTGCGTGTGTGTCTGTGAGTCTGTGTCTTTGTCAACATCACTAATTACTGGCTCAATCGCAAACACCTGTGTGCCTGAAGCCATTTGAAAATATTCTCCATAGAGATCCCATTGAAAATAAAAAGCTTAATCATTCAAAAAGTTTAAAGGTTAGAAATATGAAAAGTGAGGCAGTGAGAGAGGCTCTGATATCTCTGGCAAACTTTCTCATTTGGAGATTGTACTATGTTTTATCTTTTACAGCTTACATGACTATTGTCCTGCTCTGCCATGTCTTTCCTCGTCTCTCCCTCTTGTGTCGCGGTGTGTGTAAATGTCACTCGAATCAGGAAACTTATCAGAATCCTCATATCTGATTGGCCGAGCTGCAACACGTAACAGCTGCAACAAATCATGTCTCCAAGACCTGAATGACTGTGTGAGAGCGAGAGCGAGAGAGAGAGCGAGAGAGAGAGCGAGAGCGAGAGAGAGAGGAGTGTATGTGCGCGTGTGTCTGTGAGTCTGTGTTTATAAATATCACTAATTGGCTCAATCGCGAACACCTGTGTGCCTGAAGCCATTTGAAAATATTCTCCATAGAGATCCCATTGAAAATAAAAACCTTAATAATTCAAAAAGTTTAAAGGTTAGAAATATGAAAAGTCATAGCACCCCTCTGGTGAAAGAGCTGAACATTTTAATAGTTGAACGGTTTCTGTAGCTTAAAAAATGAAGGACAAGAAGCGTTGCGACGGAAGAAATAGAAGTTGAATAAAGATTCGAAGAACAATAGTTGGAATGCTTAACAGCATTCCAACAATGAGTAAGCGCTACAACAGGAGATGCTACTGACATATGTAGTGTGTCATGGTGTGTGTGTCTTGAGGCTTAATGACAGTCCAGTACGACATTCAATCCTCACCTGAGTGTATGGCGAGAGCCGAGCTTTGGTCTTGGGCCGGGAGACTCTGCTCTTGGGAGTTCTGCAGTTCTCCGTAAGGCTGGCGGTGCTGCTGCTGTAGGGGAAGGAGGCCTTGGACGAGGCCTGGTCCAGAGAAAGCTGCAGGCCTTTATACTCCGTCTCCCTAAAGACAAAAGCATAAGTCCATGCGGTGCATTGACAGTACTATTATTTATGTTTTTCATTTGCATGTCATAGATTTAATACGCTCCATAATTACACCAGGAGGGATCCCAGCCGCCTGGAAAGGCTGTTTATTAAAGAACACAAACAGCCCATGTGTACCTGCGTGTTTGGGTTTTCTCTTGGCGCAGAAACCATTAACATCTGTTCAGCAATTAGAGCCTCATCATGGTGCTGAGAGGGCAGTGGGTTTGTGTTCCTGTGTGTGTGGGAGTGGTGGGGGTGTGCTGAGGGGGCTGGAGGAACGCTTGTTTTACCAGAAGGATTGCAGCAAGGCCTTCAACCAACACTCTACAGCGGGAGAGCTGTCCAATCAAATACACGGGGAGATTAAAGGCTATGTCTGGCTAAATCAGGCCCAGAGGAGAAGCTGGGATGTCTCACTCCGGGGAAATGAGAATTGATTTCCTGCTAAAGTGTTCTACAGATCTCACCATGTACGACCAGTTGATTTTGAGAACAGGAAACCTGGACAGGGTTTAGTTGAGACAAACTGTGACAAATGTTAGACCTTAGTGCTGCGTTCGATACCATTGACCATCACATCCTGCTACAGAGACTAGAACATGGCATCAAAGGGACCGCACTAAGCTGGTTCAAGTCCTATTTATCAGATCCATCTCAGTTTGTAAACGATGAAACATCGATGAACACCAACGTTTAGTCATGGAGTTTCACAAGGTTCTGTGCTTAGACCAATTTTATTCACCTTATATATCATAGATCATATAGATCAGTGATTCTCAACTGGTGCCTTTCTTTGACTGACAAAAAAATAAAATGTGATTTTATTTTGAAGGGCATTTTTTATGCAGCGGAATTATTCCAGCATTTACGGTGCAGGAAAAACACCGACCAATGCGTTGTTAATCACATCACGTGATGCAGCTCATCCAATCAAATATGAATAATGATTCGTTACGAAATTTATTTTTTAATCCAGCTGTTATTTTACTTGATGTGAGAAGAACATTGCATTATTTATAATCCATCCAGTTCAATTTGAAAACTTTGAATAATATTTGTTAAAATATAATTGATGTGTACTTTCTTTATTTGATTCGGCAGTTGTTTACTACACAGATACGTTACTACTACCAGACTTCTTGAATATAGATATTATGGGGGTGGGTGTCATTGTCATTAAGGGGTGATGGTGGATCCCGCAGCCAGACCAGTTGAGAACCACTGATATAGATCAAGCCAGATGAAATCAACCAGCTCGCTAAACTTCAAGCATGTCTTAAGGACATAAAAACCTGGATGACCTGCAACTTCCTGATGGTAAACTCAGACAAAAGTGAAGTTATTCTACTAGGCCCAGAACACCTCCGACATCAGTTATCTAATGATATAGTTCCTAGATGGCATTGCGCTGGCATCCAGCAGCACCGTAAAGAATCTTGGAGTTACCTTTGATCAGGATTTGTCTTTTAACTCTCAGATAAAACTAATTTCTAGGACTGCCTTTTTTCACCTAAGTAATATTTCAAAAATCAGGCACATCCTGTCTCAAAGCGATGCAGAGAAATGAGTTCAAGCATTTGTTACCTCTAGACTAGATTACTGTAATTCCTTATTATCAGGCTGCTCTAATAAGTCTCTTAAATCTCTCCAGTTGATTCAGAACGCTGCAGCTCGTGTACTAACAAGAACTAAGAAAAGAGATCATATTACTCCTGAATTAGCTTCTCTGCACTGGCTCCCTGTAAAATCTAGAATAGAATTTAAAATCATTTTACTTACCGACAAAGCCCTAATTGGTCAGGCACCATCATATCTTAAATACCTTATAGTACAATATTACCCCACTAGAGCGCTGCGCTCCCTAAATGCAGGGTTACTTAAAGTCTTAGAAAGTAGGATGGGAGCCAGATATAGTTCGGACTGGTTCAGGTTCATAGTTAGGGCTGGTTCAGGTTTATAGTTAGGGCTGGCTCAGGTTTATAGTTAGGGCTGGATCAGGTTTCTAGTTAGGGCTGGTTCAGGTATATAGTTAGGGCTGGTTCAGGTATATAGTTAGGGCTGGATCAGGTATATAGTTAGGACTGGCTCAGGTTTATAGTTAGAGCTGGTTCAGGTTCAGGTATATAGTTAGGGCTGGATCAGGTATATAGTTAGGACTGGCTCAGGTTTATAGTTAGAGCTGGTTCAGGTTTATAGTTAGGACTGGTTCAGGTTTCTAGTTAGGACTAGTTCAGGTTTATAGTTAGGACTGGTTCAGGTTTATAGGCTGGTTCAGGTTTCTAGTTAGGGCTGGTTCAGGTTCATAGTTAGGGCTGGCTCAGGTATATAGTTAGGACTGGCTCAGGTTTCTAGTTAGGGCTGGTTCAGGTATATAGTTAGGGCTGGTTCAGGTATATAGTTAGGGCTGGATCAGGTATATAGTTAGGACTGGATCAGGTTTATAGTTAGGGCTGGATCAGGTTTATAGTTAGGGCTGGATCAGGTTTATAGTTAGGGCTGGATCAGGTTTATAGTTAGGGCTGGATCAGGTTTATAGTTAGGGCTGGTTCAGGTTTATAGTTATGGCTGGTTCAGGTTTATAGTTAGGGCTGGATCAGGTATATAGTTAGGGCTGGATCAGGTATATAGTTAGGGCTGGATCAGGTTTATAGTTAGGGCTGGTTCAGGTTTATAGTTAGGGCTGGTTCAGGTTTATAGTTAGGGCTGGCTCAGGTATATAGTTAGGACCGGCTCAGGTTTATAGTTAGGGCTGGATCAGGTTTCTAGTTAGGGCTGGTTCAGGTATATAGTTAGGGCTGGATTAGGTATATAGTTAGGACTGGATCGGGTTTATAGTTAGGGCTGGTTCAGGTTTATAGTTAGGGCTGATTCAGGTTTATAGTTAGGGTTGGTTCAGGTTTATAGTTAGGGCTGGATCAGGTTTCTAGTTAGGGCTGGTTCAGGTATATAGTTAGGACTGGCTCAGGTTTATAGTTAGGGCTGGATCAGGTTCATAGTTAGGACTGGTTCAGGTTTATAGTTAGGGCTGGATCGGGTTTATAGTTAGGACTGGTTCAGGTTTATAGTTAGGGCTGGATCAGGTTTCTAGTTAGGACTGGCTCAGGTTTATAGTTAGGGCTGGTTCAGGTTCATAGTTAGGGCTGGTTCAGGTTTATAGTTAGGGCTGGTTCAGGTTTATAGTTAGGGCTGGATCAGGATTCTAGTTAGGGCTGGTTCAGGTATATAGTTAGGACTGGTTCAGGTTTATAGTTAGGGCTGGATCAGGTTTCTAGTTAGGACTGGTTCAGGTTTATAGTTAGGGCTGGATCAGGTTTATAGTTAGGGCTGGTTCAGGTTTATAGTTAGGGCTGGCTCAGGTATATAGTTAGGACTGGCTCAGGTTTATAGTTAGGGCTGGCTCAGGTATATAGTTAGGGCTGGATCAGGTTTATAGTTAGGGCTGGCTCAGGTTTCTAGTTAGGGCTGGATCAGGTTTCTAGTTAGGGCTGGTTCAGGTATGTAGTTAGGGCTGGATCAGGTATATAGTTAGGGCTGGATCAGGTTTATAGTTAGGGCTGGTTCAGGTTTCTAGTTAGGGCTGGATCAGGTTTATAGTTAGGACTGGTTCAGGTTTCTAGTTAGGGCTGGTTCAGGTTTCTAGTTAGGGCTGGCTCAGGTTTCTAGTTAGGGCTGGCTCAGGTTCATAGTTAGGGCTGGTCCAGGTTTATAGTTAGGGTTGGTTCAGGTTTATAGTTAGGGCTGGATCAGGTTTCTAGTTAGGGCTGGTTCAGGTATATAGTTAGGACTGGCTCAGGTTTATAGTTAGGGCTGGATCAGGTTCATAGTTAGGACTGGTTCAGGTTTATAGTTAGGGCTGGATCAGGTTTCTAGTTAGGACTGGCTCAGGTTTATAGTTAGGGCTGGATCGGGTTTATAGTTAGGGCTGGTTCAGGTTCATAGTTAGGGCTGGCTCAGGTTTCTAGTTAGGGCTGGATCAGGTTTCTAGTTAGGGCTGGTTCAGGTATGTAGTTAGGGCTGGATCAGGTATATAGTTAGGGCTGGATGAGGTTTATAGTTAGGGCTGGTTCAGGTTTCTAGTTAGGGCTGGATCAGGTTTATAGTTAGGACTGGTTCAGGTTTCTAGTTAGGGCTGGTTCAGGTTTCTAGTTAGGGCTGGCTCAGGTTTCTAGTTAGGGCTGGCTCAGGTTTCTAGTTAGGGCTGGCTCATGTTTCTAGTTAGGGCTGGCTCAGGTTCATAGTTAGGGCTGGTCCAGGTTTATAGTTCGGGTTGGTTCAGGTTTATAGTTAGGGCTGGATCAGGTTTCTAGTTAGGGCTGGTCCAGGTTTATAGTTAGGGCTGGTTCAGGTTCATAGTTAGGGCTGGTTCAGGTTTATAGTTAGGGCTGGTTCAGGTTTATAGTTAGGGCTGGATCAGGATTCTAGTTAGGGCTGGTTCAGGTATATAGTTAGGACTGGCTCAGGTTTATAGTTAGAGCTGGGTCAGGTTTATAGTTAGGGCTGGTTCAGGTATATAGTTAGGGCTGGATCAGGTATATAGTTAGGGCTGGATCAGGTTTATAGTTAGGGCTGGTTCAGGTTTATAGTTAGGGCTGGATCAGGTTTATAGTTAGGACTGGTTCAGGTTTATAGTTAGGGCTGGATCAGGTTTCTAGTTAGGACTGGTTCAGGTTTATAGTTAGGGCTGGATCAGGTTTATAGTTAGGGCTGGTTCAGGTTTATAGTTAGGGCTGGCTCAGGTATATAGTTAGGACTGGCTCAGGTTTATAGTTAGGGCTGGATCAGGTATATAGTTAGGGCTGGATCAGGTTTATAGTTAGGGCTGGCTCAGGTTTCTAGTTAGGGCTGGATCAGGTTTCTAGTTAGGGCTGGTTCAGGTATGTAGTTAGGGCTGGATCAGGTATATAGTTAGGGCTGGATCAGGTTTATAGTTAGGGCTGGTTCAGGTTTCTAGTTAGGGCTGGATCAGGTTTATAGTTAGGACTGGTTCAGGTTTCTAGTTAGGGCTGGTTCAGGTTTCTAGTTAGGGCTGGCTCAGGTTTCTAGTTAGGGCTGGCTCAGGTTCATAGTTAGGGCTGGTCCAGGTTTATAGTTAGGGTTGGTTCAGGTTTATAGTTAGGGCTGGATCAGGTTTCTAGTTAGGGCTGGTTCAGGTATATAGTTAGGACTGGCTCAGGTTTATAGTTAGGGCTGGATCAGGTTCATAGTTAGGACTGGTTCAGGTTTATAGTTAGGGCTGGATCAGGTTTCTAGTTAGGACTGGCTCAGGTTTATAGTTAGGGCTGGATCGGGTTTATAGTTAGGGCTGGTTCAGGTTCATAGTTAGGGCTGGCTCAGGTTTCTAGTTAGGGCTGGATCAGGTTTCTAGTTAGGGCTGGTTCAGGTATGTAGTTAGGGCTGGATCAGGTATATAGTTAGGGCTGGATGAGGTTTATAGTTAGGGCTGGTTCAGGTTTCTAGTTAGGGCTGGATCAGGTTTATAGTTAGGACTGGTTCAGGTTTCTAGTTAGGGCTGGTTCAGGTTTCTAGTTAGGGCTGGCTCAGGTTTCTAGTTAGGGCTGGCTCAGGTTTCTAGTTAGGGCTGGCTCATGTTTCTAGTTAGGGCTGGCTCAGGTTCATAGTTAGGGCTGGTCCAGGTTTATAGTTCGGGTTGGTTCAGGTTTATAGTTAGGGCTGGATCAGGTTTCTAGTTAGGGCTGGTCCAGGTTTATAGTTAGGGTTGGTTCAGGTTCATAGTTAGGGCTGGATCAGGTTTCTAGTTAGGGCTGGTTCAGGTATATAGTTAGGACTGGCTCAGGTTTCTAGTTAGGGCTGGATCAGGTTTCTAGTTAGGACTGGTTCAGGTTTATAGTTAGGGCTGGTTCAGGTATATAGTTAGGACTGGCTCAGGTTTCTAGTTAGGGCTGGATCAGGTTTCTAGTTAGGACTGGTTCAGGTTTATAGTTAGGGCTGGATCAGGTTTATAGTTAGGACTGGATCAGGTATATAGTTAGGGCTGGATCAGGTTTCTAGTTAGGGCTGGTTCAGGTTTCTAGTTAGGGCTGGATCAGGTTTATAGTTAGGACTGGTTCAGGTTTCTAGTTAGGGCTGGTTCAGGTTTCTAGTTAGGGCTGGCTCAGGTTTCTAGTTAGGGCTGGCTCAGGTTCATAGTTAGGGCTGGTCCAGGTTTATAGTTAGGGTTGGTTCAGGTTTATAGTTAGGGCTGGATCAGGTTTCTAGTTAGGGCTGGTTCAGGTATATAGTTAGGACTGGCTCAGGTTTATAGTTAGGGCTGGATCAGGTTCATAGTTAGGACTGGTTCAGGTTTATAGTTAGGGCTGGATCAGGTTTCTAGTTAGGACTGGCTCAGGTTTATAGTTAGGGCTGGATCGGGTTTCTAGTTAGGGCTGGTTCAGGTTCATAGTTAGGGCTGGTTCAGGTTTATAGTTCGGGCTGGTTCAGGTTTATAGTTAGGGCTGGATCAGGATTCTAGTTAGGGCTGGTTCAGGTATATAGTTAGGACTGGCTCAGGTTTATAGTTAGAGCTGGGTCAGGTTTATAGTTAGGGCTGGTTCAGGTATATAGTTAGGGCTGGATCAGGTATATAGTTAGGGCTGGATCAGGTTTATAGTTAGGGCTGGATCAGGTTTATAGTTAGGGCTGGATCAGGTTTCTAGTTCGGACTGGTTCAGGTTTATAGTTAGGGCTGGATCAGGTTTAGAGTTAGGGCTGGTTCAGGTGTATAGTTAGGGCTGGCTCAGGTATATAGTTAGGACTGGCTCAGGTTTATAGTTAGGGCTGGATCAGGTTTCTAGTTAGGGCTGGTCCAGGTTTATAGTTAGGGCTGGTTCAGGTTCATAGTTAGGGCTGGTTCAGGTTTATAGTTAGGGCTGGTTCAGGTTTATAGTTAGGGCTGGATCAGGATTCTAGTTAGGGCTGGTTCAGGTATATAGTTAGGACTGGCTCAGGTTTATAGTTAGAGCTGGGTCAGGTTTATAGTTAGGGCTGGTTCAGGTATATAGTTAGGGCTGGATCAGGTATATAGTTAGGGCTGGATCAGGTTTATAGTTAGGGCTGGTTCAGGTTTATAGTTAGGGCTGGATCAGGTTTATAGTTAGGACTGGTTCAGGTTTATAGTTAGGGCTGGATCAGGTTTCTAGTTAGGACTGGTTCAGGTTTATAGTTAGGGCTGGATCAGGTTTATAGTTAGGGCTGGTTCAGGTTTATAGTTAGGGCTGGCTCAGGTATATAGTTAGGACTGGCTCAGGTTTATAGTTAGGGCTGGATCAGGTATATAGTTAGGGCTGGATCAGGTTTATAGTTAGGGCTGGCTCAGGTTTCTAGTTAGGGCTGGATCAGGTTTCTAGTTAGGGCTGGTTCAGGTATGTAGTTAGGGCTGGATCAGGTATATAGTTAGGGCTGGATCAGGTTTATAGTTAGGGCTGGTTCAGGTTTCTAGTTAGGGCTGGATCAGGTTTATAGTTAGGACTGGTTCAGGTTTCTAGTTAGGGCTGGTTCAGGTTTCTAGTTAGGGCTGGCTCAGGTTTCTAGTTAGGGCTGGCTCAGGTTCATAGTTAGGGCTGGTCCAGGTTTATAGTTAGGGTTGGTTCAGGTTTATAGTTAGGGCTGGATCAGGTTTCTAGTTAGGGCTGGTTCAGGTATATAGTTAGGACTGGCTCAGGTTTATAGTTAGGGCTGGATCAGGTTCATAGTTAGGACTGGTTCAGGTTTATAGTTAGGGCTGGATCAGGTTTCTAGTTAGGACTGGCTCAGGTTTATAGTTAGGGCTGGATCGGGTTTATAGTTAGGGCTGGTTCAGGTTCATAGTTAGGGCTGGCTCAGGTTTCTAGTTAGGGCTGGATCAGGTTTCTAGTTAGGGCTGGTTCAGGTATGTAGTTAGGGCTGGATCAGGTATATAGTTAGGGCTGGATGAGGTTTATAGTTAGGGCTGGTTCAGGTTTCTAGTTAGGGCTGGATCAGGTTTATAGTTAGGACTGGTTCAGGTTTCTAGTTAGGGCTGGTTCAGGTTTCTAGTTAGGGCTGGCTCAGGTTTCTAGTTAGGGCTGGCTCAGGTTTCTAGTTAGGGCTGGCTCATGTTTCTAGTTAGGGCTGGCTCAGGTTCATAGTTAGGGCTGGTCCAGGTTTATAGTTCGGGTTGGTTCAGGTTTATAGTTAGGGCTGGATCAGGTTTCTAGTTAGGGCTGGTCCAGGTTTATAGTTAGGGTTGGTTCAGGTTCATAGTTAGGGCTGGATCAGGTTTCTAGTTAGGGCTGGTTCAGGTATATAGTTAGGACTGGCTCAGGTTTCTAGTTAGGGCTGGATCAGGTTTCTAGTTAGGACTGGTTCAGGTTTATAGTTAGGGCTGGTTCAGGTATATAGTTAGGACTGGCTCAGGTTTCTAGTTAGGGCTGGATCAGGTTTCTAGTTAGGACTGGTTCAGGTTTATAGTTAGGGCTGGATCAGGTTTATAGTTAGGACTGGATCAGGTATATAGTTAGGGCTGGATCAGGTTTCTAGTTAGGGCTGGTTCAGGTTTCTAGTTAGGGCTGGATCAGGTTTATAGTTAGGACTGGTTCAGGTTTCTAGTTAGGGCTGGTTCAGGTTTCTAGTTAGGGCTGGCTCAGGTTTCTAGTTAGGGCTGGCTCAGGTTCATAGTTAGGGCTGGTCCAGGTTTATAGTTAGGGTTGGTTCAGGTTTATAGTTAGGGCTGGATCAGGTTTCTAGTTAGGGCTGGTTCAGGTATATAGTTAGGACTGGCTCAGGTTTATAGTTAGGGCTGGATCAGGTTCATAGTTAGGACTGGTTCAGGTTTATAGTTAGGGCTGGATCAGGTTTCTAGTTAGGACTGGCTCAGGTTTATAGTTAGGGCTGGATCGGGTTTCTAGTTAGGGCTGGTTCAGGTTCATAGTTAGGGCTGGTTCAGGTTTATAGTTCGGGCTGGTTCAGGTTTATAGTTAGGGCTGGATCAGGATTCTAGTTAGGGCTGGTTCAGGTATATAGTTAGGACTGGCTCAGGTTTATAGTTAGAGCTGGGTCAGGTTTATAGTTAGGGCTGGTTCAGGTATATAGTTAGGGCTGGATCAGGTATATAGTTAGGGCTGGATCAGGTTTATAGTTAGGGCTGGATCAGGTTTATAGTTAGGGCTGGATCAGGTTTCTAGTTCGGACTGGTTCAGGTTTATAGTTAGGGCTGGATCAGGTTTAGAGTTAGGGCTGGTTCAGGTGTATAGTTAGGGCTGGCTCAGGTATATAGTTAGGACTGGCTCAGGTTTATAGTTAGGGCTGGATCAGGTATATAGTTAGGGCTGGATCAGGTTTATAGTTAAGGCTGGCTCAGGTTTCTAGTTAGGGCTGGATCAGGTTTCTAGTTAGGGCTGGTTCAGGTATGTAGTTAGGGCTGGATCAGGTATATAGTTAGGGCTGGATCAGGTTTATAGTTAGGGCTGGTTCAGGTTTCTAGTTAGGGCTGGATCAGGTTTCTAGTTAGGGCTGGATCAGGTTTATAGTTAGGGCTGGTTCAGGTTTCTAGTTAGGGCTGGCTCAGGTTTCTAGTTAGGGCTGGCTCAGGTTTCTAGTTAGGGCTGGCTCATGTTTCTAGTTAGGGCTGGCTCAGGTTCATAGTTAGGGCTGGTCCAGGTTTATAGTTCGGGTTGGTTCAGGTTTATAGTTAGGGCTGGATCAGGTTTCTAGTTAGGGCTGGTCCAGGTTTATAGTTAGGGTTGGTTCAGGTTTATAGTTAGGGCTGGATCAGGTTTCTAGTTAGGGCTGGTTCAGGTATATAGTTAGGACTGGCTCAGGTTTCTAGTTAGGGCTGGATCAGGTTTCTAGTTAGGACTGGTTCAGGTTTATAGTTAGGGCTGGATCAGGTTTATAGTTAGAACTGGTTCAGGTTTATAGTTAGGGCTGGATCAGGTTTCTAGTTAGGACTGGCTCAGGTTTATAGTTAGGGCTGGATCGGGTTTATAGTTAGGGCTGGTTCAGGTTCATAGTTAGGGCTGGTTCAGGTTCATAGTTAGGGCTGGTTCAGGTTTCTAGTTAGGGCTGGATCAGGTTTCTAGTTAGGGCTGGTTCAGGTATATAGTTAGGACCGGCTCAGGTTTATAGTTCGAGCTGGTTCAGGTTTATAGTTAGGACTGGTTCAGGTTTATAGGCTGGTTCAGGTTTCTAGTTAGGGCTGGTTCAGGTATATAGTTAGGACTGGCTCAGGTTTATAGTTAGAGCTGGTTCAGGTTTATAGTTAGGACTGGTTCAGGTTTATAGTTAGGGCTGGCTCAGGTTTCTAGTTAGGGCTGGTTCAGGTTTCTAGTTAGGACTGGTTCAGGTTTCTAGTTAGGGCTGGTTCAGGTCTCGTTCGGGCTGGTTCAGGTTTCTAGTTAGGGCTGGTTCAGGTTTCTAGTTAGGGCTGGTTCAGGTTTCTAGTTAGGACTGGTTCAGGTTTCTAGTTTGGACTGGTTCAGGTTTCTAGTTAGGGCTGGTTCAGGTTTCTAGTTAGGACTGGTTCAGGTTTCTAGTTAGGGCTGGATCAGGTTTCTAGTTAGGACTGGTTCAGGTTTATAGTTAGGGCTGGATCAGGTTTATAGTTAGGACTGGTTCAGGTTTATAGTTAGGGCTGGATCAGGTTTCTAGTTAGGACTGGCTCAGGTTTATAGTTAGAGCTGGATCGGGTTTATAGTTAGGGCTGGTTCAGGTTCATAGTTAGGGCTGGTTCAGGTTTATAGTTAGGGCTGGTTCAGGTTTCTAGTTAGGGCTGGTTCAGGTATATAGTTAGGGCTGGATCAGGTATATAGTGAGGACTGGATCGGGTTTATAGTTAGGGCTGGTTCAGGTTTATAGTTAGGGCTGGTTCAGGTTTATAGTTAGGGTTGGTTCAGGTTTCTAGTTAGGGCTGGATCAGGTTTCTAGTTAGGGCTGGTTCAGGTATATAGTTAGGACTGGCTCAGGTTTATAGTTAGGACTGGTTCAGGTTTATAGTTAGGGCTGGATCAGGTTTCTAGTTAGGACTGGTTCAGGTTTATAGTTAGGGCTGGATCAGGTTTCTAGTTAGGACTGGCTCAGGTTTATAGTTAGGGCTGGATCGGGTTTATAGTTAGGGCTGGTTCAGGTTCATAGTTAGGGCTGGTTCAGGTTTATAGTTAGGGCTGGTTCAGGTTTATAGTTAGGGCTGGCTCAGGTATATAGTTAGGACTGGCTCAGGTTTATAGTTAGGGCTGGATCAGGTATATAGTTAGGGCTGGATCAGGTTTATAGTTAGGGCTGGCTCAGGTTTCTAGTTAGGGCTGGATCAGGTTTCTAGTTAGGGCTGGTTCAGGTATGTAGTTAGGGCTGGATCAGGTATATAGTTAGGGCTGGTTCAGGTATGTAGTTAGGGCTGGATCAGGTATATAGTTAGGGCTGGATCAGGATTATAGTTAGGGCTGGTTCAGGTTTCTAGTTAGGGCTGAATCAGGTTTATAGTTAGGACTGGTTCAGGTTTCTAGTTAGGGCTGGTTCAGGTTTCTAGTTAGGGCTGGCTCAGGTTTCTAGTTAGGGCTGGCTCAGGTTTCTAGTTAGGGCTGGCTCATGTTTCTAGTTAGGGCTGGCTCAGGTTCATAGTTAGGGCTGGTCCAGGATTATAGTTCGGGTTGGTTCAGGTTTATAGTTAGGGCTGGATCAGGTTTCTAGTTAGGGCTGGTCCAGGTTTATAGTTAGGGTTGGTTCAGGTTTATAGTTAGGGCTGGATCAGGTTTCTAGTTAGGGCTGGTTCAGGTATATAGTTAGGACTGGCTCAGGTTTCTAGTTAGGGCTGGATCAGGTTTCTAGTTAGGACTGGTTCAGGTTTATAGTTAGGGCTGGATCAGGTTTATAGTTAGGACTGGTTCAGGTTTATAGTTAGGGCTGGATCAGGTTTCTAGTTAGGACTGGCTCAGGTTTATAGTTAGGGCTGGATCGGGTTTCTAGTTAGGGCTGGTTCAGGTTCATAGTTAGGGCTGGTTCAGGTTTATAGTTAGGGCTGGTTCAGGTTTCTAGTTAGGGCTGGATCAGGTTTCTAGTTAGGGCTGGATCAGGTTTCTAGTTAGGACCGGCTCAGGTTTATAGTTCGAGCTGGTTCAGGTTTATAGTTAGGACTAGTTCAGGTTTATAGTTAGGACTGGTTCAGGTTTATAGGCTGGTTCAGGTTTCTAGTTAGGGCTGGTTCAGGTATATAGTTAGGACTGGCTCAGGTTTATAGTTAGAGCTGGTTCAGGTTTATAGTTAGGACTGGTTCAGGTTTATAGTTAGGACTGGTTCAGGTTTATAGTTAGGGCTGGCTCAGGTTTCTAGTTAGGGCTGGTTCAGGTTTCTAGTTAGGGCTGGTTCAGGTTTCTAGTTAGGACTGGTTCAGGTTTCTAGTTAGGGCTGGTTCAGGTCTCGTTAGGGCTGGTTCAGGTTTCTAGTTAGGGCTGGTTCAGGTTTCTAGTTAGGGCTGGTTCAGGTTTCTAGTTAGGACTGGTTCAGGTTTCTAGTTAGGGCTGGTTCAGGTTTCTAGTTAGGACTGGTTCAGGTTTCTAGTTAGGGCTGGATCAGGTTTCTAGTTAGGACTGGTTCAGGTTTATAGTTAGGGCTGGATCAGGTTTATAGTTAGGACTGGTTCAGGTTTATAGTTAGGGCTGGATCAGGTTTCTAGTTAGGACTGGCTCAGGTTTATAGTTAGGGCTGGATCGGGTTTATAGTTAGGGCTGGTTCAGGTTCATAGTTAGGGCTGGTTCAGGTTTATAGTTAGGGCTGGTTCAGGTTTCTAGTTAGGGCTGGTTCAGGTATATAGTTAGGGCTGGATCAGGTATATAGTTAGGACTGGATCGGGTTTATAGTTAGGGCTGGTTCAGGTTTATAGTTAGGGCTGGTTCAGGATTATAGTTAGGGTTGGTTCAGGTTTATAGTTAGGGCTGGATCAGGTTTCTAGTTAGGGCTGGTTCAGGTATATAGTTAGGACTGGTTCAGGTTTATAGTTAGGGCTGGATCAGGTTTCTAGTTAGGACTGGCTCAGGTTTATAGTTAGGGCTGGCTCATGTTTCTAGTTAGGGCTGGCTCAGGTTCATAGTTAGGGCTGGTCCAGGTTTATAGTTCGGGTTGGTTCAGGTTTATAGTTAGGGCTGGATCAGGTTTCTAGTTAGGGCTGGTCCAGGTTTCTAGTTAGGGCTGGTTCAGGTTTCTAGTTAGGACTGGTTCAGGTTTCTAGTTAGGGCTGGTTCAGGTCTCGTTAGGGCTGGTTCAGGTTTCTAGTTAGGGCTGGTTCAGGTTTCTAGTTAGGGCTGGTTCAGGTTTCTAGTTAGGGCTGGTTCAGGTTTCTAGTTAGGGCTGGTTCAGGTTTCTAGTTAGGACTGGTTCAGGTTTCTAGTTAGGGCTGGATCAGGTTTCTAGTTAGGACTGGTTCAGGTTTATAGTTAGGGCTGGATCAGGTTTATAGTTAGGACTGGTTCAGGTTTATAGTTAGGGCTGGATCAGGTTTCTAGTTAGGACTGGCTCAGGTTTATAGTTAGGGCTGGATCGGGTTTATAGTTAGGGCTGGTTCAGGTTCATAGTTAGGGCTGGTTCAGGTTTATAGTTAGGGCTGGTTCAGGTTTCTAGTCAGGGCTGGTTCAGGTATATAGTTAGGGCTGGATCAGGTATATAGTTAGGACTGGATCGGGTTTATAGTTAGGGCTGGTTCAGGTTTATAGTTAGGGCTGGTTCAGGTTTATAGTTAGGGTTGGTTCAGGTTTCTAGTTAGGGCTGGATCAGGTTTCTAGTTAGGGCTGGTTCAGGTATATAGTTGGGACTGGCTCAGGTTTATAGTTAGGACTGGTTCAGGTTTATAGTTAGGGCTGGATCAGGTTTCTAGTTAGGACTGGCTCATGTTTCTAGTTAGGGCTGGCTCAGGTTCATAGTTAGGGCTGGTCCAGGTTTATAGTTCGGGTTGGTTCAGGTTTATAGTTAGGGCTGGATCAGGTTTCTAGTTAGGGCTGGTCCAGGTTTATAGTTAGGGTTGGTTCAGGTTTATAGTTAGGGCTGGATCAGGTTTCTAGTTAGGGCTGGTTCAGGTATATAGTTAGGACTGGCTCAGGTTTCTAGTTAGGGCTGGATCAGGTTTCTAGTTAGGACTGGTTCAGGTTTATAGTTAGGGCTGGATCAGGTTTATAGTTAGAACTGGTTCAGGTTTATAGTTAGGGCTGGATCAGGTTTCTAGTTAGGACTGGCTCAGGTTTATAGTTAGGGCTGGATCGGGTTTATAGTTAGGGCTGGTTCAGGTTCATAGTTAGGGCTGGTTCAGGTTCATAGTTAGGGCTGGTTCAGGTTTCTAGTTAGGGCTGGATCAGGTTTCTAGTTAGGGCTGGTTCAGGTATATAGTTAGGACCGGCTCAGGTTTATAGTTCGAGCTGGTTCAGGTTTATAGTTAGGACTGGTTCAGGTTTATAGGCTGGTTCAGGTTTCTAGTTAGGGCTGGTTCAGGTATATAGTTAGGACTGGCTCAGGTTTATAGTTAGAGCTGGTTCAGGTTTATAGTTAGGACTGGTTCAGGTTTATAGTTAGGGCTGGCTCAGGTTTCTAGTTAGGGCTGGTTCAGGTTTCTAGTTAGGGCTGGTTCAGGTTTCTAGTTAGGACTGGTTCAGGTTTCTAGTTAGGGCTGGTTCAGGTCTCGTTAGGGCTGGTTCAGGTTTCTAGTTAGGGCTGGTTCAGGTTTCTAGTTAGGGCTGGTTCAGGTTTCTAGTTAGGACTGGTTCAGGTTTCTAGTTAGGGCTGGTTCAGGTTTCTAGTTAGGACTGGTTCAGGTTTCTAGTTAGGGCTGGATCAGGTTTCTAGTTAGGACTGGTTCAGGTTTATAGTTAGGGCTGGATCAGGTTTATAGTTAGGACTGGTTCAGGTTTATAGTTAGGGCTGGATCAGGTTTCTAGTTAGGACTGGCTCAGGTTTATAGTTAGAGCTGGATCGGGTTTATAGTTAGGGCTGGTTCAGGTTCATAGTTAGGGCTGGTTCAGGTTTATAGTTAGGGCTGGTTCAGGTTTCTAGTTAGGGCTGGTTCAGGTTTCTAGTTAGGACTGGCTCAGGTTTATAGTTAGGGCTGGATCGGGTTTATAGTTAGGGCTGGTTCAGGTTCATAGTTAGGGCTGGTTCAGGTTTATAGTTAGGGCTGGTTCAGGTTTATAGTTAGGGCTGGCTCAGGTATATAGTTAGGACTGGCTCAGGTTTATAGTTAGGGCTGGATCAGGTATATAGTTAGGGCTGGATCAGGTTTATAGTTAGGGCTGGCTCAGGTTTCTAGTTAGGGCTGGATCAGGTTTCTAGTTAGGGCTGGTTCAGGTATGTAGTTAGGGCTGGATCAGGTATATAGTTAGGGCTGGATCAGGTTTATAGTTAGGGCTGGTTCAGGTTTCTAGTTAGGGCTGGATCAGGTTTATAGTTAGGACTGGTTCAGGTTTCTAGTTAGGGCTGGTTCAGGTTTCTAGTTAGGGCTGGCTCAGGTTTCTAGTTAGGGCTGGCTCAGGTTCATAGTTAGGGCTGGTCCAGGTTTATAGTTAGGGTTGGTTCAGGTTTATAGTTAGGGCTGGATCAGGTTTCTAGTTAGGGCTGGTTCAGGTATATAGTTAGGACTGGCTCAGGTTTATAGTTAGGGCTGGATCAGGTTCATAGTTAGGACTGGTTCAGGTTTATAGTTAGGGCTGGATCAGGTTTCTAGTTAGGACTGGCTCAGGTTTATAGTTAGGGCTGGATCGGGTTTCTAGTTAGGGCTGGTTCAGGTTCATAGTTAGGGCTGGTTCAGGTTTATAGTTCGGGCTGGTTCAGGTTTATAGTTAGGGCTGGATCAGGATTCTAGTTAGGGCTGGTTCAGGTATATAGTTAGGACTGGCTCAGGTTTATAGTTAGAGCTGGGTCAGGTTTATAGTTAGGGCTGGTTCAGGTATATAGTTAGGGCTGGATCAGGTATATAGTTAGGGCTGGATCAGGTTTATAGTTAGGGCTGGATCAGGTTTATAGTTAGGGCTGGATCAGGTTTCTAGTTCGGACTGGTTCAGGTTTATAGTTAGGGCTGGATCAGGTTTAGAGTTAGGGCTGGTTCAGGTTTATAGTTAGGGCTGGCTCAGGTATATAGTTAGGACTGGCTCAGGTTTATAGTTAGGGCTGGATCAGGTATATAGTTAGGGCTGGATCAGGTTTATAGTTAAGGCTGGCTCAGGTTTCTAGTTAGGGCTGGATCAGGTTTCTAGTTAGGGCTGGATCAGGTATGTAGTTAGGGCTGGATCAGGTATATAGTTAGGGCTGGATCAGGTTTATAGTTAGAACTGGTTCAGGTTTATAGTTAGGGCTGGATCAGGTTTCTAGTTAGGACTGGCTCAGGTTTATAGTTAGGGCTGGATCGGGTTTATAGTTAGGGCTGGTTCAGGTTCATAGTTAGGGCTGGTTCAGGTTCATAGTTAGGGCTGGTTCAGGTTTCTAGTTAGGGCTGGTTCAGGTCTCGTTAGGGCTGGTTCAGGTTTCTAGTTAGGGCTGGTTCAGGTTTCTAGTTAGGGCTGGTTCAGGTTTCTAGTTAGGACTGGTTCAGGTTTCTAGTTAGGGCTGGTTCAGGTTTCTAGTTAGGACTGGTTCAGGTTTCTAGTTAGGGCTGGATCAGGTTTCTAGTTAGGACTGGTTCAGGTTTATAGTTAGGGCTGGATCAGGTTTATAGTTAGGACTGGTTCAGGTTTATAGTTAGGGCTGGATCAGGTTTCTAGTTAGGACTGGCTCAGGTTTATAGTTAGGGCTGGATCGGGTTTATAGTTAGGGCTGGTTCAGGTTCATAGTTAGGGCTGGTTCAGGTTTATAGTTAGGGCTGGTTCAGGTTTCTAGTTAGGGCTGGTTCAGGTATATAGTTAGGGCTGGATCAGGTATATAGTTAGGACTGGATCGGGTTTATAGTTAGGGCTGGTTCAGGTTTATAGTTAGGGCTGGTTCAGGATTATAGTTAGGGTTGGTTCAGGTTTATAGTTAGGGCTGGATCAGGTTTCTAGTTAGGGCTGGTTCAGGTATATAGTTAGGACTGGTTCAGGTTTATAGTTAGGGCTGGATCAGGTTTCTAGTTAGGACTGGCTCAGGTTTATAGTTAGGGCTGGCTCATGTTTCTAGTTAGGGCTGGCTCAGGTTCATAGTTAGGGCTGGTCCAGGTTTATAGTTCGGGTTGGTTCAGGTTTATAGTTAGGGCTGGATCAGGTTTCTAGTTAGGGCTGGTCCAGGTTTCTAGTTAGGGCTGGTTCAGGTTTCTAGTTAGGACTGGTTCAGGTTTCTAGTTAGGGCTGGTTCAGGTCTCGTTAGGGCTGGTTCAGGTTTCTAGTTAGGGCTGGTTCAGGTTTCTAGTTAGGGCTGGTTCAGGTTTCTAGTTAGGGCTGGTTCAGGTTTCTAGTTAGGGCTGGTTCAGGTTTCTAGTTAGGACTGGTTCAGGTTTCTAGTTAGGGCTGGATCAGGTTTCTAGTTAGGACTGGTTCAGGTTTATAGTTAGGGCTGGATCAGGTTTATAGTTAGGACTGGTTCAGGTTTATAGTTAGGGCTGGATCAGGTTTCTAGTTAGGACTGGCTCAGGTTTATAGTTAGGGCTGGATCGGGTTTATAGTTAGGGCTGGTTCAGGTTCATAGTTAGGGCTGGTTCAGGTTTATAGTTAGGGCTGGTTCAGGTTTCTAGTCAGGGCTGGTTCAGGTATATAGTTAGGGCTGGATCAGGTATATAGTTAGGACTGGATCGGGTTTATAGTTAGGGCTGGTTCAGGTTTATAGTTAGGGCTGGTTCAGGTTTATAGTTAGGGTTGGTTCAGGTTTCTAGTTAGGGCTGGATCAGGTTTCTAGTTAGGGCTGGTTCAGGTATATAGTTAGGACTGGCTCAGGTTTATAGTTAGGACTGGTTCAGGTTTATAGTTAGGGCTGGATCAGGTTTCTAGTTAGGACTGGCTCATGTTTCTAGTTAGGGCTGGCTCAGGTTCATAGTTAGGGCTGGTCCAGGTTTATAGTTCGGGTTGGTTCAGGTTTATAGTTAGGGCTGGATCAGGTTTCTAGTTAGGGCTGGTCCAGGTTTATAGTTAGGGTTGGTTCAGGTTTATAGTTAGGGCTGGATCAGGTTTCTAGTTAGGGCTGGTTCAGGTATATAGTTAGGACTGGCTCAGGTTTCTAGTTAGGGCTGGATCAGGTTTCTAGTTAGGACTGGTTCAGGTTTATAGTTAGGGCTGGATCAGGTTTATAGTTAGAACTGGTTCAGGTTTATAGTTAGGGCTGGATCAGGTTTCTAGTTAGGACTGGCTCAGGTTTATAGTTAGGGCTGGATCGGGTTTATAGTTAGGGCTGGTTCAGGTTCATAGTTAGGGCTGGTTCAGGTTCATAGTTAGGGCTGGTTCAGGTTTCTAGTTAGGGCTGGATCAGGTTTCTAGTTAGGGCTGGTTCAGGTATATAGTTAGGACCGGCTCAGGTTTATAGTTCGAGCTGGTTCAGGTTTATAGTTAGGACTGGTTCAGGTTTATAGGCTGGTTCAGGTTTCTAGTTAGGGCTGGTTCAGGTATATAGTTAGGACTGGCTCAGGTTTATAGTTAGAGCTGGTTCAGGTTTATAGTTAGGACTGGTTCAGGTTTATAGTTAGGGCTGGCTCAGGTTTCTAGTTAGGGCTGGTTCAGGTTTCTAGTTAGGGCTGGTTCAGGTTTCTAGTTAGGACTGGTTCAGGTTTCTAGTTAGGGCTGGTTCAGGTCTCGTTAGGGCTGGTTCAGGTTTCTAGTTAGGGCTGGTTCAGGTTTCTAGTTAGGGCTGGTTCAGGTTTCTAGTTAGGACTGGTTCAGGTTTCTAGTTAGGGCTGGTTCAGGTTTCTAGTTAGGACTGGTTCAGGTTTCTAGTTAGGGCTGGATCAGGTTTCTAGTTAGGACTGGTTCAGGTTTATAGTTAGGGCTGGATCAGGTTTATAGTTAGGACTGGTTCAGGTTTATAGTTAGGGCTGGATCAGGTTTCTAGTTAGGACTGGCTCAGGTTTATAGTTAGAGCTGGATCGGGTTTATAGTTAGGGCTGGTTCAGGTTCATAGTTAGGGCTGGTTCAGGTTTATAGTTAGGGCTGGTTCAGGTTTCTAGTTAGGGCTGGTTCAGGTTTCTAGTTAGGACTGGCTCAGGTTTATAGTTAGGGCTGGATCGGGTTTATAGTTAGGGCTGGTTCAGGTTCATAGTTAGGGCTGGTTCAGGTTTATAGTTAGGGCTGGTTCAGGTTTATAGTTAGGGCTGGCTCAGGTATATAGTTAGGACTGGCTCAGGTTTATAGTTAGGGCTGGATCAGGTATATAGTTAGGGCTGGATCAGGTTTATAGTTAGGGCTGGCTCAGGTTTCTAGTTAGGGCTGGATCAGGTTTCTAGTTAGGGCTGGTTCAGGTATGTAGTTAGGGCTGGATCAGGTATATAGTTAGGGCTGGATCAGGTTTATAGTTAGGGCTGGTTCAGGTTTCTAGTTAGGGCTGGATCAGGTTTATAGTTAGGACTGGTTCAGGTTTCTAGTTAGGGCTGGTTCAGGTTTCTAGTTAGGGCTGGCTCAGGTTTCTAGTTAGGGCTGGCTCAGGTTCATAGTTAGGGCTGGTCCAGGTTTATAGTTAGGGTTGGTTCAGGTTTATAGTTAGGGCTGGATCAGGTTTCTAGTTAGGGCTGGTTCAGGTATATAGTTAGGACTGGCTCAGGTTTATAGTTAGGGCTGGATCAGGTTCATAGTTAGGACTGGTTCAGGTTTATAGTTAGGGCTGGATCAGGTTTCTAGTTAGGACTGGCTCAGGTTTATAGTTAGGGCTGGATCGGGTTTCTAGTTAGGGCTGGTTCAGGTTCATAGTTAGGGCTGGTTCAGGTTTATAGTTCGGGCTGGTTCAGGTTTATAGTTAGGGCTGGATCAGGATTCTAGTTAGGGCTGGTTCAGGTATATAGTTAGGACTGGCTCAGGTTTATAGTTAGAGCTGGGTCAGGTTTATAGTTAGGGCTGGTTCAGGTATATAGTTAGGGCTGGATCAGGTATATAGTTAGGGCTGGATCAGGTTTATAGTTAGGGCTGGATCAGGTTTATAGTTAGGGCTGGATCAGGTTTCTAGTTCGGACTGGTTCAGGTTTATAGTTAGGGCTGGATCAGGTTTAGAGTTAGGGCTGGTTCAGGTTTATAGTTAGGGCTGGCTCAGGTATATAGTTAGGACTGGCTCAGGTTTATAGTTAGGGCTGGATCAGGTATATAGTTAGGGCTGGATCAGGTTTATAGTTAAGGCTGGCTCAGGTTTCTAGTTAGGGCTGGATCAGGTTTCTAGTTAGGGCTGGATCAGGTATGTAGTTAGGGCTGGATCAGGTATATAGTTAGGGCTGGATCAGGTTTATAGTTAGAACTGGTTCAGGTTTATAGTTAGGGCTGGATCAGGTTTCTAGTTAGGACTGGCTCAGGTTTATAGTTAGGGCTGGATCGGGTTTATAGTTAGGGCTGGTTCAGGTTCATAGTTAGGGCTGGTTCAGGTTCATAGTTAGGGCTGGTTCAGGTTTCTAGTTAGGGCTGGATCAGGTTTCTAGTTAGGGCTGGTTCAGGTATATAGTTAGGACCGGCTCAGGTTTATAGTTCGAGCTGGTTCAGGTTTATAGTTAGGACTGGTTCAGGTTTATAGGCTGGTTCAGGTTTCTAGTTAGGGCTGGTTCAGGTATATAGTTAGGACTGGCTCAGGTTTATAGTTAGAGCTGGTTCAGGTTTATAGTTAGGACTGGTTCAGGTTTATAGTTAGGGCTGGCTCAGGTTTCTAGTTAGGGCTGGTTCAGGTTTCTAGTTAGGGCTGGTTCAGGTTTCTAGTTAGGACTGGTTCAGGTTTCTAGTTAGGGCTGGTTCAGGTCTCGTTCGGGCTGGTTCAGGTTTCTAGTTAGGGCTGGTTCAGGTTTCTAGTTAGGGCTGGTTCAGGTTTCTAGTTAGGACTGGTTCAGGTTTCTAGTTTGGACTGGTTCAGGTTTCTAGTTAGGGCTGGTTCAGGTTTCTAGTTAGGACTGGTTCAGGTTTCTAGTTAGGGCTGGATCAGGTTTCTAGTTAGGACTGGTTCAGGTTTATAGTTAGGGCTGGATCAGGTTTATAGTTAGGACTGGTTCAGGTTTATAGTTAGGGCTGGATCAGGTTTCTAGTTAGGACTGGCTCAGGTTTATAGTTAGAGCTGGATCGGGTTTATAGTTAGGGCTGGTTCAGGTTCATAGTTAGGGCTGGTTCAGGTTTATAGTTAGGGCTGGTTCAGGTTTCTAGTTAGGGCTGGTTCAGGTATATAGTTAGGGCTGGATCAGGTATATAGTTAGGACTGGATCGGGTTTATAGTTAGGGCTGGTTCAGGTTTATAGTTAGGGCTGGTTCAGGTTTATAGTTAGGGTTGGTTCAGGTTTCTAGTTAGGGCTGGATCAGGTTTCTAGTTAGGGCTGGTTCAGGTATATAGTTAGGGCTGGTTCAGGTATATAGTTAGGACTGGCTCAGGTTTATAGTTAGGACTGGTTCAGGTTTATAGTTAGGGCTGGATCAGGTTTCTAGTTAGGACTGGTTCAGGTTTATAGTTAGGGCTGGATCAGGTTTCTAGTTAGGACTGGCTCAGGTTTATAGTTAGGGCTGGATCGGGTTTATAGTTAGGGCTGGTTCAGGTTCATAGTTAGGGCTGGTTCAGGTTTATAGTTAGGGCTGGTTCAGGTTTATAGTTAGGGCTGGCTCAGGTATATAGTTAGGACTGGCTCAGGTTTATAGTTAGGGCTGGATCAGGTATATAGTTAGGGCTGGATCAGGTTTATAGTTAGGGCTGGCTCAGGTTTCTAGTTAGGGCTGGATCAGGTTTCTAGTTAGGGCTGGTTCAGGTATGTAGTTAGGGCTGGATCAGGTATATAGTTAGGGCTGGTTCAGGTATGTAGTTAGGGCTGGATCAGGTATATAGTTAGGGCTGGATCAGGATTATAGTTAGGGCTGGTTCAGGTTTCTAGTTAGGGCTGGATCAGGTTTATAGTTAGGACTGGTTCAGGTTTCTAGTTAGGGCTGGTTCAGGTTTCTAGTTAGGGCTGGCTCAGGTTTCTAGTTAGGGCTGGCTCAGGTTTCTAGTTAGGGCTGGCTCATGTTTCTAGTTAGGGCTGGCTCAGGTTCATAGTTAGGGCTGGTCCAGGATTATAGTTCGGGTTGGTTCAGGTTTATAGTTAGGGCTGGATCAGGTTTCTAGTTAGGGCTGGTCCAGGTTTATAGTTAGGGTTGGTTCAGGTTTATAGTTAGGGCTGGATCAGGTTTCTAGTTAGGGCTGGTTCAGGTATATAGTTAGGACTGGCTCAGGTTTCTAGTTAGGGCTGGATCAGGTTTCTAGTTAGGACTGGTTCAGGTTTATAGTTAGGGCTGGATCAGGTTTATAGTTAGGGCTGGATCAGGTTTATAGTTAGGGCTGGATCAGGTTTCTAGTTAGGACTGGCTCAGGTTTATAGTTAGGGCTGGATCGGGTTTATAGTTAGGGCTGGTTCAGGTTCATAGTTAGGGCTGGTTCAGGTATATAGTTAGGACTGGCTCAGGTTTATAGTTAGGGCTGGATCAGGTATATAGTTAGGGCTGGATCAGGTTTATAGTTAGGGCTGGCTCAGGTTTCTAGTTAGGGCTGGATCAGGTTTCTAGTTAGGGCTGGTTCAGGTATGTAGTTAGGGCTGGATCAGGTATATAGTTAGGGCTGGATCAGGTTTATAGTTAGGGCTGGTTCAGGTTTCTAGTTAGGGCTGGATCAGGTTTATAGTTAGGACTGGTTCAGGTTTCTAGTTAGGGCTGGTTCAGGTTTCTAGTTAGGGCTGGCTCAGGTTTCTAGTTAGGGCTGGCTCAGGTTCATAGTTAGGGCTGGTCCAGGTTTATAGTTAGGGTTGGTTCAGGTTTATAGTTAGGGCTGGATCAGGTTTCTAGTTAGGGCTGGTTCAGGTATATAGTTAGGACTGGCTCAGGTTTATAGTTAGGGCTGGATCAGGTTCATAGTTAGGACTGGTTCAGGTTTATAGTTAGGGCTGGATCAGGTTTCTAGTTAGGACTGGCTCAGGTTTATAGTTAGGGCTGGATCGGGTTTATAGTTAGGGCTGGTTCAGGTTCATAGTTAGGGCTGGCTCAGGTTTCTAGTTAGGGCTGGATCAGGTTTCTAGTTAGGGCTGGTTCAGGTATGTAGTTAGGGCTGGATCAGGTATATAGTTAGGGCTGGATGAGGTTTATAGTTAGGGCTGGTTCAGGTTTCTAGTTAGGGCTGGATCAGGTTTATAGTTAGGACTGGTTCAGGTTTCTAGTTAGGGCTGGTTCAGGTTTCTAGTTAGGGCTGGCTCAGGTTTCTAGTTAGGGCTGGCTCAGGTTTCTAGTTAGGGCTGGCTCATGTTTCTAGTTAGGGCTGGCTCAGGTTCATAGTTAGGGCTGGTCCAGGTTTATAGTTCGGGTTGGTTCAGGTTTATAGTTAGGGCTGGATCAGGTTTCTAGTTAGGGCTGGTCCAGGTTTATAGTTAGGGTTGGTTCAGGTTCATAGTTAGGGCTGGATCAGGTTTCTAGTTAGGGCTGGTTCAGGTATATAGTTAGGACTGGCTCAGGTTTCTAGTTAGGGCTGGATCAGGTTTCTAGTTAGGACTGGTTCAGGTTTATAGTTAGGGCTGGTTCAGGTATATAGTTAGGACTGGCTCAGGTTTCTAGTTAGGGCTGGATCAGGTTTCTAGTTAGGACTGGTTCAGGTTTATAGTTAGGGCTGGATCAGGTTTATAGTTAGGACTGGATCAGGTATATAGTTAGGGCTGGATCAGGTTTCTAGTTAGGGCTGGTTCAGGTTTCTAGTTAGGGCTGGATCAGGTTTATAGTTAGGACTGGTTCAGGTTTCTAGTTAGGGCTGGTTCAGGTTTCTAGTTAGGGCTGGCTCAGGTTTCTAGTTAGGGCTGGCTCAGGTTCATAGTTAGGGCTGGTCCAGGTTTATAGTTAGGGTTGGTTCAGGTTTATAGTTAGGGCTGGATCAGGTTTCTAGTTAGGGCTGGTTCAGGTATATAGTTAGGACTGGCTCAGGTTTATAGTTAGGGCTGGATCAGGTTCATAGTTAGGACTGGTTCAGGTTTATAGTTAGGGCTGGATCAGGTTTCTAGTTAGGACTGGCTCAGGTTTATAGTTAGGGCTGGATCGGGTTTCTAGTTAGGGCTGGTTCAGGTTCATAGTTAGGGCTGGTTCAGGTTTATAGTTCGGGCTGGTTCAGGTTTATAGTTAGGGCTGGATCAGGATTCTAGTTAGGGCTGGTTCAGGTATATAGTTAGGACTGGCTCAGGTTTATAGTTAGAGCTGGGTCAGGTTTATAGTTAGGGCTGGTTCAGGTATATAGTTAGGGCTGGATCAGGTATATAGTTAGGGCTGGATCAGGTTTATAGTTAGGGCTGGATCAGGTTTATAGTTAGGGCTGGATCAGGTTTCTAGTTCGGACTGGTTCAGGTTTATAGTTAGGGCTGGCTCAGGTATATAGTTAGGACTGGCTCAGGTTTATAGTTAGGGCTGGATCAGGTATATAGTTAGGGCTGGATCAGGTTTATAGTTAAGGCTGGCTCAGGTTTCTAGTTAGGGCTGGATCAGGTTTCTAGTTAGGGCTGGTTCAGGTATGTAGTTAGGGCTGGATCAGGTATATAGTTAGGGCTGGATCAGGTTTATAGTTAGGGCTGGTTCAGGTTTCTAGTTAGGGCTGGATCAGGTTTCTAGTTAGGGCTGGATCAGGTTTATAGTTAGGGCTGGTTCAGGTTTCTAGTTAGGGCTGGCTCAGGTTTCTAGTTAGGGCTGGCTCAGGTTTCTAGTTAGGGCTGGCTCATGTTTCTAGTTAGGGCTGGCTCAGGTTCATAGTTAGGGCTGGTCCAGGTTTATAGTTCGGGTTGGTTCAGGTTTATAGTTAGGGCTGGATCAGGTTTCTAGTTAGGGCTGGTCCAGGTTTATAGTTAGGGTTGGTTCAGGTTTATAGTTAGGGCTGGATCAGGTTTCTAGTTAGGGCTGGTTCAGGTATATAGTTAGGACTGGCTCAGGTTTCTAGTTAGGGCTGGATCAGGTTTCTAGTTAGGACTGGTTCAGGTTTATAGTTAGGGCTGGATCAGGTTTATAGTTAGAACTGGTTCAGGTTTATAGTTAGGGCTGGATCAGGTTTCTAGTTAGGACTGGCTCAGGTTTATAGTTAGGGCTGGATCGGGTTTATAGTTAGGGCTGGTTCAGGTTCATAGTTAGGGCTGGTTCAGGTTCATAGTTAGGGCTGGTTCAGGTTTCTAGTTAGGGCTGGATCAGGTTTCTAGTTAGGGCTGGTTCAGGTATATAGTTAGGACCGGCTCAGGTTTATAGTTCGAGCTGGTTCAGGTTTATAGTTAGGACTGGTTCAGGTTTATAGGCTGGTTCAGGTTTCTAGTTAGGGCTGGTTCAGGTATATAGTTAGGACTGGCTCAGGTTTATAGTTAGAGCTGGTTCAGGTTTATAGTTAGGACTGGTTCAGGTTTATAGTTAGGGCTGGCTCAGGTTTCTAGTTAGGGCTGGTTCAGGTTTCTAGTTAGGACTGGTTCAGGTTTCTAGTTAGGGCTGGTTCAGGTCTCGTTCGGGCTGGTTCAGGTTTCTAGTTAGGGCTGGTTCAGGTTTCTAGTTAGGGCTGGTTCAGGTTTCTAGTTAGGACTGGTTCAGGTTTCTAGTTTGGACTGGTTCAGGTTTCTAGTTAGGGCTGGTTCAGGTTTCTAGTTAGGACTGGTTCAGGTTTCTAGTTAGGGCTGGATCAGGTTTCTAGTTAGGACTGGTTCAGGTTTATAGTTAGGGCTGGATCAGGTTTATAGTTAGGACTGGTTCAGGTTTATAGTTAGGGCTGGATCAGGTTTCTAGTTAGGACTGGCTCAGGTTTATAGTTAGAGCTGGATCGGGTTTATAGTTAGGGCTGGTTCAGGTTCATAGTTAGGGCTGGTTCAGGTTTATAGTTAGGGCTGGTTCAGGTTTCTAGTTAGGGCTGGTTCAGGTATATAGTTAGGGCTGGATCAGGTATATAGTGAGGACTGGATCGGGTTTATAGTTAGGGCTGGTTCA
Source organism: Lycodopsis pacificus (assembly GCA_028022725.1). Lineage (NCBI taxonomy): Eukaryota > Metazoa > Chordata > Actinopteri > Perciformes > Zoarcidae > Lycodopsis > Lycodopsis pacificus. The sequence continues at coordinate 762,825 of CM051695.1, forward strand.
GGTTTATAGTTAGGGCTGGTTCAGGTTTATAGTTAGGGTTGGTTCAGGTTTCTAGTTAGGGCTGGATCAGGTTTCTAGTTAGGGCTGGTTCAGGTATATAGTTAGGACTGGCTCAGGTTTATAGTTAGGACTGGTTCAGGTTTATAGTTAGGGCTGGATCAGGTTTCTAGTTAGGACTGGTTCAGGTTTATAGTTAGGGCTGGATCAGGTTTCTAGTTAGGACTGGCTCAGGTTTATAGTTAGGGCTGGATCGGGTTTATAGTTAGGGCTGGTTCAGGTTCATAGTTAGGGCTGGTTCAGGTTTATAGTTAGGGCTGGTTCAGGTTTATAGTTAGGGCTGGCTCAGGTATATAGTTAGGACTGGCTCAGGTTTATAGTTAGGGCTGGATCAGGTATATAGTTAGGGCTGGATCAGGTTTATAGTTAGGGCTGGCTCAGGTTTCTAGTTAGGGCTGGATCAGGTTTCTAGTTAGGGCTGGTTCAGGTATGTAGTTAGGGCTGGATCAGGTATATAGTTAGGGCTGGTTCAGGTATGTAGTTAGGGCTGGATCAGGTATATAGTTAGGGCTGGATCAGGATTATAGTTAGGGCTGGTTCAGGTTTCTAGTTAGGGCTGAATCAGGTTTATAGTTAGGACTGGTTCAGGTTTCTAGTTAGGGCTGGTTCAGGTTTCTAGTTAGGGCTGGCTCAGGTTTCTAGTTAGGGCTGGCTCAGGTTTCTAGTTAGGGCTGGCTCATGTTTCTAGTTAGGGCTGGCTCAGGTTCATAGTTAGGGCTGGTCCAGGATTATAGTTCGGGTTGGTTCAGGTTTATAGTTAGGGCTGGATCAGGTTTCTAGTTAGGGCTGGTCCAGGTTTATAGTTAGGGTTGGTTCAGGTTTATAGTTAGGGCTGGATCAGGTTTCTAGTTAGGGCTGGTTCAGGTATATAGTTAGGACTGGCTCAGGTTTCTAGTTAGGGCTGGATCAGGTTTCTAGTTAGGACTGGTTCAGGTTTATAGTTAGGGCTGGATCAGGTTTATAGTTAGGACTGGTTCAGGTTTATAGTTAGGGCTGGATCAGGTTTCTAGTTAGGACTGGCTCAGGTTTATAGTTAGGGCTGGATCGGGTTTCTAGTTAGGGCTGGTTCAGGTTCATAGTTAGGGCTGGTTCAGGTTTATAGTTAGGGCTGGTTCAGGTTTCTAGTTAGGGCTGGATCAGGTTTCTAGTTAGGGCTGGATCAGGTTTCTAGTTAGGACCGGCTCAGGTTTATAGTTCGAGCTGGTTCAGGTTTATAGTTAGGACTAGTTCAGGTTTATAGTTAGGACTGGTTCAGGTTTATAGGCTGGTTCAGGTTTCTAGTTAGGGCTGGTTCAGGTATATAGTTAGGACTGGCTCAGGTTTATAGTTAGAGCTGGTTCAGGTTTATAGTTAGGACTGGTTCAGGTTTATAGTTAGGACTGGTTCAGGTTTATAGTTAGGGCTGGCTCAGGTTTCTAGTTAGGGCTGGTTCAGGTTTCTAGTTAGGGCTGGTTCAGGTTTCTAGTTAGGACTGGTTCAGGTTTCTAGTTAGGGCTGGTTCAGGTCTCGTTAGGGCTGGTTCAGGTTTCTAGTTAGGGCTGGTTCAGGTTTCTAGTTAGGGCTGGTTCAGGTTTCTAGTTAGGACTGGTTCAGGTTTCTAGTTAGGGCTGGTTCAGGTTTCTAGTTAGGACTGGTTCAGGTTTCTAGTTAGGGCTGGATCAGGTTTCTAGTTAGGACTGGTTCAGGTTTATAGTTAGGGCTGGATCAGGTTTATAGTTAGGACTGGTTCAGGTTTATAGTTAGGGCTGGATCAGGTTTCTAGTTAGGACTGGCTCAGGTTTATAGTTAGGGCTGGATCGGGTTTATAGTTAGGGCTGGTTCAGGTTCATAGTTAGGGCTGGTTCAGGTTTATAGTTAGGGCTGGTTCAGGTTTCTAGTTAGGGCTGGTTCAGGTATATAGTTAGGGCTGGATCAGGTATATAGTTAGGACTGGATCGGGTTTATAGTTAGGGCTGGTTCAGGTTTATAGTTAGGGCTGGTTCAGGATTATAGTTAGGGTTGGTTCAGGTTTATAGTTAGGGCTGGATCAGGTTTCTAGTTAGGGCTGGTTCAGGTATATAGTTAGGACTGGTTCAGGTTTATAGTTAGGGCTGGATCAGGTTTCTAGTTAGGACTGGCTCAGGTTTATAGTTAGGGCTGGCTCATGTTTCTAGTTAGGGCTGGCTCAGGTTCATAGTTAGGGCTGGTCCAGGTTTATAGTTCGGGTTGGTTCAGGTTTATAGTTAGGGCTGGATCAGGTTTCTAGTTAGGGCTGGTCCAGGTTTCTAGTTAGGGCTGGTTCAGGTTTCTAGTTAGGACTGGTTCAGGTTTCTAGTTAGGGCTGGTTCAGGTCTCGTTAGGGCTGGTTCAGGTTTCTAGTTAGGGCTGGTTCAGGTTTCTAGTTAGGGCTGGTTCAGGTTTCTAGTTAGGGCTGGTTCAGGTTTCTAGTTAGGGCTGGTTCAGGTTTCTAGTTAGGACTGGTTCAGGTTTCTAGTTAGGGCTGGATCAGGTTTCTAGTTAGGACTGGTTCAGGTTTATAGTTAGGGCTGGATCAGGTTTATAGTTAGGACTGGTTCAGGTTTATAGTTAGGGCTGGATCAGGTTTCTAGTTAGGACTGGCTCAGGTTTATAGTTAGGGCTGGATCGGGTTTATAGTTAGGGCTGGTTCAGGTTCATAGTTAGGGCTGGTTCAGGTTTATAGTTAGGGCTGGTTCAGGTTTCTAGTCAGGGCTGGTTCAGGTATATAGTTAGGGCTGGATCAGGTATATAGTTAGGACTGGATCGGGTTTATAGTTAGGGCTGGTTCAGGTTTATAGTTAGGGCTGGTTCAGGTTTATAGTTAGGGTTGGTTCAGGTTTCTAGTTAGGGCTGGATCAGGTTTCTAGTTAGGGCTGGTTCAGGTATATAGTTAGGACTGGCTCAGGTTTATAGTTAGGACTGGTTCAGGTTTATAGTTAGGGCTGGATCAGGTTTCTAGTTAGGACTGGCTCATGTTTCTAGTTAGGGCTGGCTCAGGTTCATAGTTAGGGCTGGTCCAGGTTTATAGTTCGGGTTGGTTCAGGTTTATAGTTAGGGCTGGATCAGGTTTCTAGTTAGGGCTGGTCCAGGTTTATAGTTAGGGTTGGTTCAGGTTTATAGTTAGGGCTGGATCAGGTTTCTAGTTAGGGCTGGTTCAGGTATATAGTTAGGACTGGCTCAGGTTTCTAGTTAGGGCTGGATCAGGTTTCTAGTTAGGACTGGTTCAGGTTTATAGTTAGGGCTGGATCAGGTTTATAGTTAGAACTGGTTCAGGTTTATAGTTAGGGCTGGATCAGGTTTCTAGTTAGGACTGGCTCAGGTTTATAGTTAGGGCTGGATCGGGTTTATAGTTAGGGCTGGTTCAGGTTCATAGTTAGGGCTGGTTCAGGTTCATAGTTAGGGCTGGTTCAGGTTTATAGTTAGGGCTGGCTCATGTTTCTAGTTAGGGCTGGCTCAGGTTCATAGTTAGGGCTGGTCCAGGTTTATAGTTCGGGTTGGTTCAGGTTTATAGTTAGGGCTGGATCAGGTTTCTAGTTAGGGCTGGTCCAGGTTTCTAGTTAGGGCTGGTTCAGGTTTCTAGTTAGGACTGGTTCAGGTTTCTAGTTAGGGCTGGTTCAGGTCTCGTTAGGGCTGGTTCAGGTTTCTAGTTAGGGCTGGTTCAGGTTTCTAGTTAGGGCTGGTTCAGGTTTCTAGTTAGGGCTGGTTCAGGTTTCTAGTTAGGGCTGGTTCAGGTTTCTAGTTAGGACTGGTTCAGGTTTCTAGTTAGGGCTGGATCAGGTTTCTAGTTAGGACTGGTTCAGGTTTATAGTTAGGGCTGGATCAGGTTTATAGTTAGGACTGGTTCAGGTTTATAGTTAGGGCTGGATCAGGTTTCTAGTTAGGACTGGCTCAGGTTTATAGTTAGGGCTGGATCGGGTTTATAGTTAGGGCTGGTTCAGGTTCATAGTTAGGGCTGGTTCAGGTTTATAGTTAGGGCTGGTTCAGGTTTCTAGTCAGGGCTGGTTCAGGTATATAGTTAGGGCTGGATCAGGTATATAGTTAGGACTGGATCGGGTTTATAGTTAGGGCTGGTTCAGGTTTATAGTTAGGGCTGGTTCAGGTTTATAGTTAGGGTTGGTTCAGGTTTCTAGTTAGGGCTGGATCAGGTTTCTAGTTAGGGCTGGTTCAGGTATATAGTTAGGACTGGCTCAGGTTTATAGTTAGGACTGGTTCAGGTTTATAGTTAGGGCTGGATCAGGTTTCTAGTTAGGACTGGCTCATGTTTCTAGTTAGGGCTGGCTCAGGTTCATAGTTAGGGCTGGTCCAGGTTTATAGTTCGGGTTGGTTCAGGTTTATAGTTAGGGCTGGATCAGGTTTCTAGTTAGGGCTGGTCCAGGTTTATAGTTAGGGTTGGTTCAGGTTTATAGTTAGGGCTGGATCAGGTTTCTAGTTAGGGCTGGTTCAGGTATATAGTTAGGACTGGCTCAGGTTTCTAGTTAGGGCTGGATCAGGTTTCTAGTTAGGACTGGTTCAGGTTTATAGTTAGGGCTGGATCAGGTTTATAGTTAGAACTGGTTCAGGTTTATAGTTAGGGCTGGATCAGGTTTCTAGTTAGGACTGGCTCAGGTTTATAGTTAGGGCTGGATCGGGTTTATAGTTAGGGCTGGTTCAGGTTCATAGTTAGGGCTGGTTCAGGTTCATAGTTAGGGCTGGTTCAGGTTTCTAGTTAGGGCTGGATCAGGTTTCTAGTTAGGGCTGGTTCAGGTATATAGTTAGGACCGGCTCAGGTTTATAGTTCGAGCTGGTTCAGGTTTATAGTTAGGACTGGTTCAGGTTTATAGGCTGGTTCAGGTTTCTAGTTAGGGCTGGTTCAGGTATATAGTTAGGACTGGCTCAGGTTTATAGTTAGAGCTGGTTCAGGTTTATAGTTAGGACTGGTTCAGGTTTATAGTTAGGGCTGGCTCAGGTTTCTAGTTAGGGCTGGTTCAGGTTTCTAGTTAGGGCTGGTTCAGGTTTCTAGTTAGGACTGGTTCAGGTTTCTAGTTAGGGCTGGTTCAGGTCTCGTTAGGGCTGGTTCAGGTTTATAGTTAGGGCTGGTTCAGGTTTCTAGTTAGGGCTGGTTCAGGTTTCTAGTTAGGACTGGCTCAGGTTTATAGTTAGGGCTGGATCGGGTTTATAGTTAGGGCTGGTTCAGGTTCATAGTTAGGGCTGGTTCAGGTTTATAGTTAGGGCTGGTTCAGGTTTATAGTTAGGGCTGGCTCAGGTATATAGTTAGGACTGGCTCAGGTTTATAGTTAGGGCTGGATCAGGTATATAGTTAGGGCTGGATCAGGTTTATAGTTAGGGCTGGCTCAGGTTTCTAGTTAGGGCTGGATCAGGTTTCTAGTTAGGGCTGGTTCAGGTATGTAGTTAGGGCTGGATCAGGTATATAGTTAGGGCTGGATCAGGTTTATAGTTAGGGCTGGTTCAGGTTTCTAGTTAGGGCTGGATCAGGTTTATAGTTAGGACTGGTTCAGGTTTCTAGTTAGGGCTGGTTCAGGTTTCTAGTTAGGGCTGGCTCAGGTTTCTAGTTAGGGCTGGCTCAGGTTCATAGTTAGGGCTGGTCCAGGTTTATAGTTAGGGTTGGTTCAGGTTTATAGTTAGGGCTGGATCAGGTTTCTAGTTAGGGCTGGTTCAGGTATATAGTTAGGACTGGCTCAGGTTTATAGTTAGGGCTGGATCAGGTTCATAGTTAGGACTGGTTCAGGTTTATAGTTAGGGCTGGATCAGGTTTCTAGTTAGGACTGGCTCAGGTTTATAGTTAGGGCTGGATCGGGTTTCTAGTTAGGGCTGGTTCAGGTTCATAGTTAGGGCTGGTTCAGGTTTATAGTTCGGGCTGGTTCAGGTTTATAGTTAGGGCTGGATCAGGATTCTAGTTAGGGCTGGTTCAGGTATATAGTTAGGACTGGCTCAGGTTTATAGTTAGAGCTGGGTCAGGTTTATAGTTAGGGCTGGTTCAGGTATATAGTTAGGGCTGGATCAGGTATATAGTTAGGGCTGGATCAGGTTTATAGTTAGGGCTGGATCAGGTTTATAGTTAGGGCTGGATCAGGTTTCTAGTTCGGACTGGTTCAGGTTTATAGTTAGGGCTGGATCAGGTTTAGAGTTAGGGCTGGTTCAGGTTTATAGTTAGGGCTGGCTCAGGTATATAGTTAGGACTGGCTCAGGTTTATAGTTAGGGCTGGATCAGGTATATAGTTAGGGCTGGATCAGGTTTATAGTTAAGGCTGGCTCAGGTTTCTAGTTAGGGCTGGATCAGGTTTCTAGTTAGGGCTGGATCAGGTATGTAGTTAGGGCTGGATCAGGTATATAGTTAGGGCTGGATCAGGTTTATAGTTAGAACTGGTTCAGGTTTATAGTTAGGGCTGGATCAGGTTTCTAGTTAGGACTGGCTCAGGTTTATAGTTAGGGCTGGATCGGGTTTATAGTTAGGGCTGGTTCAGGTTCATAGTTAGGGCTGGTTCAGGTTCATAGTTAGGGCTGGTTCAGGTTTCTAGTTAGGGCTGGATCAGGTTTCTAGTTAGGGCTGGTTCAGGTATATAGTTAGGACCGGCTCAGGTTTATAGTTCGAGCTGGTTCAGGTTTATAGTTAGGACTGGTTCAGGTTTATAGGCTGGTTCAGGTTTCTAGTTAGGGCTGGTTCAGGTATATAGTTAGGACTGGCTCAGGTTTATAGTTAGAGCTGGTTCAGGTTTATAGTTAGGACTGGTTCAGGTTTATAGTTAGGGCTGGCTCAGGTTTCTAGTTAGGGCTGGTTCAGGTTTCTAGTTAGGGCTGGTTCAGGTTTCTAGTTAGGACTGGTTCAGGTTTCTAGTTAGGGCTGGTTCAGGTCTCGTTAGGGCTGGTTCAGGTTTCTAGTTAGGGCTGGTTCAGGTTTCTAGTTAGGGCTGGTTCAGGTTTCTAGTTAGGACTGGTTCAGGTTTCTAGTTTGGACTGGTTCAGGTTTCTAGTTAGGGCTGGTTCAGGTTTCTAGTTAGGACTGGTTCAGGTTTCTAGTTAGGGCTGGATCAGGTTTCTAGTTAGGACTGGTTCAGGTTTATAGTTAGGGCTGGATCAGGTTTATAGTTAGGACTGGTTCAGGTTTATAGTTAGGGCTGGATCAGGTTTCTAGTTAGGACTGGCTCAGGTTTATAGTTAGAGCTGGATCGGGTTTATAGTTAGGGCTGGTTCAGGTTCATAGTTAGGGCTGGTTCAGGTTTATAGTTAGGGCTGGTTCAGGTTTCTAGTTAGGGCTGGTTCAGGTATATAGTTAGGGCTGGATCAGGTATATAGTTAGGACTGGATCGGGTTTATAGTTAGGGCTGGTTCAGGTTTATAGTTAGGGCTGGTTCAGGTTTATAGTTAGGGTTGGTTCAGGTTTCTAGTTAGGGCTGGATCAGGTTTCTAGTTAGGGCTGGTTCAGGTATATAGTTAGGACTGGCTCAGGTTTATAGTTAGGACTGGTTCAGGTTTATAGTTAGGGCTGGATCAGGTTTCTAGTTAGGACTGGTTCAGGTTTATAGTTAGGGCTGGATCAGGTTTCTAGTTAGGACTGGCTCAGGTTTATAGTTAGGGCTGGATCGGGTTTATAGTTAGGGCTGGTTCAGGTTCATAGTTAGGGCTGGTTCAGGTTTATAGTTAGGGCTGGTTCAGGTTTATAGTTAGGGCTGGCTCAGGTATATAGTTAGGACTGGCTCAGGTTTATAGTTAGGGCTGGATCAGGTATATAGTTAGGGCTGGATCAGGTTTATAGTTAGGGCTGGCTCAGGTTTCTAGTTAGGGCTGGATCAGGTTTCTAGTTAGGGCTGGTTCAGGTATGTAGTTAGGGCTGGATCAGGTATATAGTTAGGGCTGGTTCAGGTATGTAGTTAGGGCTGGATCAGGTATATAGTTAGGGCTGGATCAGGATTATAGTTAGGGCTGGTTCAGGTTTCTAGTTAGGGCTGGATCAGGTTTATAGTTAGGACTGGTTCAGGTTTCTAGTTAGGGCTGGTTCAGGTTTCTAGTTAGGGCTGGCTCAGGTTTCTAGTTAGGGCTGGCTCAGGTTTCTAGTTAGGGCTGGCTCATGTTTCTAGTTAGGGCTGGCTCAGGTTCATAGTTAGGGCTGGTCCAGGATTATAGTTCGGGTTGGTTCAGGTTTATAGTTAGGGCTGGATCAGGTTTCTAGTTAGGGCTGGTCCAGGTTTATAGTTAGGGTTGGTTCAGGTTTATAGTTAGGGCTGGATCAGGTTTCTAGTTAGGGCTGGTTCAGGTATATAGTTAGGACTGGCTCAGGTTTCTAGTTAGGGCTGGATCAGGTTTCTAGTTAGGACTGGTTCAGGTTTATAGTTAGGGCTGGATCAGGTTTATAGTTAGGGCTGGATCAGGTTTATAGTTAGGGCTGGATCAGGTTTCTAGTTAGGACTGGCTCAGGTTTATAGTTAGGGCTGGATCGGGTTTATAGTTAGGGCTGGTTCAGGTTCATAGTTAGGGCTGGTTCAGGTTTATAGTTAGGGCTGGTTCAGGTTTCTAGTTAGGGCTGGATCAGGTTTCTAGTTAGGGCTGGTTCAGGTATATAGTTAGGACCGGCTCAGGTTTATAGTTCGAGCTGGTTCAGGTTTATAGTTAGGACTAGTTCAGGTTTATAGTTAGGACTGGTTCAGGTTTATAGGCTGGTTCAGGTTTCTAGTAAGGGCTGGTTCAGGTATATAGTTAGGACTGGCTCAGGTTTATAGTTAGAGCTGGTTCAGGTTTATAGTTAGGACTGGTTCAGGTTTATAGTTAGGACTGGTTCAGGTTTATAGTTAGGGCTGGCTCAGGTTTCTAGTTAGGGCTGGTTCAGGTTTCTAGTTAGGGCTGGTTCAGGTTTCTAGTTAGGACTGGTTCAGGTTTCTAGTTAGGGCTGGTTCAGGTCTCGTTAGGGCTGGTTCAGGTTTCTAGTTAGGGCTGGTTCAGGTTTCTAGTTAGGGCTGGTTCAGGTTTCTAGTTAGGACTGGTTCAGGTTTCTAGTTAGGGCTGGTTCAGGTTTCTAGTTAGGACTGGTTCAGGTTTCTAGTTAGGGCTGGATCAGGTTTCTAGTGTTGGGGTCTGAGCATATGGCTGCACATGTGCTGTGAACAAAGAAAATCAGGCCTTCCCTTTTGCAAGCAAAGGTTTCATCCTGATTGTGGTTTGATGAGCACCAAACCCCCTCTGAAGGACTTTCACATTAGGGTGTGAATTCCCCCCCCCCCAAAAAAACTATGGTTCCTGAAGTCACCTGAGAGCACCGCTGCAACCTCATTGGCCGAGAGCCAAGACAGCACCAGGACCCCTGTGGTTCAGCCACTGTTCAACAAAACTGACTGCAGTTCACACCTCCACGCTTTTTCCCTTCGACCTCGGTCGAGCAAGGGAGCAATCGCTGTTCTTCACCCTGGACATCCGTCCCTGGGACGCAAGGAGACGCATCAGCTTTCTCCCCCCCCCCAGCATCGCGCTGTCGACGAAGGCCTGCAAACCCTGTCAGGTCACAACGCTATCTTCGCTGGCCGAAGTAGCCGTGTTTTCTTTTTTGAGTCAAGGCCCTCTCACTCCACCGGGACGAATTTCTTCCACGATTCCTCCCCGTGTTTTCTTTTTGTGCACATTCCGGCAAAGCAGCAGCTGAAAAACTCGCTCCTTCCCGAAGATTTCCGATGAGACGTACGGACCACAGCGTCTCAATCCGATGTTAAATCATCCTCTCTGCAGCGAGGATTGATCACGTCCAGCGCCAGCTCCAGAACGAGCCGCGTCAACGGACCGAAACAGCCGCCGCTTAAACAGCCGCGCTGATCTACAAGCAGCCCCACTTTTTCCTTCAGGACAAAGAAAGCACGATTCTCAGCGGCCACTCTCCCCGCCACAAAGAAGCGTCTCCAACGTGAGTTCATTGTGCATCTGGGCTAGCTTAGCTTAAATTAACTTAAAGTTCATTCAAGTTAATTCATGTATATGTTGATATTCCCGTGTTCTTGTGTGTTTCGTTACTATTGCGTAATATCAAGGTATTGCGCAACACTCAGCAGACCCCAGCTCCGCTCCACTGTGCATTGCCCGTATTCTGTTCGCGTTAAAGACACCGTCGCAGTATACGGAGGTAAATACACAAACCTCACGGACCAGAGAAGTTCCGTTTGTATTGTGTATTAACTGCATTGACTGTTTTCTTTGGGATTATTTTCATTCATTTGTATTCAACTTTGTGGGATATTTCTCTCTTCATTAACTCGGCTCTGTGAGTGAGCTGAGTGCCGTGTTCATCACTGCGTAAGCTGCCGACAGTTCAAGACGACAACGGCATGCTTGCGCGTGAGAGAATAACGTACTTATGCTCCTCAGGATATCGCAGCAGAAGTTTGATTTATGTTGACTTACGATTTCTCTCCACCTTTTCTTGGCTCACCCTCCTGCCAACACAGCAGGAGGTGACCCCCTCTCTCTCTGACCCTCTCTCTCTCACACGTGCTCACACACAGCGACCCCCCCCCTCTCCTCCGCCAGTTTGCCCAAGTCACTCGACTAGGCCATCTAGTGGTGGGTCACGGTAGCATCTTAAGGTTCACCCCCCCCCCCCCAGTTTGTCTAAGTCCCTCGACTACGCCATCTGGTGGTGTTCAGCGGTAATACCTTAAGCCCTTCCCCTTTTAACCCACAGTCTCACCCCCTTCGGCTTGGTGGCCAGCGGCCATCTTAGCAGTCTTTGACTGTGAGTGTTAAGGGCCCTCACCCCCCTTCCTTTTATACACAGACACACACACACACATATACACATACACACATACTTATATACACACCCTCCTCCTCTTTTATTTCATTTCTTTAGATATTAGGTACATAAGATTGTATAATGGCGTTTGTTGATTGCGATATTAATTGATCTGATCTTTTATTATTCTAATTTAATAAACTCTAGTATACTTTAAAGAGCAGTCGTCTGTGATTAATGGTGCATATGTATGTGATGATCTGTATGTTGTAGCCTGCGCTCGGATTCCACACCTTCACTGTCACTGATGAGTGACTACTAATTATGAGACTTAGTTTTATCGTTTGGTTATCGGTCCCTGTTCGCAGGGTGGTGCCCCGTTATTATTAATAATCATTAATAATTGTTATTCACATTAATAATTCTATTGATGTCAAGAATTCAGTTTCTTAAAGCTGATAACTCAAACACCAGCCCCTATTGATCCCAACAAGTGGTGCCCCGTTATTATTAATAATCATTAATAATTGTTATTCACATTAATAATTCTATTGATGTCAAGAATTCAGTTTCTTAAAGCTGATAACTCAAACACAAGCCCCTATTGATCCCAACAAAGTGGTGCCCCGTGTGAGGCTACGTTATTCCAGTTATTACGATACATATGTACATTAATCCATAATTTTGAAATATTAATTTTCAAAAAAAATAATTTTTTTTTTTCGGAAAATTATTATTTTTTTTCCTTCTTTTGAATGATCCACAGTCCTGAAACTTATTTCCCAAAATAGGTAGGCTTTGATATTCAAAATCTTTTCTTATTGTAAGTTAATTTTTGATTTTAATTGTTGATTTTTAATCTTAATTTTAATTGAACTTTAATTTCCTTTCCAGGTTTAATTATTCGTTTCATTTCGTAAACTAACAGCCAGCTGTGTAGTAGATTTGATCGTTTAGTTTGTAATACCAATACTTTGCTTGTTTTTCTTAAATCCCCTCAAAGCAGTACACACAGCTGTCACAGGCCCAAAGTGCTAAACCACATTAGCATTTTCGCACCTCTGGCTGCAAAGCAGTAGTGATACCCTCAGAGCAGCAGCAGTAGAAACGGAAGTCAGAGAGCTACACGTTTCACTGTGCGCCTGCATGAATAGTAACACTAACAGTAACTAACACCTAACAGTAGAAATCAGTTCAACGCAGAACTAGACATTTCACTGAGAACCGTAAACACTAACAGTTTCCGTTCTAACACTAGGGAATTAACAACCATTGGGAGCCGCGCTCATTAGAGAGAATGACCGACGAGCAATCCCCCATTCCTGGAGCTGTAGCTCCAGAAGACACCGCATTGCGAGATGCGGTGGCTGATGTCCTCAGACTCTCAGCAAGCGAAAGAGAGTACTTTGCGAAATACACTGCTGTCCTATGCGACGAGCAGTTAGAGCAGCTGGTGGCTTATGTAAATAACCCATCAGGTAAGCGAGAGCGCCTGATTCAGGAAGTAATCGGCGAAATACTGCTCATCTATCATCAGAAAATGCAGCTGCAAGCTGCCCGCACCCGGGCACAGAGCGACAAGCAGCAACGCGAGATCTGCACACTCCGAACAGAGGTTCAGGAGTTGTCACGCGACTGTAGAGCCCTACAGTCAGAAAATAGTAGCTTGCGCAGTGACCTCAGAGAGGTCAACCTAGAACTCTCTAAGGCGTTAGAGAGTAATGACACACTGAAAGCGCTTCAAGGTGCTCCAGCAGCCCCGGTAGGTACCGCTACCTCCTATCAAGCCCCTCAGCCCAGTCATTTCTTGTTCTCAGGTCCCTCATTCCCCGAGAGCCGACCCATCTTGCGTCTCGACAAACCGCGTTCCCCAACTAGGAGTAGAGAGGACCAACACCAGGTCCTAGCCAGCCTAGGTAGCTTCAAACCCACCTCAGGCGAACGCAATCCTCCACGCAGTTCACGCGCACAACAAGAACTGACCTCATCCCCCTCAGGGAGGGAGGATGACCGTCGTTACCACCATCGCGAGTATGGAGACTCAGACGACTCGGACGGCCCAGGCCCCATCAACCTTGGAGGCCTGCGTACCCGGCAGATTGAGTCTCTTGCAAAAGATGTAGAGCGCTTCAATCCCGATAATCACGACTCGAGCATCGATGACTACCTAAGGGAGATCGATCGCTGCCTCCTCGACTTATCACGCCCCTCAGCGCGCGAAAAACTCAAACTAGTGTGGAAAACCACGACTCGAAACGTCCACGTTTTCATGGAAACGCTCCAGCCGAACATCCGCGACCGCTATTCATCCCTTTGTCACGCCCTTAGGGAGGAGTACTCCCTGTACACCGACCCAGCTTCTGCCACCCTCAGCGCCTTCGCCATTTCCCAGAGAAAGCTAGAGTCCCCGAGAGACTACTTCAGGCGCTTGAGGTCTGCATACTTCCAGGGACGTAACGCCCCAGGTCTAGAAGAAGACCACGCCTTTAAGTCGCTATTTCTGCACAATCTCCACGACAACGTGAGATACGACGTTACCATGCACTGCAGAACGAGTAACCTCACCATGCCAGAGATTAGGAAATATGCGCAACTTGCATGGGAGACACGCGGTCGGCCGATGAATCAGCACGATGACACCGACATAGTCTTGAGCATCCAACAGTCGAGCGACTCCGACCTAGCGTTGGAAGACGACGAGAGGCCTTGGCCTAGCGAGCCCTGGTCACCCCCGAGGAACAAACGACCGTGGCGGTCGAAGGACCCACGGGACGGTGAAAGACGCCCTCAAGGGCAACTTCAGGTAACACTGACTCGCAGCCCACCTGACTAAGCCGAGTGATCTCTCCCCCTGCTGCCAAGTCGACGTGGTAGAGGGGGGGGAAAGAGAACTGAGCCCACTTCCGGAAACGACCACTCCCAATTTCGCACCTCGTTCTTCCACCTTCTTGGGCGACCTTGTCCGCAAAGGCAATGCCCGTTATGTATATATCTATACATATTCTTCAGTCTTACTGGGGGGTCATAACACTCTTGCTCTACCCGACTCCGGGTCAGAAATGAGCCTCATGTGTTCCCCCACCTTTTCGCATTCACCTCTAGGGTGTCACACCCTCAGAGACCCTTCGAGCACCCTCGCTCGTAAAATCTTTCGTCAACTAAGCCTTGTTCTCCTGCTCTGTCAGCACGATCCACCTCCAGCTTGTTCAACGAAGCCACCGCCTTCTTTCAGCCGAGTCACCGCCCGGGCCTGTCAAGTAGCCAGTGCCGTAGGTAACTGAACTTGACTTGCACGCCGGACCTGTCTCCATCTTTAATTAGGAGGGTGGGGGGAGGGAGATATCACCAGCCTGCCATGACGCACTCCAGAGTGAAACTGTTCGCGACGTTTCCCTGAGTGCTGACAGTAACCTGGGGGGTATGCACCCTCGCCACTTGAACAGCGCGAGGGGGGTGGGCTCTGACAACAGAAACTTAGAGAGATGCACTTCACAGGAAGTACACTCTAATCTTGCCAGTGTCGAAACCAACCGGCCGAATGGCGGCTTACTTATTGACTACTAACATTTAGCTGCATGCCTCAACTCGCCCTGTAGACATGCACTAACTGCTAACACATCCAACTTGAACCAGAACAGTTGCATGACCTGAAAAACGTTCATTGTGACTGTAACCTGATGCTCCACTCTCATAACAACCCTTTGCATGCTTTATAGACTCTACCAGAAGTAACCAAAGAAGACATAACCCAGGCCGCAGCAGTCAGATTGATCCCAGAACCTCATCCGAGAAGGCTCAGCTGTTAACAGCTTGAGCAGCGAAAACCCCAGCCTAGCTGGTCACACTAGCCGTGTTATCAAGATCTGTAAATCTGCTACCACTACTGTTATGCAACCTTCATAGGTACCCCTGGCCTATAGTCTTAGCAACGCAACATCGATAGATTCCAAAACTTAGACACAGGACTCGCTCTAAATCTACCGATTAGAGAGAGATAGACGCACACATCATGTACTCATAGATCCAGAAATGACAGACTAAACTGATTCCCTCCTATTCATAACACCACGTAGCCAACCTACGACTGCTCCGCCGACGGACTCCAGTCCTGTCTTGGAGTTGAACCAGTAATCACTGTCCCCCCTCCCCTCACCTGCTTCTTGTCTTTCTATTCTTTCCTTCTATCTCTTTTGTGTTTTGTTTTGTTTTGTTTTATTTGGGTTGTTACTTTCTTTGACACTATGCCGCAATGCTAGATTATCACGACATCATAATAGCGATTGAATTATTTGGGAATAATGTGTTGCTCACCTATGATTTGAATTGTGTATGATAGTAGATGTAGGTAAAAGTAGTTAAAGTCATCTGCCCAGATGCAACTTTAGTCATCTGCCCAGATGCCAATGAACCATGAACTTGAACGCTATGAACTATGAACCTTGAACTCTATGAACTTGAACACTGCCTTTTAACCACTGCTTTTGGTCTCAGGAATACTTGGATTGTCTCACCTCTTCAGGTTTCCCCAACACATGGATGCACGTGCCAGCCCTGGGTTTGCTCTAAAGACCGAAGCCAACACCTCGCTCTTCACACCAAAGGGGGGATGTTGGGGTCTGAGCATATGGCTGCACATGTGCTGTGAACAAAGAAAATCAGGCCTTCCCTTTTGCAAGCAAAGGTTTCATCCTGATTGTGGTTTGATGAGCACCAAACCCCCTCTGAAGGACTTTCACATTAGGGTGTGAATTCCCCCCCCCCCAAAAAAACTATGGTTCCTGAAGTCACCTGAGAGCACCGCTGCAACCTCATTGGCCGAGAGCCAAGACAGCACCAGGACCCCTGTGGTTCAGCCACTGTTCAACAAAACTGACTGCAGTTCACACCTCCACGCTTTTTCCCTTCGACCTCGGTCGAGCAAGGGAGCAATCGCTGTTCTTCACCCTGGACATCCGTCCCTGGGACGCAAGGAGACGCATCAGCTTTCTCCCCCCCCCCAGCATCGCGCTGTCGACGAAGGCCTGCAAACCCTGTCAGGTCACAACGCTATCTTCGCTGGCCGAAGTAGCCGTGTTTTCTTTTTTGAGTCAAGGCCCTCTCACTCCACCGGGACGAATTTCTTCCACGATTCCTCCCCGTGTTTTCTTTTTGTGCACATTCCGGCAAAGCAGCAGCTGAAAAACTCGCTCCTTCCCGAAGATTTCCGATGAGACGTACGGACCACAGCGTCTCAATCCGATGTTAAATCATCCTCTCTGCAGCGAGGATTGATCACGTCCAGCGCCAGCTCCAGAACGAGCCGCGTCAACGGACCGAAACAGCCGCCGCTTAAACAGCCGCGCTGATCTACAAGCAGCCCCACTTTTTCCTTCAGGACAAAGAAAGCACGATTCTCAGCGGCCACTCTCCCCGCCACAAAGAAGCGTCTCCAACGTGAGTTCATTGTGCATCTGGGCTAGCTTAGCTTAAATTAACTTAAAGTTCATTCAAGTTAATTCATGTATATGTTGATATTCCCGTGTTCTTGTGTGTTTCGTTACTATTGCGTAATATCAAGGTATTGCGCAACACTCAGCAGACCCCAGCTCCGCTCCACTGTGCATTGCCCGTATTCTGTTCGCGTTAAAGACACCGTCGCAGTATACGGAGGTAAATACACAAACCTCACGGACCAGAGAAGTTCCGTTTGTATTGTGTATTAACTGCATTGACTGTTTTCTTTGGGATTATTTTCATTCATTTGTATTCAACTTTGTGGGATATTTCTCTCTTCATTAACTCGGCTCTGTGAGTGAGCTGAGTGCCGTGTTCATCACTGCGTAAGCTGCCGACAGTTCAAGACGACAACGGCATGCTTGCGCGTGAGAGAATAACGTACTTATGCTCCTCAGGATATCGCAGCAGAAGTTTGATTTATGTTGACTTACGATTTCTCTCCACCTTTTCTTGGCTCACCCTCCTGCCAACACAGCAGGAGGTGACCCCCTCTCTCTCTGACCCTCTCTCTCTCACACGTGCTCACACACAGCGACCCCCCCCCTCTCCTCCGCCAGTTTGCCCAAGTCACTCGACTAGGCCATCTAGTGGTGGGTCACGGTAGCATCTTAAGGTTCACCCCCCCCCCCCCCAGTTTGTCTAAGTCCCTCGACTACGCCATCTGGTGGTGTTCAGCGGTAATACCTTAAGCCCTTCCCCTTTTAACCCACAGTCTCACCCCCTTCGGCTTGGTGGCCAGCGGCCATCTTAGCAGTCTTTGACTGTGAGTGTTAAGGGCCCTCACCCCCCTTCCTTTTATACACAGACACACACACACACATATACACATACACACATACTTATATACACACCCTCCTCCTCTTTTATTTCATTTCTTTAGATATTAGGTACATAAGATTGTATAATGGCGTTTGTTGATTGCGATATTAATTGATCTGATCTTTTATTATTCTAATTTAATAAACTCTAGTATACTTTAAAGAGCAGTCGTCTGTGATTAATGGTGCATATGTATGTGATGATCTGTATGTTGTAGCCTGCGCTCGGATTCCACACCTTCACTGTCACTGATGAGTGACTACTAATTATGAGACTTAGTTTTATCGTTTGGTTATCGGTCCCTGTTCGCAGGGTGGTGCCCCGTTATTATTAATAATCATTAATAATTGTTATTCACATTAATAATTCTATTGATGTCAAGAATTCAGTTTCTTAAAGCTGATAACTCAAACACCAGCCCCTATTGATCCCAACACTAGTTAGGACTGGTTCAGGTTTATAGTTAGGGCTGGATCAGGTTTATAGTTAGGACTGGTTCAGGTTTATAGTTAGGGCTGGATCAGGTTTCTAGTTAGGACTGGCTCAGGTTTATAGTTAGGGCTGGATCGGGTTTATAGTTAGGGCTGGTTCAGGTTCATAGTTAGGGCTGGTTCAGGTTTATAGTTAGGGCTGGTTCAGGTTTCTAGTTAGGGCTGGTTCAGGTATATAGTTAGGGCTGGATCAGGTATATAGTTAGGACTGGATCGGGTTTATAGTTAGGGCTGGTTCAGGTTTATAGTTAGGGCTGGTTCAGGTTTATAGTTAGGGTTGGTTCAGGTTTATAGTTAGGGCTGGATCAGGTTTCTAGTTAGGGCTGGTTCAGGTATATAGTTAGGACTGGCTCAGGTTTATAGTTAGGACTGGTTCAGGTTTATAGTTAGGGCTGGATCAGGTTTCTAGTTAGGACTGGCTCAGGTTTATAGTTAGGGCTGGCTCATGTTTCTAGTTAGGGCTGGCTCAGGTTCATAGTTAGGGCTGGTCCAGGTTTATAGTTCGGGTTGGTTCAGGTTTATAGTTAGGGCTGGATCAGGTTTCTAGTTAGGGCTGGTCCAGGTTTCTAGTTAGGGCTGGTTCAGGTTTCTAGTTAGGACTGGTTCAGGTTTCTAGTTAGGGCTGGTTCAGGTCTCGTTAGGGCTGGTTCAGGTTTCTAGTTAGGGCTGGTTCAGGTTTCTAGTTAGGGCTGGTTCAGGTTTCTAGTTAGGGCTGGTTCAGGTTTCTAGTTAGGACTGGTTCAGGTTTCTAGTTAGGGCTGGTTCAGGTTTCTAGTTAGGACTGGTTCAGGTTTCTAGTTAGGGCTGGATCAGGTTTCTAGTTAGGACTGGTTCAGGTTTATAGTTAGGGCTGGATCAGGTTTATAGTTAGGACTGGTTCAGGTTTATAGTTAGGGCTGGATCAGGTTTCTAGTTAGGACTGGCTCAGGTTTATAGTTAGGGCTGGTTCAGGTTCATAGTTAGGGCTGGTTCAGGTTCATAGTTAGGGCTGGTTCAGGTTTATAGTTAGGGCTGGTTCAGGTTTCTAGTCAGGGCTGGTTCAGGTATATAGTTAGGGCTGGATCAGGTATATAGTTAGGACTGGATCGGGTTTATAGTTAGGGCTGGATCAGGTTTCTAGTTAGGGCTGGTTCAGGTATGTAGTTAGGGCTGGATCAGGTATATAGTTAGGGCTGGTTCAGGTTTATAGTTAGGGCTGGCTCAGGTATATAGTTAGGACTGGCTCAGGTTTATAGTTAGGGCTGGATCAGGTATATAGTTAGGGCTGGATCAGGTTTATAGTTAGGGCTGGCTCAGGTTTCTAGTTAGGGCTGGATCAGGTTTCTAGTTAGGGCTGGTTCAGGTATGTAGTTAGGGCTGGATCAGGTATATAGTTAGGGCTGGTTCAGGTATGTAGTTAGGGCTGGATCAGGTATATAGTTAGGGCTGGATCAGGATTATAGTTAGGGCTGGTTCAGGTTTCTAGTTAGGGCTGGATCAGGTTTATAGTTAGGACTGGTTCAGGTTTCTAGTTAGGGCTGGTTCAGGTTTCTAGTTAGGGCTGGCTCAGGTTTCTAGTTAGGGCTGGCTCATGTTTCTAGTTAGGGCTGGCTCAGGTTCATAGTTAGGGCTGGTCCAGGATTATAGTTCGGGTTGGTTCAGGTTTATAGTTAGGGCTGGATCAGGTTTCTAGTTAGGGCTGGTCCAGGTTTATAGTTAGGGTTGGTTCAGGTTTATAGTTAGGGCTGGATCAGGTTTCTAGTTAGGGCTGGTTCAGGTATATAGTTAGGACTGGCTCAGGTTTCTAGTTAGGGCTGGATCAGGTTTCTAGTTAGGACTGGTTCAGGTTTATAGTTAGGGCTGGATCAGGTTTATAGTTAGGGCTGGATCAGGTTTATAGTTAGGGCTGGATCAGGTTTCTAGTTAGGACTGGCTCAGGTTTATAGTTAGGGCTGGATCGGGTTTATAGTTAGGGCTGGTTCAGGTTCATAGTTAGGGCTGGTTCAGGTTTATAGTTAGGGCTGGTTCAGGTTTCTAGTTAGGGCTGGATCAGGTTTCTAGTTAGGGCTGGTTCAGGTATATAGTTAGGACCGGCTCAGGTTTATAGTTCGAGCTGGTTCAGGTTTATAGTTAGGACTAGTTCAGGTTTATAGTTAGGACTGGTTCAGGTTTATAGGCTGGTTCAGGTTTCTAGTTAGGGCTGGTTCAGGTATATAGTTAGGACTGGCTCAGGTTTATAGTTAGAGCTGGTTCAGGTTTATAGTTAGGACTGGTTCAGGTTTATAGTTAGGACTGGTTCAGGTTTATAGTTAGGGCTGGCTCAGGTTTCTAGTTAGGGCTGGTTCAGGTTTCTAGTTAGGGCTGGTTCAGGTTTCTAGTTAGGACTGGTTCAGGTTTCTAGTTAGGGCTGGTTCAGGTCTCGTTAGGGCTGGTTCAGGTTTCTAGTTAGGGCTGGTTCAGGTTTCTAGTTAGGGCTGGTTCAGGTTTCTAGTTAGGACTGGTTCAGGTTTCTAGTTAGGGCTGGTTCAGGTTTCTAGTTAGGACTGGTTCAGGTTTCTAGTTAGGGCTGGATCAGGTTTATAGTTAGGACTGGTTCAGGTTTATAGTTAGGGCTGGATCAGGTTTCTAGTTAGGACTGGCTCAGGTTTATAGTTAGGGCTGGATCGGGTTTATAGTTAGGGCTGGTTCAGGTTCATAGTTAGGGCTGGTTCAGGTTTATAGTTAGGGCTGGTTCAGGTTTCTAGTTAGGGCTGGTTCAGGTATATAGTTAGGGCTGGATCAGGTATATAGTTAGGACTGGATCGGGTTTATAGTTAGGGCTGGTTCAGGTTTATAGTTAGGGCTGGTTCAGGTTTATAGTTAGGGTTGGTTCAGGTTTATAGTTAGGGCTGGATCAGGTTTCTAGTTAGGGCTGGTTCAGGTATATAGTTAGGACTGGCTCAGGTTTATAGTTAGGACTGGTTCAGGTTTATAGTTAGGGCTGGATCAGGTTTCTAGTTAGGACTGGCTCAGGTTTATAGTTAGGGCTGGCTCATGTTTCTAGTTAGGGCTGGCTCAGGTTCATAGTTAGGGCTGGTCCAGGTTTATAGTTCGGGTTGGTTCAGGTTTATAGTTAGGGCTGGATCAGGTTTCTAGTTAGGGCTGGTCCAGGTTTCTAGTTAGGGCTGGTTCAGGTTTCTAGTTAGGACTGGTTCAGGTTTCTAGTTAGGGCTGGTTCAGGTCTCGTTAGGGCTGGTTCAGGTTTCTAGTTAGGGCTGGTTCAGGTTTCTAGTTAGGGCTGGTTCAGGTTTCTAGTTAGGGCTGGTTCAGGTTTCTAGTTAGGACTGGTTCAGGTTTCTAGTTAGGGCTGGTTCAGGTTTCTAGTTAGGACTGGTTCAGGTTTCTAGTTAGGGCTGGATCAGGTTTCTAGTTAGGACTGGTTCAGGTTTATAGTTAGGGCTGGATCAGGTTTATAGTTAGGACTGGTTCAGGTTTATAGTTAGGGCTGGATCAGGTTTCTAGTTAGGACTGGCTCAGGTTTATAGTTAGGGCTGGATCGGGTTTATAGTTAGGGCTGGTTCAGGTTCATAGTTAGGGCTGGTTCAGGTTTATAGTTAGGGCTGGTTCAGGTTTCTAGTCAGGGCTGGTTCAGGTATATAGTTAGGGCTGGATCAGGTATATAGTTAGGACTGGATCGGGTTTATAGTTAGGGCTGGTTCAGGTTTATAGTTAGGGCTGGTTCAGGTTTATAGTTAGGGTTGGTTCAGGTTTCTAGTTAGGGCTGGATCAGGTTTCTAGTTAGGGCTGGTTCAGGTATATAGTTAGGACTGGCTCAGGTTTATAGTTAGGACTGGTTCAGGTTTATAGTTAGGGCTGGATCAGGTTTCTAGTTAGGACTGGCTCAGGTTTATAGTTAGGGCTGGCTCATGTTTCTAGTTAGGGCTGGCTCAGGTTCATAGTTAGGGCTGGTCCAGGTTTATAGTTCGGGTTGGTTCAGGTTTATAGTTAGGGCTGGATCAGGTTTCTAGTTAGGGCTGGTCCAGGTTTATAGTTAGGGTTGGTTCAGGTTTATAGTTAGGGCTGGATCAGGTTTCTAGTTAGGGCTGGTTCAGGTATATAGTTAGGACTGGCTCAGGTTTCTAGTTAGGGCTGGATCAGGTTTCTAGTTAGGACTGGTTCAGGTTTATAGTTAGGGCTGGATCAGGTTTATAGTTAGAACTGGTTCAGGTTTATAGTTAGGGCTGGATCAGGTTTCTAGTTAGGACTGGCTCAGGTTTATAGTTAGGGCTGGATCGGGTTTATAGTTAGGGCTGGTTCAGGTTCATAGTTAGGGCTGGTTCAGGTTCATAGTTAGGGCTGGTTCAGGTTTCTAGTTAGGGCTGGATCAGGTTTCTAGTTAGGGCTGGTTCAGGTATATAGTTAGGACCGGCTCAGGTTTATAGTTCGAGCTGGTTCAGGTTTATAGTTAGGACTGGTTCAGGTTTATAGGCTGGTTCAGGTTTCTAGTTAGGGCTGGTTCAGGTATATAGTTAGGACTGGCTCAGGTTTATAGTTAGAGCTGGTTCAGGTTTATAGTTAGGACTGGTTCAGGTTTATAGTTAGGGCTGGCTCAGGTTTCTAGTTAGGGCTGGTTCAGGTTTCTAGTTAGGGCTGGTTCAGGTTTCTAGTTAGGACTGGTTCAGGTTTCTAGTTAGGGCTGGTTCAGGTCTCGTTAGGGCTGGTTCAGGTTTCTAGTTAGGGCTGGTTCAGGTTTCTAGTTAGGGCTGGTTCAGGTTTCTAGTTAGGACTGGTTCAGGTTTCTAGTTAGGGCTGGTTCAGGTTTCTAGTTAGGACTGGTTCAGGTTTCTAGTTAGGGCTGGATCAGGTTTCTAGTTAGGACTGGTTCAGGTTTATAGTTAGGGCTGGATCAGGTTTATAGTTAGGACTGGTTCAGGTTTATAGTTAGGGCTGGATCAGGTTTCTAGTTAGGACTGGCTCAGGTTTATAGTTAGAGCTGGATCGGGTTTATAGTTAGGGCTGGTTCAGGTTCATAGTTAGGGCTGGTTCAGGTTTATAGTTAGGGCTGGTTCAGGTTTCTAGTTAGGGCTGGTTCAGGTATATAGTTAGGGCTGGATCAGGTATATAGTTAGGACTGGATCGGGTTTATAGTTAGGGCTGGTTCAGGTTTATAGTTAGGGCTGGTTCAGGTTTATAGTTAGGGTTGGTTCAGGTTTCTAGTTAGGGCTGGATCAGGTTTCTAGTTAGGGCTGGTTCAGGTATATAGTTAGGACTGGCTCAGGTTTATAGTTAGGACTGGTTCAGGTTTATAGTTAGGGCTGGATCAGGTTTCTAGTTAGGACTGGTTCAGGTTTATAGTTAGGGCTGGATCAGGTTTCTAGTTAGGACTGGCTCAGGTTTATAGTTAGGGCTGGATCGGGTTTATAGTTAGGGCTGGTTCAGGTTCATAGTTAGGGCTGGTTCAGGTTTATAGTTAGGGCTGGTTCAGGTTTATAGTTAGGGCTGGCTCAGGTATATAGTTAGGACTGGCTCAGGTTTATAGTTAGGGCTGGATCAGGTATATAGTTAGGGCTGGATCAGGTTTATAGTTAGGGCTGGCTCAGGTTTCTAGTTAGAGCTGGATCAGGTTTCTAGTTAGGGCTGGTTCAGGTATGTAGTTAGGGCTGGATCAGGTATATAGTTAGGGCTGGATCAGGTTTATAGTTAGGGCTGGTTCAGGTTTCTAGTTAGGGCTGGATCAGGTTTATAGTTAGGACTGGTTCAGGTTTCTAGTTAGGGCTGGTTCAGGTTTCTAGTTAGGGCTGGCTCAGGTTTCTAGTTAGGGCTGGCTCAGGTTCATAGTTAGGGCTGGTCCAGGTTTATAGTTAGGGTTGGTTCAGGTTTATAGTTAGGGCTGGATCAGGTTTCTAGTTAGGGCTGGTTCAGGTATATAGTTAGGACTGGCTCAGGTTTATAGTTAGGGCTGGATCAGGTTCATAGTTAGGACTGGTTCAGGTTTATAGTTAGGGCTGGATCGGGTTTATAGTTAGGACTGGTTCAGGTTTATAGTTAGGGCTGGATCAGGTATATAGTTAGGGCTGGATCAGGTTTATAGTTAGGGCTGGCTCAGGTTTCTAGTTAGGGCTGGATCAGGTTTCTAGTTAGGGCTGGTTCAGGTATGTAGTTAGGGCTGGATCAGGTATATAGTTAGGGCTGGATCAGGATTATAGTTAGGGCTGGTTCAGGTTTCTAGTTAGGGCTGGATCAGGT
The DNA here is from genome assembly GCA_028022725.1 of Lycodopsis pacificus. NCBI lineage: Eukaryota > Metazoa > Chordata > Actinopteri > Perciformes > Zoarcidae > Lycodopsis > Lycodopsis pacificus. Next base: position 786,594 of record CM051695.1, read on the forward strand.
TTATAGTTAGGACTGGTTCAGGTTTCTAGTTAGGGCTGGTTCAGGTTTCTAGTTAGGGCTGGCTCAGGTTTCTAGTTCGGGCTGGCTCAGGTTTCTAGTTAGGGCTGGCTCATGTTTCTAGTTAGGGCTGGCTCAGGTTCATAGTTAGGGCTGGTCCAGGTTTATAGTTCGGGTTGGTTCAGGTTTATAGTTAGGGCTGGATCAGGTTTCTAGTTAGGGCTGGTCCAGGTTTATAGTTAGGGTTGGTTCAGGTTTATAGTTAGGGCTGGATCAGGTTTCTAGTTAGGGCTGGTTCAGGTATATAGTTAGGACTGGCTCAGGTTTCTAGTTAGGGCTGGATCAGGTTTCTAGTTAGGACTGGTTCAGGTTTATAGTTAGGGCTGGTTCAGGTATATAGTTAGGACCGGCTCAGGTTTATAGTTCGAGCTGGTTCAGGTTTATAGTTAGGACTAGTTCAGGTTTATAGTTAGGACTGGTTCAGGTTTATAGGCTGGTTCAGGTTTCTAGTTAGGGCTGGTTCAGGTATATAGTTAGGACTGGCTCAGGTTTATAGTTAGAGCTGGTTCAGGTTTATAGTTAGGGCTGGTTCAGGTTTCTAGTTTGGGCTGGATCAGGTTTATAGTTAGGACTGGTTCAGGTTTCTAGTTAGGGCTGGTTCAGGTTTCTAGTTAGGGCTGGCTCAGGTTTCTAGTTAGGGCTGGCTCAGGTTTCTAGTTAGGGCTGGCTCATGTTTCTAGTTAGGGCTGGCTCAGGTTCATAGTTAGGGCTGGTCCAGGTTTATAGTTAGGGCTCGTTCAGGATCATAGTTAGGGCTGGTTCAGGTTTATAGTTAGGGCTGGTTCAGGTTTCTAGTTAGGGCTGGATCAGGTTTCTAGTTAGGGCTGGTTCAGGTATATAGTTAGGACCGGCTCAGGTTTATAGTTCGAGCTGGTTCAGGTTTATAGTTAGGACTGGTTCAGGTTTATAGGCTGGTTCAGGTTTCTAGTTAGGGCTGGTTCAGGTATATAGTTAGGACTGGCTCAGGTTTATAGTTAGAGCTGGTTCAGGTTTATAGTTAGGACTGGTTCAGGTTTATAGTTAGGGCTGGCTCAGGTTTCTAGTTAGGGCTGGTTCAGGTTTCTAGTTAGGGCTGGTTCAGGTTTCTAGTTAGGACTGGTTCAGGTTTCTAGTTAGGGCTGGTTCAGGTCTCGTTAGGGCTGGTTCAGGTTTCTAGTTAGGGCTGGTTCAGGTTTCTAGTTAGGGCTGGTTCAGGTTTCTAGTTAGGACTGGTTCAGGTTTCTAGTTAGGGCTGGTTCAGGTTTCTAGTTAGGACTGGTTCAGGTTTCTAGTTCGGGCTGGATCAGGTTTCTAGTTAGGACTGGTTCAGGTTTATAGTTAGGGCTGGAGCAGGTTTCTAGTTAGGACTGGTTCAGGTTTATAGTTAGGGCTGGATCAGGTTTCTAGTTAGGACTGGCTCAGGTTTATAGTTAGGGCTGGATCGGGTTTATAGTTAGGGCTGGTTCAGGTTCATAGTTAGGGCTGGTTCAGGTTTATAGTTAGGGCTGGTTCAGGTTTATAGTTAGGGCTGGATCAGGTTTCTAGTTAGGGCTGGTTCAGGTATATAGTTAGGACTGGCTCAGGTTTATAGTTCGAGCTGGTTCAGGTTTATAGTTAGGACTAGTTCAGGTTCATAGTTAGGACTGGTTCAGGTTTATAGGCTGGTTCAGGTTTCTAGTTAGGGCTGGTTCAGGTATATAGTTAGGACTGGCTAAGGTTTATAGTTAGGACTGGTTCAGGTTTATAGTTAGGGCTGGCTCAGGTTTCTAGTTAGGGCTGGTTCAGGTTTCTAGTTAGGGCTGGTTCAGGTCTCGTTAGGGCTGGTTCAGGTTTCTAGTTAGGGCTGGTTCAGGTTTCTAGTTAGGGCTGGTTCAGGTTTCTAGTTAGGGCTGGTTCAGGTTTCTAGTTAGGGCTGGTTCAGGTTTCTAGTTGGGACTGGTTCAGGTTTCTAGTTAGGGCTGGTTTAGGTTTCTAGTTAGGACTGGTTCAGGTTTCTAGTTAGGGCTGGTTCAGGTTTATAGTTAGGGCTGGATCGGGTTTATAGTTAGGGCTGGTTCAGGTTCATAGTTAGGGCTGGTTCAGGTTTCTAGTTAGGGCTGGTTCAGGTTTCTAGTTAGGGCTGGATCAGGTTTCTAGTTAGGGCTGGTTCAGATATATAGTTAGGACTGGCTCAGGTTTATAGTTAGGGCTAGCTCAGGTTTCTAGTTAGGGCTGGCTCAGGTTTCTAGTTAGGGCTGGATCGGGTTTATAGTTAGGGCTGGTTCAGGTTCATAGTTAGGGCTGGTTCAGGTTTATAGTTAGGGCTGGTTCAGGTTTATAGTTAGGGCTGGATCAGGTTTATAGTTAGGGCTGGTTCAGGTTTATAGTTAGGGCTGGATCGGGTTTATAGTTAGGGCTGGTTCAGGTTCATAGTTAGGGCTGGTTCAGGTTTATAGTTAGGGCTGGTTCAGGTTTATAGTTAGGGCTGGATCAGGTTTATAGTTAGGGCTGGTTCAGGTATATAGTTAGGGCTGGCTCAGGTTTATAGTTATGGCTGGTTCAGGTTCATAGTTAGGGCTGGTTCAGGTTTCTAGTTCGGGCTGGTTCAGGTTTCTAGTTAGGACTGGTTCAGGTTTCTAGTTAGGGCTGGTTCAGGTCTCGTTAGGGCTGGTTCAGGTTTCTAGTTAGGAGTGGTTCAGGTTTATAGGCTGGTTCAGGTTTCTAGTTAGGGCTGGTTCAGGTTTCTAGTTAGGACTGGTTCAGGTTTCTAGTTAGGGCTGGTTCAGGTTTCTAGTTAGGGCTGGCTCAGGTTTCTAGTTAGGGCTGGCTCAGGTTTATAGTTAGGGCTGGCTCAGGTTTCTAGTTAGGGCTGGCTCAGATTTATAGTTCGGGCTGGTTCAGGTTTCTAGTTAGGGCTGGCTCAGGTTTCTAGTTCGGGCTGGTTCAGGTTTCTAGTTAGGGCTGGATCAGGTTTCTAGTTAGGGCTGGTTCAGGTATATAGTTAGGACTGGCTCAGGTTTATAGTTAGAGCTGGTTCAGGTTTATAGTTAGGGCTGGTTCAGGCATATAGTTAGGGCTGGCTCAGGTTTATAGTTAGGGCTGGTTCAGGTTTATAGTTAGGACTGGTTCAGGTTTCTAGTTAGGGCTGGTTCAGGTTTCTGGTTAGGGCTGGTTCAGGTTTATGGTTAGGGCTGGCTCAGGTTTATGGTTAGGTTTGATTGGAGGCGGGGCCCTCTTAAGAGGGCCACGAGGGGCACTGGCACAAGGGGGCTGTCCTGTAAAAAGGCTTTAATAAAAACCCTGAAGATAAAAAACAATTTTATTAAAAACAGCCTGACAGCAGAGCAACCGCCAGCGGGACAGACGGAGAGGAGATTTTAACATATAATAAATGTATAAGTGCTTTAAAAAGAATAAACTAAGTAATAAGTGCTTTAAAATGTAAAAAATATAAAAAGATAATTAAACATATAATAAATGTATGTACACACAACCCACATCTAAAACAATAAATAAACATGTATATAAGGGAAATCCCATGGTGGAGATGTAATGGGGGTGAGAGAAGGGACAAAAGGATGGCAGGCGAGGCTCCAATAAAAACAGACTGGGAGTTAATATTTTTCATTCAGCCCGTGAGGGTCTATAGTACCCAGTCTGTGGATCCATTTCCTCTCCGCTGCTTGCCGCTGCGCCCTGCTCCACTGCCCGCTGCTCTCCAGGCCCACACTTTGGAGACCATGTGAGCCATGGAGTTTAAAATGTGCATATAGGACGCTCGTGCCATTCCCACTGTTGATCTTATAAAAATGCTGCTTAATTCTAACGTGTAGCTCATTCTTTGTCTCCCCCACGTACAGTTTGTGGCAGGCCCCGCATCTAAGAGCATAAACCACATTTGAAGCTGTGGGTGGTAGGGCCTGCCCCAAGTTAAAACCGAGTCTGCTCTGGGGATTAAAAACGTGGGGGAGACGCATAAAACCGATCTCCGAACCTCGAAGCGCCTCCCTCCTGGTCTCTTTTTTGTTTAGGTCAGTGTGGACCAGGATATCCTTTAAATTTTTATTCCTACGAAAGGCGGAGATCATGCGGCACCCAACCAGGGCGGCACAGTCCTCCCTCGTCCCCTGGAAGTTGTTGGTGATCCTGGCTCTACTGTCCAGGTGTCTAGTTTAGTTTACTAGTTGTTCATTGTATTTAATACCACTATGTGGTATATACTGTGCATTTCTATTTGCTATTCTAGCTTATTTCTTATGAATCTTCCTTCAATTCAATATCTGCTCTGTTATTTTATTGTACTGTAGATATTGTGCATTGTACTGATTGTAATTTCCTGTACCATATTGGAATTCTAACATGTTATATTTTACTATGTAAATTGCTGCTGCTTCAAACGAATTTCCCCCTGGGGATAAATAAAGTTTACATCTATCTATCTATCTATCTATCTATCTAAGTTGCTTCTCAGTGTCTTTAAAAAGTTGTGCGTCCCATCTGAGAAGGTTGTAATTAAGGGGACAAGGGATAGGTCGGACGGCCGCACCTGGGTGTTGTTGTTGTTAAAGGTGCCGGCGACCTCCGCCTTAGTACTTCTGAGGAAACGCTTCGAGTAACCCCTGAGCCTCAACGCACCAAACAGGGTGCTGGTCGCCTCCTCCACATTAGGTTTATAGTTAGGGCTGGCTCAGGTTTATAGTTAGGGCTGGTTCAGGTTTCTGGTTAGGACTGGTTCAGGTTTCTAGTTAGGGCTGGTTCAGGTTTCTAGTTAGGGCTGGTTCAGGTTTCTAGTTAGGGCTGGTTCAGGTTTCTGGTTAGGGCTGGTTCAGGTTTATGGTTAGGGCTGGCTCAGGTTTCTAGTTAGGGCTGGCTCATGTTTCTAGTTAGGGCTGGCTCAGGTTCATAGTTAGGGCTGGTCCAGGTTTATAGTTAGGGCTCGTTCAGGATCATAGTTAGGGCTGGTTCAGGTTTATAGTTAGGGCTGGTTCAGGTTTCTAGTTAGGGCTGGATCAGGTTTCTAGTTAGGGCTGGTTCAGGTATATAGTTAGGACCGGCTCAGGTTTATAGTTCGAGCTGGTTCAGGTTTATAGTTAGGACTGGTTCAGGTTTATAGGCTGGTTCAGGTTTCTAGTTAGGGCTGGTTCAGGTATATAGTTAGGACTGGCTCAGGTTTATAGTTAGAGCTGGTTCAGGTTTATAGTTAGGACTGGTTCAGGTTTATAGTTAGGGCTGGCTCAGGTTTCTAGTTAGGGCTGGTTCAGGTTTCTAGTTAGGGCTGGTTCAGGTTTCTAGTTAGGACTGGTTCAGGTTTCTAGTTAGGGCTGGTTCAGGTCTCGTTAGGGCTGGTTCAGGTTTCTAGTTAGGGCTGGTTCAGGTTTCTAGTTAGGGCTGGTTCAGGTTTCTAGTTAGGACTGGTTCAGGTTTCTAGTTAGGGCTGGTTCAGGTTTCTAGTTAGGACTGGTTCAGGTTTCTAGTTCGGGCTGGATCAGGTTTCTAGTTAGGACTGGTTCAGGTTTATAGTTAGGGCTGGAGCAGGTTTCTAGTTAGGACTGGTTCAGGTTTATAGTTAGGGCTGGATCAGGTTTCTAGTTAGGACTGGCTCGGGTTTATAGTTAGGGCTGGATCGGGTTTATAGTTAGGGCTGGTTCAGGTTCATAGTTAGGGCTGGTTCAGGTTTATAGTTAGGGCTGGTTCAGGTTTATAGTTAGGGCTGGATCAGGTTTCTAGTTAGGGCTGGTTCAGGTATATAGTTAGGACTGGCTCAGGTTTATAGTTCGAGCTGGTTCAGGTTTATAGTTAGGACTAGTTCAGGTTCATAGTTAGGACTGGTTCAGGTTTATAGGCTGGTTCAGGTTTCTAGTTAGGGCTGGTTCAGGTATATAGTTAGGACTGGCTAAGGTTTATAGTTAGGACTGGTTCAGGTTTATAGTTAGGGCTGGCTCAGGTTTCTAGTTAGGGCTGGTTCAGGTTTCTAGTTAGGGCTGGTTCAGGTCTCGTTAGGGCTGGTTCAGGTTTCTAGTTAGGGCTGGTTCAGGTTTCTAGTTAGGGCTGGTTCAGGTTTCTAGTTAGGGCTGGTTCAGGTTTCTAGTTAGGGCTGGTTCAGGTTTCTAGTTGGGACTGGTTCAGGTTTCTAGTTAGGGCTGGTTTAGGTTTCTAGTTAGGACTGGTTCAGGTTTCTAGTTAGGGCTGGTTCAGGTTTATAGTTAGGGCTGGATCGGGTTTATAGTTAGGGCTGGTTCAGGTTCATAGTTAGGGCTGGTTCAGGTTTCTAGTTAGGGCTGGTTCAGGTTTCTAGTTAGGGCTGGATCAGGTTTCTAGTTAGGGCTGGTTCAGATATATAGTTAGGACTGGCTCAGGTTTATAGTTAGGGCTAGCTCAGGTTTCTAGTTAGGGCTGGCTCAGGTTTCTAGTTAGGGCTGGATCGGGTTTATAGTTAGGGCTGGTTCAGGTTCATAGTTAGGGCTGGTTCAGGTTTATAGTTAGGGCTGGTTCAGGTTTATAGTTAGGGCTGGATCAGGTTTATAGTTAGGGCTGGTTCAGGTTTATAGTTAGGGCTGGATCGGGTTTATAGTTAGGGCTGGTTCAGGTTCATAGTTAGGGCTGGTTCAGGTTTATAGTTAGGGCTGGTTCAGGTTTATAGTTAGGGCTGGATCAGGTTTATAGTTAGGGCTGGTTCAGGTATATAGTTAGGGCTGGCTCAGGTTTATAGTTATGGCTGGTTCAGGTTCATAGTTAGGGCTGGTTCAGGTTTCTAGTTCGGGCTGGTTCAGGTTTCTAGTTAGGACTGGTTCAGGTTTCTAGTTAGGGCTGGTTCAGGTCTCGTTAGGGCTGGTTCAGGTTTCTAGTTAGGAGTGGTTCAGGTTTATAGGCTGGTTCAGGTTTCTAGTTAGGGCTGGTTCAGGTTTCTAGTTAGGACTGGTTCAGGTTTCTAGTTAGGGCTGGTTCAGGTTTCTAGTTAGGGCTGGCTCAGGTTTCTAGTTAGGGCTGGCTCAGGTTTATAGTTAGGGCTGGCTCAGGTTTCTAGTTAGGGCTGGCTCAGATTTATAGTTCGGGCTGGTTCAGGTTTCTAGTTAGGGCTGGCTCAGGTTTCTAGTTCGGGCTGGTTCAGGTTTCTAGTTAGGGCTGGATCAGGTTTCTAGTTAGGGCTGGTTCAGGTATATAGTTAGGACTGGCTCAGGTTTATAGTTAGAGCTGGTTCAGGTTTATAGTTAGGGCTGGTTCAGGCATATAGTTAGGGCTGGCTCAGGTTTATAGTTAGGGCTGGTTCAGGTTTATAGTTAGGACTGGTTCAGGTTTCTAGTTAGGGCTGGTTCAGGTTTCTGGTTAGGGCTGGTTCAGGTTTATGGTTAGGGCTGGCTCAGGTTTATGGTTAGGTTTGATTGGAGGCGGGGCCCTCTTAAGAGGGCCACGAGGGGCACTGGCACAAGGGGGCTGTCCTGTAAAAAGGCTTTAATAAAAACCCTGAAGATAAAAAACAATTTTATTAAAAACAGCCTGACAGCAGAGCAACCGCCAGCGGGACAGACGGAGAGGAGATTTTAACATATAATAAATGTATAAGTGCTTTAAAAAGAATAAACTAAGTAATAAGTGCTTTAAAATGTAAAAAATATAAAAAGATAATTAAACATATAATAAATGTATGTACACACAACCCACATCTAAAACAATAAATAAACATGTATATAAGGGAAATCCCATGGTGGAGATGTAATGGGGGTGAGAGAAGGGACAAAAGGATGGCAGGCGAGGCTCCAATAAAAACAGACTGGGAGTTAATATTTTTCATTCAGCCCGTGAGGGTCTATAGTACCCAGTCTGTGGATCCATTTCCTCTCCGCTGCTTGCCGCTGCGCCCTGCTCCACTGCCCGCTGCTCTCCAGGCCCACACTTTGGAGACCATGTGAGCCATGGAGTTTAAAATGTGCATATAGGACGCTCGTGCCATTCCCACTGTTGATCTTATAAAAATGCTGCTTAATTCTAACGTGTAGCTCATTCTTTGTCTCCCCCACGTACAGTTTGTGGCAGGCCCCGCATCTAAGAGCATAAACCACATTTGAAGCTGTGGGTGGTAGGGCCTGCCCCAAGTTAAAACCGAGTCTGCTCTGGGGATTAAAAACGTGGGGGAGACGCATAAAACCGATCTCCGAACCTCGAAGCGCCTCCCTCCTGGTCTCTTTTTTGTTTAGGTCAGTGTGGACCAGGATATCCTTTAAATTTTTATTCCTACGAAAGGCGGAGATCATGCGGCACCCAACCAGGGCGGCACAGTCCTCCCTCGTCCCCTGGAAGTTGTTGGTGATCCTGGCTCTACTGTCCAGGTGTCTAGTTTAGTTTACTAGTTGTTCATTGTATTTAATACCACTATGTGGTATATACTGTGCATTTCTATTTGCTATTCTAGCTTATTTCTTATGAATCTTCCTTCAATTCAATATCTGCTCTGTTATTTTATTGTACTGTAGATATTGTGCATTGTACTGATTGTAATTTCCTGTACCATATTGGAATTCTAACATGTTATATTTTACTATGTAAATTGCTGCTGCTTCAAACGAATTTCCCCCTGGGGATAAATAAAGTTTACATCTATCTATCTATCTATCTATCTATCTAAGTTGCTTCTCAGTGTCTTTAAAAAGTTGTGCGTCCCATCTGAGAAGGTTGTAATTAAGGGGACAAGGGATAGGTCGGACGGCCGCACCTGGGTGTTGTTGTTGTTAAAGGTGCCGGCGACCTCCGCCTTAGTACTTCTGAGGAAACGCTTCGAGTAACCCCTGAGCCTCAACGCACCAAACAGGGTGCTGGTCGCCTCCTCCACATTAGGTTTATAGTTAGGGCTGGCTCAGGTTTATAGTTAGGGCTGGTTCAGGTTTCTGGTTAGGACTGGTTCAGGTTTCTAGTTAGGGCTGGTTCAGGTTTCTAGTTAGGGCTGGTTCAGGTTTCTAGTTAGGGCTGGTTCAGGTTTCTGGTTAGGGCTGGTTCAGGTTTATGGTTAGGGCTGGCTCAGGTTTCTAGTTAGGGCTGGTTCAGGTTTCTAGTTAGGGCTGGCTCAGGTTTATGGTTAGGGCTGGCTCAGGTTTGCCTTGGAAATATAATTTCCCAGAGCATCAGTTCTTCAAAATGCATGTTTAGTCCAACAACCAGTCCAGACCACAACGTCTTCAGTCCACCATCATACAGGACAGAGAAAAGCTGATAATCCTCACAGTGCACAAGCTTAAGTCAGACAATGTTCTGTATATCTGTTTGAAAAATTCCAATTGATTGTTTATTTGTTTCAGCTCTAGCCTATTATGTATATATACGAGTGCCCATTGGTTCATGCAAATATTGATTCAGAACCACACAGTGAGTGGATTCCATTGATTTAATAGAAATAAATGGTTGCAATGTAAAGCATTGGTCCCCAACGTTTTTTATCATACACCCCTTGAAATGAAACTTTTAGAGGCCTGATTAGGTGAAATGACCAAGAAGAACAGATAAGAGAGAAGTTAAATGGTCTGTCTTATCCTGTTAATTATTTCGCGATTTCTTCTGTGACACGTTGAGGAGTCCCACCTCCGAGGCTGACCACTAGTGCTCTACATGACTTAATGTAAAAGATAGATAGATAGATAGATAGATAGATAGATAGATAGATAGATAGATAGATAGATAGATAGATAGATAGATAGATAGATGTACACTTTATTCATCCCCAGGGGGAAGAGCAACACATAGAACCCTATTCTCTCTTTCTTTGCATATACATAGATTGTTGAACGCACTAAATATGACAAAATGAAAGTGTTTGTATTGGGTACTGATGCTGAACAAAGAGGGTTGGAGTGTGTGCGTTAGACAGCAGAGTGAAGAGTTAGTGCTGAACACAATAGGAGACAGCACTGATTAAACACACAGCGTAACTGTAAAAGGTGGGTATGTGCTTTTTGCTGCAGACGTGCCTCTATTGCTAAATCACTGTCAGAATGTGGTGGTGGTAGCAGGGACAGGAGGTGCACAGGTTATCTGAGCTGAACACACAGTGGGAGTTCACATGCTGGTGAAGAGGCCTTATCAGCGCTCTTATCCAAGCCTGCAAACACTAAAGCTACAGGGGGTTAGACGTACCCAACACTCCACAAGAGAGTTTGCTCCTGTCCACTTCCTTTGTCCCATGTATCACGCAAAACAGAAAAGGAAGCATGCTGGCTCATTCCGTACAGTAGGGCTGCACAGTTGATCAAATGTTCATCGTAATTTTGGCTTCCTACAATAAAATGATCATGGTCGAGTGTTGTGTTTGAAATGCTCCTCTCAGAGAAAACTGCTGCATAACAAATCAAGCGCTTCCTAAACTAACAGCCGGGGGACAGGGGACATGGAGATGTTTGGGCTAACCCTGTTACTTGTAGCTCCTCGCAATCTCCTGCTGTTTTGGACTCTTTCCAGCCTATCAGCCTTCAAGACCTGATGGACTTAATTAACAAAACAAAGCCATCATCTTGCCCTCTGGATATAATTCCATCCTCTCTTTTTAAGAAAGTTCTGCTAACTATTGGCCCTGCAGTAACATCTATTGTCAATTCCTCATTGTCTACAGGAATTGTCCCTTCCTATTTCAAACATGCCACTATCCAGCCCATATTAAAGAAATCTAACTTAGATCCAGCTTTGCCCATGAACTACAGGCCCATATCAAAACTGCCTTTCTTGTCCAACATTTTAGAGAAAGTGGTGGTCAAACAACTTACTGCTGCACTGGAGAGGCACAACATGTACGACAAGTTCCAGTCTGGGTTTCGTAAGCAACACTCTACTGAAACCGCTCTCCTGAGGGTTTCAAATGACATTCTCATGTGTGCTGATGCAGGTGACTGCTCTGTGTTAGTTCTTCTGGACCTCAGTTCTGCATTTGACACTGTAGACCAGGGGTCTTCAACTAAAATTCCAAAAGGTCCAGATTGAGAAAATCTCCTCGGGCAAAGGTCCGAAACAGTACAATAATATTTAACCCGCGCTATTTAGTGCCATATATATATATATATATAAAAAAAATTTAAATTAAAAAAAATTAAAATTAAAATAAAAAAAAAATAAATAAATAAATAAAAAAAAAAAAATATATATATATATATATATATATATATATATTCAAGAAGCCTAGTAGTAGTAACAACGTCTCTGTGTAGTCAACAACTGTCAAATCAAATAAAGAAAGTACACATCAATTATATTTTAACAAATTATTATTCTCAGTTTTCAAATTTAACTGGATGGATTATAAATAATACATAAATAAATGTTCTTCTGATGTACAATAAGGGCTGGATTAAAGAATAACTGACATAACATAAAGCTTTTGAAGAATGTGCATCTTAAAATAAAGTAATTCATTTTCGAAAAATTAATTTCACCGAGTTGTCCTGCAGCTTTAAATTCAGTTCATTCAGGTGTGAAGTGATGTCAATCAAAAAGCAACAATATTATATTTTTGTCATCTAAAAAGAGAAATCAGTGAGCATGGACTTTATGTGTGGTTATTAACACTTGTTTCAGCTCTATTGTCTCTGGTAACATCATTGTTGCACAGTGAATTCATGTGTTAGGATTCTGATCATATTGGGCTCTTAGGTTTATTTTCTGTGTCTTCATTTAGATGTGAGTGGGTACGAATTAGCTCAAGATCCACCCTCAGGCTCCACCAGCATGGAGCCATTTTGCATCAATTGTGTTTCATTTAGTGCACGTTTGTGTGCATTGTGACCTCATGATCATAGGCTTGTTGTTAACTAGGCTAAGGCTACTCGTGTTAGCTGTATATGGGTGAGCTTGGGGGTGTTCATGTTTATAATCACATTTGCTTACCCGTTGTTCTTTGAACTCTTTGAAAAGTTGCGGGTGTCTGTCTGAAAGGTGCTTTGCCGTGTTAGACGTGTTGCCTCTCTTTGTCTGAAACACGTTTTGCAGACGGGTCTCTGTAGGTCAGTGGGCTTTCCTTCACTGTCTGCAATATAGCCAAAGTGCTTCCACATGATACTTCTGGCATCTTGTTTTCCAACAACCCGATAACAGTCGGTAAAAGCTCCTGCATGTCTCCCATGTGATCACTCGCTGTGAGTGCGCGCGCTGCCTGTTGCTGTGAGCGCGCTGGGCAGCCCCGCCCCCTTGCATGCCTGCAGGCAGCATGACACGGAGCGGAGCAGCCAGTGCGCTCTGATCGCGCGCTATTTTAATAAAGTTTTTAACGTACAGGTACCGCGGTACCTTTTTAGTATCGATACACCGGGCAACCCTACCGGTTAAAGTACAAACTCGCTGCTTAATATATGTGTGATTCCGAAATATCGATTTTAGGTCCTGGGTCCGGATGCAACTGCGTCTGGGTCCGGATCCGGACCGCGGTCCGCCAGTTAGAGACCCCTGCTGTAGACCATGACATCCTGATTAAGAGGCTACGTGATTGGGTGGGCATATCTGGCATAGCGTTAGACTGGTTTACATCTTACCTCAATGACAGAAGTTTCAATGTCTCTGTGGGTGATTTTGTGTCTGTTACCTCTCCACTGTCTTGTGGTGTACCGCAGGGCTCGGTTCTGGGGCCTCTGTTATTTTCCCTTTATCTGTTACCTTTGGGGCCGATTATAAAAAGCTATAATGTGTCCTATCACTTATATGCAGACGATATCCAACTCCATCTGTCATTCAAACCCAGCGAGGCATTCACATTAACTAGGCTCCTGGACTGTGTCAATGCCATCAGAGACTGGACGGCAGAAAACTGCTTGCAACTCAACGACTCTAATGCTGCGCACACACCGGTCGCGTTTTTTGATTGACGCGCGTCGAGATTACATACAAAGTCTATGCACAGACGCGATGAGACTGGCGCGCCGCAATTTTTAGTCTCATCGCGTCTGTGCATTAGACTTTGTATGTAATCTCGACGCGCGTCAATCAAAAAACGCGACCGGTGTGTGCGCAGCATCAGACGGAGGTCCTAGTTATTGCTCCAGAGGAGTTTGTCCCCATGATCAGGCAGATTATTAGTCCACTCTCCTCTGCTGCCCATTGCAACCTGCGCAATCTTGGGATTTTCTTTGATCGATCCATGTCGTTTGACCCTCATGTTAAGCAGCTGTCCAGGTCATGTTTCTTCCATCTAAGAAATATCAGTAAACTGAGATCTGTAGTATCAACACCTGAATTAGAGATGATCATACACACATTTATCTCTTCACGCATTGACTACTGCAACTCACTTTTCACATCACTTAGTGTATCTGCTCTTAACCGTCTGCAGGTCATCCAAAATGCTGCCGCCAGATTACTCACCAGGACAAATCGACGGTCTCACATCACCCCCGTACTCCGATCTCTCCACTGGCTTCCTGTAGCATCTAGGATACACTTTAAAATTCTCACCATCACTTACAGAGCACTTCACGGTCAGGCTCCGGCTTATGTAGCTGATCTACTTCGCCCCTATTCACCCGCCCGCACTCTCAGGTCAAACGCTCTAGGTCTTCTGTCAGTCCCAAGCACACGATTTAAGACCCGTGGTGACCAAGCCTTTGAGGCAGTGGTCCCGAGGCTCTGGAATGCTCTGCCTGCAACTCTGCGCCTCGCAGATACTGTGGATACTTTTAAAAGCCAGCTCAAAACCCACCTGTTTAGGCTGGCGTTTGTGTAAAAGTAAACCCATGTCCTAGACCTGCTCTCAAAATATGTTTTACATTTTTATTTTATTTTTTATTATTTTTTATTTTATTTTTTACTTTTCTGTGTATATAATTTATTGACCCTAGAGTCACATTGTGTTTTTTGTTGTGTTTTAAATGTCTGCTCTGTTAAGCACTTTGTGATACTATTGTCTGTGAAAAGCGCTATATAATTAAAATTCATTCATTCATTCATTCACCCGCTCACTTGTACATCTGTGAAATATGCACATCAGGGGTAATAGAAAAATTAGATAATGGGCAGTAAACAGTATCCCTCAGTTATTAATAAGAGCGTAATGATTACAGTTTGATTTTATTGGAAGGGATTGAAAAGTAGCAGCTTGTGACGAAGATTTTAGAGGCGACCCAGCGCTGTCGGACTATTTTCGATAAGCTTCAGCGCCTGCTTCAGTCTTAGATAAACTCCACCAGAGAGGCCTCCACATGTAACAGCCAGCACATGAGCACACTTAGCAAACTAAGGGCTCAGACACCGTGATAGAGCAGCAATGTCAGAAGAAAGAGCGGGAGACTTCTGTTTCTCCTCAAATAAATCATCATCACGCTTCCTTTGTTTCAAACTCACAACAATAAAATAGTAAAAAACTGAATATGACTTCAAAACTTTCTTCATTGTCAGATTTTGCAAACATATATCATATCATATTTCCAATTAAATGCCCGTTAATTGCTTCACAGCAACTGTTTGCTTTAATCTCGAGGACCAACACTCATTGTCTTCTCAAGGCTCACACTAACAGTATAAGAGAGAACTGAGCTCACAGACTGTCCTCTGATCCACGTGTGCGTAGGACTCCCCAACATTCTCAGCTATTCTAGTGATAAACAACCGATAGTGAGTTTGTGTCAAAGACTTTTACATGTTTCCAGTTCCAACACTCAAACTTGACATAACTGGGATGTGTCTATACGCTGCTGTTAGGTCAAAAGGGCTGGATGGTCAGCAGTGGGCGGCTTCCATGCATCAATCACTTCTCTTTAATTATATCAAAAGGGGTCACACCCTGGACATGTTTCAGCCTTTACATCCATGCTGCAGTCACTGTACGGCCAAAGAAGACAACGTAAAACAACAAAAACAACAACTTGTTGGTGTGACTCTCGATACGTTCTGACTTCTCTACACTGTTGGTGACGTTCCAACCCAAGCCTGTTGGCTCCTCCTGAAGACTCATCTTAGAAAAGGACCCAGATATAATCTTTCTTTATTCTATAAGCTCACTTGTTTCCTAACACAGAGGACACTAGTTTAAAAGCAATGTTACTCAGACAGGAGGACAGAGTACACCTGTTGGGCACATTTGGTGCTCTGTCAAAATAAGAGCATTACCATGGGAGAATTAACAGTGGCTCAGCTAATCAATGGAGATGGAGATTTGTTGGATTTGTTTGTATTGAATGATTTGACCAGAACATTCTGATTAGTCTGTAATCAATCTGTAAAGGGGGGAGGGAGAACCTCCAAAGTAAATACCTAAAATACTAACAGCTGTGTTCACGTCTGTTCAGCCACTGGGCTTAGAAAACGAGAAGACCCCTCGGCTCTGATTGATTTTCTTCAGGTGTGGTGGATCCTTTCAAATGCCATGAGGAGCAGTAAACTGTCTCTCTCATGTTCTTCTGTCAGTGGATACAGGGACAGTTTGAACAAATGGGACAACTTATTCGTATTAAAGTTACCAACTGTAGTTGTCGCTCACTAGATCGGCAACCGTATGTGAATATATCACTGCAAACAGTAGAGACAGCTCCTTGTGTCACACACTCTGTTAGTGACCGTGACGGTCAAGTTGTCAGACACAGAGACAGATACTCACGTGAGAACATAGTTGACGCTGACGATGCAGTGAGGTCGAGACGAGCGGCTGTTGTGTACAATGGTTGCATAACTCTGAACCCAGACCCAGCCGCCTGGCTTGGCCAAGAAACGGTAGTACTTAGTAGTGACCTGACCTTTGACCAGTACTAGAACAAGAGGGGCAAGGAATTACAGCAGAGGATTACTGGGGGCAAAACAAATGTATATCATAGCATTTACTAAATGACACATGTGAATGACTGAAATGGTTCTGTCAATAGGTGTAAGAACAGCTTCATATGAATGTATGTATCTATTGCCTAATGGTTTAAAGAATAATATGAGGTAATGTTGCATATGAACATCACATGACCTGGCCTAACACAAGATAACATCATATCACACAACTAGGAAATATGAAGTAACATCATATAACGAACATGTGCTGCAGGAATGGATCCTAAAACCAGCATGTTTGCCCTTCGTCTCAAACTCAACAGGCTGTTCTTAATAGGTCCTTGGTTAGAGGCCTTCAATAAGGTCTGTGACCTGAACAGGTGGGAAATGTATACAATTCAAATGATAATCCTCCCACAGGTCCTCTTCCTGTTTCAGACAATTGCTGCAGTAAAATGGACCCAGGAACCCGAACCCTAACCCTAACCCAGGAACCATGCTAATTTCTGGGTTGGCCTGAAACAAACCATGTCATCCGTGTAGCACTCTATGACATTGTATAATGTCTGTTCTGGAACAGTGTGTGTGTGTAGAGAGAGATTTTGTAGTAAGGTAAAACAAACCTAACTCACACAAGTGATGAGCACATCGCAGATGGAAGGAGTCACAGCTGTGGACGTGGTGATAGAGAGTCTTCTCAATGAGATCCTGAGGCTCGTAGCCCGTCAGCTCTGCAACCCTGAGCAACACACACACATTCACAGGGTTCACTAAGCCTTCCCACTTTTACACACACTAACCACAACCACAACATATGTAACACACAAACAAGCAGAAGAAATCACAGCCAGACCACAGACCACTGTCACACAGAACGTACCGTGAGTCCAGGAAGATGAGCTTCATGTCCAGGCTGGCTCTGAACATGAACATGTTGCTGTGCAATTTGATCTCCGTGACGGCGCTGGGCGGCAGCGAGTGGCCGACAGCCACCAGCCCCACGTTCTGATAGCAGCCGTCAAACGGAGACATGTCCAGGCTGTACTGACGGATCTTCAGGTAGCCACTACAGTGGATCACCTGGACCAGGAGTTGACAGACGGATCAATCCATACAGCTTTACTGTTGCCCTTTAGCGTTTGATCTGCCACTATTAGTAATTCATCAATGAACATGAATGACTACCAAGTTCTGTTCCTGTTCTTCCTTTTTAAAAATACATTCTCAGCCTTAGTTTTACTCCAGTAGGAAATAAGTTACGGGTTCTTTGTGTGAAGTATGTCACTCTGAACCAAACATACAACACATCCACAGCGTTGTGAACCCAGACACTACTCTGCATCTTGTGTTCTGCTTCCCTGTGATGCTAGTTTGTCCCCTGGAGTGGAGAGGCCCATCTGTGTTTCAAAGGTTGTCATATAGGAGAAAGAGGGACTCGATGAGTGTGTGGGCATTTTGTCATCTTTTTGAAAAAGAGAAATGGAAAATTGAACATGGCTTCAGAGTTCGATACATTTTTCTGCTTTAGTAACTCTAGGACCACTTCCCTGCATGTGAGCTTTAAACTATATCACAGTCTGTATCAGCAGACAAACGGTTCAACCTTGAGGCCAACGTGGAGAATTCCTGCTCACATAAATGAAAAAGGTTTGAACATCTACAGTTCCATGACAAGTGAGAAAACTCCATGTGCTGCTGAGGATCATGTGAAACCATCAGAGGCTCTGGATCCAAGAAGAAGAAGAATCATCTCCTAGTGTCCATGAGCCCTGTCAACATGCTATGGATAGTATGTCTCCAGAGGATGAACCCTCATGATGTTGGTGACTTAACCTTTCAACTTGTCAACGCCATGAGGTAAAAGATTCCACTTTTATAGAAATAAATGACATATTTCAACAGGCTTGTTGCTCTGAAATTGACTTGTCACATTCATGCTCCCTAGAGGGTGATCCCTCTGCAGTCTGGAGACACTACTAGCACCACCTCCAGGACAACATGTGACACAAGAAAGCATGTCATCTTATAAGAAAAGTGCAATGAATCCTGTTTGCTGAGGATGACCTCTTTGTATGTTGGTCAATGGAATGGACTTGTATAGCTCTCTTCTAGTCTTCTGACCACTGAAATCACAAGACAGGTGCACAGCCCTCCTACCTTGTAGCCTCCACAGGTGAGACCAGCATTTCTTTTAGCAAGGACACATTTCATTCTCAGAAAGAAGGAGCGTTCCATCTCATACTCTGCAGAGTTAAAAGACACGCATGTCATTATGCTGCTTGATGGGTCCTTGTCATATGCAGAGCAACACGCCTGGGGGGGTAGCTTACCGTGGACGAAGTGTGAGTGGTAAGGCTGGTGTGCTGTGAGGACGGCTGTCATTTCATCGTGGTCTGCTGGATGGATGTATTCATAAATGCTGTTTCCAGTCAGCTCTACCTGTTGAAATGAACATTCCCCTCAGAACTGTGACTCGTCAACACACCAGAGGACATCGCACACAGTTCGTCAAACCAACCTGCGACAGGCCCAGGTGGACCGATGCTGTTTCTGAAATGTACATTATTTTACCATCCGGAGCAACCACGAAGATGAAGCCATCTAATGTCTGAAAGAAACAGCAACAACAAATATGAATATATATTTAATATCAACAAAGGGCAGAAAATAATGATCCTTTAATAAAATCAATGTTATTGTGTTGAGTCCATTTCCATGGACAACGTGTATAGACTATACTGTCTAATTCTTATGATTACATCATCAAACTGTCACAGCAGACTGATTGTTGTAACAACATCATGTTCAATGTTCAATGTTTGAAGACATGAAATGAACAAAATAACAATGTAGCTCTAAAGCAGCGGTTCCCAAACTTTTTAGGCCGCGCACCCCCTTCTACATCCCGACCGGGTTCGCGCACCTCGCGCACTTTATTAAGGGGGGGGGGGGGGGCAACAGAGCCTATTTATAGCCGCATAAAAATCTGACCAATGAGAGAACAGTTTGCTCGCGCGTGGCGTTAGTTTACAAGATTTAGTCCGCTGTTAAATGTTGCAGTGTGAACACAAACCGAACAAAGGGGCAACTGCAACATTGTATCATATTAATCCCTGAATCGGAACAAAGCAAACGAACTACGGGTGTGACAACGCCCTGAAACACTGCAACAAAGTTTCAATAACTTTCAGTTACACAAGGCGTCACTTTTAAAGAGCAATACGGATGGCGAGGGCACACGCACAGGCTCAGAGGCAGATTATCACATTTAATTTACAATTAATGACCGACTAATGTAGCCAGGATGTCTTCGGACAAAGCATCGATGCGGCGCGACACAGTGTTGTTGGACACCGGGATCACGTCCAACTTTTTTACTTCTTTCTCCCCAATCATACATTCCACCATCTCTCTGGCAGCTGGCAAGCTCACGTCTTCGGCGATTGTGTGCGGTAGCCCCTTTCTCGCTATTCTGTAACTGACCAGATATGAAGCCCGTAGTGCGTCATTTATAGACCCAACACATGAATGAGACTCCAGTTGTTTTGGGCTGTTTTGTAACTCCTCCAATTTCGATTTAAAATATGTAAGGGGCTTTTGACTTGCACTGGCATGCTTGGTGTTCAGGTGGCGACGTAAATAAGAGGGCTTCAGACAGCTGTTAGCCAGAACCTCACTGCACACCACGCACTGTGGCTTTGCGGAATCTGCGTTGCCAATCCAAGTGAAGCCCAGACACAGATCATTTTCATCATATTTCCTCTTGTTTTCCCAGTCTGATGCTCACTCTCGTTTCCTCTTTTTTCACCTTGACTCCGCGATGGGCCGATGTGCTCCCGATTTGTCTGTGCTATCCCTTCCTCCTTTTCGGTCTCCTCCGTCTCATCTTCCTCTGACTCCCGTTCGATTTCTTCTCCCGGTCTCTCCCCAACGCACCTCTCTGTTCCCCTCGCCTCCGATTCCTCTCTCTCTCTCTCTCTCTCTCTCTGTCCCTCTCTCTCTCTCTCTCTCTCTCTGTCCCTCTCCTCTTTTACGACTGTTGGCTTCAGATGTCCCACAGTTTCCCCGATTTCAGCCAGTTTAGCATATTTAAATGAATGTTGCTGAATGCATGAAGTTCGCTGTTAGCTGACGTTAGCTGCACAAGCTAGGCTGGCTAGTGTGTACGACTGGCAGCAGGCGGCAAGACTGCCGGAAGGAGCTCAAGTGCATTTATTAAATTGTACGTTTTTAATTTTAAATCTTACAAAGGGGATTTTTATAATTCATGTTTTTATTTTGTGAAAAATCCCACTTTTTAAATTAAAATTACATTTTTTTTTTTATATTTAATATTATTACACCATCAGACCACCATTACACTTTTCCTCTCGCGCACCCCCTAGAGGCAGCACGCGCACCCCCAGGGGGCATGAAGCAAAATACAAATCTTCAGCGTCCATGGGCCCATAGAGCATGCTCGAGTGTTTCCTTTCACCCCGCTTCCAAACCCTGGCTCCAGCCTCGGTCTCATTCACAGGAACACAGGAAGGAAAACAACTCTGGATTCAGCTTTTAGAACCCAATGATTTAAATAATATAATGATGTTCAAGTGTTCGTACTGGGAAGTTGACTCTCTTGAATAAAAATGGTCCACTAAGTTACAGACGTCTCTTTTCAATGTAAGTCTATGGGGGAAAGTCTTTCTGGGCTGGGGTCACGTGACGGACCTGGGACCTGTAATTCCACCGTTTGGCCACTGTGTAAAATCTGCTTCAAAGCCCGGTGCTCTTCCTGGCTGTGTCTTTGACAGTCCTGTAGACCTGATGGCTTACATGTTACAGTTTGGATCCCATCTATGTCTGTGTGACCAGAGCAAGCCAACCTGTGGTCTCTGTGGTTCTCTGTGGTCTCCGTGGCCAGCCTGCAGCCCTGTAGGCCTGTAGACCTGAAGCCTTGTAGACCTGTAGGCCTGCAGCCCTGTAGGCTTGTAGGCTTGCAGCCCTGTAGGCCTGTAGACCTGAAGCCTTGTAGACCTGTAGCTCTGCAGCCCTCTAGGCTTGTAGGCCTGCAGTCATGTAGGCTTGTAGGCCTGCAGCCCTGTAGGCTTGTAGGCCTGCAGTCCTGCTCCACTGTGTTGCTGCTGATGTTAGAGAGGCTTTAGGACAGACTGAGGCTCTGTGCGTGACCAGGAATGTGTTCAGCTCATTTCACTCTAAGAGCACAAGAATGACGGCAGCAGGAGGCAGACGACACTAAACCACACTCACTCACACACACACACACACACACACACACACACACACACTCTCTCACACACACACACACACACTCACACTATCTAGCTATAATAATAATAAAAACATACATTTCTTGTTAGGGCAAATGTTACAAAGGGCTCAGCATTAAATATGTTCTAATGCTTCTTCTACTGAACATTTCACTGTAAGTGATTAGAGCCCAGAGCCCACATCTTTTCTTCTCGTTGTTTTGAAAGTGCAGAGCTGAGAACAAGCAGTGTTCACTGTTCACCTGTAAGAGATGGGCGCCCAGTTCCTGGTTGACTCCATCCACAGAGCTGCGGCTCACATGACCCCAGGACCCCCCGAGGCCTGCAAACAAATCACACGCACGGGAAGACAAGACGCTAGATGTGAGAGTTTACAATGAGGGGAAACAATGCAGAGAGGGTTAGCCTTTATGTCTGCTGTTAACAACAGCAGTAGATTCATGATTAGTCCTTTTATTCTCGGGGCATTATCACCACAACAGATGAGGCTTTAATTACAGAAAAACAAATACTGGTAAGAAACTGAAACACTAAGGCCCTTTTTCATTTATTATTTAGCACACAATTATTGAATATCATTTTAACACAGTTAACTGCATCATATGATCAAAAAGAGAAACATTGGGTCAATAACAATTAAAAGATCAACACAGTTTTTGTGCCAATTTAATACAAACAAAAATCCTACAAACTACTGTATAATGTAAATAAATAATAAACATGCATATATATGCATATCCATATGCTGTATACATTAAATGTATTTATTTGTACTATTTATATTGTTTGCAACTTACAAAAACACATATTTTGTATTTTTGTTAATGTTACTGGTCATTGGTGGTGTTTCTCTCTCTATATATAAATGTATATATATATGTATATATACATTTTGTATATATATACATATATATATATATATATATATATATATATTAGGGGTGTAACGGTACGCGTATTCGTATAGAACCGTTCGGTACGAGGATCACGGTTCGGTACGCATGACGAACCGAATACGTTTGAATAAAAAAAAAAAAAAAATAATAATAATAATTTGTTTTTTTTAAAAACCTTTATTTAACCAGGTAGTCCCATTGAGATTAAAAATCTCTTTTGCAAGATGTAAGTAACAATACAAGATGTAAGCAAGATGTAAGTAACAACACTACATATTATATATTATATATGTTATATATACAGAATGCAGCCCACATGAGGTTCCTCCACCTGAGCTGTGTGGTCTTCCAACAGTGAAAGGAGTCAGTCGAGGTGGTTCTGGAGCTTGTTTTTTTATCCTGTACAGCCTGGAAACACCTCCGGTTCTAAGAACTGGAGGATGTAGCTCTGAAGAGGGACGTCTAGCTTACTGATCCTGTTGCCACAGCAACCCTGAATGCACCACAGTAGAGAGCACTCGTGATGTTGGGAATAAACCCTCATTTCACAGGAAAACTATGTGCAACTAGTTTTAGTTAGTTGAGATAACCGCTATCTCAACTGTCCCAAATTTGACACAGAGTGTGGCCTTGTCCTGGGAACTTTTGATCGCCAGTAAGTATACAGAGCTAACCGGTTTGGAAGATGTTGTAGGATGACTAGCTCTGTCTAGGGAACCAGTGGAAGTAGAAAGAATGCTAACATTAAAACAAGAAGCCTAATAATACTTGAATGAATATATGCATTATATGAATGATGAGAAGGTGCTCAGATTATTACCTAAACAGCTGCTTGGTTTGTTTACACCTCAGGTTGATAAGGTGTCAAACATCCAGAAGTATTGAGCATCTCCAATGTGGCTCATAGAGGCTTTCTATAATATATATTATTGTCTCCCTCCACACTTTTCTCTGTGCAGTATCCTAGTTTCCAGACGGAGCGCTCAGAGTCGGACCGGGACAGTCCGTGGGGCAGCAGCCCCCTCACAGACTCCGCCTCCCCTCAGCTGCTGGAGCAGAGCGAGGGCCTGGAGGCCTCCTGTGTGTACAGGCAGGTCCCCGACCCCCGCACGCTCTGCTACAGCTTGTCCGAAGAGCATCATCACAGCGCCAGCGACGGCTACGCACAGCTCCACGCACACGGTCAAGGTCAGAGCTGGGAGCGGGGCCGATGTGAGGCGGGCCGCTATTTCCTAGGAGCTCCTCCCCCTGGCAGGAACAGGTGGTGGGGCACCGCCCGGTCCATCCTGCCACTGAGCAAAAGCTCCTCTGAGAACCACGAGGGATGTGACAGCAGTGCACCGCACATCACAGCCGTCCACAGCTACAATGGTGAGGACTAAGACCTGGGCAGTGTCCCCTGTAGAGACCCAACTGTATGGACGGTGAACGCCTTGACACTTTGAGACTGAAACTGCCAGCAGCCAGTACTCTGTGCTGATAGTCTTTAATCCAGGGCCCCTGAGAGATAGATTAAAGGTGCTTCCTGTGAAGTCTGTCGTCTCAATACAGTCAACAGTCTGAATGCATTCTGTGCTGCTGTTGTGCCTCATGTCATGTCCTCATATGTTGATACCAGAAAAGTCCTGAAGCGACACGGTGTTGCTCTCTATCTTTTCTACTCCTTTAATTGAGAGCATGTGTTTTTCCTTTGAATATGGAAGTCTGGATCTTCTAGAGATTTGATCCATTATGCAAGACCTCAAACCTAAGTTGCTCAACACGTCCAGTTACTTCCGCACCCGCACAGGTGCTTCCGCACCTGTGAGCCCAGGACGTACGGTAGAAGGGCTGATGACACAAAGTGCAGTTGCAATCATTTATCTCGACAGCTGTTAATGTTTTCAATAGGGGTGTAACAATACGCGTATTCGTATTGAACCGTTCGGTATGAGGCTCACGGTTCGGTACGCATGACGAATCGAATACGTTTGAATAAAAAATAAAAAATAAAAACATTATTTTGTTTTGTTTTTTTAAAAACCTTTATTTAACCCATTGAGATTAAAAATCTCTTTTGCAAGATGTAAGTAACAATACAAGATGTAAGTAACAATACTACATAACATTAAGGAGCAGTTTTTGTTTTTTATGCTTATGTGTTGCTAAGAAGACACCCCAGAAGATGGGTCACTCAGGTATAGTTACATCATTGTTCAAAGTCAAAGAATAACTTCATGATGTTAGTTGTAATGAATAAATATATTGTAAAATCAAGTACATTTCTCTGGCATTTATAGTTTTCTACTGTACCGAAACGTACCGAACCGTGGCTCCACTGTATCGTACCGAACCGTGAATTTTGTGAACCGTTACACCCCTAATATATGTAATATATGTATACATAATGTGTGTATATATATATGTATATATACATTTTGTATATATACATATTTATATATACATATATATACATATATATATATGTATATATACACATTATGTATATATGTATCCTGTCTTTATTTGTCCAGATTCGTTGCCCTTATTTGTATTAAACAATAAAGCTCTTGTCCCGCGCAGCTAGCAGCTTATTATAAATACCTTGCCGCGTGTTTCACAGATGTGTACAGTAGAACCAGCACCAGTGTAAAGTCAGCCCGCTGTGTTGATGGGCAGCTCTAGAAATGAATCGACTTATTGTAAATGTAGCATGAAAATATATGCGGGGAAATAAGCCGTGAGACGGAGCGAGGCACGGAGCCACGCAGACGGAGCGCACCGGAGCCGTTCACGTGCACATCCCGCCGCCTCGCGCTTCATACGGGGCTCATGGACGTCGGTATAAAGCGACCCGATGAGATGAGCCCACCAAGCAGCCACATGGAGGAACATGATGGCTCATAAGCCGGGCCTACATATAAAGACAGGGCCTAATAACGAGTGTATATGATGTCATCAGCTGGCTCTCACGCGCCCGTAATGCTTCAATTAGGCCTCCATAATAATTATAATTGACCAAATCATTATAATAATTATTAGTTGTTATTGAAAAAGTGCTGTGATTGTGAAAAAAACGAGTAAATGAATTCCCAACCGGAAGAAACGAAAACATACAATAAATACAAATGCCGTTCATATGCAGCTTATATTGGATTGGTTAAAAAAAAACTCAAACGACAGAAAATGAAAAGCATGTTGCTGCAAATAACCAGCGACACAAAGAGACAGCGGCACGCGGCACATGCAGCTATGTCTGGAGCACGTGCTTCACAGCAGCGCTGTTATAGAGAATAGTGAGGCTACAGTGATATACATATATACATCTATACATCTGTACATCTAAACATCTATGATGTCCATACATCTATTATCACAGGCAGGAGGGTTCTGCTGCAGTCACGAACGGTCATCTTGAACCTAAACCCAATTAAACGCGCGTGTGTTGATTACGTGAGGGACTTTTATTGTGAAGTTGGTTTGCAAGCTGCAGGAGTCAGCAGTCTGCACATATTCCTCTATTAATATACATCCACACAACACGTTACTCACTAATCATTTTCATTACGCCATTATCTCCATTATGTCATTTACCAACAAGCCTACCTCGAATGCTTATTATTGTGTTTTTAATCATTATTGTTGTTGTCATTATTGAGCATCGTTATTAGAAGTGTCAGCTTGTTATTCGTGACCCGCGCATGGACGCACAGTGAGGAGGGTACATTCAGAAGGAGAACGTTCAATTAAACACATTATTTTTCATATCTATATCTACATATATAGATATAGATGTGAAAAATGATAGATATAGATATATAGACGTGTTCAAATAACTAAATTATATAAATACATTTAGTAAATCGATCACAATTTGAGAGCATAAATAATTTGCACAATTAATTCAACATTGAAAAATCCGTTCAGGTCAGCAGCGGAATATAATTATAATCATTAAAGTTAACACATTGTAAAACATAATTCAAATGTAATGATAATAATTGTATTGATCATAATTAAAGCATTTGTGTTTATTGAAAATAAGTCACGAGTAACAGTGAGGTGAGATTCTGATGTGTTGAGAACATGACGCAAACAAAAAGCTCCGCGTGGACGAAGTCCCGTCCTAGAACAGCAGCCACACAGTCCCGTCCAACAGGAGGAACCGTGAGCTGGAGTTATGATTTGAGTTTTTGTATAAATGACTGTAATACACAGTACACTCTCTGGAGGATCCAGATGTGTGTGTGTGGGGTGACATGTAATTTAACCCATGGACAACATGAGGTCAAGAATCACACTAGTGACCACTCTGAGTGTCATAACCCCCCCCCCCCCCCCACCCCCCCCCCCATACTGCTTTAAACCAGCAGAAGGGTTTAACACAACCTGCTGCCTGTGAGCTACATGCTCCTTCAATAATTCAGAGAGCTTGTTGCCACGTGTGAAGCAGCAGATATCTTCCTGAAGCTCTGCAGACACAGAACACATTCATGCAGACACTCTGTACTGAGCATGGATCTCGCTCTGCAGTACAGTGTAGGAGAGAAGAAGTGTGGACCATCACAATGTCCTGACTATAGGGAATCTGATCTGTCTGTGGCCCCCAGACCCCCAGGCCCCCAGACCCCCAGACCCCTGCCATCAGTCCAATTCATCCGGATTCTACACCAAATATTTCAGCTCATGTTGCCGGGCTGTTTTTGGAATCCTGCTCTCTTAAGAAGTCTCTTTCAACAAGCCTACATGGTGTTGTGTGCGTTCCATGTGGAACCTGCAGTATTTCTATCTCACTTTCTCTCTTCACCCAGCCATGTAAATAATAATACTTTGATTTCAAGCTGATTGGAGATGATCAAATAACTGGATCCACCTGCCTCACAGTCCGTGTTGTGTGTATTTGCAGTAATATCTGGTTATATTTTTATAGTGGAGATATAAAAGAGATTGTCATTAACATCAAAGTATAATACAACTATCCAGCTGATCCTTCCTCCCTGTGTTTGTTACCTCTACGTTGACTGTGGTAATATAATGAATCATGTGATTGTGTTCATCACAGATTTAGAGTAAGAACACAGATGCTTGTCATGCGTCCTGTTTCCTTTGTCCTCTACTGTTACAAGGAGCTCCATATGTGGAGGATCACACGTGCACGCAGTAATATCCGCGGCTCTGCAGCAGTCACGCAGGATGGAGCCTCATCTGATCTGCAAGCAGCGGCCATCATGGGCCCCGGACGGACGGACGGACGGACGGACGGACGGACACAGGAGACTTCTGCTGCTGCCTCCATAAATGAACTGACTCATGTATATATAATAGATACTGTATTATGAGACAGATACTACTGCCACTCCATGGGAGAGATGTTTTAATACCACGCGATCAGGACAGATGTAATAAAAAAGACATTATTCAAAATGTTTCTATTTCCTTTAATAACGCTATTTCAGGGAATAAGCGCAGCCTCCCGTCTTCATGCACAGACTACTGTACTGCGGCTGTGTTTGATAGCGCAGTCACATTTAAACCGAAGAGATACTTTTCATTTATTTAAACTGATGAAAAAAACTGTTAAGTTACAAATTACCAGCTAAGAAATTACTTTTAGCCACTTATTAAAAAGGACAACGGGAAATAAAATGATTTCGTGTTCAAACCGAATTATTTAAAATAAAGAAAATACTGAAGAAAAAGCATGCAGATGCTACTATTACTGTGCCTGTGCCTTATTAGCCTGTGATAATGAAATATCAACCATATTTATAGGAATAAGATCAGCAGCTTATTTTCACATATATTCATATAATTGTATCTATAATTATATATACAATATGACACCGTAGTATTTATTATGTTCTTGTTTATATCATTATGCTCTTGTGCTTGTATTTCGATGAAGGCCAAAGGTTCTTCTTTTTTTTGCCTTGTTAATAATGCTCATGAGTTATGCTCTGTATATAATAATTCTCATGAGTTATGCTCTGTATATAATAATGCCCATGAGTTAGGCTCTGTATATAATAATGCTCATGAGTTATACTCTGTATATAATAATGCCCATGAGTTAGGCTCTGTATATAATAATGCCCATGAGTTAGGCTCTGTATATAATAATGCTCATGAGTTAGGCTCTCTCACCTTCAGGAAACACCACTCTCATCTTCAGGTAGCTCGTGGTCAGCCGGATGATGGACGCTTTGTCCAGCTGGGAGGTGATGGCGGACGGAAGCGGCAACAGTTTGGCCAGTTCATAAAACTCACTGTTCTCCTTCTCCCGCCGGGTCCGCGCGGCGTTCTTCGACTTCTCCTTCATGGTGTCGCCTCTGCTCGTCCACTGTCGGTCCCACTGCGCTCACTCAGTGTCCAGGTGTCTCATATCCGTCTCCACGCATAGAACTAGATGTGTCCCTCTGGTCCACCTAAAATCCACAGCTTTCGGTGCGTGAACACACTCCCATATTTCCAGGTGTTCCAGTGGTTTGCGACGAGCGGGAAGCGGCTAATTCCTGGCTTTCTGAGGGTTCTTGTGGCGCTCTGGTCAGCCCATTGGGGGCCTCACCGCACACTTGGATCCATCACACCTGGTGTCGGAGGCCGCTGGGGTCATTGGGCCCTGGAGGAGGACACATGTGGGAGAGAGACATTATCTGGGTGAGCCATCACTTGGTCCGTCTATAAAACACGATACTAACTCACTACGTCCAACAACCAAGGACACTTGTTTGAGTCCCTCTACACAATGTAGTGGCGCTACTTTTAAAATTCACATTTGACTACATGCTTGTTCGCTTACCTCCGCGCAGAAGGCCGACAGTTAGCTAAACTGACGCCCGTTGGGGTTCAAAGTGTCCCGGGAGAATGTCTCCATCCTGTGTGCTTCTCCGGACAGCAGAGCATCCAGAGCCTTCTCATTGCTGCGGGCTCGAAGACCCGCCCACTGCAGGCAACACTTCCCCTATTGGACGACGGGATACCCTATTGACCTGTCTATTGGCTAGCCAGTATAATGACGCCACTCAGAAGGAACGGGGATTGGCTGGTGAAAACATTCACCTCTGGCACAAACTGGAATGAAAAATCCCCCAAAATCCGTTCACTCAATGTATATATATATATATATATACACATATACATGTATATATATATATATATATACACATATACATATATATATATATATATATATATATATATATATATATATATATATATATATATATATATATATATATATATATATATATACATACATATATATATATGTATATATGTATACATATATATATATATATACATATATATATATATATACATATATATATATATATATATACATATATATATATATATATATATATATAGAGAGAGAGAGAGAGCTCCTCAAAAAATATGTATTTTGAAAGATTTAAAGGCTATCAAAAAAAGTACATATTTAGTAAAGATTGCTTTACAGCCATTTAACAATCTGTGGGGATTGTCTTTCACACATTGGCACACATTGGCCTGACTAGAATTATATATTTTCATTTTCACAATGTGTCCAATATTATTACCGATTCTCACATCCAACACAACGTTTACAATTGTTAACGGTGGCAAGCAATGTATTTTAATATGTAGTACAGAAATATCAATTTTACCAGCAGATTGAAACAATTTTCCACAAGAAAGTCTCGACCTATATTGTGTGGATGATGTGCCACATTTGAAAGGAGTTATGGTTATTATATTCCTGTGGAGAGAGAGGCGTGCTAAACCTGCAGAAGATCCAGAACATGCGCAGTTCAGCGGTATCTAGATAGATAGATAGATAGATAGATAGACAGACAGACAGACAGATAGATAGATAGATAGATAGATAGATAGATAGATAGATAGATAGATAGATAGATAGATAGATAGATAGATAGATAGATAATATAACATGTTTATTTATTGAGATGCCCCTATGGACCTTGTTATAGGAGGTAAAGATCAGGAGAAGTAAACATGAAGTGTAATTATGAATACTGATGTTAAATTAAGCTATGATGAGTTTTCACTGTTAATTTAGGGGGGAAAAAGTGGCCCGGGAGTTACTGTCAGACCGGCCCACTCAATACACGGCGCGCTGCCCACTCAATACACGGCATGTATTTCACCGGTCTACGGCGGCCATTCGCACCTCCGCCGGCCCCGCCCCGACAGACGCCTGGCACGACCGCACGGCGCAGACCGCGGTTATGGAGAAACGTTTTTAAAAGCACCATAGTGTCCAGCAGTGCTATGGCGTCCTCGGATCGCGAGTAGTAGTATAATGTCAGTTTATACTGTTGATACAGTTTTCACTGATTATTGACTTTCGGTATTAGAGTAAATTGAATGTGTTCTGTGAAGCATATAATATAGTCGGGGCCGGCGATGTCAGAGAACCCAAACCCCGTCGGCCTACCGGGGATTCCCCCGGTATCCCCGGTAGCCAGTCCGCCCCTGCCTGTGGATACGTATGGTATGTCGAAGTAATCAGCGTACTTTTCGGAAGAAAGGAAGTTGATTGACTGACTTGTACGAAGTAGTGAAGCTTCGCATGTAGTCTGCTGTCTGATTGTGAGGTCAGGCTGATCTGATATCAGCTCTTTGGCTGCAAAATCTCCTCAAAGTTCTCCTCTCAAATGGGTCTTGGAGGAGGAGTGCTCGCGCTGGCGCGGTCGCCTGTAGAGACTTCTCCTGACGAGAACGCGCAGCTCGGGGGCCCTGATCGTTCTGGCCCACAGCTGAATCTGTTTGAGGGCGCTGATTGGCTCAATTGTATGTCACTCATTTATATCTTGAATCAGCAATTGGCTAAACTGCTTCATAGACCCGCCTCTTTTGGGCCAAAACAATCAGGCCCCCGGAGCTGCGCGTTCTCAGACCTGTCGTGCACACAGGCAGAGAGCACGAGCAGACGAGCACACGGGGAGAGGACGAGCAGGAAAAGCATATATTTTGCGCAGATATCATATTGTACACACATTACTGGGTACATTCCATAGTTAAAAAACACAAATATTGACAATTTGTATAATTTATGATTATTATAATTATTATTATTCTTTTTTTTTTTTCGTGTGGCTCATGGTGGGGCCATGCCCCATGGCCCTCTATTGACCAGCCGCCACTGGATAGATAGATAGATAGATAGATAGATAGATAGATAGATAGATAGATAGATAGATAGATAGATAGATAGATAGATAGATAGATAGATAGATAGATAGATAGATAGATATATGATGACTACGATGATGATGATGATGATGATGGCAGAGCGGGCACGTCGGCAGGACTCTCCCTCTCTCTCCCGGTTGTGTCAGGACCGGAGTGGCCGGTCGGTAATTGGATCCAGCCTGCGGTGAGGAAATCATCCGGTATGCTGTAGGCGCACGGAATGGTTTAACCTCTGCTTCAACTCCACATGTAGGACTGGTGATTAGACTGCGACTGTGGAAAATATGACGCTCCAAAATAGTCGTGACTGCTGATGATGAAGGACCTAGCCAGTCCAGATCACAACACGCGGCCCAACCTCTCAATCTGATCGAAGCACTACAGAACCCGTATCCCGATACAGATCCAATACGCACACAGACACTGTGCCAGTGTAGCCGGTGGGGATAATTATTGTGAATTAAAATACTTGACATTGGACCGCAGCACAATATCTGATGGGATTCCAGAAAACACCAGGAATGATAATTATTGTTTTCTATTCTTACAGGTTCTCACATGTGTGAATTTGACACTTTTCTTGATCGATAAAACATTTTGGGATTTTGGATTGGAAGAAATACATTTAATGACGTCATATTGTAGGATATTCTGATGGGTTTTTTTCAGAATTGTTTATAGACCGATATTAATAGACGGGGGTGGGGGGGGGGGGGGGTCAGACACAGTTTGTTAAACATCAGGGTGAAAGAGTGTGGTTTGTTTAGATCTGTCTAACTCTAACAGAAATCACATTTTAGAAATACCAAGGTCATAAATTCAGATGGTTCAGCCCACAGATTCATCTTTGACTGACCGCTGAATGAAAACCTCCTGGGAATA
Organism: Lycodopsis pacificus; assembly: GCA_028022725.1. Taxonomy (NCBI): domain Eukaryota; kingdom Metazoa; phylum Chordata; class Actinopteri; order Perciformes; family Zoarcidae; genus Lycodopsis; species Lycodopsis pacificus. The sequence continues at coordinate 818,539 of CM051695.1, forward strand.
CAATTTCACAATTCATTATATTCGTTATGTTGTTTGTAAATGTTATCTCCAAACCTCCTGGTTAACATGCAGTTTGAAGTCCTCCACACTGCCACAGTAGCCTGTGAGGATCCCTTCATTATAATGTTGGCTTTAAACGGTCAAACTTTAAACATATTTGGTCGCGCATAACACAGCAGTTCCCCTAAAAATCCAACATTTGTACCATATGTTTGTGATCACAGATTATCAACTCCTCCTCAGCTCAATAAACCTCCCAAACGTCATGAGTCGTACCAGCGGACCTCCTGTCCTACATGCTGCTATCTGCTGCTGTCGGACTTGGATGGATCTTTGGAATCTTCTGTTCCTTGTTCCAGCTCTCCTCAGCTATCACTGCTGTGCTGTTTAAGGCCGGTGAAGACAGTGACTCAGCCTTCCTCTGTAGTTTAATACTGGTTATTGCGAGCGGCAACACAGGATCCTGGATTAGAGCCCACATTTTAAAGCAGATCGGACGTCAATGCGGTTATTTCTTAGAGTTGAATCCCTGTAACACTGTCATGGCTTACTGGAACACTTGAATAGAGCAAAGTCATTGTTAATGTTGTTGGTAATACCTGTGCTTCCCCTATTATGACAAGACAAAATGTCTGCTGTGAAAAAATATGAAGTAATGTCAACTTTCTTTGTGGTCATATGATGCAATCCATTGTACTCGGAAAGAAAGTGCAACGGAACGGTCAGATTAAGAAGGATCAAAATCCATGCAGCACAACCAGAGATACTCTCCTTTCTTCTTCCTTGACGAAACCGCCATTACCCACAATACACCTCCACCACTGAGAGTTTGGTTGATTCTTCAGGTGTGTTATGCTAGTGCTGGCTAATGTCAGGTGGAGCCACTCTCCCCATCTGAAGGGGGACTCCATGCTTCCAGATCCTTCTCATTATCCAACTTGTAGTCTTCAGCCCCAAACCACGCTGACTCTAGAGACATCACCTGAGGACACAGCTCCCTCTGGAGACACCAAAGGCTTTATAGCACTTTTCTGTAAACACGCTTTGATGTTGAACGTTTGTGAAGTTTTCCGAGTGACTAGGGTCCCCTTATAAGGGAACATAGTCACGTGGTCATTTGTGTCATATTGAACACCAGTGAACACATATTAATTAATAATGATGTCGCATACCCCGTGAAACGTCAGAAACCTGGGATAAAATCGTATAAAAGACATTTGAACATACTCCAAACACAACTCAGTAGTCAAACTTAGCATAACTACAACACCATATTCATATTTCGCCAGGAGTGTACACACTCGGGACATTTCCGGACTTAGCAATCATAGCTTGATGCTAACAAACAAACCGAAATAGCAGAAATCACGCCAACACCACAACGATTACGGACATATCCGTAACATTTCTCTCCGTCATACTATCGCTGAGATATGAGGCCAACAGACACCAGCAACACAAATCATATTATCGCTTTATGATCATAAATATCACTTACTATTGTCGTTTTGAAGCCGAACAGCTATAAATCCCCGCATTTTTTCGCTGGTAAGCAGTCAATGTACTTCCTGTCTTGCAGCAGGGACCCGCCTTTCCTTCGGAGGGGGTCATTTCACCCCACAGGGCAAGCCGTAACATGTTTTGGGTCCCAGAGACTGCAAGTCACTATTTTCGGAGACTTGATGATTTTGACTGGCTAACAGTGCTGTCACTCATTTTCAAGTGATTAGCTCAATTCTATTGGAGCTAACGAATACAGAGAGGTATGTACCATGGAGGTCGGCCAATGGGAGCCAGAGGTATTGTTCTGCGTAAGTATAAAAACTAGGAGCAAGCTGCCAGCTGGCATTACGCACAGCTGAACACACTCAGCTGATTACAGCTGGAGCTTGCTTAGATAGATGATAGATGAGATTTCGGCTGCCTTTTCACCGTTCGTTCATTTTTAGGATTACCGGTAATTAGTAAGATGTCGAAACAGAAGACTTACAAATATAATATAAAATAATATAATATTAAATATAATATTAAAAAAAATATATATATATTTTTTTTCCAAAAGAAGCCAGAAATTGCTGCATTTGGATGTATTTAACACCATTAGTAATTTATAAGTGAAATATGTAGTTGAGTACATGAGGAAATTCAAATGGCACACATGGCACACATGGTGCCCAAATGCACATTTTGGAAATCTCGCCTAAACTTTCTGTACTAACACTTCTCTCATTTTGTTGTGCTTCACTTTATCAAAGTAAAACTTTGCAGAGAGACTGTTCACATATATGTGCTATGATTTGGGAGATGTTTTAGGCTGGGGGCTGCATCATTTCAATGAAATAATAACAATGAAGGGGCTTTTTTTTCAGGCGAACCTGAAATTTTTCAATTTGAGCTGTGTGCCATGTTCATTTACTCTTAACCAGTAACTTATACACTGATATTTACACATCTGAACAAATCTCACAAGTGTTCCTTTATTACAACACACCAAATTATTCAAATAGACCTTGTGCTTGCAAAGATGCACTCTTTTGAGTTTGGGTATGCAATTTTCGAGCAGAGGCCTAAAAATAGGGCTAGGGCTTAAGAGGTACCGATGCAGCCATGCGTGATTATTGTCAAAATAAATACATCAAATGTTGAACATAATCCAACTTACAGAATGAATGAACATGATCTGCTCCAGTGTTAACATGGTCGTGATCGATATTTTGATATTAACAATGTATAAAATGACAACGTGAAAAGAATGTGACAGTGGTCGCTCGTAGCGATGAACTACAGAACCTATCATCTGATTTAGCTGTCCGGCACACATTCACTGTTTGGATTCCCTCTCACCGCTCTCATAACGTCATTCTCAGATGTTCAGCTAAACCAATGTGCACTATCTGCTCAGCAGACAGCAGACAGACACAGCTGGTGAGCAGAGAGGAGCATTTAGAAGCTCAAGGGACACACACACCAGCTCAGGAGTTGGTGGAGACCAAAACTAGAGCTAAAAAAGAGATGGATGATGATGGTGATGATCTGCTCTGCATAAAGGCTTCTATCTGCACCTTCCCTGCTGGCCTGCACATATTAACATCTTGTTATCATTTCTACCATGGATTTAGTCCAGTTTGATCCGTCCGTCTGCTGCTGAAGCGAAGGCAGCAAAGGCACTGTGTGTTGTCATCTGTTGGCATAACCCTTTCCATCTCGTCCCATACTGATGCTTGGTCAGGACCCTTGGCCTCACTTTCTAAAGCATTGGGTATCCCAGCGCCTCAAACTACGGTCCCAGTGAACACCTGGATAACCCTGTGAACTCAAACAAATACACGAAGGAAAGGATCATGGATTGGTTTAAAAGAACTACATTTGTAAAGTGAAAGTGAAATTTAATGTTGCGAACACTACGACAACAGCGTCTCCTACAGACGCTAAAGGGTGACTTGTGCGTTGGTTCTGAGGGGCGGGACAAAGCGTTTCAGGGAGTGAGACTGGGCTGAATGAGCCAGTGCTCCTTTCTTCACCGTGGTATATAAATGAAACTGATTTGACTTGACTTTGTTAAGCTGCTTTGCTCTGCTGTGTGTGTAAGTTCATCAGTCAGTCCTTGTATCTGTTCACAAGACTAAGAATGTCAGGATCCAGGATCCCTGTAGGTGCGGTCGGTCGATTAACGCGCATTCTCTCGTAGTGTCACTTCAAAACTTTCTTTTATTCCAGATCAGCATCAAAAGCATACATGGAAGTCATCTTAAACAGAAAAACCCGCTTTGTCTCATAATGCGGTTTCGTAGTGCGTAATGCGTAATGCGGTTGAAAAATAGTTAGCCCTTCCGCTCTCTAGTCGAAAAAACACACCTGCACGTCCTCAGGTGAGGTCTACATAAAGAGTTAACGCCCCCTGACGTCATCATTGCGTCATAATCATTTCGCACAATGACAACACAAATCAGAGTAATGGCTTCTACACTAATTGACCGGTATAGGGCAATTCATACATTTATACATAGGAAGCCTATTCTTAAGAGTCCTTTGTGACAATATTCAAGACTGTCACGTGTCCATAGAATTTCAAAAATAAGACAAAAAATGTGATCCATTTAGTTCCGCTAGTCCATTTTGCGAAACAAGTTCATAAGATTTCGGCAAAAGGTTCAACGACAAAAGTTCTTGAGAAAAAAAGAAGAAAAAGAGAAAAGGTTCAACTAAAGTCTCTTCAGGTGTCAAATACGAAAAAAAAGCAAAAGGGACCTGTCTCATCAAGTCATGTTCTGTAGAAGGCACAGCTTTGTGATGGGCCTTTCCAAGGTGCCATTTTGTGTCCTGATCTTGACTCGACGTACATGTCCTTTTTTGTCGGGGAAGATTTCCGTGATTCTGCCCATGGGCCAGGAGTTGCATGGTGAGCTCTCATCAATGATCAGCACTATGTCTCCATGCTTTAGATTCCTTTTAGTTTCATTCCATTTCTGTCTCTCCTGTAGCAATGGGAGGTGCTCTCGTGTCCAGCGTTTCCAGAAGAGATCAGCTATATATTGGGTCTGTTTCCGTCTTCTTATGGAATAGGTGTCACTTTTGACAAAGAGTCCAGGTGGAAGAGTCGGCATTCGCTTCATTTGAAGCAGGTGGTTGGGTGTCAGGGGTTCTGTATCTTTCACATCCTGAGATAGGACTGTGATGGGCCGGTCATTCATGATTGCCTCTACTTCGCATAGAGCTGTTTGGAGACTCTCGTCATCCAGGGTCTGTTCCCTTGTGATGGAGTACAGAATCTTTTTGATTATCCGGATGAGCCGCCCCCATACGCCTCCATGATGAGGACCATAGGGTGGATTGAATGTCCATTTGATACCTACAGCGTGCATCGAATGCTGGATCTTGCTGAGGTCCATGTGGGTAAATGCTTCTCGAAGCTCTCGTTCTGTCCCAACGAAATTTATGCCGTTGTCAGAAACAATCTCCTTCACTTGGCCTCGTCTGCAGATAAAACGTCGGAGTGCAGAAATGCAGGAGTCTGTATCCATTGAGTAGGCCATCTCCATGTGTACGGCTCTGCATGCGAGGCACGTAAACAAGGCTCCATATCTTTTTACTTTGCTGCGGCCACGCTTGACTTCTATGGGGCCAAAGTAGTCCAGTCCAGTATGGGTAAAGGGTGGCAAGTCAGGTGTTATCCTGTGAAGAGGTAGGTCGGACATTTTTTGTGTCATTGCTGTGCCATGCCATCTCCTGCAGAGTACACAATCCCGTGTTATCCTTCTCGCAGCGGAATTTGCTCTAAGGATCCAGTATTTTATTCTGAGCTTTGCGATCATTTGATTTCTTCCACAATGACCCATTGAGGCGTGTGTGTGGTGTAGCAGTATCTTTGACAGGTGATTGTCCTTGGGCAGAATGGCAGGATGTTTGGTTTCCTCTGGCATTGCCAGCTTGCTTAGTCTGCCTCCAACTCTCAGGATTCCCTGTTGGAGGATGGGATCTAGTCTGTAGATCCTACTGTTTTTCTTTATGGGTAAGCCCTTTTGTAGAGAGGTCACCTCATCTTGGAAGGATTGTTGTTGAACGTAGGACACAAGTGATTGTTTGGCCTTGCCTAAATCCTCCACAGACAGCCGTGACCTAGTTGGGTCCAAGTCACTCATTTTTTTCTTTTTTAGGTTCAATTGTCTCAGATGTTCTTTGAATTTTAAGAGCCAGGCTGATGATCGAATCAATTTGTCCCACGATGAGAAGTGCTCAATAAGACGAGTCAGTGGACTTTGAATCTGCAGTGCACTTGTAGTGAAAGCTCCAGCCACCTTCCTGACCTCCGGGTCACCATCGGACAGTATGGGTGGTACCTGGATCACTGGCCAGTCCGTTTCCGGTTGCATCAGAAAATTTGGACCCCTCAGCCAGTGTCCTTCTTGAAGAAACTCCTCAGCTTTCATGCCTCTTGATGCATTGTCTGCAGGGTTGAGTCCAGTCTTTATGTGGCGCCATTGGGCTTTGTGTGTCAGATCCCGAATAGTGGTCACTCTGTTAGCCACGTATGTCTGAAACCTTCTGGCGTCATTTTGGATATATTTTAATACAGCGGTGCTGTCGCTCCAAAAAACTGAGTCTCCGAGGGTTGACTCGAGCTCTCTCCTTAACATCCTGTCCATCCTAGCAGCGAGGACTGCACTGGCAAGCTCCAATCTTGGGATTGTCACCATCTTTAAAGGTGCAACTCTTGCCTTCCCAATCACAAACACCATGTGAGGTAGTCCGTTGTTAGTGGTCAGCTTCAAATAGCTGACTGTCCCGTAACCTCTTTCACTTGCATCGCAGAAGTGGTGCATCTGGGCTCTAGTAACTTCAAAATCTGGTGGCTTAAAGCATCTCTTGATTCTTAGACTGGAAATCAGGTTAAGATCTTTAAGCCACTCCTTCCATCTCTCTGTGTAAGCAGGTAGTATCGATTCATCCCATCCACAATTCAGCTTGCACAGGTCCTGCAGTATTCCTTTCCCTGTCAGCATGACTGGTGCTATGAACCCAAGAGGATCGTATACTGAGTTCAACACAGACAAAATGCTTCTGCGGGTGACTGATTGTTGTTTCGGGGTGATCGAGAAGAAGAACGTGTCTGACTCAATGTCCCATCGCATGCCAAGAGCCCTTTCTATGGGCAGTTTGTCTTTGTCGAGGTCTAGATCTTTGACCTCTTTTGCCCTCTCTTCAGCTGGAACAGAGGCAAGGACTGCTCGACTGTTACTGGTCCATTTGGTGAGTTTAAATCCACCTGTGGTGCATACTGATCTGAGCTCTTTCACCAGACAGATTGCTTGGCTCTTGCTTCAGACAGATTTGAGGCAGTCGTCTACATAGAAGTTGTGACGAATGGCGTTGAGAACTTCAGCACTATACTTTCCTTCATTATCATCGGCTGTCCGCTTCAGTGCGAAATTGGCGCAGCTCGGGATGAGACCGCTCCAAAGAGATGCACCGTCATCCGGTACTCTGCTAGCGGTTGGTTGGTGTCGCCGTCTGGCCACCACAGGAATCTGAGGAAGTCCACATCATGTTTAGGTATCCTTACTTGATGGAACATTCCTTCGATGTCCCCCATCACTGCTACTGGTTCCTGTCGGAATCTGAGGAGTACACCCAGCAAGGTGTTCGTAAGGTCAGGACCCTGTAGCAGCTCATGATTCAGCGAAGTTCCTTGGAATGAGGAGGTACAATCGAACACCACCCGGATTGTCTTTTTCCTTTTGTGGTAGACACCATGGTGAGGGATGTACCACAGTCTTCCATCTTTCCGATGGAGCTGTTCCTCTGGCACTCTTTCTGCATGTCCTTTCCTCAAGACATCACTCATGAAGCCATTATAGTCTTTCCGAAAGGCTTCATCTTTCTGGAATCTGCGGGCAAGATTTAATACTCTTTGTTCCGCCATTTTCCTGTTGTTTGGCAGGCTGATGTTATCCTGGCGGAACAGAAGTCGTATTTCGTAGTGGCCTTCTTTCCTTTTGACCGAGTTGTTCATCACTTGCAGGAATTTCTTATCTTCAAATGAGTGTTCTTGTTTTTCATTGTAGGCCAACTCTGAGAAGTCCTGGTTGTATTGGTGTATCAGGAGCTCTTCCAGCTTGGCCACTGATATTCTATTGGACGTTATCTGTGATCGACCATGCTCATCCATAGGTGCAGTACTGCGGAGTGGTCCATTTATGGTGGTCCAACCTAGGCTTGTTAGGACTGCGTAGGGCCCCTCCCCTTGGCTATTGATCACTCTCAGTGGCTCCATAGCCTTTGGGACATTTGCACCGATCAATAGGCCTACCTCTGCCTTGATGGTTCTTAGTTGGACCTCCTTTAGATAAGAGCATCCTTTTATGTCCATTTCTGTAGGAATGTTCTCTTGACTGACAGGAATGGCATCTTGTGTGAAGACTTCAGGAAGCTCTATGAAGCTGTTGCCATCCAGGCTGCATACTTCCAGTCCTCTTATTGCTTGGGTTTTCACAGGCTTTTCATGACCCATTGTTCGGAGTAAGATCTCTGTTTTTTTTCCACTGTTTTTTTTCCTCCTCAACTGTTCCATCAGGTTTTCCGAGACAAAGGTAGCAGTGCTTCCAGGGTCTAGAAACGCATAGGTTTCTATCAAACAGCTGCCTTTATGTGCCTTTATCTTTACAGGTACCACTGCTAACTTGTAGTCTGTGGTTCTGTCCACTGTTTGTGCTTCTGATGAAACTCTAGCAATGTAATTGCTCCTGGTGTCTGAATCGTGCTTAGCTGCTGGCTTGGTACTTCCTGGAGTAAAGTTCTCTATATGCAGGACCGTGGGGTGTTTCTTCTCACAGGAACTACACACGAGACGTTTCTTGCATTCTTTACTCATATGACCTTTGACCAAGCAGGCAAAACACAGTCCATTTTCCTTTAGCAGCTCAATTTTCTCCTTGTGGGGAGTCTTTGCTATTATTTCACATGTTTCCATCACATGATCTCCTTTACAAAAAGCACAGGGCTTGACGAAAGCATCCATGGCTGTACGACTGCCCTCTGGTCTGTCTGCCCCTTCCCGTGCATTAGGGTTCTTGTTGGTTTCTGTCTTGGGCACAACAGTCGTAGCAAACTTTTCTTGCTGCTAGGTCTCATATACGGTAAGTCTCTTTTGGATATTCTCTCATTCGTGCTTCCGGCAGGGTCCTGGATGGTCCTGAAGACGGGATCTTGAATGATTCTGACCTGTTTTTCCATAAACAGAACAAGGTCATGGAATGTAGATCTCTGCTGTGTTCTTTCAGTGATGTCACATACAGCGGACCGCCATTTCTCTCGAAGTTTAAATGGGAGTTTGAAAACAAGTCTTTTCATGTTAGATGGCGAGTCCAGCTCTGACCTGTATGGGAGGTCCTGAACTGCATTACCACAGCCTCTTAGATAGAGGGCGTAGCTATGAAGTGCCTTTCCATCATCTGTTCATATTTGGTTCCAGTTCAAGGCCTTTTCAACGTATGCAGATATGACTTTGAAATCATCTCCAAAGTGATATTTAAGCAGGCGCTTTGCTTCCTCGTAACCAGTTGTGGCGTTCATGTGAAAGCAGCTTTGAACCAGTTCCTTTGGCTGTCCAACAGTATACTGTTCCAGGAAGTACAGTCGATCCTCGTCACTGTTGGTTTTGTCCTCGATGTTGTGCTTAAAAGCCTTCATAAATGGCCTGAAAGCGAGAGGATCGTCGTCAAACACCGGAACCTCCCTTCTTGGGAGTTTAGATTCTTTCTGCTGTATCACTAGCAGGTCCGTCAATTCTGTCTGTCTTTGTATAATGTTTGTGAGATCGATGCTCTGAGCTATTTCACTTCTGGGAGTGGATTCGCCCCGTCTGCGTGGTCCATCAGAAACCACAGCTCTGCTTGTGTGAGGGTTTGTTGCTCTTGGTTGTTGCTCAGACGTTTTTGTGATTCCAGTTAGTGGTCGGTACTGAACGTGCATCAATCTTTGTAAGGGTGTTTTAGGTATGGTTCCCATCCGTGCATACTCCAGCTGTGCTAGGCTTTCTTCAATTTTGTCAGATGCATTTATCCGTTCTTCCCTTTCTTTTCCAGGTTCTGATGCTTCATCACTTTCAAATTCCTCCAGAGCCTTTAGCCTCGCATCAGCTGCAGCAATATTTGCTTCCAAGTCTAGGGATTCCATTCTTAAACTTCGTTGATGCTTCTCCGTTTCCATTTTTAAACTTAGTTGATGCTTCTCCGTTTCCATTTTTAAACCCAGCTGATGCATCTCCGTTTCCAGCTCATGTTTCTTTTTAAGAGCTTCAGCTCTGGCCTGCAGAGCAGCTTTGTCTGCAGCTACCTTCACGCGTGCTGAAACCACAGATGAAGATTTGGAACTTTTGGAACCTTTAGAACTCCTTGAGCCAGTCTGTGAGACACTGTCCCCAGCCTGAACAAGAGTCTGTGGGTCAGGCTGAGGTGTTAACCATTGATCCACCTTAGCCATAGAAGCGTCGTAATCAGCCATTTTTGGCTCATACCAGTCCAAAGTTTCATTCATTCTCACATCCTCAGGCAGCAATAACTGAACAGATTCACGAGACATTTTGAATTCATCCAGCAGTCTTAGAAATTCATTTGCAGCTTCGTTAACATCATCAACATCAGCACCCTCTTTCATCATTGTTTTTATTTCATTCATTTTCCGTGTACAGTGTGAGAGTTTCCCTCTACGTGTTGCGCTGAGTGATTTAAACGCTTTCCTCTGTTGTGCGGCGTCCATCTCAGTAACACCGGCTTCAGTGACTGCCCGTTCACTTCCTTCTGCCATTATTTCGTTCTTAGCCTTTAATATTCGTTTGTAGGTTTTTGTCCAAGTAATTCCGACACCTTTTGTTTGAATATTCGTTAGTTTTTCGGTTACTTCTTTGTTTATTTATTTTTCATGCGCACGGCTGTGCTTTGTTTCCGTTTCCATGCAGCGATATTGATCGGCGTCCTGCCGTTTATAGTTTCAGTGGTTTCGTAATTTAGAGGCAGTTTATGGATTTATTTGTCTGTTCATCAAACACGCAGTCCAGATCAATCCAAACGACAGTGACTCCGGGCCACCTTCTCTCATGTCCACGTTGACTGGCGTTCTGATGGGCTATTTTTCAACTTATTGTAGGAGCGATCGGTCGATTAACGCGCATTCTCTCGTAGTGTCACTTCAAAACTTTATTTTATTCCAGATCAGCATCAAAAGCATACATGGAAGTCATCTTAAACAGAAAAACCCGCTTTGTCTCATAATGCGGTTTTGTAGTGCGTAATGCGTAATGCGGTTGAAAAATAGTTAGCCCTTCCACTTTCTCGTCGAAAAAACACACCTGCACTTCCTCAGGTGAGGTCTACATAAAGAGTTAACGCCCCCTGACGTCATCATTGCGTCATAATTATTTCGGCAGTAACATCTTAACAGGTTCAACAGTAAATCATAATTTGATGTACAAGCGGTAGCATGATTATAATTTCCTTAAAAGTAGAGAATGTACAGGTAAAACACAAATCAGAGTAATGGCTTCTACAATCCCTGTCTGACCCGTTGTGGGTTTCCGGTCCGTGTACGTTTTGGTCATCTGTTTTACCGTTAATTCGGAAAAACCAAAATACGGAAATACCATGGTATTCTCGTTTTTCGTTTCAAACCAATAACGGGAAAACGGAAATGGGCGGTCGTATTTCCGTTTTTCGTTCTGAATTCAAAAACGGAAAAACCAAGAACCAAAGTCCCCCAAGGTCCGTGTACGTTTTAGTCATCCGTTTTACCGTTCAGTCGGAAATACGGAAATACGAAAATACCATGGTATTCTCGTTTTTCTTTTTTGCAAATCACTTTTTTGTTTTTTCCTTTAAAACGAGACGCAGAGCACAGCAGGTATAACCTGAAAGAAGAATATTTCAAAATAAAAGTGAAGGCAATATAATGACCGTATGCAAGAAATGAATACATTTATTAATTAATCTGGGCCGATGGGAGTGCGTTAGCATCAGTAGTTGATTATATGCTGTTTAATATTCATTTATCTATGTACACAGCAATAATCAACTTTTCGATTAATTAGCATTGTTTGATGCAATACAGTTCGTGATATAGTTTAATCAGTCATTTTCGTGTTCAGAGTTGTAGGCACCGATATTTATTTTTCCACCGTATTGTGCTGTTGATTTAGTGAACGTGAAGTAGATGCAAAGTCAAAGTGTTTACCATTTTTACCAGTAGATGACAGTATACGTGTATTTAAACCATATATTTAGTCATATTTACCTGTGCCTCTAGGTTATTGATACAGATGTATTTAATGCTGATTATTTCATCTGATATTTGATGTTCATGGTTAATTTGCATTCGTTGTATACATCATGTATTTACATGTTATATTTGTGTAATTTAAGAACTCAACATACATGGAAGAGCGAGCATGTGTTCATGATCATGAGGCAATAAATATTGACAATTAAAAAAATTAAGATATTTGGTTTATTGTTATTGAACATTAAGCCTAATTTACCTACCTCATTGATTTAATTGTCACACTTAAATCCTGATTTGAATGGTTAAACAGAAGAGATCAAAGGGCCGAGATGAGACGAGATAGATAGATAGACAGATAGATAGATAGATAGATAGATAGATAGATAGATAGATAGATAGATAGATAGATAGATAGATAGATAGATAGATAGATATGTACTTTATTCATCCCCAGGGGGAAATTTGTATGTTACATCAGCAAGACACACCAATAAGCAAAATATTAAGTATTAAAAAATGCTCAATATATACAATAGAATAACAGAGTATGACAAATTAAATATCAGAATATAGAATATATAAGATAAAACAACAAAAATGCACAGTATATACAATGAAATAGAATAGTGTTAAATTAACTAACTAGGTGAAGAACAGTAGTGCAAAAGTCAACCACAGCAAACAGTGTATCAGTGAGTAGTTATGTGGAGGATGATCTGGCCAGATGTGATTTATTATAAAGTCTTATTGCAGAGGGCAGGAATGTTCTCCTGTATCTATACTTGTGACAGCGGAGCTGCATCAATCTGTTGGAGAAAGTGCTCCTCTTTTCCCTGCAGGAGGTGGTGGAGAGGGTGGTCCGGGTTATCCAACATGGACAATAGTTTATTCAGTGTCCTCCTCTCCACCACCTCTTCCAGATAGTCTTGTTTACATCCAATGATGGAGCCGGCCTTCTTAACTAGTTTGTTCAGTCTGTTGGTGTCTCCGGCTCCAATGCTGCTCCCCCAGCAGGCTACGGCGAAGTACAGTGCACTGGCCACAACAGACTGGTAGAACATCTCCAGCATCTTGCTGCACACGTTGAAGGATCCAAGTTTCCTCAAGAAGAAGAGTCGACTCATCCCCTTCTTGTACACAGCGTTGATGTTGTTCTTCCAGTTCAGTCTGCTGTCGATGGAGACACCAGGTACTTGTACTCCTCCACCATGTCCACATCCTCTCCCAGAACTCTCAGCGGTTGTGGAGCCGTCGTCTTCCTCCTGAAGTCGACCACCATCTCTCTGGTCTTGGTCACGTTCAGAAGCAGGTGATTTCTACCGGCCCACTCCACAAAGTAATCCACTACTGCCCTGTACTCCTCCTCCCGTCCGTCCCTTATACACCCGACCACTGCAGAGTCATCAGAGAACTTCTGCAGATGCATGACCCAGAGTTGTACTGGAAGTCAGTGGTGTACAAGGTGAACAGGAAGGGAGACAGAACAGTTCCCTGTGGGGCTCCAACATCACTGACCACCGTATCAGACAGCACACGGCCCAGTGGGACAAACTGTGGTCTGCCCGTGAGGTAGTCAGTGATCCAGGAGACGGTGGACGCGTTCACCCCCACCACCCGCAGCTTCCCACTCAGCAGCACTGGTTGGATGGTGTTGAATGCACTGAAGTCAAAGGAAGTGATTCTCACAGAGCCACCGGATCCATCCAGGTGCGACTGAGCTCGTTGCAGCAGGTAGATGATGGCGTCGTCCTCTCCCACATGAGGCTGGTATGCAAATTGCAGAGGGTCCAGAGAGGATTTCACCTGCGGCCGGAAGTGGGCCAAGACCAGCCTCTCCAGCACCTTCATCACATGGGATGTGAGGGCAACTGGTCGGTAGTCGTTGAGACCAGATGGTGTCGTCTTCTTCGGTACAGGAACCAGGCACGACGTCTTCCACAGCACCGGGACCTCCTCCTGCTTCAGGCTCAGGTTGAAGAGGTGTTGAAGGACAACAGACAGCTGGATGGTGCAGGTCTTCAGGGCCCTGGGGCTGATGCCATCAGGTCCAGCAGCCTTGCCTTGGTGGAGTCTCTCCAGCTGTCTCCTAACCTGGCCAGTCGTCACAGAGAGGGGGGGGAGGGGGGTCATAGTGTCGGTGGTGGCAGAGTCCTTTGAAATGGAGGGTTCCGAGTCCATGCAGCTCACCAGGGGGGACAGAGGGGGAGGTGGTGGTGGTGTTTGGGAGGTGTGGTGTGTGGAGGAGACAGATGAGGGCTCTGAGCTAAATCTATTGAAGAAAGAGTTTAGCTCGATGGCCCTCTCCAGGGAGACCCCTGGTTGTCTGCCTCCAACCTTGAAGCCGGTTATCTTCTTCATTCCAGTCCACACCTCCTTCACATTGTTCTGCTGGAGTTTGGCCTGTAGGTGTCCTTGCACTCTCTGATCATCAACTTCAGGTCGCGCTGGACTCTCCTGAGCTCGTCCCTGTCGCCAGACCTGAAAGCTGCCAGGTTGGACCCATATCTGGGTTAAATGCTGTAGTCCAAATAAAAGGACTTCAGTTTTAATGCCATTGAGTTACAGAAAGTTTGACTCAAGAATGTTTTCATTTGTTTTCCCTAATCTCAAAGGACAAGAGCAAAAACCAGATGAATTGGTTCTCTTTTCTTCTTTGCTGCCATGTTACCGGTCTCGTGACCTCTCAGATTGATCTCTGGAGCTGTAGGCGGATGCAGACCGTCAGGATGAAATGAGTTGGGAACCAATGCAACAGACTACCAGCTATTTAGCATGTTGGACACACCAGCATGACACTGTCGTAAAATTAAGTTCCCATCCAATAACACTGGTCTGCAGAAGACTGCTGTGGGAGGAGGGCTGTTGAAAACTGCAACCGTGATATGAAAGAAAAAACATGTCCCTCGGAATGTAATTGAAATTGCAGTTTAATGATATTGGAATGTAATTTTGTAGGAAAAAGCAATGTTTCTAGTGAGATACAATATTAGTTTCCTCTTTCGCTGTAAATTGGATTAATTTGCTCTGTCATCACAAAGGTCAAAGGTCACATTTTGCCTGAGTACACTGTGTTGGCCTTTATAGTGGTTTAAATCAGGCATGGGCAAACTACGGCCACGTCATTTTATGTGGCCCGAGAATCCGCCAGCAAAAAAAAAGCAGAAAAAAAAAGATTTTTTTCTTTTTTATTATTAAAATTAAAAGGTAGATGTGAAAATAAAAAGATCCCCATGGTCGAAATTATGAGATAGAAAGTCGAAGTGATGAGATAGCATGTTGTCTGTGTGCCGACATTAAAACGATCACAACAGGTGGACAGGAGATGCAACAACCCATAAAGAGGATTTCCAACAAGTGATCGCGCCTTTCTCAACATGCGTACTTCTCTGTACTCGTGAACTCGTGGACTTGTGAAACATCATCAGTCTCAGCCCAAGTACTGTTCCAATTCACAGTTCACATCGAGCCAAGCATGGTCCTAATGCCCGGATGTGGCTCCGCCCATTTTACCGGGGATGCATCGGAGGTGACTTGTCTGTACTTGGGACAGCCAAATATCCCAGAATGCATTTTGCACCAGCAACAGGAAACAATGGCGGAGGAGAAATCACACAACTGGAAGTTGAAACTTTCGAAATACTACTGTTGTTAAGTCACAGAAAGTCATTTTAGGATGTTTTGAGGCGAGAAGTTAGTTGTTTAAGCTCCAAATCTGTGGTCGGTTTGTCAAGATTCAGCCGATTTAAAAATCTGCTCTGACGATTTCGGAGATGTGAGGTGTTGCTAGCAGGATCTGATCCACATACATACATATATTTATTTATATATGTATATATAACGTTATATATATATATATATATATATATATATATAAAATTGTATGTATGTAAATAATAATATATCATTTTTGATTTGAAATGAAAACGAAAACAGCAGGGTTGTCATATTTAGTTTGATTGTAAAAATACTTTACAGAAAAAAACGGATTAAACTCATGAGACCAGCTGAGGTGGTGATGTCATCAAGTAAGCTGCTGTTCCAATAGAGTGGTCTCACTGACGTCACGATCTCCTTAGATACGAGGTCTGTCCGCCATGTTGGAGTACATACAGATCCAACATTGCGGCGAGTAAACAAGGAAGTGCGGCGAAAGTACCATACTTTGAATCATTGAACAGCAGTTGAACATGGGTCAGTCGGTCCTAAGAGATAGGCGAACGCCGTTCTGAAGGGTGGGGCGATGGCCTACGTCGCCCCCGGCCGATCGAAAGGGTGTCGGGTTCAGATCCCCGAATCTGGAGTAGCGGAGATAGGCGCCGCGAGGCGCCCAGTGCGGCAACGCAAATGATCCCGGAGAAGCTAGCAGGAGCCCCGGGGAGAGTTCTCTTTTCTTTGTGAAGGGCAGGGCGCCCTGGAATGGGTTCGCCCCGAGAGAGGGGCCCATGCCCTGGAAAGCGCCGCGGTTCCGGCGGCGTCCGGTGGCGTCCGGTGAGCTCTCGTTGGCCCTTGAAAATCCGGGGGAGAAGGTATAAATCTCGCGCCAGGCCGTACCCATATCCGCAGCAGGTCTCCAAGGTGAACAGCCTCTGGCATGTTAGATCAAGGGAAGTCGGCAAATCAGATCCGTAACTTCGGGACAAGGATTGGCTCTAAGGGCTGGGTCGGTCGGGCTGGGGTGCGAAGCGTGGCTGGGCTCGAGCCGCGGCTGGGGGAGCAGTCACTCCGCTGCTGGAAGCACGGTGCGCGGCCCGACCCTCGGGGCCCTCGTCCTCAGCGCCTCACGGCATCGCTGGGCGGGGGTTGTCGGGGGCGGTGATCGTAGTAGTGTCGACGGCGTAACGGTGGAGGGGATCGGGTTAGGCGGTTGTTGCGGCGACTCTGGACGCGCTCCGGGCCCTTCTCGCGGATCTCCCCAGCTACGGTGCTCGTTGTGTGTACTCCAACATGGCCGACAGCAACAACTGTGACGTCACACGAGACCACTCCATAGTCTGTAGGGCTGCAACAACGAATCGATAAAATCAATCATTAAAAGAGTTGGCAACGAATTTCATTGTCGATTCGTTGCGTCACGCGATTATTACGCCACTCAATAAGTCGCGGAGATGTTTGAGTATAAAAAAAAAAGTTGAGTTGAGCCATTCGCGCCGCCGGTCTCGCCGGGGCTGTTTGTGTTCATTCGCACTGGACGCGCCGGAGAGGGGGCGTGGCTTATCGCCCTGAAAGCCGTTCAACTGTCCGCCATTAACCATGGAAACAATAACCTATTTCTGCTTAGTACGTGTTGTGGAAGTCACAGATATCCCGGGAAACTAAACAAAATATGTTCGGAGTAGTTACATTTACACCGTCTTACATTCACAACCGGCCCTTTGAGGACGACCGTGATGCTGATGTGGCCCCAGAGTGAAGATGAGTTTGACACCCATGATTTATGCAATAAAAAAAATACCGTGTAAGATCCCAGTTAACTGATGAATACCTCAGATCTGTTCTGAGAATTGCCACAACCACACTGACACCAAACGTTGACGCACTGGTTAAAAAGGGTGACCAACAACACTGTTCCCACTGACATTAAATGCAAGTTGCTTTTTAGGTCATGGCTTTTACTTGGAATTTATATTAGTTCTGAGAATTGCCACAACCAAAACTGACACCAAACGTTGACACGCTGGTTAAAAAGGGTGACCAACAGCACTGTTCCCACTGACATTAAATGCAAGTTGCTTTCTAGGTCATGGCTTTTACTTGTAATTCATATTAGTTCACACAAACACTCCATTCATCTGCTACTGGCCCGGCCCGTCTGTCAAATTTTAAAACTCAATGTGGCCCCCGAGCCAAAAAGTTTGCCCACCCCTGGTTTAAATGATCAGATCCCCTTCCAGGTAGCAGGTGTTTGTGATTCTATACAGGCAGTATGACGCGTTTAAATAAAAAGTTTGGAATTTAATAAAGTAGTAAAGGAAAAACTAAGTTTGCTAGTGTAATGCATGCACATAAAACACATTGTGGTAAGTGTAACCACAAATATTAACAATACCTGATGTAATTCATCTTGTTTTGAACAATAAGATTAAACAATAATAAAAAGTTCAAAAACATTTATTGAATTTCAAATATATATATATATAACAGTACATTGGAAATACATTGCCAATAATTGTACTATTTGCAAATATATAAAATATACTAACATTGTACGTTACAATTTGCAAATTAAATCTTTAAACACACTTTCAAATAAATGTAATATAGTGCATTTTCGAGAAATACAACAAAAATATACTTAACAGAGAGCAAAAAAATTCTGATTGAAGTTTACATGGTACATGTATTACTAAACAAAACAGAATGACCATGTTTCAAATTAAAACACAGAACCATCAAAACAAAGTGCACCGCTGCAGACTCTCGCTCACTAAATAGAAACTCAAACATGCTCCACATTATGTTCCTTTCTTTTGGTTGAACTGCTCGTTGTTACACTTCCGTCTGATGACCGCTCGCACGTCCGAGGCACTCGTCTGCGGAAACTCTTGAATAACAGCATCTGTTAAGAGAAGAGACGAGAAATGATGTCACACAGCATATTCATACAACATTTTCTTCTATTTTGACTACACAGGAAATCCTGTTGAACCAATATTATTTTTTGAACAGTAAATCAGGATTAACATTGAGGAACTATATCAATATGATATGCCAATATTCCTACCAGTGCAGGTCGAACATATGTTTCATCACGGGTGGTGTGTTTACCACGAACATGTGATCCTGCTGCTTTATAAATCACAGAAGCTTTAAATTGTCTACATACGACTCAAGACGATTACCTACCTGTTGTGGCCTGCACTTTGGCAACGCCCAGTTGTCTTTTAGGTGGTCCCACTTTCCCAGACTTCCCAGGCAGGGTGGACAGTGCAAGGACGTCCTTTGTGAACACCAGAGCAGCCAGCTCCTGGCAAAAAAGGGTCATGAACGATGAAGCCGCAGGAAGGCCGGCTTTGAAACCGTCACTGTGTTGCCAGCCAAGGCGTGCTGTATATGAGAGAATCAATGGAACACATTAATATACAGTTGGAAGATCTCTCCCTACCTATTAGGAATTAATAGACGTTATTCACATATGAATACAATGTGCTTCATTATTTAAAACAGTGCTAGTAGTCTGTACATCCCTCTATGGAGCGGTACCACCAGTGGTGTGGAGGTTCCCACTCTCTACTAATTCACATGACTGATGTGTGACACATGTAAATCCCATCACTTCATTTCTGACACATTTTAACTTGAACAGCAGACGATGGTGGGGAAGACAAAAGGAACGTGGTGTCATTTTTCTGTCGCCCTTACACTGTGCAACCAACATTTACTTCACAATGACAAGTTAAAGCAAAACAGTTCAGCATTGTTTTAGTTTCTCAAAGTCACAGACATGTTCGATTCAACAGGCGTGAACTGAGTTTTTTGTGCTGTCGCAATGACTTGTTATAACTATTCGTGATATTAGGATCCAGTGGCGGCTGGTGGAAAATTTTCTAGGTAGGGCCATCCTATCAATTTCAGCAAACATCCAGTATGATTTAATGCAAAAAAAATTTTGCATCAAACACGCATTATTACTTGGCAGTTAAATATCTAACATGTATTCCAACATGAAAACAATCAGTAAATAACACTTATAATATAACATGTTTATTTATTGAGATGCCCCTATGGACCTTGTTATAGGAGGTAAAGATCAGGAGAAGTAAACATGAAGTGTAATTATGAATACTGATGTTAAATTAAGCTATGATGAGTTTTCACTGTTAATTTAGGGGGGAAAAAGTGGCCCGGGAGTTACTGTCAGACCGGCCCACTCAATACACGGCGCGCTGCCCACTCAATACACGGCATGTATTTCGCCGGTCCACGGCGGCCATTCGCACCTCCGCCGGCCCCGCCCCGACCGACGCCCGGCACGACCGCACGGCGCAGACCGCGGTTATGGAGAAACGTTTTTAAAAGCACCGTAGTGTCCAGCCGTGCTATGGCGTCCTCGGATCGCGAGGAGTAGTATAATGTCAGTTTATACTGTTGATACAGTTTTCACTGATTATTGACTTTCGGTATTAGAGTAAATTGAATGTGTTCTGTGAAGCATATAATATAGTCCCGTCGGCCTACCGGGGATTCCCCCGGTATCCCCGATGGCCAGTCCGCCCCTGCCTGTGGATACGTATGGTATGTCGAAGTAATCAGCATACTTTTAGGAAGAAAGGAAGTTGATTGACTGACTTGTACGAAGTAGTGAAGCTTCGCATGTAGTCTGCTGTCTGATTGTGAGGTCAGGCTGATCTGATATCAGCTCTTTGGCTGCAGAACCTCCTCAAAGTTCTCCTCTCAAACGGGTCTCGGAGGAGGAGAGCTCGCCTGTAGAGACTTCTCCTGACGAGAACGCGCAGCTCGGGGGGCCTGATCGTTCTGGCCCACAGCTGAATCTGTTTGAGGGCGCTGATTGGCTAAATTGTATGTCACTCATTTATATCTTGAATCAGCAATTGGCTAAACTGCTTCATAGACCCGTCTCTTTTGGGCCAAAACAATCAGGCCCCCCTCGCTGCGTGTTCTCAGACGTGTCGTGCACACAGACAGAGAGCACTAGCAGACGAGCACACAGGGGGAGAGGACGAGCAGGAAAAGCATATATTTTGCGCAGATATCATATTGTACACACATTACTGGGTACATTCCATAGTTAAAAAACACAAATATTGACAATTTGTATAATTTATGATTATTATAATTTTATTTATTTAATTTTTTTTTTTTCGTGTGGCTCATGGTGGGGCCATGCCCCGTGGCCCTCTATTGACCAGCCGCCACTGTTAGGATCTTAAAACATTTTCTGTAATACAAAACAGTACATGTGGCTGGTTACATTGACTTACCATATACTTCAGAATGAGATGCCCATCATCCTCCTCAGGTTGGATGCCTGGAGGATGGCCACCCTTTAAGGGTTGAAAGCACTTGTCGCCTGTATAAAAGGATTACAGTTGTTGAAATATCCCTCAAACATTAACATTAACATTTGCATGTTTGTGAAGTCCACACGCTACTAAAACAGTCTAAAAGCTATACTCAAATTGAATTCACCTAGCATTACACTTTTCTTTCATTGCACGTTTTTTCTCTCATATCACGGTCGCAGTTTTCAACAGCCCTCCTCCCACAGCAGTCTTCTGCAGACCAGTGTCATTGGATGGGAACTTCATTTTACGACAGTGTCATGCTGGTGTGTCCAACATGCTAAATAGCTGGTAGTCTGTTGCATTGGTTCCCAACTCAATTCATCCTGACGGTCTGCATCCGCCTACAGCTCCAGAGACCAATCTGAGGGGTCACGAGACCGGTAACATGGCACCAAAGAAGAAAGGAGAACCAATTAATCTGGTTTTTGCTCTTGTCTTTTGAGATTAGGGAAAACAAATGAAAACATTCTCGAGTCAAACTTTCTTTAACTCAATGGCATTAAAACTGAAGTCATTTTATTTGGACTACAGCATTTAGCCCAGATATGGATCCAACCTGGCAGCTTTCAGGTCTGGCGACAGGGACGAGCTCAGGAGAGTCCAGCGCGACCTGAAGTTGATGATCAGAGAGTGCATGGACAAATTTCCCCCTGGGGATACATAAAGTACATATCTATCTGTCTATCTATCTATATCGTCTCATCTCGGCCCTTTGATCTCTTCTGTTTAACCATTCAAATCAGGATTTGTGTGACAATTAAATCAATGAGGTAGGTAAATTAGGCTTAATGTTCAATAACAATAACCCAAATATCTTTATTTTTTTAATTGTCAATATTTATTGCCTCATGATCATGAACACATGCTCGTTCTTCCATGTATGTTAAGTTGTTAAATTACACAAATATAACATGTAAATACATGATGTATACAACTAATGAAAATTAACCATGAACATCAAATATCAGATGAAATAATCAGCATTAAATACATCTGTATCAATAACCTAGAGGCACAGGTAAATATGACTAAATCTATGGTTTAAATACACTTATACTGTCATCTACTGGTAAAAATGGTAAACACTTTGACTTTGCATCTACTTCACGTTCACTAAATCAACAGCACAATACGGTGGAAAAATAAATATCGGTGCCTACAACTCTGAACACGAAAATGACTGATTAAACTATATCACGAACTGTATTGCATCAAACAATGCTAATTAATCGAAAAGTTGATTATTGCTGTGTACATAGATAAATGAATATTAAACAGCATATAATCAACTACTGATGCTAACGCACTCCCATCGGCCCAGATTAATTAATGAATGTATTAATTTCCTACGGTCATTATATTGCCTTCACTTTTATTTTGAAATATTCTTCTTTCGGGTTACCTGCTGTGCTCTGCGTCTCGTTTTAAAGGAAAAAACAAAAAAGGGATTTGCAAAAAAGAAAAACGAGAATACCATGGTATTTCCGTATTTCCGACTGAACGGTAAAACGGATGACTAAAACGTACACGGACCTTGGGGGACTTTGGTTCTTGGTTTTTCCGGTTTTGAATTCAGAACGAAACACGGAAATACGACCGCCCATTTCCGTTTTCCCGTTATTGGTTTGAAACGAAGAACGAGAATACCATGGTATTTCCGTATTTTGTTTTTTCCGAATTAACGGTAAAACAGATGACCAAAATGTACACGGACCATATAAACTCTGGTCCTGCAGTCTGGGGTTGTCAGGTCGTACCGTCTTTCACCCGCTTCAACCCCTTATTGTCTTCTGCCTCGTCAGTCCATCCGGTTACCAGTCTGGTCACGTAAGTCTGAACACCGATTCAGTGAAGTTCGTTACCTGTTTGTTTTCTGTTCCTTCAGTTTTGAGTGCGGTCGAGTTTCCCTCCCGACTCCGGAGGCTACCTGTCCCGGCCTCGGTTGAGCTTCCTTCCCGACTCCGGAGGAGATTATCGGAGTGACTTTAGTTTGTTGGACAGTGAGTCTTTGTTTTTTGTTGGTTCATTCTGTGACTGCTCCTGCACCGTTAAATAAAGTCTTGGCTGGAGTAAACCTGCTGTGTGCGTGCGTTTGGGTCCACTAACTACACTACCACATAATAAAGAAGGTCTTTCGTTCCAGCAGCAGTCCGATTCTTTAATGCACACCTTTAGAGGTTTTTATCTTTCTGATGTCGATCATGTTTTATATGGCATTGTCTGGTGTTATTTATCCTTTGTAATATGTTTTATCTGCTGTGTACTGTGTTGTTGTGTACTGTCGTCTGTATGAGTTTTTGGGTGGTAAAAGAGTTTCCCCACTGGGGATTAATAAAGTTTTCTAATCTAATGCTTCGTGAAAACAGCTGATTCTGAGAGAGCACAGTTGTATTCAGTACAGTACCTACAGCAGTGGTGTATAAAGTACCCAAAAGCCATACTTGAGTAAAAGTCTTAAAGTATCTGATATTTATTGGACTTAAGTATCAAAAGTAATTTCCTGATATTAAATGTACTTAAGTATTGAAAGTAAAAGTACAAGTAAATGCTGTTAATAAAAAAGCAAAGGGTCAGAATTTTGAGAATTATGAAGTTTATTCTTTTAAGTGCTGTGGCACCATGACCAAGGACACGGAGCTGTGTTGAACATAATTAGGTTGGCTGTGATCCATCCAGGAGCAACAATGTTCAACATACTATATTGTAAATAAGTATACTTCTGCATCTACTATGAACTTATCATCATAATTCTCCGAAAAGCAATATGACATGAAGGAGTTGTAACAGTGCGTTTATAAGTATGCTCATTCCGACTAGAGCAGGGGTGGGCAATTATTTTTTCCATGGGGCCACATGAGAAACAGAAAATATTGTGGAGGGCCAGGCCAAAAGGCTGAACTCAATTCTGCATAATATTAATTATATTTCTTTATAAAAGCAGTATATAGCATTGTTTTGACAAGCTGGTCAGACTGGTAAGAGTACTGCATGTTATGATTAAGCAATGAAAAAGCGAGGTTGCCTTACAAAAAATGTCATTCATTCAACAAAACACCAAAACAAACAAAATGTGAACATTTTTACCATTTGTGACTCATTATATTCGTGATCATTTTCAGGCACATTCACCCCAAAACACATTTTGAGTTCCATATACTGTTGGAAAGAGGTTCTTAGCTTTCTAAAGACACCACAATATTGTCTTTGTACTCCAAATAGTAAGATACATCATATAACGATTGTCACTGAACTGTGATTTTGAGAAAAAGGCCTCCAAAGAAAGTGTCCCAGTTCACTGCTAATTGGTGCCTTTACATGCCAGCATTTCTAGTCTAACCACCTCATTTGATTTTTTTCAGTTCTTTTTTCTTGTTCAGTGAGAGAAATCTAGTCTCTGTTGGGCTTTCACAAGTGCATCAAAGTCAGGTTGAATGTTTGAGGTGGAGATGCGAAGCACAGCTGCCAGATGATCATCAGTGAGAGAGGATCTATACCTGGATTTTGTAAACTTCGTCACTGAGAATGTTTGTTCACATATGTCGGTAGAGCCAAAGAGACCAACATCTTCTGAGCATGTCTCCTTATGTTTGGAAAGTTCTCCTCCTTGAGAGAAGAGTAGAAATCCAGCAGTGATCCTGACTTAAAGTGCTCTGCCAGTACCGCATCAGACTGCAGGTCAATGAGTTCCAGCTGAACATCACTGGGTGCATTACCCACAATGCAGGTAAAGGGAGAGGAAATCATGTGCATTTCATCCTCGATCATTCTGAGATCTTCAAATCGCCTTGAAAACTCACCATGCAGTGCTCCTAGCTTGGATGAGTACCTGCGGAGGTGATCAGCTGATGGTGTGACTTCTTTCAGGGTTTGCATGTGAGTGAGATTGTTGCTGTCCAGTTGGCTTGAAAGAAACTGCAACTTTCTCATGAAAGCCTTCACCAGGCTGTGCATTTCATGAACAAAAAGGCCCTTCCCTTGCAGTTTGGTGTTCAGTTCATTCATCAGTGCAGTCACATCAAAAGCAAATGCAAAATCGGCCATCCAGTCCTCATCTGAGAGCTCTGGGATGTCCTTGCCTTTCTTCTTGCAGAACTCTCGAATCTCTGCTTTCAGCTCCCATAATCTTTTTAGCATTTTGCCCAGGCTGAGCCATCTGACAGCTGTGTGGTAGCCAATGTCACTATGTTCAGTCTCATGCTCCTCCAAAAGTGAAACAAACTGTCTGTGATTCAATGCTCGTGCCCTGATGAAGTTAACTATTTTAGTTACAACATCAATAACATGGTTCATTTTTAGCACTGACTTGCACAACACATGCTGATGTATAATACAATGCAAAAATACCAATTTCTGATCTGGGTCAATTTCAGTCACTTTACGTTTCAAAAGTCCGACAATTTTCCCGGTCAGACTTGGACAGCCGTCCGTTGCGACACCTACCAGTCTGTCCCATTTCAGACCCAGCGTGTCCATGCATGCAACTACCTCCGTGAAAAGATTGCTCCCTGTCGTTGTCCCTTTCATTGACCGCAGTGCTGCCAGCTCCTCCGTAATCTTGAAGTCCTTTATCCCACGGACGAATACGAGTAACTGGGCTGTGTCACGGACATCGCAGCTCTCATCCAAAGCCAAGGAGAAAAAGTCAAAACGTACCACTTCACGTTGCAGCTGAAGCTCCAGATTCGCCGCAATGTCCTCGATCCTTCTTGTCACGGTTCGCCTGGATAGCGGGACTTGCTCAAATGCTTCTTTTTTTTCAGGGCATATTCGTGCTGCAGAGTCCACCAAGCACTCTTTGACAAACTCCCCCTCCGAGAATGGATTACTGTTTTTAGCGATTTTGTGGGATATCACAAAGCTGGTTTTGGTTGCCGCATCCCTGGCTGTGTGAAGCTTGGTAAAAAAAAGCCTTGCTGCTTTTGTAGCTTAGCTAGCAAAGCTTCCGATGCCGCCGTCTTTTCAGCGTCAGTCAAGTTTTTGTATTTCTTCGCGTGCTTCGTCTCGTAATGCCGACTCAAATTGTAATCCTTAAACACGGCAATCTGCTCTCCGCAAACTAAACACACGGCTTTACCTCCGACTTCAGCAAATAAATAATTAGCAGTCTATTTTTTGTTGAAAACCCTGCAGGCGTCTACCTTTCTTTTTTTAGCATGAGTGGACATTTTTGAGGGCTAAAGTCGTCTCGTGAGTTGTGACTGCGTCTTGTGAGTTGTGACTGCTCGTACACTTGATTCAATCATGTGCACGTATTTGATTTACGTTTTGCGTCATTACGTGAATAAAGCACTGCAGCTTTAGTCCAAGCAAGAGGTAAAATTAGAAAATATGTTTATTTTGTAATTTCCAATCAACCTCACACGGGCCAGTCAGAATCAACCAAAGGGCGACACAATGCCCAGGTCTGGACTAGAGGATGTAGAGGGCAAATGCATAATCAGAATCAGAATCAGAATCAGATTCAGAACCATTAATTGCCAAGCAAGTTTTCACCTGCAAGGAATTTGTCGTGGCGGAAGGTGCATAACATTCAACAACAAACAATAACATTTAACTATCAAAATAACATAAACTATCAAATAACACTTAACTATCAAATAACATTTAACTATCAAAAACAGTCAGCACAGTGCAGGAAATAGAAACATATTTGAAATGGACAATAAGATATGTAATATAGGATATGGAATAAAGTGCACACAAAAACAGATAACAGGACTGTAAACCAAGTGAAGTGTATGAAATGTTAAAAGTGACGAGTGTGTTTAAATAGAGAGACAGGGATGTGCGGGGGAGAGACCAGAAGGAAAATGTTCTGGGGATGTCCAGAGTCAGTGGGGGACCCGGGCTCTGTTAATGAGCCCGATTGCAGACGGGAAGAAACTGTTTGTGTGGCGTGAGGTCTTGGTTCTGATGGACCGCAGCCTCCTGCCAGATGGGAGGGGCACAAATAGATCATGTCCAGGGTGAGAGGGGTCGGCTACAATCCTTCTTGCTTGCTTCAGGGTTCTTGAAGCGAACAGGTCCTGGAGGGACGGCATATTCCAGCCAATCACCCTCTCAGCAGAGCAAATGATGCGCTGCAGCCTGCCCTTGTCCTTGGCTGTGGCTGCAGCGTACCAGACCGTGATGGATGAGCAGAGGATGGACTCAATGATGGCTCTGTAGAAATACACCAACATTGTCTTTGGCAGGTTGAATTTCTTCAGCTGCCTCAGGAAGTACATCCTCTGCTGAGCCTTCTTGGTGATGGAGCTGATGTTCAGCTCCCACTTGAGGTCCTGGGATATGATGGAGCCCAGGAAGCGGAAGGACTCCACCATGTCTACGGGAAGTCACACAGTGATAGGGGCTGGTGGGGCTGCGTTCTTCCTGAAATCCACAACCATCTCCACTGTCTTTAGAGCGTTGAGCTCTAGGTTGTTCAACCTGCACCAGGTCACCAGATGGTCAGTCTCCCACCTGTAGGCGGACTCATCCCCACCAGAGATGAGTCCAATGAGGGTGGTGTCATCCGCGAACTTCAGGAGCTTGACGGACTGGTGACTGGAGGTGCAGCTGTTGGTGTACAGGGAGAATATTATGTTCAGCAAAAAATATCCACTTGATGCATCAGGTCAGTGTTTTGAGAAAGGACACCTGCCTTGTAAACTCCTATGGGCCTGATTTGAACACAATAGACAAAGGTTTTGCTCAAGCTGAATCTGCAATTGGGCGACTGCTACCATCATAACTCCATCTGATCATCCACAACATGACTCAAATATCAAAACATGATCAATACTAAAGCAGCACCGAAAGTAACAACCCAGTCGTTACTTGAAACTGAAAAATGTCCTGTTCATCATCAAAAGAAGTTGGTTTTCAAAATTGTGAGAATTCAGTCTCGCTCTTCTTGGGCTGAAGACTAGTCCTGCGATGCTAAATAGCCTTTCACAGGCCGCTGAGGCAGGTAGAGGTGTGTTCAGCATCACAGACAGCTTGCGCACAGCTGGGAAGGACTTCCCTAATGCTAACGCTAATGCTAACACTAATGCTAACACTAATGCTAACCCTAATGCTGCGCTCTCGCGGCTCCTGTCAATCTTATGGTGTGGTGGCTAGCTAACGTTAAGTTAGCTAACGTTAGCCAACCAGTGCTGCAATGATTATAGCTAAGATAACTCAAATCAACAAAATCTCACAACTGTCAACACTTCCTCAGCTCACTAACTTGCTAGCGATCCAAGGGTGTTGGTCTTCGTCACCACCCTAGTTTGTTGCGGGAGTAGCAGGTGCTTCCATTTCTGCTTCCGTCATGAAATCAGTCATCGTAGAGTGGAATTATACTCATGTAGGATCGCTAGCTATAGCATATAGCATGTAGCATCCTGGGCATCACTGGGAATCAAAACACCGCGGCTTTGAGAGCACTTGTTTGCAATTGTGCATTAACATGATTAACCAATGATTTAACTTGCAAGCTAGGACCACTGATTCACCAAACCTGCTTGCTTGCAGTCTGTGTTCCACCACAGTCCCCGACGCTGGTCTCATGATTCATTTTGTTTCTAAAGATAGATTTGATTTTGGAGCGAGTAACGAAGGTTTCAGGGGAAATGTATCGGAATAAAAGTATCAGTTTTCTTTGCAAAATATAGTGAAGTAAAAGTAAAAGTCAACAGAAATATAAATAGTAAAGTAAAGTACAGATATCCAAAAAAACGACTTAAGTACAGTAACGAAGTATATCTACTTCGTTACTGTACACCACTGACCTAGTATGATGTCACAGTGAAGTCATCGCTTCATCCTTTCATCCTAGTAGACATTTCTGTCAAATGTTTGTCATAATTAGCGAATGAATTCTTGAGTTATGGCCACAAACGCGTTTTGTGAGCTCAGTGACCTTCGACCTATAAACTGGGATCATCAAATTCAAATCAGTTCATCCTTGAGTCCAAGAGGATGTTTGAGCCAAATTTGAAGAGTCTCTCAAGGCTCTCCTGAGAATGGACAGATGGACGGACGTGTAGACGCATGTAGGAATAAGAATGTCAAGAAGAGTTGAGATCACAGGGAAGCTGCCTTGAATAAATGCATACACGATCAGGGGAAAGGTCAGGTTAAAAAGACACAAAGAGTATACTCAAAGATTGAAAGTTAAAGTTTATAATCATTATATAACAAATGTGTAATACATATAGTGATTTAACAAATGTAAAGCTGATTATAATAATAATCTGTGTATCAGAGTTGAAATGTGAAGAGTGTGTGTAGGAGGAGAAGTAGATTTTGGGGAAGTGAGAAAGAGGGGGGCCGAAAAGAGTGAGATCATAACAGATGTTTTGGGTGGAGGTCCAGTAATCGGACACGCGGCATCAGATGCTGCTGAAACCCTGATTACACAAGCCAAAAAGCGCTGAGGGCCCAAAAGAGCAAGGCACGGAAGGAAATAAGGTACTTTCCATAGGCTTACACACTCACACATAATGGTGGGATGAAGATCATGTGTCCAGAAGGGGAGGGGGGGAAACAGATAGCCCAAATCGACAATAAAAAGTGACGCTTGCGAGCTGCAAGCTGGGATTTCAACATGAGAGCCACCCAAGTGCTCCAAGAAGATACGGGACATCGCGCAACAGAAGTATCGGAGGACTCCGTATCTGCTCAGGAAAAGAAGATTGCCATTCGTGGACAAAGATTGAAAGACGGAGAGTTTCCCCACTGCTTGACTTTAACAACTGAACAACGGATGGACACGGTAGCCCTAAAGACTTTGTACTGAGCCTGAAGGATTGCTGAACGGACTCCGACATGCGAGCAGGAGGAGCTGGAGGGTTTGGCCATACCTTCGCTCCTAACAACTCCAAAATAACTTTTTCATCGAACCTTTGAAATCCAGCTCCAACCGAGCCGACTCGGCATCGAAACATGAGTATAACCAAGGAATTAAAAGTACGAATCAAGTGTAGTAACATTTATGTGAGCTGTAGCTTCGCCCTTGCTAAATATAACCTGCAATAAATATCTAATCTGCATTTAAAGTAAATTTCTCAAGTGCATTCATTTGCTTAAATAGTAAATGTTCCTTGTGGCAGTAAAAGGTTAAATCTATTGTATGTCTAACATCTGAGTTCTGAATGGTTATCCTAGAGACCGATCCACTTAACAATCCCTTACGGTTTTAGAAGTAATCCTAGCCGTTAAAACCTAAGCTGGCAATTTACCAAGAGCATGGATCCAGAAGAGGAAAGCTGCCATAACTGACGCGACTGGTAGGATCGCCCGGGGCCAGGATGGCCCCTCGGCCGAGTGCGCGTTTACCGGAGGAAGCAGGGTAGACGTCGGGAGTAACGGCAGTTTGCAGAGCCAGGCGAGTTTCCTCGCAAGAACACCAGCTCGACAATCTTTTAATAGAGAGCTGAGTCAGTAAGTAGCCCCGTATCAGGCCAAATAAACCCCAGGATCTAACAAGAACCACGGCACATCTGAGGTGTGCACCCACAAGAAGGATGGCAATCTGAACTGTTATTGAGAAACTGATGTGCACATGCAGCAGTAGACTAAGTCACTGATACATACTTTCTAAATTCAACCATTTCTGTTCTCAGCCTGAACTTCCTCACAGAGCTGAATAACTCCAGAGCTGTTCCAGGGTTAGGAAGACGCAGTCGGGTTTAGCGTCTCGTCACATTTCTCTCCTAGCTCAGTGTCCGATCACAGCTTTTCAGCTGAGGACACTTCTGAGTAACACGGTGCGATTTCTAGGGAGGAGGAGATTTATTTGACAACACAGATGTGCAGTTTAGTGATGCTGAGTGAAGCCCTGTAGTGGGAGAAGCACGTTTCATACACCGGCACTGAAATCCACTGCGGCAGAAATGGTCAGATGTGTCCTGTTAACACACTGAAGCCACGCTCTCCCTTCTGCTAAACCAACATGCTGGAGGTTTGATCTTTGGATCAATGTCTCAATGAAGAGTTTAAAACAGCGCAAAAGACATTTTCTAGTCTTCTAATGTTGAAGCGATGGACATGGTATATACAGCGAGACGTCCTGTGAGGGTGGGTGGGACAAACCAACACAGCACTTTCACTCAGCAGACCGGCGTTCGTGTCCCGTTTGAAACCAAAAACAATGAGTGATTCTCACTGGTATTACCATGTGTCCCATGATGTTACATCCGTGGCTTATGTTACATTACAAGCGTACTCATCTCAAGTCAAAACATGTTTTCCTAACCCTAACTAAGTGGTCTTGTTGCATAACCCTAACCGCCACCATTTAGTTTCACAACTTTAACCAAAGTGAACCTTCAGTGTCAAGACACTGAGCAAACAGCTGCCCAAGTGTCAAAATATGACGAGCAGGGATAAGATCACGTTGGTTTTCCCATCAGTGGTTGTTATCAATTGGTGTAGTTCATGAACATCTATTCCTCTCATTTTATGTCCAGGGTCTTTTAAAACCCCAGTGGAAGCACAGATCTGAATGCACAGTGCAAACTCGGAATGAATATGATGTTATTGTTATATATATATATATATATAACATATATATATATATATGTTATATATATGTTATATATATATATATATATATATATATATATATATATATATATATATATATATATATATATAAACAAAGCACAAATAGTAAGGAAACTTGTTTGGTAGATTATTTCTCTGTTGTAACAATGCTTCTTGGCAATAAATTGTATACCGTTGGAAAGCCTGTTTATTTACCTTTTAAATGGTGACACATTTGTGGGATGAGCAGCAGAGCTGAGTATGTGGGTTGCGCCCATGAAAAATTTGCCAAATCTTCTCAGTTTATTCTGCCATTGACTCTTGTTTGGTGTTGTTTGGTGGATTGGATGATTGAAGTCTATCAGTAACTAGGAAGAAACAAGACATATTTCAAAATTCTCACCATCACTTCAGAGCACTTCATGGTCAGGCTCCGACTTATGTAGCTGATCTACTTCGCCCCTATTCACCCGCCCGCACTCTCAGGTCAAACGCTCTAGGTCTTCTGTCAGTCCCACGCACACGATTTAAGACCCGTGGTGACCGAGCCTTTGAGGCAGTGGCCCCGAGGCTCTGGAATGCTCTGCCTGCAACTCTACGCCCCGCAGATACTGTGGATACTTTTAAAAGCCAGCTCAAAACCCACCTGTTTAGGCTGGCGTTTGTGTAAAAGTAAACCCATGGCCTAGACCTGCTCTTAAAATATGTTTTACATTTTTATTTTATTGTTTATTATTTTTTATTTTTCTCTGTGTATGTAATGTATTGACCCTAGGGTCACATTGTGTTTTTTATGCTTTTAAATGTCTGCTCTGTTCAGCACTTTGTGATGTTATGTCTGTGAAAAGCGCTCTATAAATAAATTTCATTCATTCATTCATATTGGCAATTTTACAATTTATTCATTTAACAAACAGGAGCCTCAGTAGCGTGTGGAGGAACCACACACAGCCACACCAGCCTGGCTCCTCCTCCTCTTGCTGCTCACACACTGCTGTGGGATGGCATCCCATTCTTCAAAAAGCATTTGTCACAAGTCAGCCAACGTGGTTGTGTTGGTCACTCTGGCACGAACAGCTGATCCCACAAGTGTTCACTTGGGTTGAGGTCAGGACTGCTGGCAGGCCATTCCATCCTCTCTACTCCTACATTCTGGAGGTAGTCTCTGATAAACCGCTGTTTGGCATTGGCAGAGACGATTTGGCAAATTGTTCATGGGCGCAACCCACATACTCTGCTGCTTATCCTACAAATGTGGCTCCATTTAAAAGGGAAATAAACAGGTATGAGATTTATTGCCAAGAAGCATTGTGACAACAAAGATAATCTATCAAACACTCATTTCCTTACTTTTTGTGCTATGTTTAGATATATACTTCTGTATTTTTTGCCAGATACATATTTCTTTTTTGTGGGATGCTTAGGTCTTCTTCTCCTCCAGGGCAACACGTGACTTGTATACACAGCTCTACAGAAGCCTGTTTCATATTGGATGTTGACAGGAATTGATTTTTGTAGTAAATCTTGGGGAGCCCAGTTTGTCCGGACAAACTTCAGTGGCATACAAAATGAAGTGAACGTTCCACTGGCACAAGCTCTGTCCTGGTTCAGGGCGGCCCCCTTCAATAGATGTAGTCTCTGGGGGGTGGAAGCAAGTAGACCAGTGGCAGCTGGTCAATCGAGGGCCATGGGGCATGGCCCCACCATGAGCCACACGAAAAAAAAAAAAAAAAAAGAATAATAATAATAATTATAATAATCATAAATTATACAAATTGTCAATATTTGTGTTTTTTAACTATGGAATGTACCCAGTAATGTGTACAACATACAATTTACATACAATTTAGCCAATCAGCGCCATCAAATAGATTCAGCTGTGGGCCAGAACGATCAGGCCCCCCTAGCTGCTAGCTCAGATATTACTCACCACTGTCAGTAACTGTAACTGTCGCAGTGTCCTTAAAGTGACAGTTTGTCACTTACATGTATTTCTTACTATAACAAATTATAACGACATCCTTGTAACATTCAAAGTAGAAACAGAAGTGATTATAGTTAAACATGTAAATACAAGTGAATATTTAACATCACATTGAATTTGGCTCCTATAGATGTTAAATTAACAGTGAAAACTCATCATAGCTTCATTTAACATCAGTATTCATAATTACACTTCATGTTTACTTCTCCTGATCTTTACCTCCTATAACATAGGGGCATCTCAATAAATAAACATGTTATATTATATTGTATTATAATATATAAGTGTTATTTACTGCTTTTTTTCATGTTGGAATAAATGTTAAATATGTAACTGCCAAGTAATAATGCGTGTTTGATGCAATTTTTTTTTTGCATGAAATCATACTGGGATGTTTGCTGAAATTGATAGGATGGCCCTACCTAGAAAATTTTCCACCAGCCGCCACTGAAGTAGACTGAAGCTGAACCTTCTCCACAAATTAGAAAGACACTTTGCAACTGTGAGCTGTCGGACCATCTGACAGCGTACGAAACCTTCAGCGGTAGAATCTCTGGGTAACGGGTTTCATGTAGCCGGACAGCCGGCTAACGACTGGCTGCGTGTGAACGTTCTCATGCTCTCTTTCTTGCATTCCTCACAGAACTACAGTCAGTTTTTGTGCGTACAACCAAGTGGAACAACATCAAAGTCTACGAGCAGAGACTGTCTGAAAGTGTGAGCGTTTATTTCCATTTAGTACACTTCATGGTGTTGAGACTGCAAAGACACACAGAAGATGTCACCATGTAGAAACCATTCAGCCTTTAGACGTGATCGGATGACGCGTCACTTCATCTGAAGCACATGGAAGCCTTCACTCACTGAGACATGACTTTTAGAGGATTCTCAGGTCCTGGAGACTGGTTGTGTTTTGGCAAAAGAAAGCTTTATTTCACGACCATGTGAAGAGAGAGGGACAGCCTTTGAAGGAGACACCTTATCTATGGGACATAACTATTGCCAGAAGTCTGTGTTAAATCAATAACATGAAAACATAAAACTTTTTCCCTTGAAAGCATCACAAGATATTCTTCTAGACCATTTCCCACTGATATTACATGATGAGAGAAAGCCATCGTAGGAGAGACATCAATCATTTCTTTTGACAACTTTAATTGATCAGAATGCAATGCAGAAAGTAAGAGTCACTGTCAACGTTAACCACGACCAACTGAAGCACACGTAGAGGAGAGTGCTCCACCGATCAGTGACACAGGATGAGGAGGTTTAGTGTCGGGACCGGTCAGTCACTGAGTCGGACACCTCTGTGTTGACCTGAGCCGTGATGCTGGCCGCTGTTACATTCAGGTGGATGGCATACTGCTGGTCCAGGCCCAGATAGCTGTCACTCATCAGGTACAGTGTGTAGATACACCTGGAAGCACAAGGCACATGGATCGGTAGTTAGAAGATAAGCGTGGAGACACAGGCTGGCAACCTGCACTTTCTGTTTGGTTCCATGTGAAACGTTCTTTCTCTCTGTTCGGTTTGAAGACGAGTCTCCGTGTGATACTCTAGATTCTATATAAATCCCACTGGACTCAATCCTGCTGGCCAAAATACTCACTAAAGCACCAAAGAGGGATGTTTGTTAAAGCTACAGGGGCCAGCTGTTTTAGGAAATGACAGAATTTGAAAGTATACATTTGTGAGCCCTTTATAAAGATGTAGATCTTTAGTAGGAACCACTGGGCTGAGAGCCACAGACAGGTAGAGAAAGTACTGAGAGATGGACTAACACAATGTCTCAGTCTTCATGGGATTTGGTCACTTTACACGGACTAGTTTCTATTTGAATGGAAGCAACCTTCTATGTGTATAATGTCATCCACTGAGAAGTGAAACATCTCATCAAACGTCATGAGTTCTCTGACCAGTAAGGACCAGGTTACAACTCACATACATGTGAAAGTATTTGACTCTAAAACTATTTCTGCTACTAATCCAGAATGTCTGTCCTGATAATGATGCAGTTAAACTTTCTGAAGGGAAACTGGAAAACTGAGGTTTTTGCTTTCAATCGCTGTATAATGTTTATGTACCTGCAGGAGGGTAAAGATGTTAACAAGTAGATATCACCATGAAATGTCCCCAATGGATAACTTACATTGAGACAATTATTTTTTGTATTACATATTACTTATTAAATATGTTCTAATTTGCATGCCTTTCCAGAACAGAGATCTGAACATTGGATAAAGCCAGGTTTTTATTTTGTTGACAAATGAAGAGTCAAAGGTTTTTACAGAGGGAATCTACGCTTTCTTTGTTTCATTAGTAATATAATGCTGCATAAATCAGGCTAGATGAACAAACCCCTCTGTACAAAGCTTCAGAATATAGAGATGAATGAAACTGTAAGGTTTGGTGTATGTAAGTATAGAAAAAATATATCCGGAGGAAATAGTCTTTAAAACGATGTCAAATGTGTGGAATTCCAGACATTTTGAGGAAACTACAGGTGACGAGGGTAAAAAGATGTACTCATAGAT
Organism: Lycodopsis pacificus; assembly: GCA_028022725.1. Taxonomy (NCBI): domain Eukaryota; kingdom Metazoa; phylum Chordata; class Actinopteri; order Perciformes; family Zoarcidae; genus Lycodopsis; species Lycodopsis pacificus. The sequence goes on from CM051695.1 coordinate 854,364, forward strand.
ATCACCATTAAACTTCACCAGTTGATTACTTACATTATGACAATTATTCCTTTTATTACAAGTTTCGTAAAATATTATGTTAAAATGTAAATGAGGCAAAGAAGTAAAATAAACACTGAAATGTGTCTTTTGGATGTTTTCTTTCCATTAGTGTGGAAGAAGACACATTCAGGAAGAAATCTCAAAATTGCATAACCAACGTTGTCTTTGTGTGTCCCCTTAAATCCTCCTTCTAGTACAGCTGCTTACTTTCCAGTCCTCTCTGGTGTGAAGAAGGCCACCGACACGGCCGTGTGGTGGCGCACGTATCCCACGCGTTTGATAGCCAGCAGCTCCCTGCGATCCACGTCTCCCATGACCAGGAACCAGCCTTCATCCTTCGCCTTGGGGAACCTGGAAGCCTGGGCCTTACTGTCCTGCTTCCTCTGGAAGAACAGACGCACTTTACAGACGCACTGTACAGACGCACTGTACAGACGCACTGCAGACACACCGCACAGACACAGACACACTGTACAGACGCACTGTACAGACACACTGCACAGACGCACTGTACAGACACACTGCACAGACAGACACACTGTACAGACGCACTGTACAGACGCAGACGCACTGTACAGACACACTGCACAGACGCAGACACACTGCACAGACACAGACACACTGTACAGACACAGACACACTGCACAGACACACTGCACAGACACAGACACTGTACAGACACAGACACACTGTACAGAGACACTGCACAGACACAGACACTGTACAGACACACTGCACAGACACACTGTACAGACACACTGCACAGACACAGACACTGTACAGACACACTGTACAGACAGACACACTGCACAGACAGACACACTGTACAGATGTAACAGAGTTAAAAATGTACTTTATTATTCTGTTGAGTATGTGTGAATTCTATCTTTATGAGATATTTTTATTTAGCGTTTTATTTTGTTAATGCTTCCTGCGGAAGCGGCGTCTCGCCTCTTTTGTACCTCCAAAGCCCCCGTAGTCCCGACTTTCCCTCACAGTGGTGTTTCGTACTGATGAGGGTAAGTTGTGTGGAATAATATCGTTGCACTGTTTTGTTGTTTTCTTCGGGAATGTAACTGTTTACGTTACGTACTTTAGTAACTGCTAAGGCGATGACCTTATGAAGCTGTTACGTGCCGTTTTGACTCTGGAAAATATATGTTTACTGGCTGTTTCAGTTCGCCTATTTGGCGCCATTTACTTTTACGTCAGGCTGCCCTGTCATAACGTAACGACGCAGATACTTTGGCATCCTTTGTGTGAATTCTGTTGTCTTGCATGTTTAGGAGCGGATGTATACAGAGAGAGTGAGACCAGGAAGAAACTAATGTGGTTTATGTTGTCTTCTGCAGGTATGTATTTTCCTTTGTTTAATGTTGTAATTTTCGCGGGTTCTGTTAATCATTCCACCTCATGTAGTTGTTTGTTTTGTCCACTTGATGTCGCTGTTAGTCCCGACTTCCCCAGACAGTGGTGTTTCGTACTGATGAGGGAGCGGATGTATACAGAGAGAGTGAGACCAGGAAGAAACTAATTTGGTTCATGTTGTCTTCTGCAGCGAATAAATGCTGGAAAACTACCCTCTGAGTCGTCTCCTTCAATGCCATTCCAAGTCTGTTACACAGACAGACACTGTACAGACACACTGTACAGACACAGACACTGTACAGACACAGACACACTGCACAGACACACTGTACAGACAGACACACTGCACAGACACAGACACTGTACAGACACAGATACACTGCACAGACACACTGCACAGACAGACACACTGTACAGACACACTGTACAGACACAGACACACTGTACAGACACAGACACACTGTACAGACACACTGCACGGACACACTGTACAGACACTGTACAGACACTGTACAGACAGACACACTGCACAGACACAGACACACTGCACAGACACAGACACTGTACAGACACACTGCACAGACACACTGTACAGACACACTGCACAGACCAGACAAACACACTGTACAGACACACTGCACAGACACAGACACTGTACAGACACAGACACACTGTACAGACACAGATGCACTGCACAGACACACTGTACAGACACAGATGCACTGCACAGACACACTGCACAGACACAGACACTGTACAGACACACTGTACAGACACACTGCACAGACCAGACAGACACACTGTACAGACACACTGCACAGACAGACACACTGTACAGACACAGATGCACTGCACAGACACACTGCACAGACACTGTACAGACATACTGTACAGACAGACACTGCACAGACAGACACACTGCAGAGACAGACACACTGCACAGACACAGACACTGTACAGACACACTGTACAGACAGACACACTGCACAGACACACTGTACAGACACACTGCACAGACACAGACACACTGTACAGACACACTGCACAGACAGACACACTGTACAGACACACTGCACAGACAGACACACTGTACAGACACAGATGCACTACACAGACACACTGCACAGACACTGTACAGACACACTGTACAGACAGACACACTGCACAGACACACTGCACAGACACACTGTACAGACACACTGCACAGACACACTGCAGACACACTGCACAGACACACTGCACAGACACTGACACACTGTACAGACAGACACTGCACAGACACACTGTACAGACAGACACACTGTACAGACACAGACACACTGTACAGACACACTGCACAGACGCACTGCAGACAGACACACTGTACAGACACAGATGCACTGTACAGACACAGATGCACTGTACAGACACACTGCGCCACAGAGGCAGACACGATAACCATAACAAGATCAAGTGAATTAACACAGTTAAAACTGTATGAAGCTCTGCTACACATAATAATACATCTGATTTATTTCAGAAAGTGAGTTTGTGCTGTTTTGATACATCACCGTATCGTAGTTGTTTAAACCAACAGGCCACAGAATGAGTACATTCTCTTCCTGTGAATCAGTCTGCACATGAGACCAGTTTAAATGTCTTTCATATCCAGCTGATCCGAGAACAGTCTGCATCCCAGCACCAACCTGCAGCTAACTTTCTCAGGCCTGGAGAGATTTTCATAAAGCAGCACCTGAGCTTTATGGAGCACAATACTAAATCACTTTAAGTGTCCTCAGCATCTGACGATCAGTATATCTCTGTCAGACAGAACTGCATCTGCAGCCAACATGCAAAGCAACCCGGACAAAGAATGCTGTACTACGAAGAGCCAAGAGATAAAAGAACTGATCATAGTGATTCCCATCATTCATTTGGTGGCAAATCTCGATGTCATAGATGAGCATATTTAAAACAAGAGTGTCCTCTTTCTGTATATCTAGTTATTGTAGAAAACATAAGAAGGAATAATAGAATAGAAGGTATGAGAATAAAGTAGTTTAGATTTAAATCTTTCAATGTATACACATTATATCTATTTTCAAATTCAACTAAATGCTTCTCTCACTGAATGAGTTCCAGAATGAAAGTGTAACTTTGGTGTTTCCACATGGCGGTGTGTCTAAGTGACTAATGGGCACAGCCACATTTCAAACAGGTCCTAGCAGCTGCTAAACAGGCTGTAATGTAATCACTCAACTTCAATGTACGTCCACTGAAAGTGCCCCACAAGAACCCCCCAGAGAAATAACATGCTCTTCTTGACCTCGCTTCCTGTGTGTTATGGTCATGTGACACAGCGCTGGAGAGGTGTGTGAGAGTTGGAAATGGTTGCGTGTAGCTTAACGTTATCTATTATCTTGTGTTCCTCTATGTTAACCTCTGTCTTGGCTCCTCACTGTCACTGGGCATACTGACCCTCTGCTGGCCCAGGTTGCTGCGTCTCAGAGACACCTGCAGGACGTACTCCTGGTCCGCGTGGACATCCAGCCAGCTGCTGCCCTCCTTCGGGTTCGCTCCTGCTGCCGGCAGCGGACGCTCCGTCTGCTGCTGGCTCTGCTCCCACCAGCCCTTCACGCTCATGTGGACCTCCAGCACTGGGAGGTGACTCAGGAAGGACCAGGCCTGATGAGAGCGAGTGAAGACTGCCATTTATATCATATCTCATATCTATTATACTGTTCAACTTACCAGCCGATGTGTTACCATGGTCACCGAATCATCTTCCATAAACACATAGAGCTGAGGTGTTCCCAGTGATCGTCATGTATTTAACAGTAGTCCAGCTTATGTTAAAGTCACACTGTATCCTACGCATCAAAGTCTTCGTCACAATGAACTGTAATGCATTGTATAGAGTGGTTTCTACCTTTGATTTTGTATTCATCTATTCCTTGTATGTGTAAACATACTCGGCTAAAAGCTGATTCTGCTTTCTGTTTTCTCTCTCGTCTCTCCTGTGAGCCATTTACTTGGTCTGTTGTTGTCAATATTGTTTGGTTTTGTGTACTTATTGTTATGGAAGTCTTGTATATATATCTGCATAATAATAACAAATGGGTGTGATAGTGCTCAGAAATGAATATGGTGCCCTGAGGTGAATATACTGTCATATTATTATGCAACACTCATTTACATTATACATTATATATAATTTACATTATACATTATGTTCTTCTATCTGGACTTCTGGCAAGAAAATAACATTCATTATTATCATTAATATAATAGTGCCACTGCACATGAATAGCTCACAGCTGAAGATGATCGCTCTGTTCTTCAAATGTTCTCCTGACATGAAAGTGGTCAGAAAGACTCCAACACGCTGCTCCCTGGTCTTATGTGCATCTTAAGTGCTTTCATGGAGAGTTAACATTTGGCTCAAAAGCCCCCCCCCTCCCATAAGACATTACAAGATAAAGGCACAGAGAAAGTGGCAGGAAAACGTGTGTGTGTGCATGCGTGCGTGTGTGCGCGCGTGCGTGTGTATTGAGGGCTGGGCTGGTTCACCCGGCAAAAGCTATTTGTGTGAGGATTACTCTCCCTGGGCAAGTCAGACAGGAACGCTGCTGCACATCTAATTATTTAATTAGAGAGGCCGCCACACTGTGGGGGGAGTAAGAGGTGGGGTGGGGGGGAGTAAGAGGTGGGGAAGAGGGAAGCAGGGACAGTGATTGGGTGAAGCCACAGGACCTGCCGCCGTGCCCGGACACTCTCATTACTGCTGCAATTAGCACTTGAATTGGAGCTGTAAACCCCGTCTATGGAGCTGTAATTGGGGATCCTGTAACTATCTGGGACCACAGTGGCCACACTGCTTAGGGCACATCACTGACAATGGTGTGTGTGAGACAGTCTGCCATCCACATGTGCTAAATGTGGAATTAGATCCATTTTGAAGATCATTTTTAAGTCCTTGCAATCTTGCAGTTGTGTTGTTTTTGTTATTTCTGTTCTCCAAAGTACATATTCTGATGATGTTGTGCTCTTGGTGTGATAATATTTGGGATCTTACCTGGGCAATCTCACTTGATTGAAGCTCTTGACCGACGATAGCAGCGAAAACACTTTCCTTTCCATTGCACGCAGCAATCAGTTCGGGAAGTCCTTCGATTGGCAAGTAGAAGCCTCCCACGTTGCTCCTCCCCTTCCTGTTTGACCATTTCCTATGGAGTAAGAGAGGGAGACTTCACAACAACCCTACGCCTGCTTCCTGTTGTCTCTCACCACAGGGACTTCGAGGCCTTCCTTTCTCATCCCTCTCTTTCCATTTCTATTGAGTTTGAACTAAATTATTCCATACTGTATGGTGTGATCTGAACATTAACTCACCAGGTCCTTTATGTTGATGTTTATGCATTTGAGAAACTTTTAATCAGAAAAACAATACGGAGTCCTGTTTGTTGTTACTGTTTTTCTGGGGACCCACTTTTAAAAAATGACAAACCACCAGAGCACCTCATCTATAAATGGTGAGAGCAAATTTGTGCGTAATGAATGTTCCTGACCATTTCCACATCACCTTACATTCAATGGAATAGGTCAACCAGCTATTTCTATATATATATATATATATATATATATATATATATATATATATATATATATATATATATATATATATATATATATACATACATATATATACATATATATATATATATACATATATATACATATATATATATATATACATATATATATATATATATATATATGTATACATATATATATATATATACATATATATATATATGTATACATATATATATATATGTATACATATATATATATATATACATATATATATATATATATATACACATACATATATATATATATATATACACACATTATTTAGTTTTATGCATGCGTCATTCAAATAATACACACATGATAAATACTTGGAATGAGACCAAATCAATGCATTTGGGCAGAGTTAACAGACTGTACCGCAGCCTTTTATATCAGTTTCTATGTTAGAAGTACAATTATCAGAACCACACAAACATGCAGGCTCCCTCATGTGGCCCAAATGTGTACTACAGATATACATGTTCAATAAAAGACCATAGAAGACATTTAGCATTGGGCGAGCCTGATCATCTCTGTGACTGCTTTAGACGGCAGGTGAAGAAGCTGTTCAGACATTAATGGAACACGAGGAGACGTAACGTTCACTGACTGTCAGCACGGCTGGGAAAACAACGAGGGTAGGTCTACTGCCTACCAATCATCGTACAGGCCTTCAGCTGCACCGGTGGTGAGGTGATGTGTACCTGAACAGATAGAGGTGTTGTTGTTCAACATGTGGTAGAGTCAGTAATGATGAGTCGTGCAGCCAGCGGCCCTGGACGATCATCTGTAACAGGTTGCAGATACTGATGGCCGTGATGAGCCAGCCTTCGTTGGCAGCTACGTCCAGCATTGCCTGAGGAGAACAAAGGACTTATCATGATAGACAATCATCTTTTTGATGACGTCACCGAGCAGGCTTTCAACTGACAGCAGGTTTTGTTACGTAAAGCTTCTCAACACATTTTGCTCTTTCACTCTCCGACTGTGACAATCATCTGAGTTCATGTGTTGCAATGCTGGAGAGACAGAGTGTAGCCAATGTGAGGCTAGCTGGTGGTCATGGATGATAAGGGGCCAACCTGAGACCTAGTGTCAGTCCGTCACACATTCACTTTATGTACACTGAAAACATCAATACAAATATATACATTTGTTCAATAAAAACACCAGAAAGAAACCAGAAGACCAGAATCATATGAGTAAACGGTAGCAGCAAAAGTACCCACATCCATGAGCCATGCAATAGCACTGCCAGATACACAGCATGGAAAATCACAAGCACATGTGTACACACACACACACACACACACACACACACACACACACACACACACACAGCTGTGGACAATGGCTTACAGACGTTAAGACACGGTCCTAGCTTCAAACAGTACACACAACAAACCTACATAAACACACCTGAGATACAGTTTGAAGTTGTGGGAATGTTATTGTGTTCCTGACTCTGGTCAGCTGACCAGCTGCTAAGTATCCGGTTGTTTAAAACCTTGAGTCCGACCTCTTGTTGGTGTCAGATCTAACCTGCGAGCATCATGATATTTATGAGATGGATCAGCTAGTTCAGCAACAAATCACCTGCTAATGCTGAACATCCCCTTCTTCTGCTTCATGTACAGCACAGCACCGTGCTCTCTGCTCATGTGCAGTACATAACTCAGATCTATGAGCTGTGTTTCCCTCATATTGATATCATTACATTCATTTCAACAAGTTAGTGTTTATGCTTCGGAACTTCTTTTATTATTCTGATAAAAGACTGTAGTTCTGAATGTACAGTGGAACTTTTATGACACCAGGAGACTTAATCCATAGTCGTATCAATGTGTTTAAGAGAGAACTAGTTCTACTGTGTGAACAGTGCATTCCTCCACACACTTCACCAGGTTAGCCAGTGTTTGTATGATTCTTGCTATGATCACAACCTGGGAAGGGATTCTCGTGAGTAAAACTTCTAATGACCATGGAAATGCTCCAAACAAGTAGTGGGCAGCAGTTCACCTCTACGACTGGGTCCACACGATCTAAATGTACAATCATCAGTTATGAATGCAAAGGAACGGCAACTACTAACAAGCAGCAAGGCAAGAAAGGCCAAATTCAATTAAACTGGCCAAATTCAAACCGCTAAACGTGTACGCTTTGATACATTCTTTAGTGGATTCAATCCAAAGTTGCAATAAAACAAGAAAACGATTCATATTTTCGCTTCATCGCCAGGAAACTACAATGCCGGGAGGAGAGGAGTGGCAGCAGCCATTCAGTTCGCGGTTAACTGCAGCAACTCCAATTCAGCCAGCGCAAACCCCCGTCTGTGTCAGGGCTGCAAGAAAAGGTCTGCTGATCCGGTGGGGAGTGCCCCGGGATCAGACTCCCGGCTCTGGTCATTTCAGTAGATATCTCTACAACACAATACATGCTGTCAGCACGGTCACCTCTTCACATTCTGTTGATAATGTGAGTTCATTTTTTTAATGTTTTAAACTCAAACTCTGTCCAAATCTTACAGGATCAAAAATATCAAATATTATTACCACCAGTATCAAGAATTAATAAGAAAACTAATCAAAATAGTCTCATCAAAATCACTATATATGTATCTGACAAACTGGAATAACATGTGTAGCCTACATACTTGCATTGAATACGAGCTGGGAGTCTGTCCCTGCTCACATTCGACCTCAAGCACCACACACAGAGCGTCACTTGGAGAGAAACCTTGGAGCCACACTATTGGTGTCCCTCAGGGTTCTGTTCTGGGTTCCCTTCTTATTTTCTCTTTCCATCAAGTCACTGCGCTCTGTTAACTCAAAGCCTGCATATGTCATCCGACCTCTGCAGCTCACCCTGAATGCAACGGTCCTCCATCTACACAAGTCCTCCGCTCTACACCGCTCCTCTGCCCCGTGGGCTGGCTCCGGGTGGCTGCTCCAGTGCGATTCTAAACACTGGTACTTGCCTACATTTGTGAATCCAGGTCAGAACATGGTCAAACCGTCCACCCAGCCCGTCCACTGCACTCTGCTCCAGCCAATCAGCTTGCTGTTCCCTCACTACGACGGAGCAGCTACTGCTCTACCAAGTCTCAACTGTTTGGCGTGCTAGTCTCACAATGGTGGAATGAACTCCCCGTTAACATCAGGACAGCAGAAACAATACACATCTTCTATTAGAGACTGAGAACTCATTTGTTCAGACTAAACCTTGCCCCACAAAAAAACCCAAACTCGTTCTTTCAACCTTGTTGTCTCGAAACAAGCACTCGAAGCAGTTCATGTACTTGCATGATTCTTGTAATGTTGTGTTGTATCCACATCTTGGAAGTCGCTTTGGATAAAAGTGTCAGCTAAATGAATATATTGTTATCACATTGGTCATTTGTTGCAGTATCAGCTGCCCAGTGAATCCTACCTGACAGATTCGGATGGTGTTGTCCAGTACCGTCTTGGTATCGGTGATGTAGTCGCTGCAGGGCAGCGGGGCGTGGCTGAAGTGGGCCTGCAGCAGCAGATGGGTCTTGGTGTGGGCGCTGTCGTATGAGTGGGGGTTGACCTGCAGGGGGAGCTGCTGAGCCAGCTGACTGTTAAGCTGGTCCTCATTGTGTCTGACGGGCAGCTCGGCATACTCCTCTGCATCCTGCGGGACAGAGATCCAAAGTTAAACAAGAAGTCTAAAGCCTGTTGTGGAATTACAGGGTTAACGCTCTTTTCTCGAGATCATTTTCAAGGATATTTCCAGTGATGATCCATGCTCCTCTCGGGATTTGAAAGAGGTTGAGGTTCTTGGTTATGCCATGTGCATCCAACCTGCATGTGCCACCATGTGACGTGACTTGGGGGTTGTGTTCACAGTGTTCCATAACATAACCGAGAGCAGCTGAATCAAAGCAGAGGTCAAATTTCATATATGTACCTCATGTAAATGACGATTGTAATAAAGTTGAAGTTTTTAAAACACTGGGGCCCATGAACTGCCATTTGAATGTTAATATTGTCAAAAAGAGTTGAGATCCCAGGAGAGCTGCCTTAAATGAGGAATATATGGTCGGCCTGTAAATTAGGTTAAAGGGACACAAAGCGTAAAATTAAGAGTTAAAAGATGAAATCTAATAATAATTTTAAAGCAAGCATGTATTACATAACAAATGTAAAGTGATTTTAACAAATGTCAACCTGATGATAAAAATAATAGGTGTATCTGAGTAGAGTGCAGGCTGTGCGTGTGTCATAAGTGCGGAGAAAGAGGAAGTAAGCAGGGTATTGGCTTCAAGGGATGGGGAAATAACGGCGGTTGAGTAGAGAAGACACAACGCATAATAATGATGAAGGATGAGATCAATAATCATTTTATAAGCAAGCGTGTACTAAATAAAGTGATTAACAACTGTAACTGTGATTATGATAACTAATCTGTGTTAGAAAAGTGTGTGTGTGTGGGAAAAGGGGAAGTGAAGAAGCAGAGACGTTAGGATTGCAAGACCAGGCCTACGGAAGGCAAGGTGATTTCCACACATCCACAGCATAAGCACACACACATAATGATGAAGAATGGATCAGGTGCAGAATGAGGAGGGGGGGGGTCAAGATAACCCAAAGGTATTATAAAAGAAGTGACTCGCAAACAGCCAGTGGGATAACGTCGTAAGAGCCACCCTAGTGCTCCACCGGAGAAGACCCTGGACTTCGCTCGACAGACGCATCGGTGGACTTCGTCTCTGCTCAAGAAAGAACAAAGAAAGAAGCAAGAAAGAAGCAAGAGAGAACCAAGAGAGAAGCAAGAAAGAAGCAAGAAAGAAGCAAGAGAGAAGCAAGAAAGAAGCAAGAGAGAAGCAAGAAAGAAGCAAGAGAGAAGCAAGAAAGAAGCAAGAAAGAAGCAAGAGAGAAGCAAGAAAGAAGGAAGAAGAAGACGGCCCTTCGTGAGCAAAGATTGAAAGACGGAGAATCACCTATCCCCCTGCTCAACTTTAACAACTGGACAACGAAAGAACCACAGCCGCCCTAGAGACTTTGGACTGAGCCTCGAGGATCGCTGAACGGATGTCGTTTGCCTTGCAGGAAGGAGCGAGGAGGGTCTGGCCAGACCCTCGCCCCTGACAACTCCAAAAAATAACTTTTCATCGCACCCTTGAAATTCAGCTATAACCGAGCAGACTCGGCATCAAAACAAATGAGTATAATCAGAGAATTAAAGGTATGGAATCATGTGTAGTATTATTATTTTATGTGAGCTGTAGCGTTGCCCCTGCTAAATTCTGAAATAAATATCTAATCTGCATTTCAAGTAAATTTCTCATGTGCATTAATTTTGCTTAAAGAAGTAAAAGTTCCTTGTGACAGTAAAAATTGAATCTATTGTATGTCTAACAACTGAGTTCTGAATGGTTATCCTAATGTCCTCTCCACTGAACAATCCCTTACGGCATTGAAGATGTAATCCTAGCCGTTAAAACCAAACCTGGCAATTTACCAAGAGCACAGATCCAGAAGAGGAAAGCTGCCATAACTGACGCGACTGGTAGGAGCGCCCGGGGCCAGGGTGGCCCCTCGGCCAAGTGCGTGTTTACCGGAGGAAGCAGGGTAGACGTCAGGAGTAACGGTAGTTAGCAGAGCCAGGCGAGTTTCCTCGCAAGAACACCAGCTCGCCAATCTTTTAATAGAGAGCTGAGTCAGTAGGTGGCCCCGTATCGGGCCAGAGAATCCCAGGATCTAACAATATGATCCTGAACAAAACTTAACTCTCTCAGATGCCAGTGTTAACCACTCTGTTAGATAGCCTCGTAGTTCATTCTAAAGGGAAATAGGAGAATGTTGAAATCCTTTTCCAGGACAACCCAACATTTTACAGCTGCATTTGCCTCCCCACTCTTCTGGTTTGGAACACCAACTGTTCCACTTCCCACAGAGACCGCAGAGGAATCTTTCTACTAGACCTGATGACCGAAAGATCCAGGACACCTGCTTTTAAAAATCTACCAAACTCTTTGAAGGGAGTTTCTGAGAATGCTCAACATTGAATCATAAAGACTGCACTGGGTCACTGGATGATGGAATTGATGATGATGGTCCATCCATCTCCTCTGTGCTGAGGCTGCGTGTTGTGCCTTGTTTGTGGTTGGGATACGGAGAGATGCACGGACACGCATGGGTCCTCTCCGCTAATTCACTTCAGTTCAACTTGGGCTAATGTAGCCCCATCAACATGCTGTGCTGGAGGCATTTGTCACAGCCTCCCCCCGGCCTGGACTGTTAAGGCTCCATCCATCACTGACTGAAGCCGGTGTTTCAAAAGCTAGGGCCTGAAAACAGACCTGAGCTGGGCGGGGGCTGGGATGAGGGATAGGAGTAGTGATCTATCTTTCAGTGCCATTGTGTCTGCATATGGATGTGCTGGAGATAGAGACTATAGATCTTTAAGCAGACATCATCACTGACTACTCCACACCCACTCATAGTAGCGTTCACAGGAACAGAGGGGGAGAAAACAGAAAGAGGGGAGGGACACACAGCTGAGACAAACTGTGGGGGTCAGGTCCACGGATCAACTGCTACAAACACATTATTACAACTTTTACAAAATGATATGATAAAGAAAAGACAGACTTTGTCAACTGGCTTGCTGTTCAAAGTAGTTAATTTACTGAACGCTGCCACTTGTGTTGTCTGCATCCTGCAGTTTATCCAAAATATCACACATTGAATTGTTTTATGTTGGGTTTGATATTACAACGAGGTTCTTCTTTTCATAGTAGCACTCTGTTGAGAACACGACAATATCACTAGATCTGAGTCCAAGAGAGAAGAAGTCAGATGAGCTGACGAGATGTAAACCAGCAGTTCATCCAGATTATTAAACACTTCATTTGGAGGGAGAGCTGAGAGTGAGTGCACCGGTAATGAATGTAATAATACCTCATCGCAATAGAAAGCTCATCTGCTTCCAGCCCCTAGATCCTAGACAACATTCATTACGTCTGAATGTCTTGACCAACAGAGCCAATCAGAGGCAGGATCAACAACTTCCTGTGCCAGAGCCAGAAAAACAGCAAATATAAAATGGCCATAAAAAAATGACAGTAAGAGTTGATGAGATGGAAGCAGCTGTACAGAAAGAACCATCTGTAAATCGGCTTATATCTTCACTTGATGTGGCAAATATTACGCTGAACCAAATTACAATTTAGCGACTGACTACAGCAAGTATGGGAGGTCAAAGTTCAAGCAGTAAGGGGGTTTGTAACGATGTCTACAAAGGGTAGTATGGGTAATAATGGCAACATTCCCATTTGTTTTCTCCTCGAAATCACTGAAAGGATTTGTTTCCAACATGTCTGATAATCTGGTGTTGTTAGCATTATTAGTATTACAGATACATGTAGCAATGGGAGGATTCTATGGGATGCCTCTTAGCTCTCTCACAGTTCTTTTCTACGAGTCACCATCATATCAGGTTTTCCTCATGGACCTGGTGTGTACATCTGTAGAAGCCAACATGTTTGATGAACCTTGGGAAGCAGAGGACAAACACAGCAGGAAAGAAAACAGAGACAAAGACGGGCTGAGTGGCAGCGCAGTGCTCAGAGAGCAAAATAAGTGTGTGAGGAGGGGGTGGGGGTGGGAGGTGGTGGTGCAAAGAGGTGTGGGTGTTGCTCATTAGTGGCCACACTGCAACAATCAGGGGGAACTGGAGGAGCATGCCAGTGTTTTGTAGCTAACAGAGGGGGAGGGGACAGGACGGCGGGGTGACTGGCCTATTGTATCGCAGCCTGTTGGGGAGGGAGGCGACTAAGCATGGCATGCTTTGGTCTGCTTCCAACTACATGTGTGCAGAGGAGAGTGATGAGGAGCCTCCCCACCATGTGTTAGCATCATTATTGAAATCAGGTTCAACCACTGAGCTCACTGACTGGACTTCCAGCTGAACTAACGCAGTCTTGAAATTCCTACAACAGGAAACATTCTATTTTTCCCACGTGCAATCCAAACATGAATGTATTAACTTGTATTGTGAGTGTATCAAAGCCGAATGTATCTTCTTCCTCTGGCCCATAGAGCTCCATTGCTGTCCAAAAACTATTAGCGCCGTCCAAAGCATGGGCTCAACTTGCTTCTGGTTCTATTTCACAGAGCAACCCCTCGAGGTAGGCGGGATGCTGAGCTGATGGTCACAGCGCCGCTGCGTGATCGTGTCTCCAGCGTGTTCTCTCACCGGATCCTTTCATCACCAACCAAACTGAGGAACGTCTGACCACGGCCTGGTTATGCTGGCTGTGATTTATTTTCTCAATCATGTTAAAGATGAACTTATTATTAATAGAACTCTTGGAAAGGCTTTGAGTTGGTGAGTATGAATGTTATGGATGTGTAATGATGTATTTTCTGAGGATTGAAGTATAAATACAAATGTAGTATTTACTGTTGCAATACAGTAGCTACTGGGGATCTAAATAAGCAAGCAAGCAAGCAAACAAACCAGGTATTACCAAAGAAACCCAGTTCCTAGCGAGTCGAGTCAAGGCGTACCATCTAGTGGGAATGCAGCATTACTTGAGCACCAAATGTGTATGAACCTGATGAAAATAGTCCGAATGCACATTTTCCTCCTGTTTGAGTAATGTTTGCTAAAGACTACATTATTACTGAGCCTTGAGAAGATGCTACAGGAAGGTCCAGTGTTTCCTATGCTAAAGGAGCTAATGAAGGAAGCATTGAAGCACCTTTCCTTAGCATTCAAGATGTCTAACAGCTCTTATCATGGCGGCCTCTTAGAGACTTTATGTCATTTCACTCAGAACCTTCCTAAGCAAAGAGGACTATTGGACCTCAGCCCTGGGGACAGATGATCAAGGAATACATTCCTTCCTTTCATATTCCTGCAGGACTTTGTTAGACAAATAGAAGTTCCTGGAACAGATGATCTTTTGTTCCTTGGCCTAATTCTATACAAAATAATATTCAATTGCTTCTTTAATTGTCTTTTTTAGGTATCTTGCCCATCAGACATTACCTTCTTAACGAATTAATTATTAAGTGTCAGTCTCTTGAACAATGCACTAAAACCAAAATATTACTTGATTTTCATTTACATGTTCCTTAAAGAAAATGTGATTTAAGGACTCAATGTTGGCCTAACAATAATTGATGAACTGCACTATGAATAGTTACAGATATACAGTATATATATATATATATATATATATATATATACACACAAATATATAAACCCATAAGAAGCAGTAGTAAAAAGCTAAAAACCCATCACCACCACCGACAGGTGTGACTCCGCCATGTCTCGTGTTGACCCCACCAATCACAAGCCAGAGCCGCTGGGATGCACGAGGTCAATCAGTGACAGGAAGAGGGCGACAAACCACACCACAGCTGCAGAATAGCAGAGTTAATGAAGCTCAGACAAAGGTGCTAATTTGATAGGAGTAGAGTGTAAATCTCTTCTTTTAATCAGGTGTGTCTTCTGTCCTATCACAGAGTCTCAGTGGTATTCTACAGAGCTGCATCACACGTCTTTCAAACAGCAGCCTTCATGTAAAAACCTCCTGCTGACAAATACTGAAGGCAGGGATGCAATGCGACACTAAACACTCAGCTCTTGTTTCGATCCAACAGAAAGAGTATTGCACTAAAGACAAGTGTAGTCTGACTTTTCTGTTGCTTTTACAATTCATGTTTTTTTGTGTATGGAAATTGAATTGGAAAACAGTATGTGAGAGACGGAACTCTTTGATTGACTTTCACTTGGAACAAACACACCTGTGCATGGACAACGTTCAATGATTTCTCATGGCATGAGAGAAATGTGCAACCCGGACTTGTGTACACAAAGGTACAGTGCATGGAGCTGTGAGTGCTACAATAACTGGATGTATTGATTAGAAATCAAGGCAGGCTCTTACAAGCGGATCAGGTTCTGTCCTGGTCTAGAATCAGGTTGCAGAGCATTTGTGGATGTCCTGCTCTGTAGGCATTCTTTTCTATATTCTATTCTTCGTTGTTCGTCATGCAAACAAACCACATACATATCAGCTGTAGGGTTGGGTACCGAAACTCGGTGCCAATATGGCACCGGTTCCTATACGTCCGGTATCTACCGGACCGAAATGCAACGCAGATTTCGGTGCTTCCTTTCGGTGCCTGAGCCGATTGAAATACTTTTTTGACACTACTCTGATGACTCCGTCCTGGCAGCAGGACTCGGTCCTCCGCTCCTCACTCATAGTATTATTACAACGGGGTACTTAGCGCTGCCGCTCATAAGCACAACAACACAGGCACGCGAAAGCTTCTTCTTCTTCTTCTTTGAGACCAACTGGTGGTTGGCAAACGACGAATTGGCGCACTACCGCCACCAACTGGTAAAATAAAATAAGTCATGAGATGTGTCGCATTTTGCCGGAGAAGCAAAATATGCTCCTATTTCTGCAAAATAATTGCTGAAGTTTGAAGCTGTAGTGTGTGTAGAGTGTGTGTGTGTGTTTTGTATTTATTTATATTTATTTAAGTATACTGTAAACTGTTAACAGTTAACATATTGTTCATAGTTAAGAAGTTTGAAGCTGTAGTTTGAAGCGAAGTGTTTTGTATTTATTTATATTTATAGTATACTTTAAACAGTTAATATATTGTTCAATTTGAAGAAAAAAGTATCGGTTTAGGCACCGGTATCGGAAAAAACCCAAACGATACCCAACCCTAATCAGCTGTGAGCTCCACATCAGACCGGAGACGTGAGCCCTTAACTAAAAGATGGGTGAGTTGTACTTGCTGTCTTTCTACGTTTAAACAGAAAACACGTTTTATATTGTGATATTCAATAGAAATGACATACAACATAGCCAACAGAAAGTAGGAAACTTTCACGCGATCTCCCTCCAGTCAACTGCCCCCTTATCTAGGTCTCTGTCGTGAAATGAGGAGGTATCGTAGGTATCCAGAGATCCTCATTGCTTGTCTATCGTGAGCTTTAGAAGCGAGTGACAGCAATAAACAGAAAGGGCGTCCAACAAAAGTTCATAGAAAAGGATGGAATCCAGACTCTGTGTCATGGACATAATGCAAAAACAATATCTGGCCTATTTCGACAGCCCTATTGTGCATCCCTGGGATCATTTCTATCACTGGCCTGAGAAGACAATAAAGTCTCGACTTAGCCAGTAGCCTCCAACGTCCCAATCTAGAGTTGTGAATATTTATGCATTTTATTTACCAGCACTTTCAACCATAGCAAGAGAGCAAATGCTTTTACAACAGCTGCAACATCACACGGCACAAGATCTACATTAAGAACCTCAACAGACCTCTCTATGTAACTGCACAAACCTCTAAAAGAGGGCATATGTGTGAATTGATAAGAAAACATAGTAAGTGGTGACATAACAAAAGTGGCGCGCCGTGCATTGCATTTTATTTTTAGTGCCTTCACTGTTGTCCTGCAGCTGAAATACCACCTTATAACCACATGATGGCACCACAGATATTATCAGTTTCTAAGGCTGTAACTATGTACGTATTGAACATACGTAACGTTCGGTACGAGACTTGCAATACGTTTGAATAGTACTAGAGCATCTGGAAAATGCAGAAGCTTATATTCAGGACCATATAATGTTTTCTGTGCTCATGGAGGACAGTGGTTCTCAGTGGTTCTCAGCTGGTCTGGCTGTGGGACCCACCATCACTCCTTAATGACAAGTCACGGCCCAAAGAGATCGTCTTATGATTTTACTTTCACAACTTGAGTATTGTACGTACTGCTCTGCAGTGTCTTTCCTCGTCTCAGCCCCCTGTGTCATGGTGCATCTCACTCAGTCAGAATGCCCATATTTTATTGGCTGAGCTGCATCACATGATGTGATTCACTACCCATCAGCCTCAATCACAGCGCACTCTGCACCTCACGGCAGACACTGAGCTGCACGTAATGCTGACGTCATTATAGGCGGGCGAGCAGCTCTGACACGTCAAAGAATACGCCCAGCATGTCAAACTAAAGATCTGATTGGATGAAGAATATGGCAATCAACAATATCGTCCCCATTTACTTAAAGTGCACATGATTCACTTGTGAGTCTGCAGGCCTCAGGCCTCTGTTCTTACCTAGAGACAGAGCGGTGAGATCTGATTGGATAAAAGCTCTACTTAAAACAAGCTGCACTGGAAGCAGAGCAACTGAGGAAGACAGTAGCTGTCGGGGGAAAATATTTTTATAAATTATAATAAATGTAGTGTATTTCAGAAAAATTATTAAATTATAAAATAGTTATAACTTTGTGATCCTGTTTAGGCCAGCAGAGAAGGCCGTGCAGGCCCTGACAGCCCACCACTGCATAACATCCACAGCCGTATGTTGGCAGTGTGAAGCTCACCGTCAGGACGGAGAGCAGCTCGTGGATGGGCAGCTCCGCCTTCAGTCGCTCTTTAAAGGTGCCAATGGTCTGATGCCTCAGGTAGTAATAGGAGGCGATGCGACCGTAGGTCAGTGGCTCAATGGTCCGATCATCCTGGAGCATTAATGGAACAATTTGACAAACCACAACCAGATCACAACCAGATCCCATGTTAAACAGCTTTGTGTCATTTCACAGACTATAAAATAACATCAAAATACTACACTCACTCACCTCCTTTATCTCTATGCAGAAAGAGCATTCCAGCTCCCGCAGGCTTTTCTCCACCAGGTTGGACAGGTACTTGTTAACGGACTCGTGGCTGATGTCTTCTAGGCTGTAATAACTAAACACACAGCAATGAAGGAATTCTGTGCATTTGTTCTGTTGAACAGAGAACTTGTGTTTAACATGCTTCATATTGCTTTTCCCACTGCCCTATGGAAGGAGAGGCTAAGCAGATAGAAATATTGTTTGACATTTTGAAGATGTGCTGAGTAATGATTGAGGGAGTGCAAGTAGACATATGCTGCAGGTTGAATTCCACTGCTTACATCATAACTCCTCACTGACTGTTTACAGGCGAGCTACAGAGTATCCTGGTTGAGTGTTTTAGTTTTAGGCGAAGTCACACAATTTTGACACATTCATTTGTAGGGTTAGCCATTTACAAGAGCCAGAGGGTCCAAAACAGGGGGAGCTAGCGTAGCTTATTTTAGCTGTGTTGAAGCATCCATAACCTCGCTAAGCAGAAGTACTCTAAAAAAGCTCCACAACAGTGGCAGGGTTTGCAGACAGTTATACGATATATGTATGTACAATGTGTTGTACAAATACATAATAATAATAATAATAATGCATTTTATTTGAAACGCACTTTTCATTTTAAAAAAATCTCAGAGTGGCACAGAGCCAGTACATAGTAAAAACATAGTTAAAAAATAAACTATAATATAAAACCAGTGAATGTACAGAAACACAAAATAAACTAGAAAAAGCATTTCCTGCTGAAAATGCGTTGGAATGCTGAAAACAAATGAATCGCAAAAACATTGCTGAAAATAGATATCCAATTCAAAAACAAATTGCAAAAAGCTTAATAATTCAAAAAGTTTAAAGATTACAAATATGAAAAGTCATATCACACCTCTCCTGAAAGAGCTGAACATTTTGATATTTGAACAGTTTCTGTGGCTTAAAAACATTCATCAGTGGTGATATTTGTAGGAGTATAAGTTGTAGTGGAAGTATTATTAGTAGAAGTATTAGTAGCATTAGAATAACAACTGGTAGTAGTAGTAGTGATATTTGTAGTAGTAGTAGAAGTTGTAGTAGAAGTATTATTAGTAGTAGAAGTATTAGTAATTAGTAGAAGTAGTAGAAGACGTAGTATCAGTAGTCATAGTAATAGCTGTAGTATTGGTCGTAGTATTTAATATCACAGTAGTAGTAGTAGTAATACTAATAGTAATGGCAGTAGAAGATGTAGCAGTAGTAGTAGTACTAGTAGCAGTCATACTAATAGCTGTAGTAGTATTACTACTTTTAGTAGCATGAATAGCAGTAGTAGTAGTAGAAGTTGTCATATAAGTAATGGTAGTAGTGGCAGTAATAGCAGTAGTGGTAGTAATAATATTGGTGGTAGCAGTAATAGCAGTAGCAGTAATAGTAGAAGTAGTAGTAGTAGTAATACTATATTAGCAGCAGCAGTAGTAGTTGTCGCAGTATTAGTAAGAGCATTCATTTTTTTAACAAAAAAGCCTAATTTTGAGCTTGTTTAAATACAGTTAATCCATGGGGCTTTTATTTTGAAAGGGTGGTGCTGGGTGGGGGGGGGAGGGGGAGAGGAGACATAATCATAATGTCTGACACACATAAACAGAGGTTATTAAATGCCTGGCTTCATCACAAGCATTTCAATTAGAATTCACTCTTTGGGGCTTTTATTTAGAAATGGGGTGTGTATGTGTGGGGGGGGGGGGTCCTCCAAAAGTCTCTAAGACCTGAATGACTGTATGAGAGAGAGAGAGAGAGAGAGAGAGCCAGAGAGAGAGAGAGACTCTGGCAAACTTTCTCATTTGGAGATTGTACTGTTTTATCTTTTACAGCTTACATGACTATTGTCCTGCTCTGCCATGTCTTTCCTCGCCTCTCCCTCTTGTGTCGCGGTGTGTGTAAATGTCACTCGAATCAGGAAATTTATCAGAATACCCATATTTGATTGGCCGAGCTGCAACACGTAACAGCTGCAACAAATCATGTGTGTGCGGCTTTTATTTTAAAATGGGGTGTGTGTGTGTGTGTGGGGGGGGGGGGGGGGGATCCTCTAATAGTCTCCAAGACCTGAATGACTGTATGAGAGACACAGAGAGAGAGAGAGAGAGAGAGAGAGAGAGAGAGAGAGACAGAGAGGGACAGAGAGAGAGAGAGAGAGAGAGAGGAGTGCATGTGTGTCTGTGAGACTGGATGTTTACCAACATCACTAATTGGCTCAATCACAAACACCTGTGTGCCTGAAGCCATTTCATGGAGATAAAACAGGGAAACACCTCTCAAACAAATCATCAAAACTCCCATAACCGTAGCTCCTATTGCTCCGATATTAATAATTGAGAGGAAGGATGACTTGTGAAACAGATCCTGTAAAAATTGTGTCTGTAGTGTAAAAAATGTGGCTTAACTGGCGATCTACAAATGGGGTACCGTGTTCTGTGGAAGATGTTTTTGAAGCAAAATTTAACATTGGTCTCTATGGACTCTCATCAGGATCCTGGCAGCGCTGTTTTGGATGTATTGCAGCTTCTGGATGTTCTTGGCAGTGATCCCAGTGGACAGTGAGTTGCAGTAGTCCAGTCTTGAGGATATAAAGGCCTCGACGAGCTTCTCTGCATCTGACAGGGTTAAAGTGGGGCGGAGTTTGGAGAGGTTTTTGAGATGATAAAACGAGGTTTTGCACAGGTGTTTTATATGGTCATCAAAGGTCAGGTAAGAGTCAAACCTAACTCCCAGATTAGTGACTGTGGAGGCGAGGGGGATGACCTGACCGTCGAAGGTGAGATGAGTTATGGAGGATGACTGAACCTGGTGTGGAGTGCCAACAAGGAGGGCTTCGGTTTTGCTACTGTTTAACTGGAGAAAGTTGTTGCTCATCCACGCCTTTATCTCCCCAAGACAGGAGGTGAGACATGACATGGCTGCAGAGGGGCTTGGGGCAGTTTTGATGTAGAGCTGTGTATCATCAGCATAACAGTGGAAAGACATCCTATGTCTGCTAATGACACGACCGAGGGGGAGCATGTAAATAATGAAGAGGATGGGGCCGAGGACCGACCCTTGTGGAACACCACAGGAGACAGGGAGCAGTCTGGACTTGTATCTTCCCAGTGACACATATTCAGTTCTGCCTGAAAGGTAGGACTGAAACCACTTGAGTGCAGAGTCTGATAGTCCAATGGTGGTATGGAGGCGCTGTAGGAGGATAGTGTGATCCACTGTGTCAAATGCAGCAGTCAGGTCCAGGAGGATGAGGAGTGAGGGTGATCCTGCATCGGCTGTCATCAGCAGGTCATTCGTCACCCTGAGCAAAGCTGTTTCAGTGCTGTGGGCTGAACGAAATCCTGGCTGAAAATTTTCAAACAAGTTGTTGTGTTTGAGGTGGTCCTGAAGTTGAGAAGCAACTACCTTCTCTAACACTTTGGACAGGAAGGCAAGGTTGGAGATGGGCCTGTAGTTGGCTAGAACCTCCAGGTCCAGGGTGGGCTTCTTGAGAAGGGGACGGATGACAGCAACCTTGAGTGGAGGTGGGACACAGCCAGACTGAAGGGAAAGGTTAACAACTTTGGTGATCAAAGGACTGAGAGTGGGGATATGTGATTTGAGCAGAGCAGTAGGAATGGGGTCCAGGGTACAGGTGCTGTTTGAAGATCTGAGGGTCACATGAGATCACATGTCCTGATTAAACTGTGAACTTCTTGTCTGGTCAGCTTGGAGAGCTATTGTGATCTTCGCTAGCATATTACCAGGCAACCCGCACATTAGCGCTAAACTCGCTGGTGGCATTAGTTCACCAACTAGTCCTGCCAGTTTTACCACATCACCGAGCTTCTATTTCACAAGCATGTTGAATTAACATCACTGGGCCACTTTCCGGTGTGACGAGGGGTTCATGAGCATGTCACCACATCACTTTGTACTAGTGAGTAACACAAAACACATGATAAACAGTGCTATGATGACTACCTGGAAGAAAAAACAAACTGGGTTTGTCCAGTTTTGGTTTTGACATGAATCCAACACAGTAGACTCCCTGGGTAGTGTTAGAAACATGTACACAACAATATCAGGTTCCATGTTAACATCATATCCCGGATACCATAACGTACAGGATGAGACTCATGACCAAGCTAAGACACATGACAGGGGTTCACCCTCCTCAGTGATCTACCAGTGATGATGGAACCTCATTAGGGCCAAATGAAACACAAAGGTAACAATGGTAAAATGGCTCGTCACTACTGCCTCAATACATTGTTGCTGGTTGTAACCTGGTACACACTGTTTTGGTTTGAAGAAAAGCTACAGCCTGAAATTATTACCTGAAATAAGACAACCAGTGGCCGGACAAAATAGGTTCCATGCTCAGCACTGCTTAGTAAGAGTTACCACATGAGGCTCAGCAGAAAAGTAATCAAAGTTTGTGCATGGTGTGTACAAGTCCAACAAAAGAGCAAAGGAAACCAGGCATGCTTTCAATAAAGCTGGTAGAAACAGATGCCAAATGTCCTAAAGGTATGTTTGCAAGGGTGAAAAACCCTGTATACATTGGTAATGGCAGTAATGTAATGTCAAATATGTCCTGGTTAAGTTGGAGAACTGTTCACAGAACATTACTGGTGGTTATTTGGGCTCTTTGAGTGCCATCTGGTTGTTCTCGAGTGACAGTTGATGGAGATGGTCCTTTGTAAATTGCTGTATAAGTTGCAATACAGTTTTGTGTGAGATCTTTGTTTTGTTTGTTTCATAAAGCTAAGATGGAATACAAATCTGCTATTAGAAACATGCAAGTCATTAAACTGCATCCTTTATTGCCACTAGTTCTGACTGAAAACACTTGTACAGATGTGGGTTAAGGGAGTAGAAGGCTGCTGGGGTTAATGACCTTTGAGATATTTACCAAGGTGATCCATTGAAATCTTTTCAACAATTAAAAAGGAAAGGTTTTAAAATGTATTAAACATGCATATAGTATTTTGATAATCTCATGAAAGTACTTGTCATTTCCATCTATCCACACTTATCTTGGTCGAGGAAGTCAGTAAGGCAGTCCAGCAGTCAGTTTCCCTAGCCTTGTCCTCCAGTTCCAGGGGATCACAAAACATTCCCCGGCAAGAAAGGATTCATGAACACTCATTGCATCCTTGCAAGAGAAAGATGTCAGTGGAGCATCTAAAACTGAAGAGGTCTACTGTCCCTTGACATGGACGGAATCAGCATTTCTCCTCTTGAATCTAAGGCTCAAATCGGCCATGTTTCTTTTGTCCATTGACAACAACAGTCTGGTCTTCCGGTCCAAACCCAGAACAACTAATGGATCCATAACTAGCTCCAAGAAAAATATCCTTTTTTCTTTGTATTCCTCAGGTTTTCCTTTGTTTTGTGGCTGTGTGGAAGAATGGGTTATTAAAAAATAAAAATAAATGAATGTATATATATATATATATGTTGCCTCCATGACATGTTTTGTTGGTGCAATTTTTAATGAAGAAATGGGTTATTACCCTGAGAGTCCGGGGATCAGCCACACAGAGTATGTCGATGAACATGGACCGAAAATGTTGAAATCAAACAAAAAACTGTCCAAGTGGAGCTTTAAGTTATTGAGAAAAGCAAAAAAGAAAGCAATAATAGCTAGGATGACTACGATAAGTCAGTTAACAGGTGAGGGGGAAAATTATATTAAGGTCATTTTACAGTTTTCTGCATTATGCATGCAAACCTTTAAAAGAAATCGCCCGCCCGCTTCCCTTATTACATTAAAACAAATGATATCTTCATGATCATCATACAGAATCATTTATTGTGCAGTTGGGAGCAGGGAGGAGTAATCACAGCCTCACTTGTGGGCTGGAAGCAGAAGTTTAGACGGGTAATAGTCAAATTTAATGGCCGTTTAATGTTAAGTATTTCTTTCATTCCCATCACCCCACATGTTAACAGCACGCGGTTCTAAGCGCTGACTGTTTATTACTGAACACATTTCACAGATCTTTACTGGTGGCAGGGCCTGTCTGATTAAGTCATGGACATTAGCATCATCACCATTAGGCTCCTGATGGCGCAGGGAGTCAGCCTGCAGAGGTTTACGATACCCATGGGACCCTGCACCTCCGTCAGTGTGTAACTGTGTGGGTGTGTGTGTGTGTGTGTAGTGGGAATCAAAGCATGAAAGCGGCGGTGATAGATTAGCTGTTCAGATATAAAACACATCTGCGTGGAGATAACAGTGTCAGGGGACCTGCGCATTCACAGAGAAAATTTATGACGTTGAATATCATTTGATGTATCATGAAGCTGAATTTAAGAGGGCCAGTATACAACTGTTGATTAAGGAGCATGCAATAAAGCCAAAATATGTTTGTCATACTGGAACCAAAAATCTGTTTTGATTTACTGGAAGACCTGTGGGTCTAACTTAGTGTCAACTGTAAGTGCAAGTAATGGATTACAAAGAACAATCAGGCCAGTTTACATCTTCTGGTGTGAATGTTGCTGCACCCACGGCCCTACATGGTCTATTAAAGAATCTATAGAATCGATTAAAACCACTATCCTCTGATACAGTCACTATGGGACGGAGATCAATAGCGTTTCATCAAATCTAAATACAATATCAAACCCACTAATCAAATTTGAAATGTTCTCAAATCCGCTCTATGTTTAACATTCAACATTTTCAAGTAACTACATAAAAATAACAAAGTCAAAGATCTGGAATCAGCTATTGTTAGCTGAGAAGGCACGTTTTCAATGGTGATCAAATTAATGTTCCCAACCGGAAGAGTACAACCTGAAAATGAGCAGCAGCAGATAAGAAATGTTGATGAAATGTATCTGACGCATTGAGATGAAATAACAGGTTTAGTCTACTTCCTGTTTCACCTCATTTATTTGACAAGCAAGTTGATCCCAAAGCTGGGTGCAAAACTATTCAGTTGATGAGCTTCAAGTACTGATTTGATGCATAAAAGTACACAGTACGGAGAAAACACATTGGTTGTGGAAATCATTGTGAATAGATTAAAAAAACGTGATAATACATTGGCAAACCATGCTCGATTCAACTTCATGATCTCAGCCCTGCCAGACATTAAAAAAAATTAACGTTTAACAATCTGCAGGAATGGTTTATTAATCTGTTCACACTGTGACCAATCTGCTCCATTGGTTTATTAATCTGTTCACACTGTGACCAATCCGCTCCATTGGTTTATTAATCTGTTCACACTGTGACCAATCCACACCATTGGTTTATTAATCTGTTCACAATGTTGACCAATCCGCTATAGCGCGAGCGAGCCCCATTTGGGGTTCGAGTACCGGTACCGAAGGTCCGAATGGACTTTTCATCAAGAAATATGAAAAATGGTCCAGACATGTAAATTATCGGAAAAAAAAAAATAGTCCGGGCAAAATCATCATGCAAGTCATTTTACGCAATTATACACAGTTATACACAAACTAATTCAATACACTAGAAGATTTATCACAATATCAGGATTTTTGTCCAAAAAATCCGCCAGCTATGCAGCAGAAATTCATCTTTCACCACAAATCCGGCTTCGACCAAGGCGGAAGGATACATCATTTCGCATGAGGGCTTGATACGGCGTCGACCCAGCGTGTCCAAATAGACCTCCGACAAAGCATTCGAAACTTATAGGACTAAATGCCAAGAAACCTCACACTGCTCTCCAGAAATAAAATTGAAAATCTCCATCCCTTTTGGCGATTTTCGTCCGGAAAAAAACAGTTAATCCATTGAAAGTTGGTGCAGCTCTGTAGCGCATTTCCTGGTCTCCCTGCCTGCATTGAAATCAATGCGCTGAGACGTTCCATGTGAAAACGGGGCGGATCTTTCGACTGGACCAACCTATTTTTCGCATGGGGGTCGAGCCCACCGTATCAAGATTTTTACTGACTAATCGCCCTCAACGTTCCAAATAACACCCCTGACGGCTTTCAATGGACTATTACCGACCTAACAACGTGTCATATAAATCCACCAATCACAGGCCTTAACAATCCCACATAGACACTGAGTCACAGCAGATTTTTTTCAAGGATGAGACATATGACATCTGGAAATAACTGAACATTACTGAAAATTATTGCAAACTGCTTTATTATGATGTATTGAACACTCTTAGTGATAAAGCAAGTGCATATATAGTTAATATGTAGTTATATAGTATATAAAATTAGAATAGAGCAGCGCAAAATCTGGTTCCGAAAATCAGAATTTTGCTTGAAATTCTGTACTCAGACCTCATTTTATGCTGGCCTGCTAAGTAAAATTAGCTTTGACAGACCACAAACCTGTTGTGATATGACTGTGGAGTGATTTTAGGGTTCATTAGGCATTATTTCAAAAATAAATGTTCAATAAAAGTGCTTTTTTTTCAGGCGAAACTGAAACTTTTCAATTTGAGCTGTGTGCCATCTTCATTCACTATTAACCAGCAACATATACACAATATTTACACATGTGAACAAGTCTCTCACAAGTTTTACATGTATTATACCATCACAATTATTGAAATATACCTTGTAGTTCCAGATCTACAGTCTAAAAGGTATGGGTATGCTATTTTCGAGCAGAGGCCTAAAAATAGGGCTAGGGCTACTTAATCTGTTCACACTGTGACCAATCCGCTCCATTGGTTTATTAATCTGTTCATAATGTTGACCAATCCGCTGCATTGGTTTATTAATCTGTTCACACTGTGACCAATCCACTCCATTGGTTTATTAATCTGTTCATAATGTTGACCAATCCGCTGCATTGGTTTATTAATCTGTTCACACTGTGACCAATCCGCTGCATTGGTTTATGAATCTGTTCACACTGTGACCAATCCGCTCCATTGGTTTATTAATCTGTTCATAATGTAGGAAATTTGAGTGTAGAACTGTCTGTTTAGTAGGTATAATAAAAGTGTTTAATAATTCATAATTCATAAATCATATTTAGGCATTATCATAAGTGTTTTGGAAATGCATAATTAAGATAAGCATAAAGTGTTATAAGAGTAGTAGCTAAAAGTAAGTTAAAGACATGAAGCTTTTGCCTAAGTTGCAGAGGCTTAGCTTTATACTGTAAGATTATCATAGAGGGGTTAAGCAATACCTACTGACAGACAGTGAATGTGTTATGAATTTAGGGAAAGAGATTAGAAAGAAGGCGTCCACAGAACAACACTCCTGGAACGTGGCCAATTGGAATTGGCATAGAAGGAAGGGGAGGTGTTTTTGAATGTGTGGGTGGGCATAGAAAGTGTTTTTTCTGCCTCTTTAGCGTGTGGTTCCCTGGGGACGGCTGTGTCCTGGGACCAGAGGTAGTTTTTTTCCAAAGGGCTGTTAAATAGTGTAATATTTCATTCAAATAATGTACTCTACTGTAATACTGTAATGGCACGAAAAGGATTAAATTCCTGTGAACTGTAAACCAGCTTTGGTGAAGTTTTTAGTCCGTGTGTCTGCAAAGCTAGCAGACACGTGGGCTGGCCTGCTCCACTTCCCTCGTGGGGACATTTTTTCCCAACAAATTTGGACGACCGGCGGCAGGACAGAGTTCTCCAGGACGGGGACACGTGCGGGACGGCATCGGTCTTCCATATCTCCAGGCGCCACTTTAAAGGTAAGAACAGCACCTAAATAAAGTCTGTTTAGGTCCTTTTTAGGACAATTTAATCATAGTGGAGATGTGGTCGACCGGTGCTGTTAACTGCTAAGTGTGCCTTTGTTCTGTGAGGAGGTGTGAAAAAAAAAAAAGTGTGAGCAGGCCGGATTGAACTGAGTGAGTTTGCAGTGAAGTATACTAGCATGGTGAGCTAAGGGGACTAGTCCAGAGAATAATGACGATAAAGAGAAGAAAGACAATACAGAGAAAATACAGCGTTGTAAGTAATAAATAAAAATCACCAAAATGGTTAGTATTACCGGCGGACTGGTGATGCGTGCGTTGAATCTGTCTTGGAGTGGCGACTTTAGGAGAGGTAGATTCATGTATTGCCGGGTTAGTGTGCTAACTGTTTAAAAGGGTTTGTTTTGTTCTGCGAACTGAGGACGCGTATTTGGGAGGGCACGTGAAAGGCATTTCACGTGAGGTCCAGGTACCGTGGCTTCGGGCAGAATATACGATCGCTTACTTGGGCAGAGGCTGGCAGTTAGCCCCGAAAACCGTTAGCTCCTGGGCTCCGGTTCCTGGGAACTGACTCGCCGGGCCTCTGCTTTGAGTGAATAAAGGAATTGTGTTGGTGATTAATATAATGAGAATTGACGATTAATTGGTGATTAATATAATGAGAATAACAGGCAGGTAACAATAACAGGTAGAGTCGTGCAGACGGGAGAGATGGCTCCGAGTGTTATGAAGCTAAATAGCCTGTTAAACCAGAGGATTTAAGGTTAAATAAAACCGGACAATAAGTCTATTATTACGTGTGATCAGTCTGTGTTTTAGCAGCTTGGAAATACGTTTTAAAGGGTGAATATTACTGTCTATGCCGTAATTGTCGGCGTGGAAGCTAGCGTTAGCTACGAGTAGCTTCGGACTTTAATGTATTGGAAAAATAAGATAGAGGTGCTTATAAAAGAAAATAACCGGTGGATTGTGAGAGGAGACAGAGGGCGTACGAGTGGAATTACAGTGTGATATTTTGGTGAAACGTATGTGTGGAAATCTTTTGTTAGAAGCTCCGCTTCGCCGTTAGCATATCCGTTAGCATAGCTGCTGACCATATGCTAAAAACAACAGGAAGGTATGTTGGGTAGAAAACGAAGAAGAAGAAAAACCGGCAGAAAGCAACTCCACCACCTAGCGGCGAGGAGGTGTAACTCCTAGTGTTTATAACCTGTAATTTATTGAGACACTCATTGTCTATGATCTTTCAGCTTACATCCTGACTTTAGTTTCAATTAAGCATTATAACTTTAGTTGTTGACTTTGGTTTTAATTTAGCATTCTAACAAACATTAATGGTTTCAGTTGTGCTTCTTCAATTCTTGAACTTAATTGAGATTTATTAATGTGCAGTGTGGATTGTAATTGTAGTTCAACAGTTTGACTTGCAGTGGTATTTCTGATTGAATAGTTGTGAATACAGTTATCGATGATTGAATTTGATTTATGAATTTCGATTTTAAACCTTTTGAGTTTTGATCTTGAATTTTGGTTCAGGATTTCTACATGTATCCTGTATTGAGTAATTTAGGTACATTTACTATTTTACATAGTTCCGAAGAATCAATTTTGACGCGGACGGCGCTAAAATAGATGAGAGATCGTTGATTTCTCATACATTACAGACGTATGCTAACATTTACTGCTGAACTTTGGGCAGTTTTGTGTTTGTTTTAGTCAAGGTGGTCTAGTGAATTCAGATCTGGGAAGGAGCAGTGGATCCCAGTTTGAAGTCAAAGACCGCCCACAATACAGCACAGAGGGTAAGTTGACTTCATGAGATGACAAGCGTGTACATTTAACACACACATTAGAAAAACACCCACATAACACATGAGATTGAAGGATTTAGGAAATCACAGCAAGTCACGTTAACTATTATTGTAAAATGTGTAGAAGGTCACATGCAGGCTGATTCCCTTCACTGCACAGCACATTTAGATCATTTACTGGACAAAGTATACTGCTGCTGTCTCTGTTTCTCTGTCCCCCACGATACGAGATACGAGGCCCAGGTTAAAGAATGGTCGTGCCAAATACTCAGGAGATGCTGGGAAGAGCCAGAGAAAGAATGGAGGATCAAATGGGGCCCAAAGAGAGGGGAAAGGAATGGGAGAAGATGAAAAAATATCTGAAGAAGTGGCAGAGGAACGGGTGGTTTCCAACAGTGACGGCCCCCACTGCTGAACACAGATCCAGAGTGTGGAGAGAAGCTACAACGGCTAAGAACAACGCTGTTGCAGATGATGTGGGAGCCAGTCGCTTGAACAAATTCGGTAGGAAAAGAGCACTCATCATGGAAGACAAGAGGTGCTCAGATACCAAGCGTCTGCTAACTTACTGGGAGGTTGTCGACCCGACAACCCCTCCAGATGCTGTGGGACTGCCTGAGGTCCAGAAAGAGACAGACTTCAAAACCACCACTCCCAGACCTGACAACCCTGTCTACACACCAGAATACCAGTCAGTGCTGACAGAAGCACACGGACAGACTGAGCTTTCCTCACCTCCCCCGCCATATGTGAAAGTGAAGAGAACAATCTATCCCCCGATCCAAGCACCTGTGTGCAAAGTCAAGGAGGGAAGCAGTCCTGAGCCTGAAAGCGTCAGCCCACAGACGGACAGGACAGAACTGAAGGTGAGTACTCCAGAAAGTTGTCATGACCAGCAAGGGGCAATGGGGGGCGAAGTTGAAGGAGAGACCTCAGGGCTCTTAAGTGATGTCCAAGATCCAGAGATGAAAAAAGGTGAAGAGGAAAAGGAAGGGAGCCTGAGGAAGGGTGAGTATAAAGCAGAATGTTACTTGCTCCTCACCCCCAAGAACAGACAGATGGGAATCACCAGTGGCGATGAAGACACTGATGAGGACAGAAGAGAGAGAGTAAGAGGAGAAGCTGGAGGTCGTTCAGCTACCAGACGATCCAGCAGGACCAGGAGGAGACCAGATCGCAATGATGGTCATTTTTATCCTGTAAGAGGTGAGATGCCACCATTAGCCCAGACCCAACAGTACCCCCTGCTGGTAAAATCCAACGGACAAGCTGAGTTTGGTCCATGGAGACATCGAGACATGGATGCATTGGAAAAGGCGCTGCCACCGCTGGCAGGAGGAGCCAATCCGTGGATCCGTCGCTTTGAAAAACTCACAGCAGCGGATAAATTGGCATTGGGAGACATACGTGCCATGATAACCTGCACAGAAGGAACAGCCCAATTGAATATTTTGGAGGTAAGTACAGGAACGACCAACAGGGGGGATGAAACCCCATTTGACAACTTTAGAGGAGTTTTCTGGTCGGCAATGAGGGGCATCTGGACCACAAAACCTAATATGAACTCCCTTTCTGGACTGAAGATAAAACCAGAAGAAGAAGCCCACCAGTATCTGAAAAGAGCTGAAGAAGAGTGGCATAGGGCGACAGGTGGGAGACATGACAGAAATGAAGCCACCACTGTAGTATGGCGACGCACTGTACAGAAGGGCCTGCCCCGAGCAGTACAAACAGCACTGCGTGGAGTAGTGGGATTGAGTAACATGGCCGATGCCATGTGGCGAGAACACCTTACTCACTACAACCAAAGGCATCTAGAGGAGGAGACAAGTGGAGACGAGGATATAAAGAGAATGCAGCGGCGGCTGCTGAAACTTCAATTAGCAGAGGTTGACAGAGAACAAAATAGAAAATATCTGGCCAAGAAGCAGATGGCAGTGGCAGAAGCTCAGCCTCCTCCACCAGTACCTCCCGCACCATGTCAACAAACTCCAGTAGTAACAGCCCCCACGGTAGTGTCCTACCAGCCTCCACCACATAACAGAGGCAGAGGACGTGCACGAGCATCCAACAGAGGGAGAGGTAACTACAGAGGGGTCTATGGAAGACCTGTAGGTAGAGGAGAGTGCTACGTATGTAGGAGTGAGAGTCATTGGGCAAGAGATTGCTCACAGAAGGCAGGAAGATTGTTCAGTGCACCCCCACATCAGCAGTACCCAAGACCAGGTCCATCTGGACCTCCTCTCTTCAGACCCCAACATCAACAGATGCCCATGCTGCCACCAGGGCCATGGGGCAGTGCCGACCAATAGAATATACAAGGGCGCTAACTAACCTGAGTCAAGTTTTGTTTTCACAGGTGGCCTCTGACAGGAGAAAGCAGTCGCCTATTGTATCACCAGGCAGCTGGCTGTAGATGAGGTCCACAGGTGTAAGTGGTGCTGACTAGCAGGGGGACTGGACAATGGGAGGTTCATTTTATAGCCAAGATACATAGATGACCTAAGGGTACAAAGGGGGGTGTCTAATGAATTTAAAGCCAGAAATCAAATAGCAACAGATTTAGAATCTGTTTTCTCTCAAAGGGTGTCAATCAATAAAAATGTCGCTTGGATCAACTACATTTACTATAACCAACAGTGTTTTGTAAACTTCACCAGGGATGCCATATCAGGACTGCATGCACAGCTGGCGAAGACTAGTTTAATGACCTTGCAGAACAGAATGGCATTAGATATGCTTTTAGCAGAGAAAGGTGGCGTTTGCCAGATGTTTGGGACTGCGTGCTGTACATTCATTCCAAATAACACAGCTCCTGATGGTTCGGTGTCCATGGCGATGGCAGGATTGACAGCACTCCGCCAAGAGTTAGCGGAGAACTCTGGTGTCACTAATTCATTCACCGACTGGTTGGAAAGTATGTTTGGCAATTGGAAAAATACATTTTTGTCAGTCGTAATTACTCTGTGTGTTGTCGTTGTAGGCCTCGTAGTCGTTTGTGGATGTGGGTTCCCTTGCATCCGTGGACTTCTACAGGGGTTTATTGCTTCAACGATGAGCCAGACGCAAATGCAGGGCAATCAGTTATGTGTCGAGGATGGGGAAGAGTTGGAGCTTCTGATGGCCACAGTCTAGATGAGGCCACCAGTGGTGCCATAGAGGGACTTCACAAGCAGTTCCTGACCATCCTCTCGGAGATCCTGAAGGACCTGATAAGGCCCAGATGGACTTCGAATACATCCGGTGAGATATTGGAAATTTGGGAAATAGCTGGATTGTTTTGGATGAGTATTTTGTTTTTATGGTTTTTTGATTAAATGGGTTATAAGGGGATTTTAGGGTGTAAGTATTAAGAAATGTAATTTTGTCATGTGTAAAGGAACAGTCAAGGCTTCTCAGTATGTGTTCTCTAGGTCTACAGATTGTATCCTGATCCTGACAGCCCCAAGCCATGGCAGACAGCGGACGTCAACGGATGCAGCTGTTTTTTTGAGTTGGCGAGGGACAGCGCAGGGTGATTCAGATCGGATAGGAATACTTGAATTGATATCTGTATGCATGAATTGTTTGACACTGTTTAGATTGATAAGGTGCCTCTTCCTGGATCGAGCAGGGGAGAGGTCTCCAGGGAACATTGAGTTAGTTAGCTAACTCACAGTGAACTGAGAGTTAGGGGGGAATTGTAGGAAATTTGAGTGTAGAACTGTCTGTTTAGTAGGTATAATAAAAGTGTTTAATAATTCATAATTCATAAATCATATTTAGGCATTATCATAAGTGTTTTGGAAATGCATAATTAAGATAAGCATAAAGTGTTATAAGAGTAGTAGCTAAAAGTAAGTTAAAGACATGAAGCTTTTGCCTAAGTTGCAGAGGCTTAGCTTTATACTGTAAGATTATCATAGAGGGGTTAAGCAATACCTACTGACAGACAGTGAATGTGTTATGAATTTAGGGAAAGAGATTAGAAAGAAGGCGTCCACAGAACAACACTCCTGGAACGTGGCCAATTGGAATTGGCATAGAAGGAAGGGGAGGTGTTTTTGAATGTGTGGGTGGGCATAGAAAGTGTTTTTTCTGCCTCTTTAGCGTGTGGTTCCCTGGGGACGGCTGTGTCCTGGGACCAGAGGTAGTTTTTTTCCAAAGGGCTGTTAAATAGTGTAATATTTCATTCAAATAATGTACTCTACTGTAATACTGTAATGGCACGAAAAGGATTAAATTCCTGTGAACTGTAAACCAGCTTTGGTGAAGTTTTTAGTCCGTGTGTCTGCAAAGCTAGCAGACACGTGGGCTGGCCTGCTCCACTTCCCTCGTGGGGACATTTTTTCCCAACAATAATGTTGACCAATCCGCTGCATTGGTTTATTAATCTGTTCACACTGTGACCAATCCGCTCCATTGGTTTATTTATCTGTTCATAATGTTGACCAATCCGCTGCATTGGTTTATTAATCTGTTCACACTGTGACCAATCCGCTCCATTGGTTTATTAATCTGTTCACACTGTGACCAATCCGCTCCATTGGTTTATTAATCTGTTCATAATGTTGACCAATCCGCTGCATTGGTTTATTAATCTGTTCACACTGTGACGAATCCGCTCCATTGGTTTATTAATCTGTTCACACTGTGACCAATCCACTCCATTGGTTTATAATGTTTACACTGTGACCCTGACAATGGTGGGCCATCAGGGCCAGCTCAGCTGTTTTCTGTTATTGTTCCGGGTTCAGAGATCACAGCCCGTTGTCTGTTACGTGAGCGCAGTCCACCCAAAACATTATATTTCCCACAATTTAAGCTTCTGCATTTTCCAAATGCACTAGTATTATTCAAACGTATTGTTCGGTTCGTAAGCCTCGTACCGAACGGTATAATACGAATACGTGATGTTACACCCCTAGAAACAAATAACCGTAGCTCAGTAGGACAGCACAGAAGGCCCAGGTATAAAATGCACGGCCCGCCACTGGACCCTGAGGACATACTGGATGGTTTGAAGCCAAGTGTGAAGTAGCTGGGATAAGAATCAGCACCTACAAATCCAGTGGCGGGCCGTGCATTTCATACCTGGGCCTGCAGCTGAAATACCACCTTATAACCACATTGTGGCACCACAGCTCATTTTTAAGGCTGTAACTATGTACGTCTTCGTCGTTTGAGTAACGCTCGAGCATTTAGAGAATGCAAAAGCCTGAATTCAGGAAAATATAATGTTCTCAGCTGGTCTGGCTGTGGGATCCATCGTCATTCCTTAATAACAAGCCACGACCCAAAGAGATTATCATAGGATTTTACTTTCACAACTTGAACATTGAACGTACTGCTCTGCAGTGTCTTTCCTCCTCTCAGCACCCTCTATCATGGTGCAGCTCAACTCAGTCAGAATGCATTTTGATTGGCTGAACTGCATCACGTGATGTGATTCACTACCCATCAGCCTCTGCTGGCTGTTAAGTTTCGTTTCACGATAGTCACGTGCTCGCCCACTGACCAATCACAGCACACTCTGCAACTAGCCGGATAGCTACAGATGAACACTGAGTGGCACGTAATGCTGACGTCATTATAGGCCGGCTAGCAGCCGCTGACACGTCAAAGAATACGCCCAACATGTCAAACTAAAGATCTGATTGGTTGAACACTATGACAATCAACAATATCGTCCCCATGTACTTTAATCTGCACTGGCTGCAGGTGAGACTCTGCAGGCCTCTGGCTCTGTTCTTACCTAGAGACACAGAGGTGAGATCTGATTGGATAAAAGCTCTACTTAAAACAAGCTGCACTGGAAGCAGAGCAACTGAGGAAGACAGGAGCTGTGCAATGAGAACATAAGATAATGGGGAAAATATTTGTATTAATTATAATACATGTAGTGTATTTAAGAAAAGTTATTAAATTATAATAATTTTTTTTATATATATAGCTTTGTGATTCTGTTTAGGCCAGCGGAGAAGGCCTTGCAGGTCCTGACGGCCCGCCACTGTACAAATCTAAGGCCATAGTATCCTAGAAAATTGTGGATCCCAACCATTTGTGAAGGAGTTCATGCATCTTGCAGTCTTGTTATTGAGTAAGGATAAAATGGAACATGAGATCACAGGCAGATTAGTGCACCAAAGACAGTAATGCCTATTGTAGTGAAGAGGGAGCTGAGCCTGAAGTTCAGATCTATGTTCCAATGTTCACTCTTTGTCTTGAATGTTTGGTAGTGATGGACGAAATCTTGAGATCAGAGAAACAACTATTCAATTAAATCAATTAAAAGATAGCTGAAAAGGTAGTTTGGGCTGTTGATGAGGGCATTTGGGAGCCTCTCTGTGGATGTTTTCCAGGCCCCTCCAACTTGGAGGAGAACGCAGACAAACCCAGAACAAGCTGGAGGGAAAATGTATCCCATCTGAACTAGCAGTTGCCTGTGATAGCCAAGGTGGAGGAAGTAGCTCAGGACATGAGAGTCTGCTCAACTTTGCTTAGCTTGCTACCATTGCTACCTGGGCACTAAATAGGCAGCAGAAAATGGATGGATGGGAATCAAATAAAAATATTTAAGGACAAGCAGATAGTGATTATGTAAAGTATATATATATATTTTGTCGAGAACATTGTATAAATACAGTTGTTTCAAGGAGATGTTTCACAGCAATATAAAATAGATATTATGGCTGTCTGTGTGGAGTTTGCATGTTCTGTAACTCCATGCAAACTCATGTCAGCGTGGGTTCCCTGCGGATCTCCGGTTTCCTCCCACAGTCCAAAGACAACCTAACATCTGGATTAGGTTGCTTGAGGACTCTAAATTGCCCGTTGGTGTGAATGTGAGTGTGAATGGTTGTCTGTCTCTATGTGTCAGCACTGCGATAGTCTGGCGACCTGTCCAGGGTGTACCCTGCCTTCAACCACTGTCAGCTGGGATGGGCTCCATAATGCAGTACCTTTCTATTCCTGAGTCTCATTAGTGTGAGATTCAAAAGGTTTTTCAGGCTTTTTCTTCTTTAAATTCATGGCAAGAGACAGTACAGTCTGGAGAGATACAGAAGGGGAATGATATCAAAGGCCCTGGTCCATGTACATGTTGTGTTTATATGCTCAATACCAGCCAAAGGCTGTCCAGCAGTCCTTGACCGACAACTAAACCCATGTCATTATTTTGCTGAAAATGGTCAGACATTGAATATTGCCCTTAAATCCAAAATGAGAGTGTCTGGTTTCACAGACCTGTATTGGTACAACCCTACTGCTAGGCCTCAGTCAGGGAGTGGATTGGTAAATGTGGGATGACAGCCGTGCACATGCCAACAGGCTGGAATGTTCTGGAATGGTCTCTGACTACACAGCAGATGTTTGACTGAAGAACATGGCACCCCTCTAACAGGTTATAAGAGCGATCCAAGAATGTGTGCATGCGTGTTTCCTTTAGTGCTGAACTGCATGATCTGCTGCCGTTGGTGATAAAAGGTGGTGTGAGCTGGTTTGCCTAACCTGGGGTTCATCACCAGCCGCCTGAAGAAGTACGTCCAGGTGATGTAGTCCATTGCATCCTGTTTGGATGAGATGGTTCCTGCAGCAATCTCAGCATTCAGATGGTCTGACAGCACACTGTGGAGGCTGGAGATACGGCACACAATCATCAGCCAGATGGGTTTTAAACCTCAATACTTCTACTCTACAAACAGAAATAAGTCTGTAGCACCAAGAAGATTAGCTAGTTCATTGATTAGCTGATCAACAACACATACTTTGCCAACAATTCTGAATATTAAATAATAGTTTAATTCATTTTCAAGCACAAATGTCAAAATATTGGTAAATGTGAAAATGTGGTGTCTTATGATACCCCTGAATAAAATGTCTTTGTATTTTTGACAATCATTTATTTTTGAATCAGATAGCTCCTGATCAAAATCCAGTTGCCAGTTTTAGGCCACTGCAAAGTTCTTGTATTCTTGCATTTATTTAGCTCACCATCTTTTGGTAAATGTTGAAAAAAATGTAAACTGATCTAAACAAAAAGCATGTTTACATTTCTCTCCAGTAAGGAATCACAAAGACTAGTTTGGTGTCAGGTATTAAGTCAGGATTGGTATCAACACATCCAAAATCTTCAAACAATCCCCGGCCTACCAACGTGGACACCACTACACTATTTGGTATGTAAATAGCAGAGGACTCATTTCTGGTAGAGAATCAGGTTTTTAGTCTTGTGAGACTGCGTATACGTTCAGAAAAGCTCTTGACTAAACCTAGTGATGAAGTAATCAGAGGTAAACTCATCTCTAAAAGTACAGATCGACATGTTCAAACATCATTGTGAACCACAAGAGCAACATGGATCCATGAAGACATGTTTGACCCTCCTCACGAAGTCAGTCACAAGGTACAAGCAATTCTTTGAGAAGGGAAAACTATGTTATGGTGCATTTCAAGGTATTCTTCTTTTAATGGGTAACAGTGTGACAGTGAATACTATCTTGTTCATAGAGGGAAATCATTTCTCGGTCCAGCCCCTGGTCTTTGATAGAACAGACAAAGGTGGGAGGAGACAGCAGACGTGTGGCTGTTACCTGGACTCAACGGGGAAAGGCTCATAGAGGAACTTCTTGTAGAAATCCTTCTTGATGTCATGGACGAGGATAACGGCTTTGCCCTGGTCATCAAACTGAGGCCGACCTGCTCGGCCCATCATCTGCAGGACATCTACACACACAGCACACACATCACAAAGCTGTCACTTTGTTGTCCAGAATTCTCTCAAGCTTAACTGTAACTGTTTTTAAAATGACTCTTTCCCTCAGTCGATTTCTGAGGTTGTGATTAATCAAATCATGTAAAGTCATAATATCATGGGGAAATGACACACAATTGTCATGGTGGCAAAACTAGGAATTATACCTTAAGGCACAAACGCAGTGAAAGTGATCACATCTGAAATATCAGCACCACAGGAGCAGCAGCACTTTAGGAAAGCTCACTATGTAGATTACAGAAACCCCTTGACAGCTTATCCTTTCTCTCACTGATATGATATGAATTGAATGTGAATTTGGTGCCAAACGATCCATGGAAGACGAATCACTCTGTTTGAGTTGTTGGCATTACAAAAACGCTTCTCTTACCACTTAATCAATCTTTGGCTGAGTACCGACACCGCGCTGCAGAGAGCACACAAACCGGCCGCCAACTTACAAACTCAATTGATGTTAAGTAGCTGGCAGCTGATGTGAACTACTGCCGGCAACGTTTGCATTTGAACTAGATAAAGCATCAGTAGTAGCATTATTATTATTAATAATTATTGTTTGTTTAAACAATATTCCCCTCTGGGG
This sequence comes from Lycodopsis pacificus, assembly GCA_028022725.1. Classification (NCBI taxonomy): domain Eukaryota; kingdom Metazoa; phylum Chordata; class Actinopteri; order Perciformes; family Zoarcidae; genus Lycodopsis; species Lycodopsis pacificus. The sequence goes on from CM051695.1 coordinate 893,868, forward strand.
AAACATCCTTAGCTTTGTATTCCTTTCAGCTTCAAACAGAAGAACTGCTTTGGTTGCTGCCTCCTCAGTTGAAGCTCCAAAATCAAATGTGGAAGTCGAAGCTTCGAAGAAGTTTAATGCGCTGCATAAAGATTTAGGTTCAACCATTTGAAGCAACAGTTGTATAAGTGTGCATCGTTACGTCAGAAGCTTTCAGTCATTAGCGGACATTCATTGCATTGCTTTCACTACACAAGTATAATGTAAACATCTCTCCTGCTGTGGTAGATTAACCTCTTAATGCCTAGCCCTATTTTTAGGCCTCTGCTCGAAAATTGCATACCCAAACTCAAAAGAGTGCATCTTTGCAAGCACAAGGTCTATTTGAATAATTTGGTGTGTTGTAATAAAGGAACACTTGTGAGATTTGTTCAGATGTGTAAATATCAGTGTATAAGTTACTGATTAAGAGTAAATGAACATGGCACACAGCTCAAATTGAAAAGTTTCAGGTTCGCCTGAAAAAAAAGCCCCTTCATTGTTATGATTTCATCGAAATGATATAAATAAATAAACTACATATTTCACTTATAAATTACTAATGGTGTTAAATACATCCAAATGCAGCAATTTCTGGCTTTTTTTGGAAAAAAAAAATAATAATATTTTTTTTTATATTATATTATATTTTATATTATATTATTTTATATTATATTTGTAAGTCTTCTGTTTTGACATCTTACTAATTACCGGTAATCCTAAAAATGAACGAACGGTGAAAAGGCAGCCTAAACCAAGCTCCAGCTGATCAGCTGAGCGTAATCAGCTCAGCTCAGCTGCATGCGTAAAAGCAGCTGGCCGCGTGCTCCTCTTTTTATAGATACGCAGAACAATAACTCTGGCTCCCATTGGCCGACCTCCATGGTACATACCTCTCTGTATTCGTTAGCTCCAATAGAATTGAGCTAATCACTTGAAAATGAGTGACAGCACTGTTAGCCAGTCAAAATCATCAAGTCTCCGAAAATAGTGACTTGCAGTCTCTGGGACCCAAATCATGTTAAGCCTTCCCCTGTGGGGTGAAATGACCCCCTCCGAAGGAAAGGCGTGTCCCTGCTGCAAGGCAGGAAGTACATTGACTGTTTACCAGCGAAAAAATGCGGGGGATTATAGTTGTTCGGCTTCAAAACGACAATAGTAAGTGATATTTATGATCATAAAGCGATAATATGATTTGTGTTGCTGGTGTCTGTTGGCCTCATATCTCAGCGATAGTATGACGGAGAGAAATGTTACGGATATGTCCGTAATCGTTGTGGTGTTGGCGTGATTTCTGCTATTTCGGTTTGTTTGTTAGCATCAAGCTATGATTGCTAAGTCCGGAAATGTCCCGAGTGCGTACACTCCTGGCGAAATATGAATATGGTGTTGTAGTTATGCTAAGTTTGAGTACTGAGTTGTGTTTGGAGTATGTTCAAATGTCTTTTATACGATTTTATCCCAGGTTTCTGACGTTTCACGGGGTATGCGACATCATTATTAATTAATATGTGTTCACTGGTCCAAGTATGACACAAATGACCATGTGACTAGTGTCACCTTATAAGGGGACCCTCGACACTAAGAGGTTAAGGGAAGCCGTCGTGTATGAGAGGCGTCTGCGTACCTGTAATGGGGTAGTCCACGTAGCGCCTGGATTTACCATCAAAGTATTCAGTTCCCTTAACGACCACCAGGTGAGCAGGGAAGTTCACCCCCCAAGCCAGAGTACTGGTGGCAATCAGAACCTGAGAAGAGACGAGACCTTACTGCAATTACACAACAACACAACTTTAAAGAACTAAAAGTATCTTCAAATAATGAATAATAACTTAAAATATCTACAGAACGAAAATAAGTAAAACAATGCAGTATAGTTGGAGTAATGTAAATGTTGAGGAAAATATGGGAACATGGGCAAAATGGGAATGTATATGCAATGTATCCATCACATCCACAAGAGTTCAATATTTTAAACAGGTATCACAGATTTCACATTTCAGACCAAGGCCAGAGCTTTAAGCTGACCAGCCGTATAGAACGGATCAAATCTGCAGTAAACACTTGGGCAGCTGAAGGGTGAGCAACGTGGTTTGGAGGTATGTTCAATAGTCTGCTCAGGTGTGGTGAGCGGTCTGAGGTCGTACCTGGATCTTACAGTTGACAAACAGCTCCTCCACAGTCTTCCTGTCTCTCTCATGCAGACCTGCGTGATGCATGCCGATCCCAAAGGCCAGTGTTAGCTTCAGGTTAGAATCCCGCACTGTGGCGATGATAGCCTCTATCTAGAGACGGACCAGAGCACAGTCAGCGACGGATCAAAGAACCAACCACACTCAATGACACAGCAGATAAGAACATTGACAACACGCTCATGTTGGTTTCATGCAGGGTTACTGTAGAACTGTTTTCTCTCCAGTAGGGATGGATCTTTAGGATTGTATCCATACTAGTACTCTTATGGATACTGCTTATTGGTTATGCTCCTTATCGATGGTCCTATCGGTTCTTTTTGATTCTTTTATGAGAAGAAAGAGGAATAAGAAAGAATCCACATTGCTTTATTATTCTTGTATGTAAACAAAGTGTTTCTTGAGCAGCAATAGAAGTTCTAAAATCTTTAAAAGACATTCTCAGCTAAAGAATCATCTTTCGTTGATAACCCTGTTCTTCTGATCAAACTCCATATGACATGCTGCTGTTTCCTCTCGTACTTTTGAGGGTTTTATTGGGTTTGAGACAACCAGAATTCTCAGCATCTACTGGAGTCAAATGTTTTCTTCTCTCTGATCATGATGCGAGTCTCCCACTGTACTGAGCCGGAGACAAAGACACAGAGACGGAGAGAGGACGTTTCAGACGAGGACATCTCATTCCAGAACTACGAAAGTACCAAGAGCACAACTTTTCACTCCGGACTGCATCGATTCTGACAGGGTTCTACTCATTTACAGGGTTCTACTCATTTACAACCGGTTCCTGTTTAGAACCGGCTTCCCTTAATATATATATATACATATATATATACATATATATATATATATATATATACATATATATATATATATATATACATATATATATATACATACATATATATATATACATACATATATATATACACATACATATATATATACATACATATATATATATATACATACATATATATATATACATATATATATACATACATATATATATACATATATATATACATACATATATATATATATATATATACATATATATATATACATATATATATATACATATATATATATACATATATATACATACATATATATACATACATATATATACATACATATATATACATATATATACATACATATATATACATACATACATATATATATACATATATATATGTATATGTTTATGTTCTCATTAGAATCAATTATTCAAACTACTATGCATCTTTCAGATACTAATAATAAGTAACAGAGTAACTGCCCAGGCCCGGCAGAAGAGAGCCGGGGCTTTGGGACAGCAGCAGCAGAGGAAGAAAGAGCTGTCAGGTCAGAGGGGGGGTTTGAGGCGGTGGGTGACCCCTGGTGAGAGTTAAGCAGCTAACGCCAGAAGCCTGTCAGTCAAACAGCAGGGAGCTGAGCTGCTACACTGGCCAGCGCAGAGAAGCAGCAGCACATGTTGGCGGAACACACACGGAGGTCAGGGACGCTGTGCACACACACACAGGAGCTGGGCCTCTGTTATGCATCTGCAGGGTTCAGGAGACACACCTGAGGACTGTGTATCATCTCTAAACCTGAATCACAGTCGAGTTCATAATGCTACAACATGCATACTAAGAGTAAACAGAGAAGGTGGCCATTGAACTTATTGTCAGCAAGTGATTTTTCCACAAGCCCTCTGCATTTTCTGTCACTTTATAGCAAAGATGAGGAATACTTTCCTCTGAAGATCAGCCCACAGCCCTCCACCTGTATGATCTATTAAACACAGAGAGCATTATGGAAATGTCTCAAAGGTACTGATTATACAGTTTAGATCTCCATGTAGCAAATCTTCTTCAGACTTAACTTCAACTTGCTTCAACCATGTTAGACGGACTGAGCCAACGCTGCTAAAAACAGTCCGATCCATTTCTGGTAAAATAGTCACCATGAGTGAGAATGGAGGGATCACATATTACACAAAAATCCATCTCTTCAGGCTTTGAGTGAAGAGGATGTGTCCTGTATAAGCACAGCATGGACCAATCAGGCTCCTGTGAGGAGCTTTCCTCCATGTATAAAGGGGAGCTGCTATACATCCTGTCATACAGGCCAGAGGAATGTGTGAGCCGACACATAGAGACTAGCTCGTCCTTTTAATTGCCCCGGGCATCCATTTAAATCGCTCCATGCTCTGCAAAGCCATGTAATATGTGTTGTTTCACTATAATATAACAATGACATATCCTGGTTGGTGTTTACATGCCGCCGCATGGCAACGTGCAGGAAGCACAGCGCGCGCTCGCCGACCAGATACTGTGTGTGGAGCGGACCTACCCGGACTCTCTAGTTATTGTCCTTGGTGACTTTAACAAAGGAAACCTCAGCCATGAACTCCCTAAATACCGTCAGTTTATTAAATGCCCTACCAGAGAGGAGAACATTCTAGATCACTGCTACACCACAATCAGCGGGGTCTATCACGCCGTCCCTCAGGCTGCACTGGGTCACTCTGACCACGTCATGGTCCATCTGATTCCTGCTTACAGGCAGAAATTAAAGCTCTGAAAACCTGTAGTGTGGAAATTCAAGCAGTGGACCAGTGAAGCTCTAGAGCAGCGGTTCCCAACCTTTTTAGGCCGCGCACCCCCTTCTACATCCCGACCGGGTTGTAATCCAATCCCCCCCCCCCCCCCCCACACACACACACCTTAAAAAAAAGCAACAGAGCCGCATAAAAATCGGACAAATGAGAGAACAGTTTGCTCGCGCGTGGCGTTTGTTTACAAGATAAAAAACACAAATAACTCTTCCTGCACCGTGCCTTCGAAAAGGTAACGGACGTACGCCAGACTGGCCACATCTGTAGACTCGTCTACTTGCAGAGAGTAAAACTCACTCTTCTTCACGCGCCCGACTAATGTAGCCAGGATGTCTTCGGACAAAGCATCGATGCGCGCGACACAGTGTTGTTGGATGCGGGATCATGTCCAACTTGTTTGCTTCTCTCTCTCCAATCATACATTCCACCATCTCTTTAACATTTTTTTCCCTCTCCACCACCGCCTCTCCTTCTCCCTATTACGCGGTCAGAATACCACAACACGCCGCCTGTCTCCGGCAGAAATGCGCTCATACACACACGCACCTCCCCAGCAACGAGGCACATCACCCGGTCACAATACCTCCAGAATATCCCCCGGGTGAAATCCGGGACTTGGTTTTATGATTCCGAGTGGCGGGCGCTCACCCGTTGGCGCCGGGACGCGAGGTCTCCAGCCGCCTCCGCCGCGAGGCACCCGATCGTCAGGTCTGTCAGCCCTCGGAACAGGCCGCGGGGCAACAACTCGTGGGTGGCGGGGTAGAGGCAAGGCAGATCACAGAAAAATAATAAAGACTAAAGTACGCTAAAGATATGTTGATGAGAAACGTATTTGTAATGCGTCAAACACAAACGTAATCAGGGAGAAAATACGTTTGTGGTCAAACGTAATTGAGAATGCATTTTAGTTTTGGGGGAACGTAATTTTTAGGAGACGGGACTGCACCGCCATTACATTTTTTCTCTCGCGCACCCTCAGGGGTGCGCACCACACTTTGGGAATCCCTGCTCTAGAGGATCTTCGAGCGTGTTTGGACTGTATATACTGGGATGTATTCAAGACTGCTACCAACAGTCTGGATGAGTACACAGAGGCTGTGACTTTATACATCAGCTTCTGTGAGGACAGCTGTGTTCCAACAAGCACCAGGGTGAGTTACAACAACAACAAACCCTGGTTCACAGCAGAACTCAGACAGCTAAGGCTGCAGAAAGATCAAGCTTTGAGAGTGGGGACAGAGGTCTCAGACAGATCACCAACTACAAGCACAAAACCCCCTACTCCATGAACGACCACCGCATGGCAAACAAGATGAATGAGTTCTACTGTAGATTTGACAGACAATGGGAGAGTCCTGACTCCATCCCCCACAACCCCATCAGCTAGCCCCAGACCACCAGCCCCCCCAGCCCAGCAGGGGCCCATGCCTCTGTATCACCCATCCCAGTGTCCCCCCACCCCCACCCCCCAGTGACGACTCTCTCTATCCTGGAGAGTGATGTCAACAGGTTTTTAAAAAAACAGAACCCCTGTAAAGCAGCCGGCCCAGACTCTGTCTCCCCCTCCACCCTGAAGCATTGTGCTGATCAGCTGTCTCCGGTGTTAACAGACATCTTTAACACCTCCCTGGAGACATGCCAAGTACCAGCCTGCTTCAAGGCCTCCACCATCATCCCCGTCCCCAAAAAACCAAGGATCACAGGACTTAACGACTACAGGCCCGTTGCCCTGACCTCTGTGGTCATGAAGTCTTTTGAACGCCTTGTCCTGTCCCACCTTAAAACCCTCACCGACCCACTCCTGGACCCCCTGCAGTTCACCTACAGAGCCAACAGGTCTGTAGATGATGCAGTCAACTTGGCCCTTCACTTCATCCTCCAGCATCTGGACTCCCCAGGAACCTACGCCAGGATCCTGTTTGTGGACTTCAGCTCTGCCTTCAACACCATCATCCCGTCTCTGCTGCATGACAAGCTCTCCCAGCTGCAGGTGCCCGACTCCACCTGCAAGTGGATCACAGACTTCCTGTCTGACAGGAAGCAGCACGTGAAGCTGGGAAAACACGTCTCATCCTCCAGGACCATCAGCACCGGTTCCCCCCAAGGCTGCGTTCTTTCCCCTCTTCTCTTCTCCCTGTACACCAACAGCTGCACCTCCAGTCACCAGTCCGTCAAGCTCCTGAAGTTCGCGGATGACACCACCCTCATTGGACTCATCTCTGGTGGGGATGAGTATGCCTACAGGTGGGAGATTGACCATCTGGTGACCTGGTGCAGGTTGAACAACTTAGAGCTCAACGCTCTAAAGACAGTGGAGATGGTTGTGGATTTCAGGAAGAACGCAGCCCCACCAGCCCCTATCACCCTGTGTGACTCCCCCGTTGACGTGGTGGAGTCCTTCCGCTTCCTGGGCTCCATCATAACCCAGAACCTCAAGTGGGAGCTGAACATCAGCTCCATCACAAAGAAGGCTCAGCAGAGGATGTACTTCCTGAGGCAGCTGAAGAAATTCAACCTGCCAAAGACAATGATGGTGCATTTCTACAGAGCCATCATCGAGTCCATCCTCTGCTCCTCCATCACGGTCTGGTACGCTGCAGCCACTGCCAAGGACAAGGGCAGACTGCAGCGCATCATTCGCTCTGCTGAGAGGGTGATTGGCTGCAATCTGCCGTACCTCCAGGACTTGTTCACTTTAAGAACCCTGAAGCGAGCAAGAAGGATTGTAGCTGACCCCTCTCACCCTGGACATAAACTGTTTGTGCCCCTTCCATCTGGTAGGAGGCTGAGGTCCATCAGGACCAAGACCTCATGACACATGAACAGTTTCTTCCCGTCGGCAGTCGGGCTCATTAACAGAGCCCGGGACCCCCACTGACTCTGTCATCCCCAGGACAAACTCCCACCGGTCACTCCCCCGCACATCCCTTCTATTACACTCGACACTTTCACACTACACTTCATCTCACTGGTTTATAGTCCTGTTACCTGTCCGCTTGTGCACTTTGTTTTACATTTTATATTTCACTTTATTTTATATTCCACTTTATTCTATATTTTACTTTATTTTATATTTTCTGTACATTTAATATGTTTCTACTTTGCACTGTTGATTGTTGTTAAATGTTATGCACCTCCCGTTATGTCAAATTCCTTGTATGTTCAACATACCATGGCAATAAACGATTCTGATTCTGATAAGAACTGGCAGGAAGACGGATATGGCAGTCCCGTGTGTGTGCTCCTGCTCAAAGGGTCATTTGGTCGGGAGAGATTCAAGACGAGCACCTTTTGTTAACGCTCCAAAACATGAGAGAACATCAGAGCATCATGCTGGGAGCCTTTTGAGTGAGTCTCTGCAGCTGGTGACAGCATGTGTATTTAGAGGAAACAATGACTTTTGATTGTGTACGGGTTAACAGAAGGTTAGGCACTGCTGCTAACTGGGCAAATATAAAATAGCAATGCAACAGCAGACAAGAATGAATATGTAATGTACACTGTACTATGCAGTACATGACTAGGTGTCTGTGTCCGACAGAGATGAAATCCTGATCAAGTTTAAATAATTACACAACTTCACAAAAGCAAAGAAAGGGGCATCCATTGAAATACACATTAAGTGAAGGAAATGCACAAGAACGACAGGCACGTCTGCTAATATCTGCACCAAGTGTGTCAGTTCTCTACACTCACGGCTACAGCAAAGTCCCTCAATGTCATGTTGTTTACCACAGAGCTTAAAGGGACAGTCCACCCCAAAACTCAAACAATCTAAACTACACATTTCCCTCTTACCTGCAGTGGTATTGATCAATGTAGAATGTTTTGCTGTGAGATGTCGGTTTTCTCTCCAGTATAATGGAACTCGATGGCTCTCTGCTTGTGGTGCTCTCAGCACCAAAAAAATACATTTGAAAAACTCAAAAGCAACGTCCCAGAAATCACGACCCGGTTCCTGAAGACAATCCACAGACCGTGTTGTGAGCAGTGTCATGTAGGAACTCTTTTCATTCTATGGACCTACACCCTCCAACCGTATCACTGCACAGAAGGAAGCTTGCGTGGTACGAATCCTGCGAGCGCCTTGTGTGTCCCGCCATCTAGCGACGCCGCTACCACTCCGGTGAACTGACCCTTTAATACCTGCCTACACGAGCTAAAATGTGTATGGACAAGGTCGAGCAACTTGATGCTTCTGGTTTATCCAGCTTCACGTCTACTGCTTTACTTGTGGGTGACCTGCTCTCCATACTGTACAGAAGACAGAATCTGCTGCTGCTGTGCCTCCTGTGTACATGCAGTACAGCGTTAGCTTAGCGTACCTCTCTCTCGTCCTGGTGCAGCCACTGTTTGGGGTTGTCCTCTGTAGCCAGGAAGGCGATGAGGTCCAGAGCAGTCAGTCGAGTTTGCCGTCGTGATGAGACAAAAATCAGCACCGGCTTGGCTGGGGAGTGGCTACGTATCGCTGTAAAGATGTATATACAAGCTTGTTACTGCTGCAGTGACCATTTTAGAATGAATTTGGGTCCAATGATGCTATGTTTCAAAATGCCTTTCCTGGTGGGTGCAGCACACATTAGAGAATAAGGCTGCTGTTATTACATATATTTTTCTTTCTGTCAATAAATCCCATTACAAAACTAAAATCAAGTGTTAGTCTGTCACTGAATACTTTCTGACTTCCCTCTCTGTCGGTTTCGTCAACTACAGCTACGAAAGGATTGTCAATGTGGGACACACTCAGATTCAGAACACATGTACTGTGAGGTTTAACAATGGCTAACTTAGGACTCCTGGTCTCTTGATGTACCTCAAACACACACGGATTGCATATTGTGCCGTTATTACATTGACATAACACAAACGGAAGTAACTCTGCAGCAGTAAGCTGCTACCAACAAATCAAATGTTTTTATTTTAATTTATTTGTTTTTATTTTATTTTTTTTTTCCATTTTGTTTTTTATTTTCTTTCTTTCTTTGTTTTGTTGTAATGTAATGTCTTATGCATATTTTATTTTTTCTTTGTAATTTTGTAAAATTTTAATATTATATAGGTGGAGGCTTCAAATAAGCCAAGTTGGCTTTCTGTCTCTTCCTGCACTGTGATATTCATTTATTTCTGTTATGTTTGATTATTTTAAATTTTGTTGTTTGAATTGTGCAAAATAAATAACTCTAACTCTAACACATAAATGTGCACATGTGGACGTGGAGCAGTACCTTGGAAGGTAGGCTTGTTCATGCTGGCCATGCGGGGGCAGTAGTGTTGCCCTGGGAAACCATGGATGTGAACTTCCAGCGGTACGGGGCGAACAGACGGACGGAAGTTAAATAAACCCACCTGTTACACAGAGAAGGGGGGGGGGGGGGGTTAATGTGAGCAGCTGCCAACATGAAGCCCATCTGGCTGTAATGCAAACTGTCTGTCACTGTCACTGAGGTACAGAGCAGCCGGCCACTGCTGGACTCTGCTGTGTAGGGTTTCACCTTTGATGCTGTGTCTGTTGTGTGAAGAGGCGATATGCTGCCAGTGGTATGATCAGCGGCACGCGATCAGAATATAGGACGTTGTGAAGAGTAAATGGACCAGTCAAAGTGCTTTCATTCATACACTGATGACAGGAGCTACCATGCAAGGTACCACCTGCCCACCAGGACTCTAACATTCACACACACAGGAACAGCATGCAGGAGCAACTCTGGGTTAAGTGTCTTGCCCAAGGACACATGGACATGGACTAGCGATCAAACCGCCGATGCTCTCATTGAAGGATGACCCTGCTCTCCACTGAGCCACAGTGGAGCACGGTGCATTATTGGGTGTGCGTGGTGTTGAGGACTGCTGCATGTCTACAGACATCTTCAAAGCCTGGCTAATGGATTGGACAGCTCAGTCCTGACAGATGTATGGATGGCAGACAGACAATCCTGTCTCTCTTAGTGCGTCTGTGGTGATGCACAATATGATTCGTCTCCACAGACATTACTGCATAACATATTGACCAGTAGCAGTGGCCCAAAAGAGACACGTGTAACCTTAAGTAATGAAGAGAACTTGGGAAAGATAGCAGCCTTTTGTGTCAAACACACTGGAACTGTAAACATGGGTTAGGGTTATCTACAGTCATTCTTCATGTCAAACACACTGGGACTTGATCAGGAAAAGGTTACATGATCAAAAGGACATTCAGATTAGTTTTCTCAACCTCATCCAGATGTGTGGAGTCTGTACTGCTCCGGATGGTCTGTTGAATGTTACTGATGGAGAGCCACACAGTCAGTGTTCTGAGCGGTCCCTACCTGGGCTACCGGGATACCTTCTAATGGACCCACATTTGGGACATTTTGACCCAACAATGTTGGCTCAAGGTGCAACCAAAAACATTCGTAATTATCATGTGTGAGTGGTTCTTTCAAATTATAGTTTTATAGACCTTTGATCTTCTAAAAAGGTTTCAAATTTCTTCATCAGACAAAAAATGAATAAACAAACACATTTTGACAGAGAAATGGTGAAATGTAGTTATAACGAGTGAATAACGACAGCTTTAATGTTGACATGCTGGCCCAAAGAGAGACTCGACTGGTATTTGCTGTTAAGAATGGACAACATGAAAGAATGTAAGAATAATCTGCTTTGAATCATTTGTTGACATTGTCGAGCTCAGACTGCAGCTAACATGAGCCTTCATGGAGGCGTGTACAATATCAGCACTGGCCTTCAGCATAGAAAGAGATCAATATGTGGATCATCTCTGATGCTCCTCTCTGTTAGAAGCTGACAGATCAGCTCATCCATCTGCTTCACTGCAGTCATTCCTGATGATTAGGACTTAAGCACCCAGGCACAGATGATTATAGAGATAAACTACAACATTAACTCCAGCCCAAAACTATGGGTTCATCTTAACTGCTATTATTATATACATTCAATCCGATATGAAGAGGCGGGCAGCAAATGAACCATAGAAATACAGAGCTAGACAAAGACTGTGGTTTGTGGCTGGCTTCAGTGCAGCAGAGCTCACTGTTGCTCATGAATCTGATCCCTCCATCGAACCAAAGAACAAGGAGTCAGAAAGCAACGAGAATCCACTGACGAAGTGCTACGAAGCAGCCATGTTCTGATATGTGCTTGTGCCAGGACGAATATCTGACCTGTCCGATTCCCAACCAGTCAGCGAGGTCTCGAGCATTGGCCAGAGCGGTGGACAGACCAACTACTCGGACGGTCCTTGATGTGTGAGAGGAGATGAAGTTGGTCCGGGACACGATGACCTCCAACACTGGACCTCTGTCCTCACCTGGAAACAGATAATGGTACAGTCCAATCTGGGTGCTGAAGTACGACACAGTTATGTTTTCGTGCCTTCACGCTGGTATGGGTTTTATGAGATGGAGCATTTGGCTGACAGACAGTCACATGCATACTATATATGCTGATCTGCTGCAATGTGTCTCCTCATAGCAAGAGGCCTCTGTGTGTGTGCAGGTCTACATGTTCTCCACATGTTTGTCGTCTGGCTTCCTCCCACAGTCATAGGTCAGATTGAAAGTCCTCATCAGTTTATTCCCACTGAGACTGCACTGTTATCTGCACGCTACATTGAGTTCACTTCCCTTTTCTCTCGGGGCATCTTGTCCATTCGTGAGCTTGTAAATATTTGCATAGAGCTGCACAGCTGCTGTCTGACTGAAAAGCTACCTGGCACAAACTAGTGGCCATGAGCTTATGAAAGTAACCCATTGACAGCCACTGGTGCAGGTCTGCTGTAGGCTCTTACCCAGCAAGTGGATCTCATCGATGATGAGAATGGCTACCTTCTGGACGTAGCTCCTGTTCTGCCAGCTTCGGCTCACTCCATCCCACTTCTCTGGTGTGGTGACGATGAGGTCGGCCTGAGCTATAGCTCTCACGTCTGGAGTCACGTCACCCGTCAGCTCCACCACTCTACACACAGGTAAGAACCAGGGAACACTTCAGCCTGCTCATTTCTCTCATTATGGGAGGGTATATCTTGCATAAAATAAGACATAAATACACATGAGGCTTTTTCTACGACAGCAGTTCATGCCAGCTGCATAATGTGGCCTGCGTGGTGTCCTCCATCACTTACTGAGAGGAGATGCTGTTTTCACTTACTTCTTCCCCAGTTTCTCCTCAATCCTGACCTTCCAGTCCTCGATCCTCTCTCTGACCAGGGCTTTCATTGGGGCGATGTACACCACCTGAACACACAGCAACAAGTACAAGCAGTCACTCAATGGAGAGAAGCACTGCCAGCTGGATGTAAATGTCAACTTTCTTACCACAACTTCCCATGTTGGAGCATCTCTAAGCAACAGCAAATGAAATGACTCACTGTGCTTATTAACATACAAATAATGCTGATAATGAGGTCAAGAAAAATGTTCCAAAAATCATAAAATGGGTTGATTCATCCTAAACGATGGTGGATGTGAAGCTACCGTAGTGGAGCTTCACATCACGCTCATGACGTACATGAGGAGACATTCTGTCTATGAGCAGGTCCCTGCTGAGCTTCACAGGCAGACAAAGCTATGAACCATGACCTCTGCAACATCACAGTACACTACAGAACATGATCACCAATAGAGCTCCTGCAGCCACAACCTCTCCATGACCATGTAGTGTGTGGTCGCTTTGACTGAATGTGAAATTCAACATAGAGCATTGAATAGATTGTTTGCCATGGTTCTTCATTTCTCCATGTAATCAACACCTCGTGACCAGTAGGAAGGACAGCAGCAGGTCAGTCAGTCTTTGGAACAAACATCCCCGTGAGTTCAACAGTGAGACGGACGCAGCCATCGAGTCAAACCTTAGCAGTCGGATACTTGTTGAAGACCCGGAACATGGCCATCTCGGCTGCGATGGTTTTCCCAGAGCCCGTTGGCGCCCCCAGCAGGACGTTGGTGTCGGTGTGATACAGCGTGTGGAAGATCTGAGTCTGGATGGGGTTGAAGTGGGTGAACTTGTACAGGCTCTCGTACTCCTGGTTCCCCAAGGCTGTCACCGGCAGCGGCTGCAGGTCCAGCAGCTCTGAGAGGGGAGAAGATGAATCCGGACTCTTATGGACTCACTATGGCAGCAAACAGTGGGCTACATTAGAAAAGAGGCGATACGGTACAGAACAGTAAGTCTGTTCAAACATTCACTTCCTGTTCCGTAAAACAATAGTTTAAGTATGTCAATGTTGTATCCTGCACAATTATTCATTCACCTTCATGAAATACAATAACGTGTGATGCTGAATATGTGGACATGAGAATAACAGTTGTTGTTCAAGTGTAGATGTAGTCAGAGAAAACAAATAGTGTGAACACTGTTGAAGCCCTTCAGCTTCTCTTATCCACTAAAGCAGTGATTCTCAACTGGTGGGTCGCAACCCAAAAGTGGGTTGCGGACCAGTTTTCAGTGGGTCGCGGGCCTTTGACTGACCAAAAAAAAAAAAAAAATAATTATTTTATTTTGAAGGGCATTTTTTATACAGCGGAACTATTCCAGCATTTACGGCACTTGTTCAGGTGCAGGAAAAACACCGACCAATGCGTTGTGAATCACATCACGTGATGCAGCTCATCCAATCAAATATGGGTATTGTGACGAGTTTCCTGACTTGAGTGAGATGTACACACACCCTGACACACGGGGAGAGACGAGGATAGACAGAGCTGTTGAGGTGTGAAAGTCAAATCATAGGACGATTTCCAAAAGAGAAATTGGCCAGAGAGACCACAGTCATAGAGGTGAATTCTTCCAACACTAAATTCTCTTTTTAGAAGATGAGAAAAATATAATATTGTGGCCTTTTCACTTCATCCTGAATGGACTGAATTTAAAGCTGCAGAGCATTTCAGTGAAAATAATGTTTCTAAAATTATTTTCGTTTACGAAGTTTATTTTTTAATCCAGCCGTTATTTTACTTGAAATGAGAAGAACATTTATTCATGTATTTCTATGCATTATTTATAATCCATCCAGTTACATTTGAAAAATTTGAATGATATTTGTTAAAATATAATTGATGTGTACTTTCTTTATTTGATTTGGCAGTTGTTTACTACACATATACGTTACTACTACTAGACTTTTTGAATATCGATATACCCAAATTATATATATATATATATATATATATATATATATATATATATATATATATTGTCAAGAAGAGTTGAGATCACAGAAAAAGCTGCCTCGAATGCATGCATACACGATCAGGGGAAAAGTCAGGATAGAAATACATGAAGAATATACTCAGAAATCGATAGTTAAAGTGTAATCGAAAGATAAAGTTTATGATCATTATATAACGAATGTTTAATACATAGAGTCATTTAACAAGTGTAAAGCTGATTATAATGATGATCTGTGTATCACAGTTGAATTGTGAAGAGTGTGTGTGTCAGCAGAAGGTTTAGAGAAGTGAGAAAAGGCAGGGGGCTGAGAGAGTGAGATCAGAAACAGATGTTTTGGGCGTGAGTCGAGTAAGCGGACACGCGGCTTCGGAGTCAGTTGCAAGCGCTGACTGCGCAAAGCGCCAGGGGCCCCAGAACAAGGCGCGGAGGAAAATAAGGTTCTTTCCATAAACATACGCACTCACACAAAAGGGTGGGATAAAGATCATGTGTTCAGAAAAGGAGGGGGGGGGGAACAGACAGCCCAGATCAACAATATAAGGAGATGCTTGCGAGATGCAGGCTGGGATTTCTACACGAGAGCTGTCCAAGCGCTCTGAGAAGGAAGATACGGACGATTCGCGACAGAAGTATTTGAGGACTCAGTCTCTGCACAGGAAAAGAAAGATTGCCATTCGTGGACAAAGATTGAAAGACAGAGTTTCCCTCTCCCCACTGCTTGACTTTAACAACTGAACAACGGATGAACGCAGCAGCCCTGAAAAAAGACTTTGTACTGAGCCTTGAGGACTGCTGACCGAACTCCGCTGTGAGAGCAGGAGGAGCCCGAGGGTCTGGCCAGACTTTCGCTCCTAACAACACCAAAAGAACTGTTTCATCGAACCTTTGAAATCCAGCTCCGACCGAGACGACTCGTAATCTGAACCAATGAGTATAATCAAAGAATTAAAAGTACGAATCAAGTGTAGTAACATTTTATAATGTGAGCTGTAGCTTAACCCTTGCTAAATATATATAACCTGCAATAAATATCTAATCTGCATTTAAAGTAAAATTCTCAAGTGCATTCATTTGCTTAGGGAGTAAATGTTCCTCGTGGTAGTAAAAGGTTAAATCTATTGTATGTCTAACAACTGAGTTCTGAAAGGTTATCCTAGAGATCGATCCACTTAACAATCCCTTACGGTTTCAGAAGTAATCCTAGCCGTTAAAACCTAACCTGGCAATTTACCAAGAGCACGGATCCAGAAGAGGAAAGCTGCCATAACCGACGCGACTGGTGGGAGCGCCCGGGGCCTGGGTGGCCCCTCGGCCGAGTGCGCGCCGACCGGAGGAAGCAGGGTAGACGTCTGGAGTAACGGCAGTTAGCAGAGCCAGGCGAGTTTCCTCGCAAGAACACCAGCTCGACAATCTTTTAATAGAGAGCTGAGTCAGTAAGTAGCCCCGTATCGGGCCAAAGAACCCCAGGATCTAACAATATATATATAATTTGGGTAGTGGGTCCCGGCTTGTCATTAAGGGGTGATGGTGGGTCCCGCAGCCAGACCAGTTGAGAACCACTGCACTAAAGAAGGATCAAGTATGAAGTAGGCCTCAGAGCAGCTTGATGATTGATGAGTGTCTCTGTGTGTGAGACCACTATGCTCTCTCCTTTAGCTGTGCAGGGTTTCCTCCAGCTCCTGATCAGGAGATATATACCTATAGTATATCTCTCTGCAGCTGCTTAATGCTCCACTCTGTCCACCAGCTGCTCTCAGCTGAGTCTGTCTGCCGTTGGTGCAGAGCAGGTAGAGCACAGTGCCTGCTGAGCTCAAACACCGGGTTGGCTGATAACGCCACACAGTTTGAGATGGAACCTTGTTCTCCTTTACAACCAGCAAGAGGTGATATCATCAGACAACAGCTGAATGTCTAGAGCTGGTGGTGTGAGGGTTAAAACCACTGTTAGCAGATGGAAGGAGGCTTTACTGAGGTCTGTTCAATGACGGACAGGAGGTACCCGTGTGTGCTTGGCTTTCAGGCACTTCTGTATTTAAGTCCCAGTGAAATGAAAAATACATTTTCCTGTTTTGATTCTGTTACGCTTTGTTAATTATTTATCTGTTGTTACATGCCAAATATGTCAGGAAATAGTCTTTAGAGTATTTTGGCATCGACTCCCTGTGTTTCCTCTCCTTTCAAATGTTTGATGACTCACCCAGCACTCAGGGACCTCGACAGAGGTCAACCAGTCAAGTGAGGCTAGCACCATCGTTCACACAACACGTGTTCACTTCACTGTTTGTGCATCATAGCAGCTAACACACGTGTTCACTTCACTGTTTGTGCATCATAGCCAGGGGCGGACTGGCAATCGGGGATACCGGGGGAATCCCCGGTAGGCCGACGGGGTTTGGGCCAGTCTCTGACATCGCCGGCCCCGACTATATTATATGCTTCACAGAACACGTTCAATTTACTCTAATACCGAAAGTCAATAATCAGTGAAAACTGTATCAACAGTATAAACTGACATTATACTACTCCTCGCGATCCGAGGACGCCATAGCACGGCTGGACACTACGGTGCTTTTAAAAACTTTTCTCCATAACCGCGGTCTGCGCCGTGCGGTCGTGCCGGGCGACGGTCGGGGCCGGCGGAGGTGCGAATGGCCTCCGTAGACCGGCGAAATACAGGGGCGGCTCGACTGTCACCCACTACCCAAATCTCTGACTTATTTGGGAAACCACCGACTGGTGACAGTGTTATGGTGGTAAGTTGTGGCATTGACTTGGCCAATGTTAGCTTGCTTTTCACAGATGAGGTAATGTTCGGCTACAAGCTAGCCTAGCTAACGTTAGCTAGATAAATGATAAATGTCCAAAATTGAGACCGTTATGATCCGGTCAAATAAGCAAGCTGGCGCTGTTGACATCATCGAGATTATCTAATTTAACATGTTAGCCGTAGTTACTTGCTTACAATCGATGAGCAAGCTATCCATGGTGGTAGTTGTAAAGAGGGCAATCTTATCATTTCTAATAATTTATGTCAAATAATGTTTAAGTTAACCAGCTAGCTTGTTATGCTAAAATCACAGTGTTCTGTTTTGTAGTGAATTAGTTTGAACTATATTGAAATGAACAGAACATACGATGGGGTGTGAAGATCAGTGGTATCAGTAGTGTTGCATGCTGGGTGTGTGATTGTGTGTGTGTGTAGGGGTGAAGATGCATAACAAAACAATAAGTTAAGTAACATAACCTAAACTAACTCTGCCAGCCCAGGTGCATTATAGTCACATGGTAATAAAAAACAATATCAGTATACTCATGTGTTATTATTACCTCACTACACGAGTAGTTTTTGCAGCAGCTCACTCTTTTCTGCAACACTGTCTATGATTTTGTCACTGTCCAGCATCTGCAAAACATCTGTCTGAGTAGCCATCAACATAAAAGCCTCCAGGTGCTGTTGAGAGAACACATTAGTTCAAACTAATTCTACCCTCTGATTCCAGTTTCTTTATTGTGTGGTCTTCCTCTGCTGACATTCATTCCTTAAGGCTCTGTAGTTATACGTATAACCATCTGATACTAGCCCAGAGTTAAGCATATTCATCGAGAAAACTACTACCTTGGAGTGTTACAATAGAGAGTATTATTTTATTCAATGTGTCCATCCAGGCAAATTGGTGGATCCAAATGTTATAAAAAAAAAAACATATGATGTAATTTCTTTGTAATCATCGAAAATAATGTTAAGTGTATGGGTATTTTTCCAAGTAGGCCACTGACTGGTCGATACGCGCGATGCATTGAGTGGGCAACGCGCCGTGCATTGAGTGGGCAGCGCGCCGTGTATTGAGTGGGCCGGTCTGACAGTAACTCCTGGGCCACTTTTTTCCCCCAGTCCGCCCCTGATCATAGCAGCTAACACACGTGTTCACTTCACTGTTTGTGCATCATAGCAGCTAACACACGTGTTCACTTCACTGTTTGTGCATCATAGCAGCTAACACACGTGTTTATTTCACTGTTTGTGCATCATAGCAGCTAACACACGTGTTTATTTCACTGTTTTTGCATCATAACCTTGATTTCCTCTGCCTCACTGAAACATGGCATAAACCCCTGGATTACTTCTCACTAAACCAGACCACTCCCACAGGATTCACATACATTGACAAACCTCGTCTTGAGGGGCGGGGAGGTGGTGTTGCTGCTGTTTACAGGAAGGACATTAAAACAACCACCATTCCCATTCCTGCCGTTCATTCTTTTGAACACCTTGCCTTCAAGCTCTCTGGTCCCACTTCTTTGGTTACTGCTGTAATCTACCGTCCACCCAAGCCAAATCCCTCCTTTCTCTCTGACTTTTCAGATGTTCTGACTCAGCTATGTGCCATCTCACCTTCCGTTCTCCTCCTAGGTGATTTTAACATCCACATTGATAACGCTGACTGTAAATCTACGACAGAATTCCTGGAACTACTACAATGCTTCAACTTCACACAACATATCAACTTCCCCACCCACAGCCGAGGTCACATCCTGGATCTGGTCTGCTCCACTGGTCTCACAATACCGCAACTCTCCAGCCTCAACCTCAACATCTCTGACCACCTGGCTATCACCATGGACATTGACATCCCTATCCCCATCCCAAAAGCTAAGCGCAACATATCCTTCAGAAATCTCAAATCTATCTCCCCCACAACTCTTTCAGCCTCTCTTGCCAGTACCATGTCTGCCTCCCCTCACCCGCTGTCTGATAATCCCTCCGATCTTGTAGACTACTACAATAACACACTCTCCTCCTGTCTGGATCAGCTGGCTCCCATCAAAACCAAAACTGTCTCATTCACACACTCAGCCCCCTGGTACACTCCCGAACTCCACCAGATGAAATCTCGAAAGCGCCAGCTTGAAAGACTCTGCAAGAAAAGCGGTTTAACAGTCCATCTCCAAGCCCTCTCCGACTACCTTCAACAGTACAAAGATGCTCTCATCTCAGCCCGGTCCACCTACTACTCACACCTCATACACTCTGGCTCTTCTAACCCAAAGGCTCTGTTCTCTACAATAAACAAGCTTCTCAAACCCAAGGACAACACCTCCACATCCTTCACATTGAACAAATGCAGCTCTTTTCTTTCATTTTTCCAAACAAAAATTGACACCATCTACAGCAACCTGAACACCTCCCCCGCCTTTTCCATCTCTCCACCTGCCCCCCCCTCCACCCCTCAGCCCCTTTCTCAGTTCTCCCTTGTGTCCCCGTTGGAGCTGCCTCAATTCACAACTGGAATGAGAAGCTCCACCTGCATCCTGGATCCTATCCCATCTAACCTGGTCAAGGACTGTCTCCCAGCCATCTCACCACTCATCACAGTCATCATCAACTCCTCCCTCAGCTCCGGTTCAGTCCCCGACACACTTAAACTGGCTGCTGTCACCCCCATCCTCAAAAAACCTGGACTTGACCCTGACACCATAAGCAATTTCCGTCCCATTTCCAATCTTCCCTCTCTGTCAAAAATACTGGAACGCATTGTCGCCACACAACTCAAAGCCCACCTCATCTCCAACGATCTGTTCGAGCCATTTCAACCTGGTTTCCGCTCACAGCACAGCACTGAAACAGCCCTCCTTAAAGTCACCAACGACCTCCTCCTCTCCTCAGACGCTGGTCACCTCAACATTCTCATCCTCCTCGACCTCACCGCAGCTTTTGACACCATCAACCACAACATCCTTCTCTCCCGCCTCGAATCCTCCCTCAACATCACCGGAACTGCTCTCTCCTGGATTAAATCATATCTCACAAACAGACAACAGTTCATCAGTATCAACAACTGCACCTCCTCCACTGCTCCTCTGTCTCAAGGCGTCCCCCAGGGTTCGGTGCTTGGTCCTCTTCTGTTCATCCTCTACTTGCTCCCTCTTGGTAACATCATCCGTCAACATGGACTTCACTGTTACGCCGATGATGTCCAACTCTACATCTCCACAAAAGCCATCACCACTGCTACTCACTCCACTCTCACCAACTGCCTCACTGACATTAAATCATGGATGCAAACCAACTTCCTCAAACTGAACTGTGATAAATCTGACATG
Source organism: Lycodopsis pacificus (assembly GCA_028022725.1). NCBI lineage: Eukaryota > Metazoa > Chordata > Actinopteri > Perciformes > Zoarcidae > Lycodopsis > Lycodopsis pacificus. The sequence goes on from CM051695.1 coordinate 914,958, forward strand.
ATCATCATCGGTCCCAAATCCCTCACTAAAACCTGTCATAATTTCTGCCTCACCATCGACAACTCCACTCTGTCTCCCTCCCCACACATCCGCAACCTTGGAGTCATGTTTGACAGCAACCTCTCCTTTGAACACCACGTCAAACAAATCACCAGAACTGCCTTTTTCCACTTAAAAAACATCGCCCGTCTCCGCCCATCACTCTCCTCATCTGCTGCTGAAACTCTGATCCACGCCTTCATCACCTCCAGAATTGACTACTGCAACAGCATTCTTTACGGCACATTATCCAAAATACTAAATAAACATCCAGTACATCCAGAACTCTGCTGCTCGCCTGCTCACCCACACCCGCTCCCGTGACCACATCACCCCTGTTGTCCAGAACCTCCACTGGCTCCCCGTCCCACAACGGATCCCATACAAAATCCTTCTCCTCACTCACAAAGCCCTCCACAATCAGGCCCCCTCCGACCTCACCGACCTGCTTCACCACCACACTCCATCCCGCCGGCTCCGCTCCTCTGATGCCAACCTCCTGTCCCTTCCACTCAGGACCAAGCACCGGACATGGGGCGACAGAGCCATATCTGCCCCCTCCCTCTGGAACTCTCTCCCCAAAAACATCCGAGATTGCACTGACCTTTCCACATTCAAATCACAAATCAAAACTCACCTGTTCAAAACTGCTTTTAATGTGTGACGATTATTGTGTACTTTGATTTTAGTGTATTGTTTTTATATATGATGATTTTAATGTAAAGTGTCTTTGAGTGTCATGAAAAGCGCTATATAAATAAAATGTATTATTATTATTATAGCAGCTAACACACGTGTTCACTTCACTGTTTGTGCATCATAGCAGCTAACACACGTGTTCATTTCACTGTTTGTGGATCATAGCAGCTAACACACGTGTTCACTTCACTGTTTGTGCATCATAGCAGCTAACACACGTGTTCACTTCACTGTTTGTGCAGCATAGCGGCTAACACACGTGTTCACTTCACTGTTTGTGCATCATAGCAGCTAACACACGTGTTCACTTCACTGTTTGTGCATCATAGCAGCTAACACACGTGTTCACTTCACTGTTTGTGCATCATAGCAACTAACACACGTGTTCACTTCACTGTTTGTGCATCATAGCAGCTAACACACGTGTTCACTTCACTGTTTGTGCATCATAGCAGCTAACACACGTGTTCACTTCACTGTTTGTGCATCATAGCAGCTAACACACATGTTCATTTCACTGTTTGTGGATCATAGCAGCTAACACACGTGTTCACTTCACTGTTCGTCATCTCTCCCTCGTCCTACTGATGTAACGACACCGTTCACTTCCCTTTCATTCACACTTTAACACGTTGACACATCTTTCTCACAGTCGTAGATGTTGACATATATATATATATATATATATATATATATATATATATATATATTGAATTAAATCCAAAGTGGAAGAAACGAGAAAACTATTTGTATTTTTGCCATCAGTAGACTTCTTTGCCGGGAGGAGAGCAGGGGCAGCGGAGCCAGGTCTAAACTTAGTGGGTCTAAACTTAGTGGGTCTAAACTTAGTGGGTCTAAAGTTAGTGGGTCTGAACTTAGTTGGTCTAAAGTTAGTGGGTCTAAACTTAGTGGGTCTAAACTTAGTGGGTCTAAACTTAGTGGGTCTAAACTTAGTGGGTCTAAACATAGTAGGTCTAAAGTTAGTGGGTCTAAACTTAGTGGGTCTAAAGTTAGTGGGTCTAACGAGGAGTCGGGGGAGTCCGGGATCAGACCCCCGGTGCAGTAAAAGCCTCCCACTAATTCCCCAGAATAAAGCTTTTAATGTGAAGCAGCAGCAGCACCAACTCTCGGATGCTGATGACAGCGAACATAAAAATGAAGGCTGATGTTTGAAAGCATGAATAAGAATCACAGAGTGAAACAGGAGAGGTTCACTGAGAAGTACCGACAGACTGATATGGGATTCTTAAGGCCGGTATTAATAACAGTATATTGGCTGATTGTAATGTTCAGATAAAAGCAGATAACATAGACAATCAATCTTGGAATTGACCCCTTAGATGAATGGCCTCAACCTCATGGGCCTGCATACACACTAATACTGATTTATCTGCAATTAGCTGCAGTAATATCGGCAAATACAATTTTTATCTATAAAAAAACATTTAAAAAAAGACAGAAATGTTTCCAGATCGGTGCAATTAAATCTGACTAAAGCCGGCGTCTGGACGTTCAGCTAATAACTGTGCAGAGGAAAAGAAAAAAGAAAGACTCGCTGGTCAAGATGGTGGCTACATTTCTGCTCCATTCTATTTCACAGAGAAATATTTAGACTTTTCAGAATATTATTTTTCAAAAATACCCTGTCAGATGTTTTCTTAGCATTTGAATAATTGTTTGAGGCCCAAAAGGGTCCAATGATGCTGATATGATGCTTTTTCAGTCACAGGAGACATTTCACTACTTTATTTTACTTTTGATTCTACAATTGCATTCTGCTGATAATCCTTTAATACGTAGGGTTTAAAATGCAGGGCTTTTACTGGTAATGGATGCACTCAGTCTGGCTCTTAACAAGGGACGGCAGCAACTGGAGTCTAACAGCTGGAGACATGCAACAGAGACAAACAGTCCACCAACTGCTGGTGCTACTGTAACAGACTAATGCTGCGTTCACACCGGTCGCGGTTTTTTTTTTGACGCGCGTCGAGATTACATACAAAGTCTATGCACAGACGCGATGAGACTGGCGCGCCGCGATTTTGCGATTGCGCAGCGCGTTGGACGCGTTATTGCAGTGCGGTGGACGCCGCAAAATCGTCAACGCGCGAGTTGAAATTTTTCAACTTCTGCGACATAATCGCGTGACGCTGTGGCGCGATAGCCTATCAGCGTTGAGTTGCTGCCCCCGTCATCAGTGCCGTAGCTCCGGCCGGTGCTGAATCGCAAACAACAATGGAGGACAAATAAATCCTGTAGCCGTCTGTGTAAACAGCGACCTGCGGCTTGCTAGACACAGTGAATACAGCTCGATACAATCCACGGAGCTCCTCTGAACAATATTATGAACCAGACATGACGGCGTTTAGTTTCCCGAGATATCTGTGACTTCCACAACACGTAGAAATATAGGTTATTTTTTCCATGGTTAATGGCGGACAGTTGAACGGATCCAGGTCTATAAACCACGCCCCCTCTCCGGTGCTACGAGCGGCGTTTGGTCTGAACACGACCGGCGGCGCGTTGGACGCGATTTTGCAGTGCGTCAAAAAATCAACGCGACCGGTGTGAACGCAGCATAAGACTTAGTATCAGCAGAGTATTTTCAATTCAATTCAACTTGAGTCAAATCCCTGTTGTCACATCATAAACGCGTGTGCGTGTGTGTGTGTGTGTGTGTGTGTGTGTGAGTGTACCAGTGTGTGGGGGGTGTCTCTCGGGTAAGATGAGGTTCTGGAAGTTCATGATGCAGACGGCCTCGGCCCCGAGCCAGCGGTCAGACACCACCTTGATGTAGTACTGGGAGGGCAGCGGCTCAAAGATGGGGATGGTGAACACTATGTGCTGAGGCTCTCCTGTTACCACCTGAAGGGAGGAACACACACACACACACACACACACACACACACACACACACACACACACACACACACACACACACTCATAAATCTACAGGACACAAGAACACACATCAATCACAATGTCCTCATGTCAACCGAGGTCCAAGAAAGTCAAGAAACAAACTTGTTTCTTCTGCAGGAGGAAGTGCTCGGAGTGGTAGATGTGATCATTGATGGGATCCTCCACCCACAACCACCATGGCTCACCCACCGAGCCGTGGACCTGAATGAGTGAGGACAAGAGCACGGAAATCACTCTCTTCTGAACAGACAAAAGAACACCAACTCACCAATTCTCCAGGTAATAGAAAATAAAACCAAACAGTCTTGCTACATACATACTAGGGGTGTAACAATACGCGTATTCGTATTGAACCGTTCGGTACGAGGCTCACGGTTCGGTACGCATGACGAACTGAACAATACGTTTGAATTAAAAAAAGAAAAGAAAAAATAATTTTTTTTTTTTTTTCTTAAACCTTTATTGAACCAGGTAGTCCCATTGAGATTAAAAATCTCTTTTGCAAGGGAGACCTGGCCAAGACAGGCAGCAACACAAGGAACACATAGTTAGACAGAAAAACACAGAAGAAGACAAGTTAAAATAAATTAAAAATTATAATACTAGTATAATATAATAATAGTAATATTATAATAATACTAGTGCATTTGGAAAATGCAGAAGCTTAAATTGTGGGAAATATTATGTTTTCGGTGGAGCCACTGTTGCAAACAAACCACATGACGTAACGGACAGCGTGCTCTCTGACACGCCCACCACCAAAGAAAAACGTTCTACTCCAGTTGGGCACTTTTGCGCTGTGAGACGTGCTACAGTGTAGCACAGTTTTAATGAATAAATATAATTTAAAATCAAGTACATTTCTCTGGCATTTATAGTTTTCTACTGAACCGAAACGTACCGAACCGAACCGTGAATTTTGTGAACCGTTACACCCCTAATATATACCATTGTCAACCTCATGTTATAAATTATTGCTGAGGCTGTAGATAATTGCTGATCCAACTCTCTGGTTATTTAAACTTATTTTTTCGATATATGCGCCTGCATGCTTCCTGATCCTGAAGAGAGTGTCAAACTATCTTAGTTGACATTATGCTATCGACAAATAGTTTTTTTATGGAAACGTCACAAACTAACAGACAGTAAACAGACAGTATAATATTCCAGGTTAGGAATACTGATTGGTTTCTGAGTGTGTATGTGCGAATGACGGTCTACATGCTGTTTCCCATCTTGTTAAGAAGAGAATTTAAAGAGAATAACAGTGAATATTTGGATATATGGGGACATGAAAAAGATCATATTTTACAAACAATGTTAGCACTGAGCATTGTGAGCAATGAGGAACCATGAACAATACTCGCAGGGCTGTGAGAATATTTATCATAACGTGTCAGTGTGGTATGGGGCCTGGGTGGCATCAGGGAGGCGGCTCATGTGTCGGTACATGTGTCCCGGCTCTGCAGCCGGATCAGGGCTAAGCCGGCCGGTCTATCATTACCACTCTCCCATGATTGAAGCATGCATCGCTAATCGGACATAAACATTCATCTTCATATTCAGCCCCGAGCTTCCTATTCCGCTCAGACTCCATGACAAACTCTGGAATAAGCTTCCCAAGATCCCCTCTGGCCTGCCTGCTCACTGAGGTGGGACATGCTGGCGAGGGCGGAGGCATTCTGGCTCTCGGGGATAGATGGAGATTCCATGGCTGTGAGAATAAGGTAGGGGGAGCAGACCTTCTCTCCTCCATTGTCAACATGTGACCATGACTACACTGGCTGTCTCACTGAGTAGTTTTGGTGCTCAAGAGACAGGAGGAGACAAATGCTGAAGTCCAGCCCTTCCCGGACCTTCTGAAATCTGAAACATAGTTCGTTGCTCTCATTTCCTAACCCTGAATATCAAAACATCATTATATCCTTACTTATATGTTGTGTTCTTCTTGCCTCTTGACATTTATACATTTGTTGTCTGAATTCTGCTTCATTGTAAAACACCTTCTCATGGTACCTGGCAGATTCTACTGGTCAGACTTCCCACAGTTTACTGAACTGTGAATATGACAAGAAATGACTGAGGCTCATTCTAATACTGTGCTCTATATTTATGCACGATCACACAATACAGCGCATTTAGAATCTATACTCAGCACCTCAAATGTCATCTGATGCCAAACTCAGTGATCATCACGACTTGTCTATATTGAAGACCTCTTGACCTCATGTGAGCCTCCGTGTGACGGGATGCCTTCGTTCTAAACCTCTTTTCTATCTTGCACAAAAGTAGTGGTGTCACGGATCACGGATCGATCCGTGATCCGTTCGGATCAGCCCTCACGGTTCGGATCACTTGTTTCTTTTTCTTTTTTACAGTGTAATCATCATAGTGTGTAATAAAGTTCTACTGCTGTTGTTCCTTTTCAAGTAGCAAATCCCCGAATATCAATGCAGAGTGTCAGTGAACAGATATAAAGCAGGAGTGTGTTCACGTGAACGGAGAAGCTTAGAAGCATTTAACGGTGAAGTCATGGTGAGCGGAGGAACGTCAGAAGCCGCGGCGTCATTTAAGTCGCAAGTTTGGGAGCATTTTGTCTTCCCTGTAACGTATAATGACGGATGAGGGTGGTGGACAAAGCGTTACAGTATGTAGGCGTTATTTAAAGAGAAAGACACACGACAACGGCAAAACATCGGCATGTCCACACTTATGAAGAGCCACCATTCCGTGTGTCAGCGACGGGGGACACTCCGTTGTAGAAAACAAAGGATTTCTAAATCTGGTTAAAATGCTTGAGCCACGCTACGAAATCCACTCACGCACCCACTTCAGTATGAAGCTGTTCCAGGCCTCTATGAGAAGGAAAAGACTGTAGAGACCGCTTTCACCACGGCGGAGTGATTCTTAGTCCGGTGCTGTAGACACGCCCCCTCTGTGAGAGTCACACACACACACACACACACACACACACACCTGGTTCAGGTGCTGACAGAAGTATCAGAGTGAAGCTAGACAGGCCCAATAATATTCCAGTCACCACAGAAAGGTCTACCCTCTCCCCAGACAATGGAGATATTCTCATCTTTTTGAAAATAATGTCACAGTAATGTAACATTATTGTGTATTTGAATGGCATAACCTGACAGGAAGTAAACATAGACCAAAGTTGTTGCCGAGCAGTTCAGTTCAGTGTAAACAGTGGAAGCTAGCTCACTAGCTGTTTCTTTCTTTCAATATTGATGAAAGGACGAGGATATCAGAATTGAGTATTCTTGAATGTTTTATTTTTATTTATTTATTTAATTTTGTTTCAAATTGGACATCTTCAATATTTTTGTTTTCATGTAAGACTATAGGCCAAAGTTCTTTGCTTTAAGTGTTCTTGAAGTTCTTTAATTAATAAATGGAAAGCAAAGTTATATTTGTCTCCTCCCCTTTTCTTTGTTGATCCGAAAAATGATCCGAACCGTGACTCCTGAACTGTGATCCGAACCGAACCGTGAGGTTTGTGATCCGTGACACCCCTACACAAAAGGTATGAAGACTTGTACTGTGGGGGGGGGTTCTCCTGAATCTCACAACATAGTGGTATCACCAGGCTAAGCACATCGTTCGGGTTTAATCTGTTCAGGTTCTGAGATATCTGTCTCTGAGATTCCTAGCTACCATACAGGGGACGAGAAAGGAATCTTATCACATAAATAAAAATCATATTCAACATTAACGCGTCTTTGCAGAGGCAACGTCCCAGAGAGCCTGGATAATCCACAGACCTCACTGTCATATGCACTGGAGCTACTTTGTGCTGAGGCGTTCGCACTACTTTACTGAACAGCCTGTTTACACTACATGTTACCATCATCACCAGCCTAACACAGCATCATGTTTTACTTCATCATTCCTTATCCTGTATGTGTCAGAATCTTTGTTATTGACATTATATTAAGAAAAGAACAGTTGAAGGTAGCCTGAGATTCCATGGTCAACACTGCTGCAATCTCATTGCTGTGTACTCGACAATAACAAAAGGATGTGAATAACACCTGTGGGATTCTGTCCCTACAAACAATGAGGGCTGCCAGCAGTGACACATGCAGTGGGATTCCCACTTCCACTTACTGTGTCAGTGGGATAAGCAAGAAAAGCACAGCACAGCTCACCCTGCTGACACACTGCAGCACACCAACACATGAACACGTCTGCTCCAGCCTCGGGGCAACACACAGGTGTCCTTAAACACAGCAGCTCTGCTTCACCGCTGGCTTCTGCATGCCTGTGTTTAAGTGGTGGCACTCCAAACTGACATAGTGCAGCAGATTCATCAGGTTCGGTGTATTCATCGATCACTGGATGTGAATGGGATTTCAATGCTCCCTCCACGTCGTCTGTGTGTACACCAGGCTGTCCGCCCGCGTGGCAGCGGCTGAGTTGATAAAGCGCTAACGTTACAGCAGTGTGTGTTCTGGTAGTTACGTTAGCAACAAGCCAAAACTATCTGTGCAATGTAGCGGCTCGGTGATGCACTTAGCTGTGCTATCACCCCTACCGCCAGGGGCCGGTTCAGAGTACTGAGCATCTTTAGGTTGTAGTAATAACTGGCAGGCTGATAAATGTGTCTGGAATATGCAACAACAAATGAAGAACATCTTGAAGGCTATGACTTGTACTTTCAATTAAATAAAATCAAATGAAATATAACGAGAAGCAGAATACAGCAGTATGTATGTCGTCCATGTTTACCTGATCATTCCAGCGAAAGTCAGGCGTGACGATGAGACGAACCCGTAGGACAGTGCGTGTGATTGGCTGAATGTTAGCCTCCATTGTGATTGAGGGGATCTGGTGGACGCACTGTTTGACTGTTAGGCCGATGTTGACATGGTGCAGCATGTGACCTGGGAACAACATACCTGGTATTAACATCTGTTTTGTGTCATAATTCATCTAATGTGGTTCATACAGATTAGTCAATTCTCAAATAATAACCGTGGCAGCTAAACTCAGCATTATATACATTTATACAGCATTAATTCCATCCAGCAACAACAGACTACTCTGCTGTTCTGAGTTTCTCTTTATAAAAAATGTTTTTGTTCACTGAAACATTTCAATCATTTATCTGTTTTGAGCTACTGTCAATAAAAAACATCCTAAACCACTGAAAGGCTTTTAATTTGAAACATCTGTTAGAGACATGTTGGGTCCATTGTCATATTACACCTGATACTTGGGTGCTTTGTGCCAGTGTAGTTTAGAATAATTGATACAGTCTGAATATCAGTTGTTCTTACCAATCTCATCCTTCCTCATTTCCTTCAGTTTGTCCACAGTGAGCTTCTTCTCCTCCAAGCGGTTCAGTACAACATGGCTTAGGTTGTGGAACTGGCGCAGAGGGTGGGCAAAGCCCCACAGCCGCTTATCTATCATCTTACAGAGGGTGAGCAGTCGGTAGGTCATGGCCGGCCACCGCTTTCTCAGGGCAATCTCAAACAAAGCCCTGACGATTCGAGCAGCATTCTGTGAGACGTGAAAACAGCAGGAGAAAAAACGAAATCAACATCAATCCCAGAAGTATATGTATTACTGCTGCAATTATAGACAGTAATAGTTTAACAGTACACTTTAAAGCTGGAGGGAAACACATTGGTAGTGGAGCAGAAGTCACTGGAAGCAGCTGTAGGAAACATCATGCTGTATACTGGTGATTAATCATGTGTGATCAGGAGGAGGTCTGGCTGGGTTCAGAAGTCCAGCTTGGCCACAGCTGTGCACTGATGGATTGCTAATGTCAGTTCTGGAGGAGAGGTCAGGTATCAGTGTTGCTTGCTGATACACTGCTCAAGTGTGGTCAGGCTGTAATTGATTTGGTCAGGTGTTATTGTGATCTGATTGTCTGGTATAGTCTGAATGCACCCTAGAGGGGGATTATTGAAATCGGACTGTGCTCCGTTTGATAGCTTTGATAGGTGAGACCAAGAGGTCTGGCTGGACACAGAAAGGCCTGAAGTCTGGGGAGAACAGATGCACCGAACAAGGATCCTGTTAACTCGTGTTCATACTCTTCTGCTCCACATTAAAGTACTGTCTTCCACTGCACAAACTACTACCAGTGTACTACAAACACTTCAATCGAGTTCCAGCTGCTTCAACCCCACTACCATTTCCTCTAATTTCTGAAATAAACCAGTAGAGCTTGTCCTTCATGATCTCATCATTCACATTATAGGAACCTGCTCAACTTTTGCTGTGTAAAGTTTATGTTATGCAACTTCAGATTCCCACAAAAAGATATTTGGGTGTTGACCAGTTATGTTTCAGCCCTGATCTGGCACGGAATTTTTGAAGAGGTGCATATAACATACGTGAGCAAGTATATGAACAATAACGCATGTGTCCCAGCTGCTTGTCTATGGGTATTGTGATGTTTGTTCACCCCTTGGGTCAACAAATACCAGGAGATGAAGCCTGAGCAAGGGAAAACGACCCTGTAGGAACAGGTGCTAGCTGAGGATCATCATAAGTAATCAGTGCCTCACCCGCCACATGCTTCAATCATGGAGAGAACCAGCTGTAGCTCATCTCCAGTCAGCCCAGCACAGGCTGGAAAGCTCCACTCCAGCCACAGTCAGAGGAAAGGCACAAGGACTGAGCTGCTGTAGGCCTCTCTCTCAGTTCAGTGGATGACAAGAACCAAAAAGGAGAAAAGCTTGACATTTCCTGTTGGTTGTCACTCACAGTGTGTGTCTTGTGTGTCACTCCTTGGAAGAAGAAGCCGACTAGGACACAGAGACTGAAATACCCCGGAACGAGAAGGATTTCTGTTTTTTGCTCCATTCCACTTTTCCAGACTTTTCAAAATGAAAGGACACTCTTGGTTGGAACTGAGATTGACTTGTATTAGTCCTTATTCTCCAAGCTTGGTCAAGCCTCCCGGTGGCAGAATTGCAACATATGGTGGAGAATACTGTCATTCTGATTACTACGCTATGACCAGGGAAATTTGGTTCTGATCACCATGGAAGAGGCTATAGCGGCACTTTCAAAAAGTCAAGCAGTCTTACAAGCAGCCATTGCCAGCCTACCCCAGCGCCCTAGGAAAACCTGGAGCCCTAGGAATGTACTTAAAAAACTGACTCCGAACGTTAATGTGGAAGCATACCTTGAGGTGTTTGAGTGGAAGGTGACGAATGTCAAGTGGCTGGCAGAACATTGGTGGGGCCTCCTTCTTGGCCAGGCCCAGCGATCATGCCAGGACTTGTAGCAGAGGTGGCGAACTACAGGAGCCTAAGATGAGCCATCCTCGCCCAGTATTGATACAGCCTTTCCGGTGATGAACCAATGTATCCATGCCCTGCCCACTAACACCAAAAGGCGGAGGTGCCCGGAGAAAGAATTTCCCATACCAACCACACCATCAAGCTAGGCAACCCATATATATTTGTCACCTCCTGCTGGAAACATGAAAAGTTGAGACATTACAGCTTGATTTGCTACCACCCAAAGAGAGGACCCAAACCTCGCCCAGGCCCTTCGACTTTTACAAGACATAGAGGGAACCGTACAGACAACCAACCATCACTTTGGTATATAAAAACGTTGTATGTACAGACCAGTAGTAAGATGGGAAAGGCAGGGGTAAGCCAATGGCTTGTCCCTAGCCAGTATGCCTCCAAGGTCCTGTTCCTGGCCCACCTCAAGCTAGAGAAAACCATGGACAGGGTTGTGAAAATATTCTGCAGGCCTGACATAAGGGGAGCCATCCAAAAATGTTGTTGCACGTGCAAGGACTGCCAGCAACCTGTCCCCAAGACAAGGTACCGTCCGTTTTCGAAACTCCCTTCCAACTACTTGCCATAAACATAGTTGTGCCCCTTCCAAGAAACGGTGGAGGATATTGATTCATCCTGGTCAGTACGGACTATTCCACACATTACTCTGGGCCAACTGTGGCTCAGTGGTAGAGCAGGATTGTCCATGTCAATGTGTCTTGGACAAAACACTTAACCCCAAATGAATGTGTATGAATGATTAGTTAGAGTTCTGATGGGCAGGTGACACCTTGCATTGTAGCCCCTGCTATCAGCATATGAAATGGTGTGAATGAGTGAACACGTAGTGTTAAAGCGCTTTGAGTGGTCGGAAGACTAGAAAAGCACTATACAAGTACAAGTCCATTTACCCAAAGTAAGTGCCCGATAATTAGTGCGAGAAGTATTCCTTCTGTTCTAAAGAGCGGGTATAGTGCCTGAAATCCTGACAACCGTGGTACCTGTTGTATGTTTAAAGTAATGCAAGAACTCTGCAAAAGGTTGAGCGAAAAACATATATGCACCTCTGTGTACCACCCCCGGACCGATAGCCTTGTTGATGGATTCAACAAGATGTTGTAAAGCATCCTGCGCAGGGTCATGCAAACTGACTCAAAGAACTGGGACGAGCTCCTACGCCATGTAATCTTTGCCATTCGGGAGGTGCCAAAGATCTCGTCTGGATACTCCCTGTTTAATCTCCTCTATGGTTGCCAGCCTGGAGGGCCAAAGAAGCCTGGAACTATCACCCCACCTCTGTGATTGAACACATCGACCAAATGCAGCACTGGATGGCCCAACTGTGATGAGTAGTGAAAAGACACCTTGAAGAAAAATAGCCAGGGCCGGGTTTATAACAGTGGGGCCAGGGTAAGGGAATTCCAGCTTGGAGAAAATGTTCTGGTGCTGGTTCCAACGAGTGTATGCAAATTCCTGGCAATTTGGCAGGGGCCGTAAGAAACAGCAGAGCTCACAAGAGCAGTGACCAATCAACCCAGCAACGACAGGACCTCTAGGAGTTGGTTTCTTAGTATGTTCTTGCATCAACCGAGGTGGACATGACGGACCCTGGGAGATACTTCGAAAGAGGCCTTACCAGATCCTGAGAGCGGAATCATTGAGGTGTCTCAAAGTGCTCAGTTAGGCACCACTGTCCTTGTACCCCCCAATTTCTGCAATGACTTTTGGAAGTTGAACGAGATTTCCCGGTTTAACGCTTATTACATGCCCCGAGTGGATGAACTCAAAGAGAAGCTGGGTCCGACAAGGTTCATCAGTACCCTGGACCTCACAAAAGGATTCTGGTAAGTACCCCTGACAGAGCAGGCATTGAAGAAAACGGCTTTTTCCACACCTGAAGGATTAAACCAGTAGTCCTCCTGTTTAGGGTCCATGGGTCTTCATGTTGCAATTGTAGCAGGAATACTGATGAACCAGATACTGGACCTCCCAGACACACGTGTTTTTATACTAAATTCACTTGACACACATCAACTGCACTCAGGTGATCTCCATCTCACTACTTGTGACACTACTGGCATCAACTAGCTGGACTTCTGTTGAATTAGGTCAGTCACTTTAAAGGGGCTGAATACTTATGCAATCATTTACTTTACCGTATATATTTTTAATTAATTGACATTAGTTTGTAAAAATCTGTTTTCACTTTGACATGAAAGAAGCTTTTTTTTGCAAATTCATGACAAAAAAGCCAAATTATATTGAACATGATTTCATGTATAAAAGCAACAAAAGGGGAAAACGTCCAAGGGGGGTGAATATTTATCCAAGGCACTGTAAACCTGTTACTTAGTTCTATTACAAAAAATAACATCCAATGCAGCATCAAAATGGACAAGACACTTAAACCGGTAACTGCACTAATTGTACAGAATGAACCATGATGGATTTATTAACTGATATATTGATTTGTCTTGTAGTGTGTGTGGATGTGTAGCTCCTTTGTCCTCACCTGTGCCACATACGACAGGTCTGAGATGAGTGAGAAGCTGTCCACCTCTCCTCGGCTGATGTACGTCTGAAGCAAAACATTGATCTTGCCATAGCCATTCTCCACCCCACCTGCAGCCGGCAGCTCACAGTAGTTACACAGCAACTGTTCCAGCTCCTCCATCTCTTCATCACGGACCTTCCATCACACATGCAAAACATGATGTACAATTCATATTACAATTAATGGATAAGTACATTTCAACTACATTCTGTTGTAGGACCTTAAATGTAGACTTTAGAAATAATCAGTTGGCTTGGTGGATGACTACAGGTTTAAAATGACTTAACTTTTATTTTGGAAGATAACTTTGACAGCTGTTGTTGTAGCATATACATGATGTCCTCTCACCTTAAGCTGGTCAAACTCTTCAGCCTTGGAGACAATACTGAGGATGTCAGCTTCTGTCCGCTGAGAGTTGAAAAGCTCATTGAAAGTCTTCAAAGGAGGAGGGAAAAGGAATATAAGGGGTTAATGGAGTTTCGATCCTACACCTACCCGATCAACACACAAAAAAATCTTTCGTTTGCAAGGTGACAATACAATAAGATTAAATTAGATGATTAGAAAACTTTATAAATCCCCAGTGGGGAAACTTATTTGCACCAAAAACTTATACAGACAACAATAGACTCATACAGACATGGTGAAGTATCTGATGTAGAAGTTAGTCTACCTCTATGGTGAAGTATCTGATGTAGAAGTTAGTCTACCTCTATGGTGATGTATCTGATGTAGAAGTTAGTCTACCTCTATGGTGATGTATCTGATGTAGAAGTTAGTCTACCTCTATGGTGAAGTATCTGATGTAGAAGTTAGTCTACCTCTATGGTGATGTATCTGATGTAGAAGTTAGTCTACCTCTATGGTGATGTATCTGATGTAGAAGTTAGTCTACCTCTATGGTGATGTATCTGATGTAGAAGTTAGTCTACCTCTATGGTGATGTATCTGATGTAGAAGTTAGTCTACCTCTATGGTGTTGTATCTGATGTAGAAGTTAGTCGACCTCTATGGTGATGTATCTGATGTAGAAGTTAGTCTACCTCTATGGTGTTGTATCTGATGTAGAAGTTAGTCTACCTCTATGGTGTTGTATCTGATGTAGAAGTTAGTCTACCTCTATGGTGTTGTATCTGATGTAGAAGTTAGTCTACCTCGATGGTGTTGTATCTGATGTAGAAGTGGCTGGCGGTCCTGCCCATGTCAGTCGAGGCATAGTAGCCGGTGCGCTCTTCGAAGCGGATCATCCTGGCCTTATCCAGCTTCCTACCTGACTCCACCACAAGCTCCTTCCTGTACAGCTCCAAGGAAGGATCCATCTAAAAAAAACAAATTTAAATTACACCAATTACATTGTAGCATATGGGATAGAGACATTTACACAAGCGGCTCAATCAGTCACAATCAAGTTTAGAATGATGTTGTATTAAAAATATATTTTCATAATTCAACAATTTTTACTATATCTTTTATTATTTTTATTGATTATAGTCAAAAAAACCTGAGCAGACCCTTGGTGTGCTATGATCTTGGAAAGACAGACGGACAGGCTGCATAGAATAGGTTACACTCCGAATCACCAACCTGATAAGCCTTGTGGTTGATGCCGTAAGCCAGTGGGTTGGCCCTCATGCGAACATAGAGGTAAGTATAACTGAGCCACTTCACTGCCTCCTCCACGTTGGTGACAGTCCCCAGAGCAATCTGAATCCAGGAGAGAAAAGAGAGAAGACGCCTCACACACAGCCACTAACATCAGTGGTCTCTGGCACCATCTAGTGGACACACCAGGACACAAACAGCCTAGTTTTGTTTCCATCTGCCTTTTCAAACAACAATATCAGACTACAACTACAACATGCTTTGGACCACAATGCAGTTAAGACTCTCTCAGCTCAAACAGGCAATAAACTAAACCAAAAAGAAACAGATGTGTCTTGGCTGAAATTAATTTGTGTACTTTGTAACCCTGCTTCCTTTAGGAAGAGGATCAGTTACATGCAAAGTACATCATTAGAGCCTGAGCACCGACGTAGTCGGAGCGGAGGACCTATTGTTCTTCTAATGTTTATTATTATTATCGTGCATCTTTCTTTGCGAAAAGGAGGTGCTTGGGATACTGGAGTCGGGGCGAAAATTGATTGGGGTGTCCAGCTACGTGGTAGGACAGATTAGCTCGATAGCGCCCCCATTTGAGTAGCCCCAACATTGGGTTTCACCTAGCTGTATGAAATTTGGTATGTATGTATGTATGTATGTGTAACGTGATGGAACGTACAAAAAATCCGCTTGGAGTTTTTCACTAAACCAAACAGGAAGTTGGCTATTTTGAATTGTATTACGTTTTTTGACCATTTCAAGGCGCCATACTTTAACGAACTCCTCCCAGAGATTTGACCGGATTGACTTCAGATTTGGTCAGCATGCTCTTGAGACCGTGGCAGTGAAAAGTTACTCAAAGATCAAAAAGTTATTGAACTATGTATCCGTGGCGTGGCGGCAAAATAACACTATTCGCCATGAAACAAGAAGTTGTTGTAACTTAGCTGTATATTGTCCAATCTGCTCCAAATTTCTCATATGTCATAACATCCTGACCCTGAAGACATTTATATGATAATTTAGAATCATAGTGATAGCGCCACCTAGTGGCAACAGGAAGTTATAGGTTGTGTACTTTGACATCCTGCTACTCACAGATTAATCAGATCCCTCTCAAATGTTGTCAGAAAAGTCTTAAGACCTTGATAATGCTTCAGTGTCTAGATTGTAAGAAGTTACTGAAGGGCGGCGACGTGGCGGATCGGCGAATTTCGATCCTTCGCCATGAACGAATAAACTGATGTAACTCGACTCCACATCATCAGATCTTTACCAGATTTCACATGCTTGATTAGACTCCAGGCCCAAAGACATCTGCAGGCCAATTATGTATAATAGTCATAGCGCCACCTACTGGTAACAGGAAGTTAGTCTCTATACTTTGGCTTGTTTCTCTTAGTAGGTAAATCAGATCAACATCAAATTAGTTCCACACAAATGTAATGCTGCGCACACACCGGTCGCGTTTTTTGATTGACGCGCGTCGAGATTACATACAAAGTCTATGCACAGACGCGATGAGACTAAAAATCGCGGCGCGCCAGTCTCATCGCGTCTGTGCATAGACTTTGTATGTAATCTCGACGCGCGTCAATCAAAAAACGCGACCGGTGTGTGCGCAGCATTAGAAGTTCATAATGCCAGTTCATGAAGCTTTTGATGTTTCGTGGAACGCCGTTGCCGTGGCGACACAGTCTTTACCATGAAAAACAAAGGTGCTTTTGAGAGGCTAAAAATGCTCGAAACATAAGCACACACATTTAAAATCCTGAATGTAGTTATCTGATGTGATTTTAATGCTTCAGAGTCGCAAGTCGGCTCGATAGCGCCCCCTACAAAATGTCGACGATGCAGCCCTCGCAGTACGTTTCACCTAGATGTATGAAATTTGGTAAGCAGATGTATCACATGTGGACTTAAAAAAAGGTCGTTGGGGTCCATGCTCTAAACCAGGGGTCTCAAACTCCCGGCCCGCCATGTCATTTTATGTGGCCCGCGAATCCGCCAGCAAAAAAAAAAGATTTAAAAAAGATTTATAAAAAAAAAAAAATTTAAAAATTAGACTTGATAATAAAAATATCCACATAGTCGAAGTTATGAGATAGAAAGTCATAACTATGATAGAAAGTCAAAATGATGAGATAGAAAGTCAAAATGATGAGATAGAAAGTCATAATTATGAGATAGAAAGTCAAAATTATGAGATAGAAAGTCATAATTATGAGATAGAAAGTCAAAATGATGAGATAGAAAGTCAAAATGATGAGATAGAAAGTCATAATTATGAGATAGAAAGTCATAATTATGAGATAGAAAGTCATAATTATGAGATTGAAAGTCAAAATTATGAGTTTGAAAGTCAAAATGATGAGATACTTAAACACAGTCACAGAAGCAGCTCTTTGGCTGGTTACTGTACATTTGACATGGAAATGTATTGTGAGTACATTGAAGACTACTTTAAACGTGGCTTTACAACACATGAAATACTTCATGTCGGATTGTGCAAATGCACTCTTGAAAAGATTTTAAGCATTGAACAGTTATTGTAATAACTTGTGTTTGATATTTGTCTTTGCTATTGTCTTCAATAGTTTGATCTTTGAGAGTAATGTGGGTTTCTAAACCCTAAATTAAAGATTTAAGTTATAATAACAGAAATGTGCTTAAATATATTCTTACATTTATATAACAATATTGTTACACTTGAATAAACAATAATCAAATGCAGAGACAGTTATTTACCAATATGTTAGGAGTAGTTACATTTACACAGTCTTACAGTTACAACCGGCCCTTTGTGGGCGACCGCGATGCTGATGTGGCCCCAGAGTGAAGATGAGTTTGACACCCCTGCTCTAAACCTAACCGGAAATCAGCAGTGGTTGTTTTGCCATTTCCAGGTGCTGTACTTTAACGAACTCCTCCTCGGGAACTAATCAGATCAACTTAGAATTTGGTCAGAACAATCTAAAGACCTGAGTGATTAAAAGTTACTAAAAGCTTTAGGTTTCATTGAATGACATGGATGTGGTGTGATGGCCATTGTACATGGGGCACCATCATCCATCAAGCTGTTGTAACTCAACTGCACTTTGTCAAAACTGTCCCAAACTTGATGACTGTCATGACTTTAGGACTTCTGCATGCCAATATTAACTCAGTCATAGCGCCACCTACTGGCATCCACGGACGTAAGCAGGATTCTATCATTAAAGCGGCTCAAACACTGAACTTATTGAAAGGGTTCGTGGGCACACCATGAGAAAAAGACTTCTCTGATCTAAATATGTGCAAACTAAGATGCTTGGAGAGCAGAAATTGGATAACAATAGTTTTCAAATCTTTTCGGATGCAGGATGTAATAAAAAGTAATTTCATGCAACGTGAAGTTTGTTCAGTAAAAGCAACCTGCACCAAACCTAATTCATGTTATAGATCAGTGGTCCCCAACCACCGGGCCGTGGATCATTTGGTACCGGGCCGCACAGAAAGAATAAATATTATATTATTTATGTTTTATTGATTATCAGAGTCTGAAAGAAGTTTTATTTTGAAAAATGACCGGACTCTCGCAATTTCGTCCGCCTGTGGCTCTTGTGAAGTCTGTGTCAAGACGCTTGTCTCGGTCACGTGATACGTTACCTCAAAAATTTGTAAAAATCAAGGCTGAATATCCTGAGATCGCCACTAAAGCACTGAAAACCCTGCTTCCATTTCACACATCCTCTCTGTGAAGCAGGATGTTCTGCAGTGACAGCAATCAAAACTAAATTATGGAGTAGACTGGACATCAGGAACAGACTGCGGGTGTCATTGTCTCCCATTACCCCCAGATGGACCGTCTCGTTGCAGAGAAACAAGCTCAGCGCTCGACTGATTCAGCCTTATGTGAGTTGTATTTATTTATGCATTTTATATTTGTTTTCATGCCGATCGGATCATTTTATTTCGTTGTGTTTTTCCGCCACACCTTGAAGGCCGGTCCGTGAAAATATTGCCTTACATGAAACCGGTCCATGGTGCAAAAAAGGTTGGCGACCTCTGCTATAGATTATAAAACATGGGCTCTCCTTTTGTCTCAAACCTGTTTCTCGACCAAAATATGTTGTTTTTCCACATGGAACTATACATTCTGCCATTTCTCCTCGACTCTTCCCGCTTTGAGTCTCTCAGCAGTGATGGTCAGAGCTAGCTGCACAAACAAACAGTAGGTTTTGAGACCTGCATTTACTTGGACAGTCTGTTACGTTACCAACACTGAAGCGCATTCACACACATTCAGTTTTTTGTCGATCTTTACAGGCTGACAGTTATGATTGTATTCGGAGGTTCACTCAAAACATTGGAGGCTTAAGACCTGGTCGCCGCTGGTCCAGGCAGGAAATACCGTTTAACTCGTGCACGCAGTGTATGATGGTCACAGAAATGCATGGCCGCGTCAACCAGATTCATGCCAGTACCCTCGACATGCGTGAAGCTCCGAGGGCCCGATCAATGCGGCTTGCAGCTTTAATTGTTTGAATGATTCATATTTTAAGCTACAGAAACCGTTCAACTGTTAAAATGTTCAGCTCTTTCACCAGAGGGGTGCTATGACTTTTCATATTTCTAACCTTTAAACTTTTTGAATTATTAAGCTTTTTATTTTCAATGGGATCTCTATGGAGAATATTTTCAAATCCTCTTAAACTTCTTCAACTTTCAAATCCTTCAACTTCCTCATACTTTCAGCTGCAGACACCATTTCAACTTTAGAATGTTGAGAAAACCCTTAACTATTGCCACATGATTCAGCTTTTTGATATATTTTAAACTTTTTGAACTGCAGCAATTTAACTTTTATGATTTTCAGCCTTTTTCTGACTTTATAATGGGTGTGTATTGCACAGCTTAGAGTGCGTGATGTCACCGCTAGAGTGAAGAGCAGCTTGAGATTCTTGTGAAAAAAACATTTGTATTTTGCCACTGTTTCCACAATCTTCACTCTTCATGCATAATTTCTGGATGTAGAAGTAGCTAATCTTGTCCTTGTCGTAGAAGAATTACTGTGGAATCCCACAGATTTCCACATTTGACACAGAAGCCGTTAATTGAGAGGAAAACCAACTTTCTGCTCCATAGACCAATGTTAAATTTTGCTTCAAAAACATCTTCCACAGAACACGGTTCTCCATTTCTAGATCGCCAGTTAAGCCACATTTTTTACACTACAGACACAATTTTTACAAGATCTGTTTCTCAAGTCATCCTTCCTCTCAATTATTAATATCTGAGCAATAGGAGGTACGGTTATGGGAGTTTTGATGATTTGTTTGAGAGGTGTTTCCCTGTTTTATCTCCATGAAATGGCTTCAGGCACACAGGTGTTCGCGATTGAGCCAATTAGTGATGTTTATAAACACACAGACTCACAAACACACACGCACATACACTCCTCTCCCTCTCATACAGTCATTCAGGTATTAGGAATCTTTAGAGGTCTTTCCCCCCTCCTCCCCCACACACACACACACACACGCCATTTTAAAATAAAAGCCCCACAGAATGAATTTCAACTGAAATGCTTGTGATGAGCCTGTCATTTAATAACCGGTTTGTGTTTATCTAACATTATGATTCTGTCTCCTCTCCCCTTCTCCCCCACACCCCATTTCAAAATAAAAGCCCCAGAGAGTGAATTCTAACTGAACTGCTTGTGATGAAGCCTGTCATTTAATAACCTCTGTTTAAGTGTGTCAAACATTATGATTATGTCTCCTCTCCCCCTCCCTCCCCCACCCAGCCCCACCCTTTCAAAATAAAAGCCCCATGGATTAACTGTATGTAAACATTGAGCTCAAAATTAGGCTTTTTGTTGAAATAATGAATGCTCTTACAAATACTGCGACTACTACTGCTGCTAATATTTCTAGTATTACTACTACTACTGCTGCTACTACTTCTACTACAACGTTTGCTGCTATTACTACCACGACTACTGTTACTTATACTACAACTGCTACTACTGCTATTCATGCTACTACCAGTACTAATACTACTACAGCTATTAGTATGACTGCCACTAGTACTACTACTACTGCTACTTAAAATACTGCCATTACTTTTACTACTACTACTACTACTACTACTGTTATATTAAATACTACGACTACTACTACAGCTATTACTACTACTACTGATACTAGGCTACTACTTCTTCTAAATACTAATACTTCTACTACTAATGATACTTCTACTACAACTACGACTTCTACTACTATTACTACAAATATCACTACTTCTGAAATTTGTTTAAGCTACAGAAATTGTTCAAATATCAAAATGTTCAGCTCTTTCAGGAGAGGGGTGCTTTGACTTTTCATATTTGTAATCTTTAAACTTTTTGAATTAAGCTTTTTGCAATTTTCTTTTGAATGGGATCTCTATGGAGAAAATCTTCAAATCCTGGGAAACTTCTTCAACTTTCAAAGCCTTCTTCTTCCTCATACTTTCAGCTACAGACACCATTTCAACTTTCAAATGTTGAGAAAACCCTTAACTATTGCCGCATAATTCAGCTTTTTAATATATTTTAAACTTTTTGAACTGCAGCAATTAAACTTTTATGATTTTTCAGCCCTTTTCTGACTTTATAATGGGTGTGTATTGCGCCGCTTAGAGTGCGTGATGTCACGGCTAGAGTGAAGAGCAGCTTGAGATTCTTGTGAAAAAAACATTTGTGTTTTGCCACAGTGTCCACAATCTTCACTCTTCATGCATAATTTCTGGATGTAGAAGTAGCTAATCTTGTCCTTGTCGTAGAAAAATTACTGTGGAATCCCACAGATTTCCACATTTAACACAGAAGCCGTTAATTGAGAGGAAAACCAACTTTCTGCTCCATAGAGACCAATGTTAAATTTTGCTTCAAAAACATCTTCCACAGAACACGGTACCCCCATTTCTAGATCGCCAGTTAAGCCACATTTTTTACACTACAGACACAATTTTTATAGGATCTGTTCTTCAACTCATCCTTCCTCTCACTTATTAATATCGGAGCAATAGGAGGTACGGTTATGGGAGTTTTGAGGATTTGTTTGAGAGGTGTTTCCCTGTTTTATTTCCATGAAATGGCTTCAGGCACACAGGTGTTCGCGACACAAGAGGGAGAGGCGAGGAAAGACGTGGCAGAGCAGCACAATAGTCATGTAAGCTGTAAAAGATAAAACGTAGTACAATCTCCAAAGGAGAAAGATTGCCAGAGATATCAGTCTCTCTCTCTCTCTCTCTCTCTCACTAATTATTTATTCTCTCTCTCTCTCTCTCTCTCTCTCTCTCTCTCCCTGTCTGTGTCTCTCTCTCTCATACAGTCATTCAGGTCTTAGAGACTTTTAGAGGACCCCCCCCCCCACACACACACCCCATTTCAAAATAATAAAAGCCCCAAAGAGTGAATTCTAATTGAAATGCTTGTGATGAAGCCAGGCATTTAATAACCTGTTTATGTGTGTCAGACATTATGATTATGTCTCCTCTCCCCCCCACCCAGCACCACCCTTTCAAAATAAAAGCCCCATGTATTAACTGTATTTAAAATTAGGCTTTTTTGTTAAAAAAACGAATGCTCTTACTAATACTGCGACAACTACTACTGCTGCTGCTAATATAGTATTACTACTACTGCTACTACTACTTCTACTGCTATAACTTTTGCTGTTGCTACTATTACTGCTACTGCTATTACTGCTACCATCAATATTATTACTACCACTACTGCTATTACTACCACTACTATTGTCAGGATCCCTGTCTGACCCATTGTTTGTTAACCTCTGTTTCCCCCCCAGTCTCCTTTCCTCATGTGTCTGTCATTCCCCTGTTTGTTTTGTTATGCCATGTGTTTGGTGTTGTCTCGGACCTGCCTCCAGACTCCTCCCACTGCCAACGCCCGGAGGGATGCACAGCTGCGGACAATCTGGCTCGTTCCCCGGCAGCATATCAGCCCTGGTCTTGCAGGCCTGGGTTGTCAGTCCGTATCGTCTTCTGCCTCGGTAGCCTCCGCCGCCGTTCCGTGAGTTGAACCCAGTTGTTTCGTCCTGTTCTAATCTCTCTCCTCTCTGCTACGTCTAGAGTACTGGTGTTCTACGGATTACACTCCGCCGCTCTGCGGCCAGCTCTCCGGTGTCGAGCCACGGGACTCACACCGCCGCTTTGCCTACTCTGGTGTCGGACCACGGGCTCCACACCTCCACGCACCTTTGAAATAAAACCTGTTTCCAGTAACTTCTGTCTCCTGTGGTCTTGCGTTTGGGTCCTACCCGTGAACTCCCGTGACAGAACGGACTGACCCGTTTTGTGTTCGTGTACATAGATGATATCCTCATCTATTCTGCGGACCTTCAGGAGCATCAGCGCCACATTCGGTTGGTCCTCCAGCGCCTACTGGAGAACAAGCTGTTTGTGAAGGCAGAGAAATGCGAGTTCCATGTGAC
Source organism: Lycodopsis pacificus (assembly GCA_028022725.1). Classification (NCBI taxonomy): domain Eukaryota; kingdom Metazoa; phylum Chordata; class Actinopteri; order Perciformes; family Zoarcidae; genus Lycodopsis; species Lycodopsis pacificus. The sequence goes on from CM051695.1 coordinate 938,522, forward strand.
CTCAGTTCAGTTCCTGGGATTCATCATTGAGAGGGGTCAAGTGAGGACGGATCCAGAGAAGGTCAAGGCTGTAACTGAATGGCCGACTCCCTCCTCCCGGAAACAGCTCCAACAATTTCTGGGGTTTGCCAACTTCTACCGCCGATTCATCAGGAACTACAGTAAGCTAGCAGCCCCACTCACCGGCCTCACCTCTTCCAAGACCATCTTTGTATGGACACCGGAGGCCGGTCAGGCATTCAAACTCCTCAAGGAACGGTTCTCCTCCGCCCCCATCCTGATGCAGCCCGACGACACCAGACAGTTCTTTGTTGAAGTGGACGCCTCTGACACGGGCGTGGGGGCCATCCTGTCACAACGTTCGGAGTCTGACTCGAAGTTCCGCCCTTGCGCCTACTATTCCCGCCGGTTGAACCCAGCAGAGAGAAACTACGACGTTGGAGACCGGGAACTGCTGGCAATTAAGCTGGCTCTCGAGGAGTGGAGACACTGGCTAGAGGGGGCTGTTCATCCGTTCGTGGTCTGGACGGACCATAAGAACCTGGAGTACATTCGGACAGCCAAGCGGTTAAACTCTCGCCAGGCTCGGTGGTCATTATTCTTCGGACGTTTTGACTTCACCATCTCCTACCGCCCGGGCCACAAGAAGACCAAGCCTGATGCTCTCTCGCGCCAGTTCTCTCCCGAGGGTCACTCCTCCAGTCCTGGTACCATCCTCCCTGCAACCTGTGTGGCAGCCTCGCTCACTTGGGAGATCGAATCAGTGGTGCAGGACGCTCTACGGACCCAGCCGGACCCCGGAGGCGGGCCTCCCGGCCGCCTCTTTGTTCCCCTGTCCGCACGCTCCCAAGTGCTCCAGTGGGCGCACACCTCCCGGTTCTCCTGTCACCCTGGCGTCAGACGCACCATTGATCTGCTTCGGAGAACCTTTTGGTGGACATCGCTGGAGGCGGACACGAGAGCATTTGTCCTCGCCTGCTCAACCTGTGCCCGCAATAAGGCGTCACACCGACCTCCCGCCGGCTTGCTGCAACCACTCCCAGCGCCACATCGTCCCTGGTCTCATATCGCCCTGGACTTCGTCACAGGCCTGCCACCCTCGCAAGGAAACACGGTCATCATTACGGTGGTTGACCGCTTCTCCAAGGCGGCTCATTTCCTCGCCCTGCCCAAGCTTCCCTCAGCTCAGGAGGCGGCTGACATCATGGTCAGCCAGGTGTTCCGTCTGCATGGGATCCCTGTGGACATTGTGTCAGACCGAGGCCCGCAGTTCATATCCCAGGTCTGGAGAGCCTTCGGCCGGGCCCTCGGCGCCACCATCAGTCTGTCCTCTGGGTTCCACCCCCAGTCCAACGGGCAGACAGAGAGACTTAATCAGGAGCTTGAGGCCTCCCTCCGCTGCGTGGCAGCATCAAATCCCTCCAGCTGGAGTACTCACCTGCCTTGGGTGGAATATGCCCACAACTCCCATACATCATCGGCTACTGGTCACACTCCGTTCGAGGCCTCCCTGGGTTACCAGCCACCTCTGTTCCCCGCCCAGGAGGTGGAGATAGCCGTTCCCTCAGTTCAGCGCCACCTTCGTCGCTGTAGGAAGGTGTGGAGGGAGACCCGGGCCGCCCTTCTCCGCACGGCGGAACAAAACAAGCGTTTGGCGGATCGCCGCCGCATCCCTGCTCCACATTACCGAGTCGGTCAAATGGTGTGGCTTTCCGCCAAGGACATCCCATTACGGACCGAATCCCGGAAGCTGTCCCCCCGGTTCATCGGTCCTTTTGAGGTCCTGGCCATTATCAACCCTTCCGCAGTTCGTCTGAGACTCCCCTCATCCATGAGGATCCACCCGACGTTCCACGTGTCACTGATCAAACCGGTGTCCACCTGTGCCCTGTGCCCTCCGGCCAGACCCCCACCACCCGCCCGACTCATCGACGGAGGCCCGGCGCATACGGTCAACAGACTGCTGGATGTTCGCCGTCGGGGTCGGGGGTTCCAATACCTCGTGGACTGGGAGGGCTATGGTCCTGAGGAACGCTCATGGGTGCCCCGGTCTAGGATCCTCGACCCCACTCTAATTCGGGAGTTTCATCGACTGCACCCGGACAAGACTGGCAGACCGCCTGGAGGCTCCCGTTGAGGGGGGGGTACTGTCAGGATCCCTGTCTGACCCATTGTTTGTTAACCTCTGTTTCCCCCCCAGTCTCCTTTCCTCATGTGTCTGTCATTCCCCTGTTTGTTTTGTTATGCCATGTGTTTGGTGTTGTCTCGGACCTGCCTCCAGACTCCTCCCACTGCCAACGCCCGGAGGGATGCACAGCTGCGGACAATCTGGCTCGTTCCCCGGCAGCATATCAGCCCTGGTCTTGCAGGCCTGGGTTGTCAGTCCGTATCGTCTTCTGCCTCGGTAGCCTCCGCCGCCGTTCCGTGAGTTGAACCCAGTTGTTTCGTCCTGTTCTAATCTCTCTCCTCTCTGCTACGTCTAGAGTACTGGTGTTCTACGGATTACACTCCGCCGCTCTGCGGCCAGCTCTCCGGTGTCGAGCCACGGGACTCACACCGCCGCTTTGCCTACTCTGGTGTCGGACCACGGGCTCCACACCTCCACGCACCTTTGAAATAAAACCTGTTTCCAGTAACTTCTGTCTCCTGTGGTCTTGCGTTTGGGTCCTACCCGTGAACTCCCGTGACAACTATTACTTATACGACAACTACTACTACTACTACTGCTATTCATGCTACTAAAAGTAGTAATACTACTACAGCTATTAGTACAACTGCTACTAGTACTACTACTACATCTTCTACTGCCATTACTATTACTATTACTCCTACTCCTGTGATATTAAATACTACGACCAATACTACAGCTATTACTATGACTACTGATACTACGTCTTCTACTACTTCTTCTAATTATATTGGCATCAAAGGAACCGCACTGAACTGGTTTGGATCCTATTTATCGGATCGATCTCAGTTTGTTTACGTGAACGATGAAGCCTCGATGAAGACCAACGTCAGTTATGGAGTTCCACAAGATTCTGTGCTTGGACCAATCTTGTTCACTTTATATATGCTTCCTTTAGGCAATATTATCAGAAAACACTCTATAAACTTTCATTGTTATGCAGATGACACTCAATTATATATATCGATCAAACCAGATGAAACCAACCAGCGAGCTAAACTGCAAGCGTGTCTTAAGGACATAAAAATCTGGATGACCTGCAACTTCCTGATGTTAAACTCAGACAAAACTGAAGTTATTCTACTTGGCCCAGAACACCTCCGAAATCAGTTATCTAATGATATAGTTTCTCTAGATGGCATTGCGCTGGCATCCAGCAGCACCGTCAAGAATCTTGGAGTCACCTATGATCAGGATTTGTCTTTCAACTCTCAGATAAAACTTATTTTTAGGACTGCCTTTTTTCACCTACGTAATATTTGAAAAATCAGGCACATCCTGTCTCAAAGCGATGCAGAGAAATTAGTTCATGCATTTGTTACCTCTGGACTAGATTACTGCAATTCCTTATTTTCAGGCTGCTCTAATAAGTCTCTTAAATCTCTCCAGTTGATGCAGAATGCTGCAGCTCGTGTACTAACAAGAACTAAGAGGAGAGATCATATTACTCCTGTATTAGCTTCTCTGCACTGGCTCCCTGTAAAATGTAGAATAGAATTTAAAATCCTTTTACTTACCTACAAAGCCCGAATTGGTCAGGCTCCATCATATCTTAGAGAGCTTATAGTACCATACTGCCCTACTAGAGAGCTGCTCTCCATTAATTCAGGGTTACTTGTGGTTCCTAGAGTCTTAAGAAGTAGGATGGGAGCCAGAGCCTTCAGTTATCAAGCACCTCTTTTGTGGAACCAGCTTCCCGTTTCAGTCCGGGGGGCAGACACACTTGCCACATTTAAGGCTTAAGACTTTCCTCTTTGATAGTGCTTATAGTTAGGGCTGGCTCTGGCTTGCCTTGGACCGGCCCTTAGACAAACTGGTATCGGCAAAAACTACAGGGGGACTTCCTTAGGATACACTGAGCACCTCTCTCCTCCTCTTCTTCACCTCTGTCTGTAAGCATTGATGTCCCATTAATGCTCATTACTAACTTTACTTCTTCCCCGGAGTATTTGTGCTTTCTCGCCTCACAGGTTCCCATGACCGCAGTTTTATGTGGACACTGGTTCTTCAACCAGCCATGGCCCTGCTGACACCTACTCCGATCTTCATTCTTAACATTATTAATCCTATTACCGATACCATTAATGCACAGTACTGATATTGTCTCTTCCCCGGAGTCCTTGTGCTTTCTCTCCTCACAGGTTTCCATGGAGCATGGTTTCATCTGGACCCTGGTCCTTCCTCCTACCATGGCCCTGCTGACTCCAACTGCTAATATCACTTTTATTATTACTCGCATTACTATTTCATATTAGCGATACCATTAATGCACATTATTGACCTGCTTCTTCACCAGAGTCTCTGTGCTTTCTCGCCTCACAGGTTCCTGTGTATCCGGGTTATACCTGGACCAGGTCTTGCCTCCTGCCGTGGTTGTGTCATACATTGAATGTGCTGTAATTACATTGAATGTATTGTAATTCACTATCCTGTTCTACACATGACATCATTGCACTTCTGTCCATCCTGGGAGAGGGATCCCTCCTCTATTGCTCTCCCACAGGTTTCTTCCTCTTTCCTCCCCGTTAAAGGGTTTTTTTGGGGAGTTTTTCCTGTTCCGATGTGAGGGTTCCGGGACAAGAGGATGTCAAATGTGTACATATTGTAAAGCCCTCTGAGGCAAATTTGTAATTTGTGATTTTGGGCTGTACAAAATAAATTGAATTGAATTGAATTGAAATTACGAATACTTCTACTACTAATAATACTTCTACTACTACTACAAATATCACTACTACTACTACTACTAGTTATTCTAATGCTACTAATACTTCTAATAATAATACTTCTACTCCAACTTATACTACTACAAATATCACCACTGATGAATTTTTTTAAGCCACAGAAACTGTTCAAATATCAAAATGTTCAGCTCTTTCAGGAGAGGTGGGATATGACTTTTCATATTTGTAATCTTTAAACTTTTTGAATTATTAAGCTTTTTGCAATTTGTTTTTGAATTATTTTCAGCAATGTTTTTGCGATTAATTTCAGTTTTCAGCATTCCAACGCATTTTCAGCAGGAAATGCATTTTCTCGTACGTTATTAGTTTTTCCCCAAAAGGATAAATATTTTGGTTAAATTTTTGTTCCTTCCTGCTGCAGCAAAACCTGAGCTTCCCATGCATTTCCACACCTTCCTATCCACAACTGCCTTTATTTTTTCAGAGAGGAAAGAAAGCAATTTTGCATCTAGATTGGCAGAATAAAGAAAACATCACTTCTAGTCCTGTCTAAACAGGGCTGATGGAGACTGACCTCAGCGTTGAGGTTGTCAGCCAGGCTGTCCAGGAACTGACTCTCGATGGGGTTCTGCTGGGTGAGCAGGGTCAAGTAGTGGCTCAACTTCTCGTGGGTGGTGATGATGGTGCCCTCACCGTACTTGTCAAACTGGGGGCGACCTGCGCGCCCGAAAATCTGCATGACGTCCAGGATGCCCAGATCCACCAGGGCACCGCGCTTGGCATCGTAGATCTGAGTGCCCTGTTACTCACACAAGAGACAGAAGTTATTTAGATTTGATGTCGATACAGTTTCAGCAGATTCAGATAACAGTTTAACAACAATGAGCATTTCAATATTATTATGATTTTTTTGTAAATAGATTGTAAATGCTACATTTATAGTTGTAAAAAGTATTCTGTAGTGTTACTTTTATTAATTCAAGTAATTTTGGGAATGCGCTCTCTTCTGCTATTTTTCTGTCACCATGTACAGAACCACATCAACAATGAATTGATTCTGCTAAAAAGTATTCTGTGTGTATGAAAGCCTGATGTCTCTTCTTCCTCTGTACCATGAAGCTCCATTAAAACACATCAATGAGCCTCACTGCTGACATCTTCCTTCATTATCATCAACACACACACATTGGAGTGTATTTTTGTTCACTCCCACACACACTATTCTGCTTCCACAAATACTAGTTTTTCCTGTTTGAGAAACGCTTGTTAAAGTCGAGTGTTTAATAAAAATACAGAGCGGGATGTTTACGAGTTGTTTTTATGTCTTCAGTAGAAAGAAATGGAGTTTGTGTGTGTAAAAAAGAGACACTTTAAGGCCCTCAACCAGTGGCGGCTGGTCAATAGAGGTCCATGGGGCATGGCCCCACCATGAGACACACAAAAAAATAATAATAATTATAATAATCATAAATTATACAAATTGTCAATATTTGTGTTTTTGAACTATGGAATGTACCCAGTAATGTGTGTAAAATATGATCTCTGTGCAAAATATATGCTTTTCTTGCTTGTGTTCTCCGCCTGTGTGCACGACACGCCGGAGAACGTGCAGCTAGGGGGGCCAAATCGTTTTGGCCCAAAAGAGGCGGGTCTATGAAGCAGTTTAGCCAATTGCTGATTCAAGATATAAATGAGTGACATACAATTTAGCCAATCAGCGCCCTCAAATAGATTCAGAGTGGGGCCAGAACGATTCTGCCCCCCTAGCTGCGCGTTCTCGTCAGGCGGAGTCTCTACAGGCGAGCGCCAGCACGAGCACTCCTCCTCCAAGACCCGTTTGAGAGGAGAACTTTGGCGGAGATTCTGCAGCCAAAGAGCTGATATCAGATCAGCCTAACCTCACAATCAGACAGCAGACTAGTGGGAAAGGGAAGCAGTATATGCGAAGCTTCACTACTAGCAGTACACCAGACAGGTTTGGCTAGCTGGATGACGTCATGCTAATAACTCATTTAGCTTTTTAAAACAACGGGGACAGATCCAGCACGGACAGTTACGGGAGTGAGGGATGAGGAAGTAAGGAAACATGAGAACAACAGGGTAGGGAGTGAGGGGTGAGGAGGTAAGGAAACATGAGAACACCAGGGTAGGGAGTGAGGGGTGAGGAGGTAAGGAAACATGAGAACACCAGGGCACACATGGAGAACTCTGTCAAGCTACATATTAGACAAAGTGAACATCTTCTCTTCTACATAGCTGTCCTCAGTCTCATCTGCTTAACTTGGTCATGGAGGCATCAACATTTAATAGAGATGTTAAATTAACAGTGAAAACTCATCATAGCTTAATTTAACATCAGTATTCATAATTACACTTCATGTTTACTTCTCCTGATCTTTACCTCCTATAACAAGGTCCATAGGGGCATCTCAATAAATTAACATGTTATATTATATTTTATACGTTTTATTTACTGCTTTTTTTCGTGTTGGAATAAATGTTAAATATTTAACTGCCAAGTAATAATGCGTGTTTGATACTTAAATTTTTTTTGCATTAAATCATACTGGGATGTTTGCTGAAATTGATAGGATGGCCCCACCTAGAACATTTTCCACCAGCCGCCACTGCCCTCAACTATTAAATGAATACTTTGCTTCAGTGCTGTTTGTTAGCAAACAACTTTGAAATAAATGAAATTAGTAGGAAGTAATTGGAGCCGTTGGGGTCCCTGAAGGTCTGAGACCTCAGGGCAGCTGCTTACTTTGCCTCGCTGGTTCCAGGTTTGTTTACAGGAATTACGAGCAAGAAAGGAAGACAGCAAGAAACAAACCAAGACAACTGACATGCATGAAAGAAAGCAAAACAGAGAAAATAGAACCTTGATGATGACTGCATGGGCCGGTAGGTTCACTCCCCAGGCCAGGGTGGCAGTACAGACCAGCACCTTGAGGTGGCCCTTGGAGAACATGCTCTCCATCAGGCTGCGGTCAGACCGCAGCATGCCAGCATGATGGATCCCAAAGCCTTCTGGGAACATCTCCTTCATCTGCTTGTTTCTGGAGCGCTGGATCTGAAAGAGGTGGTCTGAGAGGTTAGTTTAAAAAGAGCAAAGAAAAGGGCTCAAAGCAACTAGCACTGGTTTTGGATGTCTGAGGTGGAAAATTAGCCGAGTTTCGATATCCTGTTGGATTGCACAGAAACAAGAGGACTCCTGGGTATTACGGTTCATTTTAATAAAATGCACAGGTGTTGACTTGCTGTGATTTCAAAGAATACACACACACACACACACACACACACACACACACACACACACACACACACACACACACACACACACACACACACACACACACACACACACACACACACACAGAGTCAGTCAGTCAGATTGAGCTGTGTGCTGCTGACTGACAGTTGGGCTGTGACCTGGTCGGGCTGAGGGGAGTCCTCATCACAGGACTATATCTCTCTCTCTCTGGGCATCTAAATAGAGGTCAGCGCCCTGTGCTCCTCTGAACTGCAGAGAGAAAGCCCATTACTGCCAGCAGCTGTCTGCCTCACACAGTGTTTGGGTTGCAATGCCGGTCTGGATTTGTATGCAAACCTTGTGGATAAAGGTGGAGGAGGAGGGGGAGACTTTAAGTAACCGACTGAGCAGCAGGTATATTGACTGAAAATGAAGTAAAATGCTACAGAAGTAAATATCTTCTTCCATAATGTGAAAACAATGTGAAAAACGAAATGGCTTAGTATTAGCCTTTTTATGAAATTTTTCTACGGGAGAAGTTACTGTTCACTTCAGTGTACGGTATTGTAACTTTACTGTGTGCATGAGATGTTATACAGTCAGGGCCATAAGTATTTGGACGGTGACACAATTTTTCTAATTCTGCCTCTTTACAGACTCCAGTGGGTTTGAAAGTAATCAGTCAACATGTGGTTGAAGTGAAGACTTTCAGCTTTAATTCAATGGATAAAACACAAAGATCACATTAACCGTTTAGGAATTACAGCCACTTCTACACAGCCCCCCACAATTTCAGAGGCTCAAAAGTAATTGGACAAACTAACATAATTGTGAATATAATCATCAGTATTGATACTAATTGAGGAAAATCCTCTGCAGTCAATGACTGCCTGAAGTCTGGCTCCATAGACATCACCAAACACTGAGTTTCCTCCCTGGAGATGCTTTGCCGGACCTTTTACTGCAGCCTCCTTCAGCTGCTGCTGTTTGTGGGTCTTTCTGCCCTCAGTTTTATCTTCAGTAAGTGAAAAGCCTGCTTGGGTTGAGATCAGGTGACTGACTTGGCCATTGAAGAATATTCCATTCCTTTGCCTTGAGAAGCTCTTGGGTTGTTTTCACAGTATGTTTTAGGTCATAACCCATCTGCACTGTGAGGCGCCGTCCAATCAGTTTTGCAGCATTAGGCTGAATCTGAGCAGATGGTTTAAACACCTCAGAACTCATCCTGCTACGTCTATCAGCTGTGACATCACCAATCAATACCAGTGACCCGGTTCCATTGGCAGCCACACATGCCCATCCAAAGCAATGCCTCCACCATGTTAGACAGATGATGAGGTATGCTTTGGATCATGAGCCGTTCCTTTCCTTCTCCACACTTTTATCTTCCATCATTCTGGTACAAGTTCATATTGGTTTAATTTTACCAAAGAATCTTGTTCCCAAACTGGTCGGTCTTTGTCAGATGTTTCCTGTTAAAGTCTAATGTGGCCTTCCTGTTCTTCAGTGTAACCAGAGGTTTGCACCATGTTCTAAACCCTCTGTATCTAGATTCATGAAGGTTACTTGATTGCAGTGGTGGGCCGTCAGGGCCTTCTCTGCTGGCCTTGACAGAATCACAAAGTTATAGCTATTTTATAATTTAAAAAGTGGAGAGATCGGAGTACGGGGGTGATGTGAGACCGTCGATTTGTCCTGGTGAGTAATCTGGCGGCAGCGTTTTGGATGACCTGCAGACGGTTAAGAGCAGATACACTGAGTGATGTGAAAAGTGAGTTTCAGTAGTCAATGTGTGAAGAGATAAATGTGTGTATGATCATCTCTAAATCAGGTGTTGATACTACAGATCTCAGTTTACTGATATTTCTTAGGTGGAAGAAACATGATCTGGACAGCTGCTTAACATGAGGGTCAAACGACATGGATCGATCAAAGAAAATTGCGCAGGTTGCAATGGGCAGCAGAGGAGAGTGGACCAATCTGCCTGATCATGGGGACAAACTCATCTGGAGCAATAACTAGGACCTCCGTCTTAGTGTCGTTGAGTTGTAAGCAGTTTTCTGCCGTCCAGTCTCTGATGGCATTGACACAGTCCAGGAGCCTAGTTAATGTGAAGGCCTCGCTGGGTTTGAATGACAGATGGAGTTGGATATCATCCGCATATAAATGATAGGACACATTATAACTTTTTACAATCGGTCCCAAAGGTAACAGATAAAGGGAAAATAACAGAGGCCCCAGAACCGAGCCCTGCGGTACGCCACAAGACAGTGGAGAGAAGTGGAGTAACAGACACAAAATCACCCACAGAGACATTGAAACTTCTGTCATTGAGGTAAGATGTGAACCAGTCTAACGCTATGCCAGATCTCGGAGACTTTCCCTGTCGCTCTCCAAAATAAAATAAAAATAAATTCAGAAACACATTGGGCCTCATTCTCGAACAATTTCTGAAGTGTCTTCTGAAATGTTTTGTTACGGACTTCGGAAGACCAACGTCAGAAAAGATCGCCTGAAAATGGGTTCATACACAGCCGAAGTGTTCTCAGCTGTGCTCCCCCGAAGGAGGATTCTTAAATCGCGTGCATCTAGATTTGCATACAGAAACGCCCCGCCAGCTCCTTATAAGGGCATGCAACTGAAGAGACATGTGCACAATCGACAGACTCCACAGGCAACGCGAAAGAAATTTCAGACTGATTAAAATCATGTCAAAGCGGAAAGTCCTGTCCGGATCTAGTCCTATAGTGTTTTTCTCTGTACATTGTAATCCTAGTTTGACTTGGTTATAGTGAATGCATTGGGTGCCTTCCATTTCAGCCCATCATACAATGTTTATCATTCGATAATTAAGATGTACTTGAAATGTGTTCTTTTATTTTTGTTATTCATGTTTTTTTCTCCATTGAATGGTATATTTGACACTGAACAAATTCATCTTTATCTCAGTGATAGTGTCCAAATTAGCATAAAATATCACTGTATGTAAAAACTACACGGACAACAAAATAGATGTAAATGTTGATAAAAATCTTATTCCCTTTAAGAATTAGGATCTTGGAGTGACGCGGATATGAAAGCTAGTTTATCCGTCTTTCCTTTACAAGCAGGACAATTATTTCTCTCTCTTTATTTGAGAAAAGCTCATATTTGTGTTTTTTCACTATGACCCTGAAATTCTGTCTCTTGTGTTATCATATACTGAATGCAAGCAAAACTACAGAGCAAAACCACACTCTTTCTGATTGAACCAATCTATGAACTGTCTGAAACAATGGATTTTCGTGGCCCCAAATAGGCCCCAAAACAAATTGCGCAAACATGACTCACTCCCCTTGGGGCTAAGCCCCCCCTTTCTTTGAATCACAGAAACACTCCTGGTCTGGACAGTCTTTTAGATCTTGCCTGTCACCAAGGCAGAGGTCGGGGATCTTGGGCTTAAAAAGGTTGGTGACCACTGGTCTACAGTGTCGAATGCAGAACTGAGGTCCAGAAGAACTAGCACAGAGCAGTCAACTGCATCAGAACACATGAGAATGTCATTTGAAACCCTCAGGAGAAAGGTTTCAGTAGAGTGTTGTCTGCGACACCCAGACTGGAACTTCTCGTACATGTTGTGCCTCTCCAGTGCAGCAGTAAGTTGGTTGGCCACCACTTTCTCTAATATTTTGGACAGGAAAGGCAGTTTTGATATGGGCCTGTAGTTCATGGGCAATGCCGGATCTAAGTTTGGTTTCTTTAATATGGGCTGGATAGTGGCATGTTTGAAATAGGAAGGGACAATTCCTGTAGACAATGAGGAATTGATAATGGATGTTACTGCAGGGCCAATAATTAGCAGAACTTTCTTCAACAGAGAGGTTGGTATTATATCCAGAGAGCAAGATGATGACTTTGTTTTGTTAATTAAGTCCATCAGGTCTTGAAGGCTGATAGGCTGGAAAGAGTCCAGAACAGCAGGAGATTGCGAGGAGCTACATGTAGATGAATAAATCCCAGGCTGAATGCCAGACCTAATACCTGTTACCTTATCATTAAAATATGTAAGGAATTTGTTGCAATCGTCGACAGAACAGCATGGTCATGTAGAGACAGACGGTGAAACAATTCTCTTAATTGTGTCAAACTAAATCTTGGGATTTCTCTTTGAGGAAGAGATTAAGTTGGCAAAATAAGCAGTTCTAGCTTCCTTTACTCCAGTATTAAAGGAAGCTCTGAGGTCTTTGAGATATGAGCGATGCACTTCTAGCCCAGTGGCTTTCCAGAGCCGCTCTGTCCTGCGACACTTCCGTCTCAAGCTGCAGACAGCGTCTGTTATCCACGGAGAAGTGTTATAGGCAGCCCTGGTCCTTTCCTTAAGAGGTGCCACTTTATCCAGCAAAGTGGTGCAATGTTCATTAAAAGACTATCAAGAGTTCAACATCATTGAGATTTGTGTTGATATCACAGCAAAAGTGCATAGAGGACTGATCAGCTGTACTCTGAGTAATAATGCGGGAGTGGAATGTTTGTTTCAGACACAAGGGGTCAGCATTGACAGAAAGATCAAAGAAAATACATTTATGGTCACTGATCAGTAGGTCCTCACAACGGGTATTATCAATATAAAGACCCAGGGAGAACACAAGGTCCAAGGTGTGACCACCCCTGTGAGTGGCGCCAGAAACATGTTGCGTGAAATTAAAAGATTCAGTAATATTGAGATACTCAGTGGCACTGCAGTCTGTGGTGTCATTGATATGCAGATTAAAATCACCAGCCAGAAGCACTTTGTCTAGCTTGATAATAGAGGTCAGAAAGTCTGCGAACTCTAATAAAAACCGACCTGCAGGACCTGGAGGTCGGTAAATTAAAAAAACAGTAAAACGGCTTTAGTCGGCCCACTTTAGTGAGCTGCAGTTCAAAAGTAGCATAGGATTCTGTGCTCCCCAATTGGCAGGAAAGCTGATTCTTCCAGACCACGGCGAGGCCTCCACCGCGGCCTGTCAGACGCGGTGTCCCAACATAAGAACAGTCCACAGGGCAGAGTTCATTGAAATGGATGCATTCCATATTCCGTTGCCAGGTCTCGGTCAGAAATAAAAAAGCCAAATTATGACTTGTGAACAAGTCATTTAAAATGTGAGCCTTGTTTGTGACAGAGCGTGCATTAATCAGACACATTTTGATGGGGGAAGACACTGTCGTCATCAGCACAGGAAGCTTTGGGGGTATGTGCAATAGGACGGATCACTCGTGCAGCACCTCGAACCCGACCATAACTATGGCATGAGCGCGAGTCTGTGATTCTCACGGGAATGTTCATGGGCCGTGGAGTGGAAGTTACGGTAGAGGCAAGGGAAAGAGTAGTAGGAGACCCTCCATGCCGCCAGGGGGAGGTAGTGTTGCTTGTAGGGGATGAATGCGGCTGACGAATGATAGTAGAGGAGGAGTGACAGAGGACAGGGGATTCAGGTGTAAACAGTCAATCATGTGAATGGGAGTGAACAGCATGCTGTAAATTAGCCGCTAGCAGGCGGCTACCCAGCTTGTTAAAATGAATACCATCATTCTTAAAAGAGGAAGAGCGGCCCCAAAACAGATTCAAATTGTCAATGAAGCTCACGTTGTTGGTCCTGCAGGCGGCCTGGAGCCAAGTGTGGAGACTGAGGACTCTGCTGAACCGCTGTGATCCACGGCTGAGTGTTGGACTTGGACCACTGATAAAAGCAGACAGTCCACAGCTGTTTAAAAAGTGTAAAAGATTTGTAAAATCAATCTTGGTCAACTCAGACTGGTGGAGGGCTGTATCATTGATTCCCACATGAACGATAATTCGCCGAATGGAAGACGGAAGGGCGCGCAGCAGGCCAGGCAGTTTCAGCAGGATGTCTTGAGCCGTTGCTCCCGGGGAAACAGTGTGTCTCCGCGTTGAAGAAACGGGTATTCCTGATTATTGAGTCCCCGACTATCAGCGCCGTCGGGGCGAAGACGGGACGAGGCGGCAACACTGCGCGTGTAATACGCGTGGATGGAGGCGAGGATTCAACCAGTGGTGGCGGAGTGGACGAGCAAGGACTGAGAGAACGGGGGACCGAAGCTCGCCGCGGTGCTGGTGTAAAGCACGGTATGGAGCGGCGTGTCCTGGGGCGAGAGGAGGGCTCAGTAATGACTGGCATAGGGATGTCGGTGGACCCGAGGCTGTGGGTCCCTTGAGGCGGCAGCTGGGATGATGTAGGAAGCTGGGAGTCCGTAGTCAGAGGAGGGAAGTCGTGGAGGGCAAGGGCGTCATATCCATTCTTCAGCTGGACATCGAAGTTATGGGGTGTAGGAGAGTGATGTCTCCCTCTCCGGCTGCTGCGAGCACAGACCAGGGACCAGTGCTCGTGATGTGATGGAGTAGAGCTGACCAGGGCTTTAGGCTTAGCTCTGAGCTGTAGCCAGGAGGCCTCAGGAGCTGCGACCGGAGGAGGGGCCGCGGCAGCAGGACTGGAAGCGATGGAATCATGCACACGGTCGCTGGCTGTGTCGGTTTGTGATGGACCGAAGATGATGGTGTCCATGAGGTTCTCGGCATACTGGATCCTGTAGAGCGTGGATATTCTTCCTTCCAGCTCTGTGATTTTATCCACCAGGCGGGTGCAGCTGACACAGTCGGATGGAGAGGTGAGTGGAGCCATAGCAGATCTGGACTGGTGGACAATTGGGCTCCAGCCCGTAGTCCACAGCCTTGTCCAGGTATTAGCAAAGGTGGAAGCTGATTCACAGACTGTCCCGTTTTCAGTTTGACGTGTGTAGACCCTCTATATCTGTGGTCTCCGTAGCGTTAGCTAGCTTCAGAGCCCAGGGCTAACAAATGAGCCAGTAGTAGCCCAGCAGGCTAACCAATCTGGGGAACGCAAAAACCTAAGAGGTCTAGTACGTGTTGGCTGACATCGTACTACTAGTTCAATTGACACAGATCAGAACAGCTAGGATCTCAAAAGCATAAGGCAAAAAATGTGGCCAAAACTGGAGAATGAAAAAAAGGTAAATTTGTGAAAAAGGGTGAGCGGAGAAACAGACACGACGCCACAGAACGCTGACGTCCAGCTCCACCAGGTGTGTCTGCAACGCAATCAGTGCAAAGAACACGCCTTATACCATATGTATTCCGGTAAGTCTGCATTTGACCCATCCCTGTATATAGGGAACAGTGGGCTGCTGCCCGGGGAGCCGCTAGGGGTTCAGTGTCCTGCTCACAGACACTTCGACACGTCCCAGCCAAGGATCAAACCCACACTACAATGCAGAAACGACTCACCAAGCCTGTAGACGGCCATAAAGGCTGAGTCAAAGATACCTCAAATACCAGAGAAGATATCAAACATATCTTAGGAGCCAATTATGTCTTTATTCATACATATATGAAACCTATGTATTTAACGTCTCTCTGGTACACAGGTGCTGTGGTAAAACCTGAAATGTGACTCATGTGTGGTAAGACGGCGAGGCTGCTTAGTGATACCTTACTAAACAAGTGCCATCGCTGTTGTTTGCGTTTACACTAGAACACAAAGCAGTACCGGGCATATGTGAATTGAGTAGATGATGTCATCGTGTTTCACACGTCCACATGAAGACACAGTAAGCAGACCTAAATCTAAACCTCTGTGTGCATGTGCACCAGGGCTAAACCAAGAGACAAATCCACTTTCACAAATACCTGTCTACATGTAGACATGGCTTTACTTCAGCCGAGACTGAACCCTTTGTTAGAAAAAGGCACACACCATTTTTCCCTCAAATTGACCAATTGCCCCTACATCACTGAGTCCCACTGCTGGCCTGAGGAGGACAGAGTCAGACCCTCTGCTCAGACCAACATGTATGAGACTAAGTGCTAACTCAAGGGCATGATCCCTCACTGGCGTTCCACCCATGGTGACAGACATTTCTGTTTGATGGAACAAAGCTTCAAGCACGCTGCCCGACTGATTTCACCAGGTGCACCTTTAGTTCAGTGAATTGGTTTGAATGAATGACTGCCTTTGAGGATGTATAAATGCATGTATGACTCATGGCGTCTCTCCCTCTTTCATGCCTTAACTTCCACATTCAGACCAGGTGTGTAACATACGACCTTTAAGAGTTCACACATGTCGATTCTACACAAATCTACATCCCCCTTGACCCAAATATTGTGTGGCAGTGCATTTGTTATGCTGGTTGTTTCCACTTCCAGTTCCATGCTTAGTGCAGTGATATATTCAGATGGTAATCCCATCAAAAATACAATGGAACAAAAAACAATCCTACTTTGCTGTCTAAAGCCATTTCCGTCCTTAACACCAGGGCAAACTGGGGCCTGGTGGGACTCCTCAGGGCCAGGTTGAGGTCCACAGGAGCCAGGGAAGGTAGGTAATTGAAATGCTACGGCTGAGGCTTTGCTTTGAGGTGTCAGAGAGTGTTACAGCCGTGCTTCCAGCCTCTAATCTAAGGTGAGGTGGCGCTGATGTGTGCTGTGCCATGGCTGTATTTGAGATGGCAGTGACCTAAGCTCCTGATCAGGTCCCATTAGGCCCTGCCACTCGCTGCTGCTCCTGCTGCGGAGCTCACTCTGTCCACAGACAGCCGGCTGCCAGCTCCACTCACCGTCTGTTGCTGCTGTAACTATGTAAAGATCAGCCAACACCAGAGCCGAAAGAAACTATTCAAGAGGCCGTAAAACATTCTCAGGGCCGTTGAATAGAGGTAGAAGGAACTAACTGCTTTTACATTTCTCCTCCCTGATCCTCCGAGAAATAGTGTTCAGCAGACGCACAAGCATTTTTAGAAACGTGGAAGCATCGGTATTATCATGCAGCACACTTCAGCTTCAAAGCCCAGATTCCAAAGTGTAAAATTGCACCAAAATGAGGCAAAGAAATACCAGAGCTCTGTGTTGAAGAGGAGGCTTCTGTGTCCCCCACCAACACTGAAGCACTCATTTACTCTGCTAAACGGAGGCAGTGTGGCTAATTGTTGATTTCATCTAGTGGCCCTTGACGGTCATAATGTTTGGTGCTCAGAGAGGCTGCTGTTAGTGCTGGATAGGCAGGAGAGAGTGGGAGGATGAGCTTCCACTCACAGCCACTCTACTCCACTTCTCCATCACCACCCGCCTCTACCTCGAAACATTCCACTCTGTTTCAGCTCCATCTCAGGTAGACATCCACTAAAGCTGCTGCAAAACATTGTCAGCAATGCATCATTTCACACAAGTATGCTGTTTCCTTTACAATATAGTGAGGTATTGTTCTACTGCAGTAGTAAATGAGCTTAATCGTAGTTTTGCATTAAGTGCCACATTTTGCATATCTCTGACACACAATGAAAGGCATAATAAAGTGCTCTCTGCTGCTGTATTGTGCATTCAAAATGTAAAGAGCCACACGTATCTCTCAAAGTCTACAAGATGCTGCTGTTCCACTCTGGACGGCCTCCTGCCGCTGAGGTCAGTGTCCTAACGCTCTCTATCCCTCTGCTATCTGGATGTGCACGACAATTATAGTTGCATCTCTTCAGCCTGAAATTGTTGATCTATGAATGCCTGTATCTAATAAAATCTGAAATGGAATTCATATTTAGTTATGCTTTTAAGGTTTTTATTGACTTGGACTTAACGTATGTTGTTGATCTTGTTTATGTGGAACAGGTCAGGGGATATAATGGTTTTACTCTGCTACTATAAAGATATTCACAAATTATAGATACAAAATAAAGAAAAGATGCTGCGCTGTATAATAAAACAAATTCAGTTGAGCCACGAAGTATCGATGGGATGAGTTTCGACTTGTCAGTACGGCACACAGAATGTCTCAATGCTGGATATGTGTTGAAAGGAACAGTGGAAGAGTTCAGAGATGTGTATTCTGTGAATTAACAATAGATGTCATATTTCATGCTTGTCAGCCGTTCTGCTGATGAAGAAGTAATTCAAGAGGAAGACGGAGAAGCTATCCACACTATCGGCATAGGCAGGCTGGATGAGACGTCCTCCGGTTTCTTCACACTGTCCCACTACTTTACTGAGCCCCGTTTCTATTTAAGGCCATCTTTATGATGTGTGTTCGTCACTCCACTGTGTCATTCCTGTTTTCCAGCAGCCTTTGCGTCGCAGCTCATTGTTGTAGATCAGTGTACCGGGGCTGGTTTGGCACAGTGACAGGTTGTCATGGATCTGACACAATGAAAGGACTGGTGGTGGACTAGATTTGTAAAAATAGCACCAATGAAAGCAAACACAGACATTAATGAGCCTCTGCTGGTGCTGCTGTGGAGTCCCTGGAGGCCTGGCACTCACAGGCATCGCTGTCTTGTCAAACAGAAAGACATGAAAGCTGCACATCTGACGACCACAGAGATGGAGAGTTTAAAGAGAAAAGATGAGCGTGTGTCTGTACATCTCTGCAGCATCACTTCCTAAAACTCCTTCTTGAGTTATACCCTTTAACAGACAAATCTTTCATTCCACATGCCATGAATGCCCAGCATAGAAAGCATGCTGTAGTGCTGAAGCTGCTACACAGCCCTCGATAAGCTAGGCCTGGAACGGCATCTGTGTAATGGACTCATGGGACCACAAGGTGTCTCTGAACCTCCACAGTGGAGCTCCTCTCTCCTCTCGAAGCGGTCACATGGTTCCATCTCTGGGTATTCAAACGCGAGGGAGACGGGGTGTGAGTGTGTGGGGGGGAGGGGGGGGGGGGAGCAAGTGAAAGTCAAATGGTCTCTTGAATACAATACTCTCTGGAGAGAGCTGTAGGCAGAGGTTGGGGTAATATGACATGCTTCACACCATCACAGTTCTTTTGCTACTTCTTTACATTTACATCATAAACATTTGTAGCCTCAAATCCTTCTGATTCATATCCATAACTGCTTTAATACCTCTTCAATACCAACAACAGCTGAATTTCCCACCCAATGACCAACCACAACTGACAGGCAAAGAGTGTACAGCCAGTGGGTGATGAATGGGGATGAGCTGTCCTTGTCCCCCTGCAGCAGAGGGGTTGTTGAGTTGAATGTGTTAGTCTAGTCTGCCTGATGCGTCCCACAAGAGGCTCTCACGGTGCTGTGTGCCGATCAATCCACGGCGCTGTCCGTGGTGCTGATGCAGCAGAAGGATGGGTAATTGTGTCTTCTAAAATGACAGTCACTAGTTCCACTCACTAGTTGCGAGGATTGAGTTGGCAGATGAATCAATAATGAATATAGTAGTTAGTTGCAACCGTGTTGACCGTTTGTGGTTGTTGTTTTTTTAAGATCTTAGTTATTGGTAATTCAAATACTTGCCTCTTCAAGCATTCACGTTCTCAAGCATGAGGCAAACACTTAACACTTCACATGTGCAAATCAACACTCACCACGAACCAGCAACACTGTGGCTCCCTCAGGAAGCAGTGCAATGTGCTACAGCTTCACTCTCAGTCTTCACACACTACAATTCCTGCAAACGCTTCACTTTCACAACACTATTTCCTGATTATGTTTGTAAAAACTAAATGTGGCCGGCATTATGCTTCTTCCCAAATAAATGTGCTCATTCTAATGAGTTGGACATGCACTGTGCACAAATGTCTGTAATGAGCAGGCCCTCTCAGTATCATTTAAAAGATATTATAGCCGGCCATAATAAGTCAACTTACCACGGGCTGCATGGGACTAACTCAGGGTTAATGCTGAACTATGACAACCCAAGACATAGGGGCACGTCAAAGCCTCATGTTGAACTGTTCACCTGTAACAGCCACACACAGCTTTCTTTATCATATACCACGTGTTGATCAAAAGGCAGGACTGGAGGACTGTTGTAGAAAATGCCCTTTCTGAATGTATTTAGTATTTACAGGAATTGATTAGAGTGGGTGCATTGAGATATCTAAGCTTGATTGACAGCCTCTCCAACCCCCCGAGATTAAGCCAATTAAATAACATCAGGAGAGAAAAACACATAGTGGAATCACTTCTGACTTTCAAAGCTGGATAAATAAACACCAAATTATATGACTGACCTTAGAGGTGCTTTATTTCACTGCATTTGCATATTGGAGATTAAAAAACACCTATAAATATTAATGCGGGGGCAATTTCCAGAGTGCAAATAAGCAGTGCATTATCTGTGTGGGCTTAAGGTGGAATCAGCCTGATGCCTCTTCCTGCACCAGAGCAGGCCAGACCGACACACACTCAACGACGGACTAATGGAGTGGATCATACTCGTCATGTTGGCACACAGGCAGAGGGGCTCGGAGTGAATCCATGCACAGTTAGTGCATACACAACCAGATTCATTCATGGACAAACACGGTGGAAACAGTTGCTTCTAAAGTACTGTTCCAAAGACTAACCAGGCCACGGCGCACTATTTTTAGTCCAATAGCGTAATCTCTTGTCTCTATTTCCAGTTTTAGAAAGCATGAAAAGTGATCTGATTTGTATACATATCCCATTTAAATAGAAGAGAGATTAGAGGCGCATCAATCTTGGCTGGCCCCAGGGAACGAAGGAGAAGGTTACTAAATTTATCACTCCGCCTTCTGTTGCAGCATATTTAAATATGGGAGTTGGAGTCTGACTGACCATCCTCTGAGGGAGGTTGTAGCTCCACCTCTGTGTAGTCTCCCAGCACAGAGAGCATTGATTACACACACACAGAAACACACAATCAGTGTCCTGCTTTCATGCATGCACCACAACTGTGTTGTACGGAGTGACAGTAATGATGAGCCGTGAATCAGCGAATGCACTGCCCTCTTTTCTGTTGTCATGTGGCTTCTCCTGAGCATTGCCAGTTCCCACTGAGAGCTCCCACAAGCGGAAGCTATGTAGCTCTCGGTGTAAATGTGTAGTAGTGAGAAGAGGTTAGTCCCTCACACTGCGTCTGAATAAATAAAAAGTCCAGGAGAACCAGGTCTTCCCCTTGAAAAGGATTTGCATTGTTTGTATTTCACACCTGAAGATATGGCTACATGTTCAACTCTGCTGCTGTAATCATCGGTGACCTTTGCTCTGCCTTTGTTTGGGTGTGACACAGTAAGTGGAACACAACGATGGAATTCCAAAATGCTAAAAAGCGTCGCAGCTAAATGTACCGGCACATATGTGGGACAGGAAGCTTGGTGACCTAGTGTCGTTTGGGGCTCGTTGACAATCTACTGTAGCCGGCACGCTAACCCTCAGAACACTAGCTAGCTGTAACACGTCCGCAGCTAGCTTCATCTAGAGATGCAGCTTGAATGTCTGGCTACAACACACGCTACATGCTAACAGAGCACAGCCATGTTGAAGTGGATGGTGGAACAAGGCTAACAGGCTATTTGTGTTGGCAAACAGCATCGTTTTCACTTTCATGTTAATACTGGTGACGGGACACTAATGCTGCGTTCACACCGGTCGCCTTTATTTTTTGACGCGCGTCGAGATTACATACAAAGTCTATGCACAGACGCGATGAGACTGGCGCGTTGGACGCGGTGGACGCCGCAAAATCGGCAACGCGCGAGTTGAAATTTTTCAACTTCTGCGAAATTTTTCAACTTCTGAAAATAAATCCGGTAGCCATCTGTGTTCACCCAGAGTGCTACGATACCTCATATCAATAGAGACCGGACCAAACTATGTGTATACATGTGTGTGTGTAAACCATATGGTACAAACAATGCTGCCGTATTTACGTCTACATGACGTTATTGAGTGCTGGTGGAGCTGCTACGATGTTAGCATAGCCTAGCACCGATCCATCAGAGCTCCATTGAGAAGACAAGTAGCCTACAAATCGGTATCATTACGTAGTTATTTCGGAGTCCCTTTTTGTCGGTTTATTTTCCGTTAAATCACAGCCAAATCAGTTTATGTTGTGTTCCTACAGCTGTAGTAAACAGCGACCGGTGGCTTGCTAGACACAGTGAATACAGCTCGATACAATCCACGGAGATCCTCTGAACAATATTATGAACCAGACATGACGGCGTTTGGCATTCCGACGTTTGAGGGACTTCCACAACACGTACAAAGCAGCAATTGTCCTTATTCCTTTCACGGTTGATAGCGGAACGAAATGACGGCCAGGTGAACGGCTTCCAGTCGATAAACCACGCCCCCTCTCCGGCGCTACGCGATTTCGCGGCATTTGGTGTGAACACGACCGGCGGCGCGTTGGAAGCGATTTTGCAGTGCGTTGGACGCGATTTTGCAGTGCGTCAAAAAATCAACGCGACCGGTGTGAACGCAGCATAACAGTCAAAGAACGACACATCGTCCTGCTGGCCACTGAAGTAGCATGTGTTGACTCTAGAAAATCATCTTCATCAGAACAATAAGGAATACTGTGTACACTTGTCTATTGCACTGTATGGACACTGAACAAACAAGTAAACAGAAGGCAATACAACTGAACAGCTTATATTATGCTATGAATTTGAAAATACCAAAATGCATCGAATATTAAAAAGTAGAAGGTGAGCATTGGGAGAGGTTCCAGCGTGGCTGTATGTCAGTGTAGATGCTGTGATGTTTCATCGCGCTCTGCTCCACGCTCACAGCAGCTGGATGAGCATTAGCAGGACGATCACGCCCATCGGCTTGTTGTGCTGACCTCAGTGGAGCGGAGCAGAGAGCTGCTTCTGGAACACACTGTGGTGCGTTTGATGGAACCCCCCCCCCCACCCCTTCATCCCAATTTCAAAAACGCATTGAATCTGCAAAATCACATAGGTGACCTATTCTATATAAAAACAGCAAAAGAAATGCTGCTGAAGGGGATAAGTGTGCATGCCTGTTATGAAGGGATTAAAGAGAGAGCTCTCCTACCTGCTTCTCACACTGGCCGTAGTCTGGACCCTGGTCTGGTTGAAAGAAGCATGTCTCTCCGTGGTTCTTTGCCATTTCGATCAGCGCCATGGCCGTCCTCACTGTGGCATTACGAGCGTGGACAAACACCATCACCTGAGGCACACAGACACAAGGTCAACCAATGCACCAGCTTCATTCAGAGAGCACCTTTCAAACAAAGGACTGACAATACAGAGAAGAATGGAGGATGTACTCCAACAATAAATAAAGAAATAGAATGACTGAATGAATTCATTATGCTAAAAAAGTTAAATAAATAAGAAATACAATATGTATAAATTACAAAAACATAGCACACTGTATAAGATGGTGATGTAATAATTAGCAATAATAATACAAAACAAGTATAGAAGACTGTATTCCTCTTAAAAAGATTACATATAGTCTCAGAAAGAGATATCATTTATTTGTGAAGGTCTGGCAGCCTTATGTGGAGCACATGCGTACAACACTAACAGTGCAGGACTAACTATGTCGAGTCTCACCATACACTGTGTCGGTGCAGTGTCACTCTATGCACCAACCTTTTGTTTTGTTGTTGTGGTTTTTTTGTTTGGGTGGGGGGAATTATTTATTTACTTTATTTCATCTATTTGTGTATTTTCTTTTTCTTTTTTTCTTTCTTGACTTGTTATGTAATTGTTTGTAATGTAATGTACTGTGTTCTGTACGCTGTTCTCTTGCATTGTTAAAACACTTGGAAAAATAAAATATTCTTAAAAAACACAAAAGGTCAACGCCCACATCAATGCCTTAGTGATGAGTTCGATGACGCTCCAGTGGAGCCTGGAACAGCTCCGGTGCTCCTCAGTGTGTTCTGCTCTGCTGAGGGATGAACAGTATTGTTCCAGAAGATAGGTCCTCCTTCTGACGCCTCGACTTTTCATACGCATCAGTGCTCTATGGGAGCAGAACTGGTTCTGTTCTTCACTGATTCACGACGGGTTCTCCTCTCATTGGTGATGCTCGGGCTGGACGATATCACGCATCACAAGATGTTTGACCACATGCTTCCATATTGATTTGGGCCGATATTGTGGGCTGACTATTGTGTCTTTCACAAAATATTTACACAATAAGGTTTTTGATTAATATCCATTGGTGATTTGGGTACAATGACTAAGTGGGTAAATATAAATAGAACAGCTAGATCAGCCTGGTATGTTCAGAAGTGAAATCACTTCACTGTAATGCAGCTTTTGCAACCAGGAGAGGACTTTTGCCATATTACAATATGACAATATCCAAAAGACAAGATGTACTTTCATATCACAGCATTGATAGAATATGAATGCATTCCCCAGCCCTAGGTGATGCGTCTGTACATGTACCCTCTTGTGCTCTCGACAGGTTTATTGTCTTAAATGATTCACTTTTTTAAAAGTGTGAAGATAGAAACAGGCTTTGCTTGCTCTAATCATTTCATGATGGCCCTTAACAGACCTCTTCCTGTGAAAGTGAGGAAGAATAACTCAGCCTGCTTAAGCAGACAAATGTAGTAAAGCTATCATTTAATTTACTCTACACACTGTGAGCTCTTTGGCTGGACCACAGCAGAGCGAGGCCGGCCTATGAAGCCTGACCCTGACTCACTGAGCCTTTGTGTTCAAGTGTTTGACTTTCCCCAACGTCTGCTCCTCTTTCAACAGGAACAGCAGCCTTCTGTTACATCTCGGTTAGGACAGTACTCAATCATTGACTTAACGACTCACTGCTACTGGGAGCACTAAAGGAAACTGCAGATTAATATTTAATATCCAGGAATTCCCATTGTAGACCACCAGGGGTAAACAAACGCTATGTGACCAATGGCACACTAGCAGAGAATGTGCAAGAGAGATTCTAGAAATGTTGGAACGCCCTCTCATCCAAATGACCGTTTGTTAGTTATTTGTGGTATTTTGGTTGAATTTTTCCCCACGGACATTCCTCGAAGACTCGCCTCTGATTGGCTGGTACTCATTTTCAAGTTGATTTGAGATGAAGGAAAACGTGGACAGTTGGTCGGGTTAATGATTTCAACTGAGGTGTGGATGTTTTCACAAGGATGGCAGCCTTCTTACAGTGCTCTCATTAATAATTACAGCGTGTTGATTAAGAACGGGAGATGCTTTATTTGATTTAGTTTTTTATGTTGCTTTGCACATTGCCCATATGGAAGGAATAGAACTACAGATCTCTGAGATTTAAAAAAAGCGCTGTAGACATGTCATCATTCAGCCATTCTCACACACACACACACACACACACACACGCACACACACACACACTTCAGTATGTTCCTCGAGGACTCTTTGGAATGCTGACTGGAGAAGCCGGGGGTCGAACCGCAGATCTTCTGAATAAGCGAGCTACTCTGCCGATGACTATCCATTTCATCAGTTGGCCGTAAGTTAGCACATTGAGCATACACTGTCCAGCCATACACTAGAAAATATTAAAAACACATAAAGGGTCAAACATATGAACCCATTGTTTACACTGATACAATAAGTGAAATTGTGAAAAAGACCCATATTTGGTTTCATCAATTACCTCTAAATAGCTATGAAAAACCCTGTGGATATTGTTCTGTATTTCTGAAACATTTATTATGGAAATCTAATATTAGACCAAACAATATTGCATGACTACATGCAGCAACCAGCTGTGTGTTGGCTCCAAACACAGCGGGTCCAAAGAGACCACTGCAGCAAATGTTATTTATTGAAGTTGTTTTATCAGCACCGCTGAGCTGTGTGGAAGCATCGTCGGCCGTAACCGCCGGCTTCTCGGCTTATTAAACTTCTCTATGGCAGCAGGCTTCCCACCAGGAGGGTGGGAGGGAAGTCAGAGGAGATTTCATCCATCAGATCCTCCCAGGTGATATTAATATATGTCACAGCCACTTCTTGACAATTTAATCATCAGAAAAGACGCGGCCTCCCCAGCCGGGCTGTGGCCTCAACCTACAAGCCGGATTTAGTTTCAACCAGGTGGATGAAAAGTTACAGTTCTCGAGGGGCTTCAGCAAGACTGTGTCTCTGCTGGGAGATGATGGGCCAGAGAGAAGCGAAAAAGGGTGTGTGTGTGAACACTTGCAATAAAGTGATGCAGACAGGATAACACCCGTGCTCAACAGGGAGTTCAACTCCTGCAGCAGACGGGAGCTAAACGCTAAAGTCTGAATTCACAACTCTCCTCCTCCCAACAGGCCTACTGAGGCTGTGGAGTGGAAGCAGAATGAGTGGAGGGTGGTGGTTGGGGGAGGGTAAGACTGGGGGAGATAAGGACTGCAGACACGTTAGATAGCAGGCGTTCATTCCAAACGCTTCACAACAAATATTTACTGCAGGAGGTCCTATTCCTGAAAAAGTTGAAAGAAGTATTTTCAAGGGAACCAGAAGCATAAAATATGTGCTGTATTCTGTATTCTGGAGCTACAGCAGCATTACTGTGGGCCGAGTCCAGACATTCCACTGTGACAGTCTCAGTCAGAACGAGGTATGAAGGAAACTGAACCCGCTACTTAATAAGACTAAGTCACAGAACCTGGACTGCTGGGAAAACAGCTTTCAATGAGAAGTCTGAATAAGGGAGATGAGTCATTTGGAGGGAAGAGGGAATTGTTCAGTGGATGATTCTCTGCTCTCACTGATTGGCCTGACATACTGAGTCAATTAACTGTCTTGATTCACATTTTAGTTACATTGGGTCATAGGTCAGACAAAATTCACAGTTGTCATGTAGAAATGAGTAGTGTTACTATAAATACACAGCTCTCTCGTGAATACTCATCTAAATGTACTCCTCTTCACATTGCATTCTGTAAGTGAGCTTCCAACGTGCAGAGGAGCTCTTACCTGATGACTGGCTTTAACCTGCTCCAGAACTTTGTTGTAACACACCTCCTCCATGTCATGAAGCTGCTGGATCTGAACAGGACACACAGTCACAATAATCAGTTTATCTTCCCTGATGACAGGCAACGTTTGAACACTAAAGTAACTCATGAAATGCAGGCACATAGACTTGTAACCTACATAGTGTGCATGCTCGGGTCCTACTTTGAATACTCTGCTAGCTAAACCTCTTCTATGAATAACACGGACACTTCTCTTTTGAGGAAGCAATGGTGGTTTACTCTAAACATAGGGGAATACAAATAATGATGCCAGCAGTAATAGTTACAATCACACATGTAAATGAATCACCTGGGTCCTATCAAGTGGCCATGCCGCCATGCCGCCATGCTGCCAAGCCGCCATGCCGATGTAGCAGTCAGACTCTTCTATTGATGCTTAACGCTAAAGTTCTGTTCTGTGGAGGAGTCTAATACGATTTAGATATTTGGTTTTTGAACCTATATTGTATGCACATATCACCTTGAAGAACTAAACCACAGGTGCATGAAAATGTTCAGGGTCCTAAACACTCTTATAAACAAATGTGCTGGCTTGAACCATATAGGGTTATTTGCAGTGGTGTACAGTAACGAAGTATTTCTACTTCGTTACTGTACTTAAGTCGTTTTTTTGGATATCTGTACTTTACTTTACTATTTATATTTCTGTTGACTTTTACTTCACTACATTTTGCAAAGAAAACTGATACTTTTATTCCGATACATTTCCCCTGAAACCTTCGTTACTCGCTCCAAAATCAAATCTATCTTTAGAAACAAAATGAATCATGAGACCAGCGTCGGGAACTGTGGTGGAACACAGACTGCAAGCAAGCAGGTTTGGTGAATCAGTGGTCCTAGCAGCAAGTTAAATCATTGGTTAATCACGTTAATGCGCAATTGCAAACAAGTGCTCTCAAAGCCGCGTTGTTTTGATTCCCAGTGATGCCCAGGATGCTATATGCTATAGCTAGCGATCCTATATGAGTAGAATTCCACTCTACGATGACTGATTTCATGATGGAAGCAGAAATGGAAGCACCTGCTACTCCCGCAACAAACGACGGTGGTGACGAAGACCAACACCCGTGGATCGCTAGCGAGTTAGTGAGCTGAGGAAGTGTTGACAGTTGTGAGATTTTGTTGATTTGAGTCATCTTAGCTATAATCATTGCAGCACTGGTTGGCTAACGTTAGCTAACTTAACGTCAGCCACCACACCATAGGATTGACAGGAGCCGCGAGAGCGGACTGATCCATTAGGCCGCAGAATTAGGGTTAGCATTAGCGTTAGCATTAGGGAAATCCTTCGCAGCTGTGTGCAAGCTGTCTGTGACGCTGAACACACCTCTACCTGCCTCAGCGGCCTGTGAAAGGCTATTTAGCATCGCAGGACTAGTCTTCAGCCCAAGAAGAGCGAGACTGAATTCTCGCAATTTTGAAAACCAACTTCTTTTGAAGATGAACAGGACATTTTTCAGTTTCAAGTAATGACTGGGTTGTTACTTTCGGTGCTGCTTTAGTATTGATCATGTTTTGATATTTGAGTCATGTTGTGGATGATCAGATGGAGTTATGATGGTAGCAGTCGCCCAATTGCAGATTCAGCTTGAGCAAAACCTTTGTCTATTGTGTTCAAATCAGGCCCATAGGAGTTTACAAGGCAGGTGTCCTTTCTCTAAACACTGACCTGATGCATCAAGTGGATATGTTTTGCTGAACATAATATTATGCA
Organism: Lycodopsis pacificus; assembly: GCA_028022725.1. NCBI lineage: Eukaryota > Metazoa > Chordata > Actinopteri > Perciformes > Zoarcidae > Lycodopsis > Lycodopsis pacificus. Next base: position 967,121 of record CM051695.1, read on the forward strand.
TTGGCTCTCTACATCCTCTAGTCGGAATGAGCATACTTTATAAACGCACTGTTACAACTCCTTCACAGTGTCATATTGCTTTTCGGAGAATTATGATGATAAGTTCATAGTAGATGCAAAAGTATACTTATGTACAATATATTATGTTGAACATTGTTGCTCCTGGATGGATCACAGCCAACCCAATTATGTTCAACACAGCTCCATGTCCTTGGTCATGGTGGCCACAGCACTTAAAAAGAATAACCTTCATAATTCTCAAAATTCTGACCCTTTGCTTTTTTATTAACAGCATTTACTTGTACTTTTACTTCAATACTTAAGTACATTTAATATCAGAAAATTACTTTTGATACTTAAGTACAATAAATATCAGATACTTTAAGACTTTTACTCAAGTATGGCTTTTGGGTACTTTATACATCGCTGGTTATTTGGCTTATCCTCATATGAGAGCCTGTTTTGGTTCTTAGGTTTTTACCTCAAACCATCTGTGAAAGGATCCTCCCAGAACCCCCTATCAGAGGTTCTACAGTGAACTCTTCCATGGTGTATTGGTTCCATCCAGTCTCATCCTCTCTGGGAGTTAAAACAAGAACCTTTTATCCTTCTAACAGTGCTAAGAGGAACCTAAGGCGCTCGGTTTTAGCCTGGGGCCATTAGAACCATGCACATCAGCAAGGCTGATGTGGTGCAGCCAACCCAAAACAATAATGGTTCACAATCACATGTTTCTGGTGTGTGGCTGAGAGGATTCCTGGAAGAACTCTTCCTTAGTAAAACGGTTCTTTGGATGAAAAGGGTTCTTAATGGAACCCATAGTCCTACAAAGAAGAAAATGAGTTCTTCAAAAACAAAATATTCTGGGTAGAACCTCCGCCTTTCAGGAAGAATCCTTTTTCTGAGAGAATAGGTTTGTAAATACATTCACATCATCTTTGTCTGTTTACCTTGTTAGTGGATTTGATGCCAACAAAGGTCTGTCCAAGGGGCACCGGTCTGAAGCGACTGTCAAAGAAGAAGAGGCCGATGTAGGGGTTGACGTGCAGGAAGGCAGCCACATCCAGATAGTTGGGTAGAGTGGCTGACAGTCCCAGGATCCTGATCATGCTCTGGGTGGATTCCACCTGACCAGCAGACAACACAGTGTCCTAGTTACACCAAACTCTATGCTATGCATTCATCCAGTGATACTGTCCAACTCTTCCTCAATCTACCTCGACCAAGTGACGTGCAGGTCAAGATAGCAAAAGAGGTATTGAGCATAGATTATAGATCGAAGTGAGGCTTGGTGAAGTACATACACTGACATTGATCAGTATTTACCACCATTAAGGTGCATCACATTATGGTGTGGCAACTGCTGTATATACAGTATATATATATATATATATATATATATATATATATATAGACACATACAGTATATGTAGTCTTTACTCGTCATTCATACACCGTCATGTACATCACTCTGGTTAGCTGTAAAGTGCATTTTGTCGTTGAATCTAATCCAAACATCGTCGGGAGGCGACGGCTAACTCGGTGAAATAAGATCAAGTACAAAGGTTCACGTGGTGAAATTAGCAGATGTATTTAAGATGCACACAAGTATTTTATTCACTAATTTGCTTCAAATACACGGCTGTTTGTTTCTGTTTTGCTGTTAAACTCCCAACGACATCCAGGAGAGTCTTTGTGCCACTGGAGACAGATGTGCATGTAGGTCCTGGTCAGTGTTCAGGACTGGACGCATGTGTGAGAGGCTGTGAAGCACTCAAACACTTGTGATAGTAAGACCGTCAACACTATTCTGAAAATAAAAGCATGTTATAGAAAGTGGTGGGCTTTGTGATCTAGTTCATTGACTTATAAGACAAAGTAAATGGTCTTACCCACAAGTCTTTACTTTGTCTTTGAGACCTGAAGAAAAATATGTTGTGTATAAACGTGGTGAGAGGAGGGAACACTGGAGGGGGGGGGCTATATGTGGGCCTCCTGCTGGATGTGACAGGTAAGATTGGTAAGGCCTTTAATGTGATGCAGTACCTGTCACACCATCCCATCAAGATAAGACCTCACCAGCCCCTGCCAGCCTGCACTACACATCCACAGGGGCAGTGCTGAACCCCCGCTCACCTACAGGGAGTCAAAGCATCTCAGAGCCTCTTTACACTGCCTGTTAAGCAACGAGGAGTTTGTAAACGAGATGAAGAATCCATGTTTCAAATAAGTTGTGACATCACAACATTTTATAGAAACATATGATCATTGTGATTAACAGCTGAACTTACAATTAGCCCAAGTAGAACAGGTAATGAGCTGAATATAACTTAATTAATATTGCACAATATTAACATGAGACACTGTGGTGACCTCTGAAGTCCTCTGTGGCTTTGTTTGGCTGCTGAAACAACACTATTACCCATAGATATTAATAAAGAACTGTATCAACCATGACATTACAGTCATTGAGCAGACGCCTTTTTCCAAAGCGACTTACAGTAAGTGTATTCAACATCGGTGTTCAAGAGAACTACTAGTCACCAGCAGTCAGAAGTGCATGAACCACAGCAAGAGTACAGAAACAAACTAGGATGAATACAATAAGTGCTCAATAAGGCTGACTAACCATCTATCAGAGAAACCCCATCAATGGTGGCCTCACACTGGTTGTGCTCACCTCGAAGGGGTTCTCCCCCCAATGTTACACACACAGGACAGAGCTGAGTACTAGTCCCGAGGACCACTAGTAGAACAGTATATGATGTCTTCTCCATCAGGTCTGAGAGGCTGTGAGAGAATAAGCCCGATGACGTCATCGGTTCCAAACGGATCCTGAGGGACTACAGGTGTAGAGGAGGCCTGTACCCGAGCAGAGTCACAGGTATGCTGCCTGGTCATTTACATTTCAAGCCACTGAAGAATTTAGGAATTCAAAATTCAAAATATTGAATGAGTAGAATAAAATATGATCTATTGTTGTTAGTGGTGTCACGGATCACGGATCGATCCGTGATCCGTTCGGATCAGCCCTCACGGTTCGGATCACTCGTGAACCGCGGATCAATCGAGTATTTTTTTTCTTTTTCTTTTTTACAGTGTAATCATCATAGTGTGTAATAAAGTTCTACTGCTGTTCCTTTTCAAGTAGCAAGTCCCCGAATATCAATGCAGAGTGTCAGTGAACACATATACAGCAGGAGTGTGTTCACGTGAACGGAGCAGCTTAGAAGCATTTAACGGTGAAGTCATGGCGAGCGGAGGAACGTCAGAAGCCGCGGCGTCATTTAAGTCGCAAGTTTGGGAGCATTTTGTCTTCCGTGAAACGTATAATGACGGATGAGGGTGGTGGACAAAGCGTTACGGTATGTAGGCGTTATTTAAAGAGAACGGCAAAACATCGGCATGTCCACAAATGAAGAGCCACCATCCCGTCTGTCAGCGACGGGGACACTCCGTTGTAGAAAACAAAGGATTTCTAAATCTGGTTAAAATGCTTGAGCCACGCTACGTAATCCACTCACGCACCCACTTCAGTGTGAAGCTGTTCCAGGCCTCTATGAGAAGGAAAAGACTGTAGAGACCGCTTTCACCACGGCGGAGTGATTCTTAGTCCGGTGCTGTAGACACGCCCCCTCTGTGAGAGTCACACACACACACACCTGGGGCAGGTGCTGACAGAAGTAGTCCCCAGACAATGGAGATATTCTCATCTTTTTGAAAATAATGTCACAGTAATGTAACATTATTGTGTATTTGAATGGCATAACCTGACAGGAAGTAAACACAGACCCAAGCTGTTGCCGAGCAGTTCAGTTCAGTGTAAACGGTGGAAGCTAGCTCACTGGCTGTTTCTTTCTTTCAATATTGATGAAAGGACGAGGATATCAACATAACTCATGTTGCACTTAAACTTAACAGAATTCTTGAATGTATTATTTTTATTTATTTATTTCATTTTGTTTCAAATTGGACATCTTCAATATTTTTGTTTTCATGTAAGACTATAGCCCAAAGTTCTTTGCTTTAAGTGTTCTTGAAGTTCTTTAATAAATGGAAAGCAAAGTTATATTTGTCTCCTCTCCTTTTCTTTGTTGATCCGAAAAATGATCCGAACCGTGACTCCTGAACCGTGATCCGAACTGAACCGTGAGGTTTGTGATCCGTGACACCCCTAATTGTTCACATTGAAAAAATGTCACCACCTCGACATGCAAAATGCTGCTGAGACGTTAATGCATTCGTCATAATAGTCTCTTAACTTTACAGATATGATACAACACTGACAGGTGATTCTGTTTATAATACTAAGAGATGCTGCTATGTACTGTGCTGATCTTCAAAGCATCAGCAGTAAAGTGAGACAAACAACAGGTTGTGCATCCTAAAGCTGCATGAACAGCAGCAGAACTATCACTTATATCATCACTTCATGAAGTTATGGGCAAATATGCAGCAAACATTGGCCTATTGACACTTCCAGGGTTCATCAGAGCTTTCTTACAACTGAAGAGAGTAAACTAAATGCTGCAAACAAAGATGATGAGACCAGACGTTCCAGGCCGAAGAACCCAAACAACCAGCTAAAAGAGGAAGCGCAGAGGATGCTGCTCATCACGTAGAGCTCGTTCATTACACATACGATCAGTTGTGAACTCCAGCGAGAGGAGAACAGAACAGAGAGAGTGTTTCACAACCTGATGTCTCTGCGTCTGGCTGGGTAACAGTTATTAACCTATTATAGTGCCGATTAGCCATTTTATGGGCATTAAAAATACATGACTATAAAAGGCATGCCTTATGTAGTCAGCTTAGAGGTAGAGCACAAGCGCTCCTTAAATACCGAAGCACGAAGAGAAGCCCCACAACAGAGCAACATGAAAGGCCTTTGTCATAGAGGTCAGAGGGACTTCATCTTGGATGCAGTGCATCACTGGTAGCAGAACACCTGGCCAACAACATGTGGCTCAAAACAAAGCTCTCGCAAGTAAAACATCAACGTGATAACTGGCTCGGTTCTAAAACATTTGCATAAAAAGGGGAACAAATATCATTTCGTTTACAGGGATTTCCATATTAATGTGTCGGAAGACGTGAACTTTAGCACCTTGCGCAACAGAGGCAGTCGGCGTAATTCCTTCAGCACAATCAATAATAGCAGTCTGTCAGGTGTGGCAGTAATGAGACGGGGAGAGATGAGCCGTTTACAGATGCTCACACAAAGACGAACAGAAACACTGCTTTCTGTGCCCGTCACATCCAACAACAGTTACTAGCAGAGAGCATAGTCCCACATGTAATCCTCTGCCACAGATACATTAGGTTCCAGTTACTGTATAACTAATCTCTTCCATATACAAGCTTGTAATTCTTAAAAGGGCAATTTAGTGCTTTAGTGCTTTTACAGTCTGAGCTAACAGGTTCAAAATGCTGCTCGTACTCATCACAGTATATGGCTAATGGTATTCTATATGTATCTTCTCATCAACCAGTACTATGTGCACAGCCACACCAACAATGAATGTATCTACTAACATGTATTGAGAGTGTGTCCAAAGCAGGCGGCAACCTCCAGTTCTTTAAGTGAAGCCAAAGCTTCACGTGTTAAAGCTGCATTCTCTCTAGTGTCCACCAGGGGGCGACTCCTCTGGTTGTATAGAAGTCTATGAGAAAATGACTCTACATCTCTCTTGATTTATTACCTCAGTAAACATTGTAAACATGAGTTTATGGTCTCAATCTCTAGTTCCAAGTATTCTTCAATACAGCATGATGTTCATTGAGTACATTATGGTCCATTTAGAGTCAAACAGACCATAAAGCAGGGGATGCTTTAGGGCGGGGCTACACGCTGATTGACAGGTCTCTACCAGAGACGTATACAGAGTCTCTACGTCACTACCAATGAACACTGCTGTTCACTGGTTGCAAAAAAACAAAATGGCCACAGCCAAAATGGCGACCAGGAGGCTATCCACAAACGTCACAACTTCCACTACAGTCTATGGTCCAAAGCCTGATGGACTGTCTCCCTCTCATCAATGACGTGACATGGCTGACATGTTCCTGCATTACCATAAACACACACTGTAGTTTATTCTGACTCCATTTGATTTTGACAGCCACAAATACTCACCAGGGGCCTCCTTGATAATACAGCGTGTAGGATCCATACTAAAAGTAAACGTGTACACAAAAGCCAAAAATGGCATGCGACAAAGACAAAAATCTGACTTCTAAAGGTGTGAGCAGTGTTCACACACCTGCTGGCAGCAGCGTCGGAAATACACAAGGGTAAAGGGCAAAACTGCCCCTAAGAAATATAATGTTGCCCCTGATATCACTCGGAGAGGGGCAAAAAATGCCCCCATAATTTCCTCTAATAATAATGATCATTTAATGAACTTGTCAAAAACATCGTAGCCTATATGACCCAGTCCAGTTGCCATAGAATAGTTTTGATTTTCGCCTTGACTGATGTTGCATGTGCGTGAAGAACCGAACGTTCTAAACGAATAAATAAATGTCGCGCTTCTTCATCAGACCTGTGACTGCGAGACTGCGGTCAACTCAGCAGACACTTACATGTTAGTGCACCTCTACGCTGACATTCACGGTAAACGCATTCAAACGGCGCAGATCGGGAGTTAGTGGAAAAGATTAACGTGAGACATCCGGTGTCTTCAGACAAACATCTGGTTTTCAGAATAAGATGCCAACAAAGTATGAATTATATTCACATTAAGTATGAAACATGCTACCTGCATCTCGTGAGTTAAAGGGAAAATACACCTACATTGTGCGTAAAGTGTCTTTATTCTTTGATATGAGGATTTCTGGAAATTTACTAAGCAAAAACTCTGAACCGAATTTGTACCTTCAAATGGCACATTTTTTAAATTTTGAAGGTGCTATGAAATTGTTTTTCTCAAACTTTCCACACAATGACTGATTTATGTAATCAAGGCATCGTTGACTTAAGAATTGTTAATAGTTGTTTAAAATTTTAATAACAATAAATAACCACAAACAAATAAGAATAAAATTGAATATGATTGTCTGATTTATGTTTGTTTTTTGTTCACAAAATCTAAGAAAACACTTTGAATCTGTAGACTACTGCCTAAAGTATATTTATTATTTTGAACAAAGGTTAAATGTTATTTCACAAGTTTCAAAAAGTGCCCCCAATGTTTTGGAAATGCCCCTGGATTTCAGAAAGTGGGGGCAAAAATTGCCCCCTAAAAAATATGTAAATTTCCTACCCTGGGTGGCAGTGTTCCCTTTATAAATCAGTCCACCTGGAAATGTGCACATGTGGATCCCACATGTGGATCAGCCTCACATCCCGCCCTCTGCACGCCCACATTCAACCATAAATGGTGAATGCAAAGCACGTCATGAATATTGATGCATATAGATGAGCCTGCTGATCAAAGGTTCTCCATGGTGAATCACACAGCATTCCGCATTATGAGCAATCACGCTGATTGCTTCCAAAACGATCATGACAATCAGTGGAATACACCACCATGGAGCATCATGTGAAAATGGAAGTTTGATAGGTAAACACAATATCCTGCTTTATTCAGGTTGTGTCATGGTGAACTTGGCCCGCATGATGTTTGGGACTGTTGAGGGGATCTGGAGTGTAGTGATTGTTGTATTTCCACACAGTGCTTATGTGTAGGTGGTGAAGATGTCCACCATGATGTCTCCAGTGAGCTCTGTGTGCCTGACACACAATCCTGAGACAGTCCTGATGAAATACGAAGTACACTTTGATTTTTTATATTTTAGACACTGTACACTGTATGTATGTTTCCAAGACAAATTTCCTTCGGGACAATAAAGTCTATCTTATCTTATCTTTAGAATGGAAAAGGTGCTTATGGAAGAGTTATGGCTCAGTACAAGCACAAGCACCAATAACACGGCTGGTTTGAATGTCTATAACAGAGTGGATCTATAGGGAACGTTTGATATTACTATGTTATTGAAATGAAATGTGTGAGGAGGCTTTAATTCAACACCTCACCATCTGCATCTCCATAATGTGCAAACGCATGGGTCAGAGTTTCTGTATGGGTGCACACATTCTACCGCAAACTTTATTTTTATGGATCACTACTTTTATGAAAGAGGCGTACATACATATATGGGTATAAATGAGACCCCAGAGCACCGAATGTAGATTAATCCGCCAGCTAAAATAGTCCCTAACAGATGTACTATATCATCCTGGTAGAGTAATGTCTGCTGAAAACCACAGTGGCCAGCAGTCTGCAGCAAATGACGGAGTCCCTTTTACAGGAAGATGTGCTACTTGTGAGCCGTTTCTAGAGGTGCATGTCTTCAAGGAACCAATGGGCTTGGAGCTCAGAGCCACATCCACAGTAATTATGTCACGGTGTCTGACTTTGAAGAACATATATGCAGACCAAGGTTTCCAATAATAAATTACCGTTTGCCTTTTTTAATGTAGAAGACTTTGCTTTACAGAAATCACTATTTCCCTATGATTAGTGCTGAATTACGTAATTCTTCAAAACCGACTGTTTGTGCAGCTAGCTCTGACCATCACTGCTGAGAGACTCAAAGCGGGAAGAGTCGAGGAGAAATGGCAGAATGTATAGTTCCATGTGGAAAAACAACATATTTTGGTTGAGAAACAAGTTTGAGCCAAAAGGTGTTTTATAATCTACAACATTAATTTGGCTGGTTTGATTGTATTAAACAAACTTCACATTGCATGAAATTACTTTACATTACAGCCTGGTTCAAAAACAAACAAAAACAAATCTATTTACTATTAATGAAAACTTCACGTACAAGCGGGATTCGGAAACCTTTTTTATCCAATTTCTGCTCTCCACACATCTTAGTTTGCACATATTTAGATCAGAGAAGTCTTTTTCTGGTGGTGTGCCCACGAACCCTTTCAATAAGTTCAGTGTTTGGGCCGCTGTAATTATAGAATCCTGCTCTCAGCTGTTTGCAGATGATGTGGTCCTGTTAGCCTCCTCGGATGGTGACCTCCAGCATTCACTGGGGCGGTTTGCAGCCGAGTGTGAAGCGGCGGGGATGAGAGTTAGCACCTCCAAATCTGAGGCCATGGTTCTCTGCCGGAAACCGGTGGATTGCTCCCTCCAGGTGGGGACGGAGTGCATACCTCAAGCAAAGGAGTTCAAGTATCTCGGGGTCTTGTTCACGAGTGAGGGTAAGATGGAGCGGGAGATCGACAGGCGGATCGGTGCGGCTGCAGCAGTAAAGCAGCCGCTGTACCGGACCGTCTTGGTGAAGAGGGAGCTGAGCCGGAAGGCAAAGCTCTCAATGTACCACTCGGTCTACGTTCCTACCATCACCTATGGTCACCAACTCTGGGTCGTGACCGAAAGGACAAGGTCGCGGCTACCAGCGGCCGAAATGAGTTTCCTCCGTAGGGTGGCCGGGCTCAGCCTTAGAGATAGGGTAAGGAGCTCGGTCATCAGGAGGGAGCTTGGAGTCGAGCCGCTACTCCTTCGCGTCGAAAGGAGTCAGCTGAGGTGGTTCGGGCATCTAATTAGGATGCCTCCTGGACGCCTCCCACTGGAGGTTTTCCAGGCACGTCCAACTGGGAAGAGACCCCGGGGAAGACCCAGAACATGCTGGAGGGATTACATCTCCCAGCTGGTCTGGGAACGCCTCGGGATCCCCCAGAATGAGCTGAAACATGTTGCCGGTGAGAGGGAGGTCTGGGTCAGCCTGCTGGGCCTGCTGCCACTGCGACCGACCCCGGATAAGTGGAGAAAAATGGAGGGATGGATGGATGCTGCAATGGAATATTTCCTTTAACAGTTCAGGTGAAGTTGGTTTTATCCAAAGTGTTCAAAATAGACAGAGTCTTGATGAATGATCAAAGTTTCAGAAAGTCAATTTAATGTTTGCAAACAGAGAACACAACCACAGCCACGTATCACAGTGAAATGTGCTCATGCTCTGGAGACGCAGAATCAAAACAAGGTATTTATACAGGCAACACTGAGAAGACAGGATAAGACAGAGGAGACGGGGAAGACAGGTGGGGGCCAGTGTTCTGGTGTGAACTCTCACAGACAGTAGGTCCCAGGAAATGTTTAGGCTCAGAGAAACAGCTGTTGATTACAGAAAGAACACGCCGGTCGCTCGTCCGGAATAAGATAGAAAGTGACCTCTGTATCAGAACGAATATGTCAATGTGTTCAGACATCCAGACGCCTGTGCAAATTAATTTTCTAACAGCACATATCATAATAAACTATGAGGACGACATGTTAAAACATTTTTTACCATTACAATGCTTACGTCCGTGGATGCCAGTAGGTGGCGCTATGGCTATGAGTTAATATTGGCATGCAGAAGTCCTAAAGTCATGACAGTCATCAAGCATGTCAAGTTTGGGACAGTGTTCACAAAGTACAGTCGAGTTACAACAGCTGATGGTGAACCATGTGAAATGGCCGCCACACCAAGTCCATGTCGTTCAATGAAACCTAAAGTTTTTAGTAACTTTTAATCACTAAGGTCTTTAAATTGTTCTGACCAAATTCTAAGTTGACCTGATTAATTCCCTAGGAGGAGTTCGTTAAAGTACAGCACCTGGAAATGGCAAAAAAAACCACGAGAAATTCATACAAAATTCTAAATTGCTGACTTCTGGTTGAGTTTAGAGCATGGACCCATAAGACTCTTTAAGTGAACATGTGATACATCTGCTTACCAAATTTCATACATCTAGCTAGGTGGAACCCAATGTTGGGGCTACTCAATAGGGGGCGCTATCGAGCCAATTTTTCATACCACAGCTGGACACCCCAATCACACTGCAATTTACGCCACGACTGCCTTGCGTGCTGTTAAGAGATTGTAGAAAAATATGAAAGCATAAAAGTATAACCATCACAAGATATAAACAGTTTTATTTCATGATAGAAGTGATTTAACATATAAACTGCTTAGACACTTTGTATAGCATAGCCACTTGAGCCTTATATAGTGCTTCGGTTCTAACAGGACCAAACCAGTTACAACCAGTTACATTCTGTTGCTAACTCTGGTACAAGCTGCCTCCTGTATGTGTGACACATGTGATTAGGGGCGGTACTAGCCTCAGAGTAGCATAAAAGAAGCAGAGAAACTGTGAGATCCAGCTTCGGGTCATACCCCCTCAGAGGTGGAAGAAAGAGCCTTTGTGTGTTGTCAGAAGACAGCATGAAGAGAGAGCTGACTGAGCCTGTTGGTAGTAGGAGTGTCAGCTCTAGCTTTTGTAGCACTGAGACTGTTTCATTGAATTGAAATTGTTCTACGTGATTGCTTTGTAAAAACTTTAATAAAACAACAGCCTTACCATTTGTAAGTGACTGGATCCAAACTAGAGACTTGTAGAACAAGTTGACCCTCTTTGTAGGAAATATAGGTTTAGAAGTGTGTTTTAAGAAATTATAATAGAAGTGTTCCATAATTCATAATTAAGAATTCATAATTGTAGAAGTGTTTTGGAGTACATAGATAGAAGTGACTTGTAGTTAGAAGTGTATCTTAGTATTTGTAGCAACGTTATATCTATGTTTGTGACACTTGTGAAGTTTTTGCCAAAAGTTGCAAATCCTTCTTTATATATGTTTATCATAGAAGTGTTAAGCCATAAAAGACAGTCATTGAGTGTATTTAGAATAGTAAGGGACAGATAGATTTTAGACAGGCAATTACAGGTCATGCCCGTGCGAGGGTCCTGCGAGGAGGAGGAGACTGTTGAAGTTAGCCAGTAGGAATTAAGATGGATAAAAGGGGAGGGGATTTAAAACTGTCAGCGGGAGGGCTGGAGAAGGGTTCGCTCTCTTTGGTGGGATCAGCTGTGGGTCCCATCTGGGATGTTGGGTGAGATGCTCTCTGCGCAGAGAATATATATCTATGTAACTGTAAATAATGTACTTCACTATGCAATGGTTTTAGCTGCAGAAGTATGAAATGCTTTTGTTTATAATTGAAACCGGCTGACTCTTTGGAAAGGCTGGTCTCCCACAGTTTAAGAGGCTCTCGAACTCCACATCTTCCCCTGTCCGTTAACCGTATGATACAGAAGTGAGGACTGACTCTACCAGAGGAACCTAAAGGCCCTTAGAGTCCCCTGGGTGAAGACTTGGCAGTGTTAGTCCCCGTGAGTGACAGTGACACTGGACGAAGAGTGGAATGAAAACTGTGTGGACACTTGTCAGGCTGATGTTGGGTCTCTGGGAACAGTAACAGTCCAACGTGCAACACTGTTTACGATGCCATCACCCAAATGAGTCTGTTACAGGGCTTGAGTCCAGCCATAATGTCCCTTCAGTTCAGACACATTTCAGTCAGTCAATCACAGCTGCCTCGTAAACGAGCATAAGCTGCAGTCATTCAGGAATCATCCACTATCCAACCATGGACTTACACCCAGAGCCAGCCCTAGGCTTCGGTGCTAGTGGCACCATCCATCCAAGGGAGGGGAGAAGACACAATTCAAACTGTTACAAAGAAAGCCCACAACATCATGACTATGTCGTCCAATAAATAGGCCATTTTTCTGTGTTGCTCAACGTATCACTCGATAAAATAGAGCTAAAGGAATAGCTGGAGCAATGTCAGTTACTCAGCATGTGCAGTCTGCTGGCAAACAGTACCGCAGCACAACCTTTAAAGGTGTTAAGGTGTACAAAGAGCCCAGTCAGCCCTTCTTCAGTAATATCAGCTAAACCTGCAGATAAGTGGGCAGTGAACCGAGTAAACAGCGGTCACATGTACCGACCAGTTTTCAATTACCTTGCGGTTAACCCTGCCAAGAGGTCTCGGTCGCTGCACAGCCCAGCAGCTCATCCCTCTGGTTCACCGGCCTTCCTCACTCTGGTCTGAGGACTTAGCATACCACTGGTATCCATGTATTTTCAACACTTCTCAAAAAGATGAGCACTTGAGTGGGTCCATCACACAGCAGTCACAATCGTTTCCAGAAAAGCATCAATATATTTGTACACACCTGTCGAGTCTATACATCTATCGACAATAAGCCAATCGCCAGTCAAAGGCACTTTCATCAACTTCTTCACTCTATTTCTTCCCAACACTCATTTATTAGAACTTTAACAACCTATCCTCGTACAACGGTCCACATGATAGCTCATGAAAAGTTGCTCCTCATTGCTCGTGCTGGCAACACGTGTCGACTTCTGCTCTTTACATGCATACAGTCTCTTCAGGATGAACTTCCATCTTCACAGAAAACAATTCAGTTAGAAGCAGAAGGTGAAATATTAAGTTAAGTATTAAGTCTCGTCAGCAGTATCTGACCTACCCGCCCTGTGGGGGTTCTAAGGTCTTCATCTGTCCTGGTTCATGATTACGTGGATAACATACAAATACATTTTTCTGGGATATCTAGGAATTACAGTATTAGGTATAGCTCTGAACACTACCTTTAATTGTGTCTCCTACTAGTGCTTTACATTTAGTTCCCTGTTCAGGTTATTTCATTTCATCCTGTATACTTAAACTGGTTATAAACGATTAAATGGAACTGCTACATCCTTATTCATGAGACTATGAGGATGAGCCATGATGGTTTACAGGTCTGGCGGATGTATGATGAACTAAAAGCTGCTGTGGAAAGCTGCCAACGTGATTGACATGTTGCTGTGTTATAAGTGGTGAAACACAACTCCTCTGATTAGATCTGCCTCAGTGTGCACATGGATGTGTTTTTGCATAAACAGGATTGGTCTTAATCCCACAGAGACACACATCCCCTCAATAACACAACACATCTGAAGGCTTTCATGAACCGGGTCGGGATGAGTCACATGTCCCGGTGCCACGGACAGACGTCGTGGACATTTATAGAGACATGTTCAGGGTCAGAATGTAACTCCCAGAGCACGATGCCTGCCTGAGTCAGCAGTGCATTCTAAAGCATTCCCTTTGCATCTCTTCTTCTCCATTGCTTCCACAGACTTGAACATAACAGTGGCTCGTCAGAGGCTCATTCTCTCTATTTCCTCCTCAGAATTCACATAGTCACTGTCATACAAAAATGTCCTGGCTGGTTGCTGCACAGACACCTGTCAGTCATCATCAGGGAACATCATCTTCACAGACTGATTATGTCTTCCTGCAGCAGCATTGTGCCAAAGGGGGCAGGACTCATGCCATCTGTTACTTTACTGGTGAACGAGGCACTCGCATTAGAACAAACACACACCGTGGTAACGCTAACTGGCTGACAGTGGGATGCCTCTTTAAAACCCTGTGCAACATGTCAGCTATGCGGTGAGAAGTAGACACATACAGGCACAGTGTCAAAGGAATGCTGCACCTCCAACACAGAACCTTGTTGGGGTCTGAGCATATGGCTTCAACATGTGCTGTGAACAAAGAGTCAGGCCTTCCCTTTTGCAAGCAAAGGTTTCATCCTGATTGTGGTTTGATGAGCACCAAACCCCCTCTGAAGGAATTTCACATTAGGGTGTGAATTTCCCCCCCCCAAAAAACTATGGGTTCCTGAAGTCACCTGAGAGCACCGCTGCAACCTCATTGGCCGAGAGCCAAGACAGCACCAGGACCCAGGCTGACAACCGAAGGCCCACGATTTCCGGGAGGAACGAAACGACCTCAGCCGAAGTTCACCCACGAGGGCCGCGCACCCTCATCCAACCCTCCGGCAGGAAGACATCGAATCCCCTCCTGACTGATGATTTCCGGGAACCAGACACGGACCCCACGCCCGACGTTTCACTGTCCCCGCTGCAGCGAGAACAGATCGGACCCGCGCTTGCTCCAAAGCGAGCCGCGCCACAGAGGTCCGACCCCATCTGCGTCAGCTCAAACGCCGTGCCGATGTCAGCTCAGTCTGCGTCCACTCCAGAGCGAGTCACGCGACCGGGAGCGAGCTCTCTCAGATTCTTCGGAGATTATCGATCTAGAAAGCCTCTTCTTATACCAAGGATATTGATATCAACAATTCAAACGTTTGTTGTGCTTGTTGTCTTGTGGACAGACCTGACAAACCATGAAGTAACCCTTTTTACAAATCACCTTCATTATGGCGTTATTGCGCAAACCTTTTTAGGCGTTTATTGCAATGATATCACAGCAAAATCTGTGTATCTGGGTTTCATGGCGCTGCAGCAAAGCAGCCGACGTGTGGCTCGTTTGATTCAGTGACAACAGCTGCAGTCTCCGGATGATGTCATGAACGCAGACACAACAGGGTTCGGTTGTCAGACAAAGCAGCAATAGTGGTTCATTGGGCAGCGGGTGATATATGTACATGGAGGTAAGCCTGTTCCCTCACGAATAACACAAATGATCCTGCATGAACAATGAGAGGTGAAGATCTGCTGCATGTTTGATGTGAACATAGCATAAGACCAATGTAGCGGAGAAAAAATACAATATTCCCCTCAGACATGTAGTGAGGTGGAAGTAGAAAGTAACGGCCAAAGTACAAGTATTTGACCTTTTTCCTGAAGTACAGTACTTGGGAACAAAGACATCATCAACATCAACATGTTTCCACCTGGTGGTAGTATGAGGATCAGTTATGATGACATGTTATGGGACTCGACACACACTTAGAAATCCAATGCAGATAATCCCCGGAACAAATACAACCAACTCTTTGAACTAGCGAGCTGCATATACCAGAACGCCCTGAAGAACTCCATAGTCAAACTAACTGCTCACTCTCCCCTGCCTCGTTCAACTCACTTTGCCTCTCACACACACACGCACACGGCTCATTCTCCAGCCTTCAGGCGGGTGTTTAACAGAGAGCTCTGGGGACGTTGTGTGGATAATGTGGAAGAGTAGATGCAACAGGGAGATGATGATGAGAAGTGCAGGGCTGTCTGTGAGCCTCTTTCTCTGTCTGCTTGTTGAGCTTGAAATGCTGTTTGTCACACTGAGGCGGAATAAAAAGTGCAACTGAGAGACGAAGCATTTTCAGCACGTGGGTCCTATTGGAGATAGGTATTTAATGTCTGATTCTGCTGTTGATAATCACTGTCTTACTTCTGTTTGCCTCTAGGTTTGGATCAATAGTTGCAATCATTTGGAAAAATATTGTTTTGATAGAAACCGGGGTATTTGTGAGGCCTCAGAAAGAAGTCAAAGAATGGCCAGCCCTGAGTCCTAGTAGTCTGCAGTCCATCAGACACACTCCATCAAACAATTCCATACCATTGTGACAACAAAGACACACAACTGAATGTTCATACACTGCATCCTCTAAATGATGTACGTTTTTGATGCACTTACAGCAAGTACATGATAACAGTGTATAGGTCTTTACAGAACAATATATACTGTAGTAATGGTCACTATAACGAAAGATAACTCAAAAGATGTTGACCACATATTCAAACTATGTCAAGGGACGACAGAGGGAGCAGAAGGGAGTAACATCTACCCACATTCAGGAGCAGAGAGGGAGCAGGACTAACCTGTCTGATGGTCCGGGCCACCAGGCTCTCCAGTACTGGTCCTCGGTCTTCATGGAGGAGGTGAACTTCATCCAAGATTAGGAGACGCACAATCTGGGAGAGCGCCACGTCTCCAACACTCTTCCTGGTCACGACATCCCACTTCTCTGGAGTCGTCACCAACATCTGGGAACACATGGAGACATGAGGAACAGGGTCCTGGTTTTCTAACAGCAGTTAGGGATTAAATAAAGGAACAGAGAATCCACAACAGAAAGAAAGAGAGCAATGAAAAGAGGAACACGTGATCATACCATGTCCATGTGTTTCTGTTACATTGATTTAGCTGTGGTGTCCAGTTAGACCTGGGTTTACAGGGTCTCTGTGGATGTTATTGCCTTATTCATCACTGTTTGCCAGCAGTACTTTTGTCATTGAAAAGCAGTGAATCCCCATTCATTTGTTATAGTAAACTGTTATGTTCATGTATATATATATATATATATATATATATATATATATATATATATATATATATATATATATATATATATATATATATATATATATATATATATATACACAACAAGACCTCATCACTCCCCAAATCTCCACCCGCACCCTCAGATCATCAAACAGCTCGCTCCTCCGGGTCCCCAACACCAAGCTCCGCACCATGGGCGACCGGGCCTTTGGCTCGGCAGCGCCACGCCTATGGAACAGTCTCCCTGACCACCTAAGGGCAACACAGACACTGGTCTCTTTTAAAACTGGCCTAAAAACCTTTTTATTCAGGAAAGCCTTTCTGACCTAAATCACTGTCAGTTATTTCTTTTGTGTCTCTGTTCATTCACTGGTTTTTATTTTATTTTAATTTTTTATTTCATTTTTATTATAGTTTATTTATTTATTTCTTCTTTAAACTATGTTTTAACTATGCTTTTTACTATGTTTTTACTATGTACTGGCTCTGTGGCACTCTGAGATTTTTTTTAAATGAAAAGTGCGTTATAAATAAAATACATTATTATTATTATTATTATTATATATATATATATATATATATAACAACAACTACATTACATTAAGGAGCAGTTTTTGTTTTTTATGCTTATGTGTTGCTAAGAAGACACCCCAGAAGATGAGTCACTCAGGTATAGTTCCATCATTGTTCAAAGTCAAAGAATAACTTTATGATGTTAGTTGTAATGAATAAATATATTTTAAAATCAAGTACATTTCTCTGGCATTTATAGTTTTCTACTGTACCGAAACGTACCGAACCGTGGCTCCACTGTATCGTACCGAACCCAACCGTGGATTTTGTGAACCGTTACACCCCTATAATATATATATATATATATATATATATATATATATATATATATATATATATATATATATATATATATATATATATATATATATATATATATATATATATATATATATATATATATATATATTAGTGCTGGGCAAGTTAACGCGTTCATTTCGCGTTAACGCATTCATTAATTAGCGCCGACAATTATTAATTATAATTATTTTTTTAAATTGAAAGACAAGAGACAATACATATACATAACAACAAGAGGACGACAAGAACAGTGGGATAAAAGCCAGCTAACATGCTATAGTCAGACACTCATGTTAGTGCACCTATATGCTGAATTTCACCGTAAACGCATTTAAACGGCACAGATCGGGAGCGAGCGAAGGACTTTGAAAGTTAGCAGAAACATTAACGTGAGACAACATCCGGTTTCTTCAGACAAACATCCGGTTTTCAGAATAAGATGCCAACAAAGTATGAATTATATTCACATTAAGTATAAAACATGCAACCTGCATCTCGTGAACCAAATGTTATTGCCCTTTTGTTCATATAGCACAGGGGTGTCAAACTCATTTTCACTCTGGGGCCACATCAGCATCACGGTCGCCCTCAAGGGGCCGGTTGTAAATGTAAGACGGTGTAAATGTAACTACTCCTAACATATTTAGTTTAGTTTCCCGGGATATCTGTGACTTCCTCAACACCTACTTAGCAGAAATAGAGGTTATTTTTTCCATGGTTAATGGCGGACAGTTGAACGGCTTTCAGGGCGATAAGCCACGCCCCCTCTCCGGCACGTCCAGTGCGAATGAACACAAAATAGCCCCCGGCGAGACCGGCGGCGCAAATGGCTCATCTCATAATTTCAACCATGGGGATATTTTTATTTTCACATCTAACTTTTAATATTTGTAAAAAAAAAAAAAAAAAAAAAAAAAAGTGCGCAATACACTACTTTATAATTCATTATTGAACTTTGCCATAACAATGCGATTAATCACAAGAAATCCATGCGATTAATCGCGATTAAATATTTTTATCTTTGCCCAGCACTACTATTACTATTACTTCTTCTACTACTACTCGTGTTATATTAAATACTACGACCACTACTACAGCTATTACTACGACTACTGATACTACTACTTGTACCACTTCTTCTAATTACGAATACTTCTACAAATAATACTTCTACTACAACTACAACTTCTACTACTACTGCTACTACAAATATCACTACTGCTACAACTAGTACTAATGCTACTAATACTTCTACTGCTAATAATACTTATACTACAACTACAACTTCAAATATCACTACTGCTGACATTTTTTAAGCCACGGAAGCCATTCGAATATCAGCTCTTTCAGGAGAGGGGTGATATGACTTTTCATATTTATAATCTTTAAACTTTTTGAAATATTAAGCTTTTTGCAATTTCTTTTGAATGGGATCTATATGGAGAAAATCTTCAAATCCTGTTCAACTTGTTCAACTTTCAAAGCCTTCTTCTTCTCATACTTTCAGCTACAGACACCATAGTGAGACATTTCAACTAGAAGGGTTTTCAGCAGTGCAGTTTAAATGCTTTCGGGTAGTCTCACATTTCTTAATTTTCAGCAATATTTTTACAATTCATTTCAGCTTTCAGCATTCCAACGCATTTTCAGCAGGAAATGCATTTTTTAGTTATTATTATTATTATGGATGGATGATAGATGGATGATAGAGGGTTGGATGGATAGCTGGATGGATGGATAGATAGATGGATGGATGAATGATAGCTAGATGGATGATAGAGGGATGGATGGATGGATGAATGATGGATAGAGGGATGGATAGATGGATGGATGTTTGATAGATGGATGATAGATGGATGGATGGATGATAGAGGGATGGATGGATGGATGGATGATGGATAGAGGGATGGATGGATGGATAGATGGATGGATGGATGATTGATAGATGGATGGATGGATAGATGGATGATAGATGGATGGATGATTGATAGATGGATGGATGATAGATGGATAGATATATAGATGGATAGATAGATAGATGGATGATAGATGGATGGATAGATGGATGATAGATGGATAGATATATAGATGGATAGATAGATAGATGGATGATAGATGGATGATCGAGGGTTGGATTCATAGATGGATGGATGGATAGATGGATGGATGAATGATAGCTAGATGGATGATAGAGGGATGGATGATGGATGATAGATAGATAGATGGATAATAGATGGATGGATGAATGATGGATGGATGATGGATGGATAGATGGATGATCGATGGATGAATGATAGCTAGATGGATGATAGAGGGATGGATGATGGATGATAGATAGATAGATAGATAGATGGATAATAGATGGATGGATGAATGATGGATGTATGATGGATGGATAGATGGATGATCGATGGATGAATAGATAGATAGATGGATGGATGATAGATGGATGGATGATAGATGGATGAATAGATAGATAGATGGATGGACGATAGATGGATGGATCTACTGTATTTGCAATGTTTTGGCATCCCTCTCAGACTAATTATATTCAACAGTATCAACACATCTCATCTGTTTAAAATGTCAACAGAAACCATCTCCACACTCTGCTCAGTGTCTATAATTCTAGTGAAATTTTATTCTGTCTTTTTCAGAAAAACACTACAATGCATAATTAATGGTGTGTGAACAGTTTGGCAACCTGTCTGTGTGTGTGCACATTCCAATTAAACCCTTTCTGTAAAAGCAGTTCATTAAATCCTCTCTAGTTTGCATTTAAATCAATCTATCCAGCCATTAGAGGCTGGCGTACTCACAGAAAAGGTCCTAATTGGAACTACTGGTTAATCTAAATGGAGGCTCTGGCAAATGGAGCACAGGCCAAAGTGCCTTCTTAATTGGCTCACAGATACACACAAGGAGGTGCAGAGAAAGCATGCCATTGTTTGGCTGAATGGTGTCATTTAGCCCATTTATCCATCGATCGCAGCAGGACTGAAATCAATCACCGAAATGCACTGATTCTTAGCATTTCATTTAAGATGGTGATGTTTCTTAAAGGTGACAAGATAATCAGAGAATGGGTTCATAAACCTGTACAGAAAAACAGCATAATGGCCTGTAAGAACTGCTCTTTTCAATAATTAATCACTAAATTGACAATAGGAACCTGGATACTTTATGTGTAAATAAAGAGGAAGAACAACATTTTATGAAATCAAGATTGTGGCTATTTTTAAAAAGCAAAAAAAGGGTCGGATTAATTTCCAACTTTTGAGCCGGTTCACTTCAGTAAGCAATAAAAACTCCCTCTAGAGACGAGAAAATTGCGTGAGATAGAGATCGCTTTTCAAAAATCTGCATTAATGTTGTGTGTTACTGCAGCTGTAAAGGGATGTGTGAAAAATCCTATTATATATATTACAGCAATATTTGTTGTTTATTCTGTCTCAGTCTCAATGTGATGAGATGTGTTTTATAAGGAGTATGCTGTGTATGTAATGCCATTGCTTTGATTGCTTTTACCGTGGCTTTAAGTCCTCCTCATGTCTGGAGCATTGGACACTGTTTCACTGTGTGGGACAATAATCACAATCTGAACCGGAATGTCCCCATGAAAGAGAGTATTCTGCAGTTAATAATGGAAACAAACCATGGAGGTCAAATTGCCCTTAAACCTGTCAACAGTGAAATTCATCACCCAGCGGCGTGACGTGGTGCAGTTAAGAAAGGTTGTTCATGCAACTTTACACAAACTAGATAGAAGGAACAACGTCATCGTGCATCAGTGGTAACAGGAGAACACTACTGCCAAGTCAGAGGAGAGTATGCTAATGAAGTGCTCAACACGCCTACAAGTAGTGGTGTCACGGATCACGGATCGATCCGTGATCCGTTCGGATCAGCCCTCACGGTTCGGATCACTCGTGAACCGCGGATCAATCGAGTATTTTTTTTCTTTTTCTTTTTTACAGTGTAATCATCACAGTGTGTAATAAAGTTCTACTGCTGTTGTTCCTTTTCAAGTAACAAGTCCCCGAATATCAATGCAGAGTGTCAGTGAACAGATATAAAGCAGGAGTGTGTTCACGTGAACGGAGCAGCTTAGAAGCATTTAACGGTGAAGTCATGGCGAGCAGAGGAACGTCAGAAGCCGCGGCGTCATTTAAGTCGCAAGTTTGGGAGCATTTTGTCTTCCGTGTAACGTATAATGACGGATGAGGGTGGTGGACAAAGCGTTACGGTATGTAGGCGTTATTTAAAGAGAACGGCAAAACATCGGCATGTCCACACATGAAGAGCCACCATCCCGTCTGTCAGCGACGGGGACACTCCGTTGTAGAAAACAAAGGATTTCTAAATCTGGTTAAAATGCTTGAGCCACGCTACGAAATCCACTCACGCACCCACTTCAGTGTGAAGCTGTTCCAGGCCTCTATGAGAAGGAAAAGACTGTAGAGACCGCTTTCACCACGGTGGAGTGATTCTTAGTCCAGTGCTGTAGACACGCCCCCTCTGTGAGAGTCACACACACACACACCTGGGGCAGGTGCTGACAGAAGTAGTCCCCAGACAATGGAGATATTCTCATCTTTTTGAAAATAATGTCACAGTAATGTAACATTATTGTGTATTTTAATGGCATAACCTGACAGGAAGTAAACACAGACCCAAGCTGTTGCCGAGCAGTTCAGTTCAGTGTAAACGGTGGAAGCTAGCTCACTGGCTGTTTCTTTCTTTCAATATTGATGAAAGGACGAGGATATCAACATAACTCATGTTGCACTTAAACTTAACAGAATTCTTGAATGTATTATTTTTATTTATTTATTTCATTTTGTTTCAAATTGGACAATATTTTTGTTTTCATGTAAGACTATAGCCCAAAGTTCTTTGCTTTAAGTGTTCTTGAAGTTCTTTAATAAATGGAAAGCAAAGTTATATTTGTCTCCTCTCCTTTTCTTTGTTGATCTGAAAAATGATCCGAACCGTGACTCCTGAACCGTGATCCGAACTGAACCGTGAGGTTTGTGATCCGTGACACCCCTACCGACAAGCTTCAGGCTCATGAGGGAAAAGAGAGAGCACGCGGATGTGAGGAAAGAGGGTAACGCTCAGTCAAATGTCCACCTCACAGCTTGTGGACTATGCCTTCCTGGACTCGCTCATGGATATACTGTGACAGTGTGATGTCAGTGAGAGCACTGGACTTTATTGGTTGGTCCAGCTGTTAGGGCCATGAATCTCATCTAAATGAAGTACTTGGATTCAATGCATTCTGATTGGACTTTGGAAGTTCATTTCTGTGCACAATATTTGGTATGAGAGCAAAAATGAAGTAATGTAAGAGCATAAATTTGTAACTTGAGAGCACAATTCCCTTTTCTTCCCTTATCACGCCTGCTGGACTCTAAAACATGAAGGGAACAGTGAACATTACCATAGATGGCAGAAGCTCCCTTTTTATGTTCATTTTATGAGTGGAGTGGGAGTGATGAGCTTGGCGTTGACAGGCCGCGCTCTCTTTCAGCATGTGCATCTTTACAGTAAGTGCACTGGCTCAATACAGCCTGACATTCAGGTAATGGTTGTCTTTGACCTGCCTTTCATCGGGGTTGCCTTTAAACTGTGTTTCGTTATTTTGTACTCTTCCTTTTAAACCCAGTGTTACAAGGACAGCATTGTCTGAAACACCTCAGCAGCTATTTCAGATTCTCTGCATGTGACTCCACTTTACAGAGAAACAGGACGCTCAACGCTCCCGCTCTACCGTTACAGGAGAGCGTCTGGCTGTGAGGCAGCTCCTTCTTGGATGTCATTAACTGATATTTCCTCTCTGGACAGTGAAGGAAGAGGACCTGGAAGTCCCAGGATGCCACCCACCCGCAAACTGGCATCCACATGGCACCATCCCTCCAAACCCTTTCTGTTTCCATGGCAACTATCGCAGCCATGAAGAGAGGAGGATGTGGGAGGAAGAGGTAGGCGGGAGGAAGATGGAGTGGGGACGCTAGAGAAAGACATTTACTAGATTGCGATATGTGAACAACTAACGGCTTGTCAAGGCAAAACTGTAATGAAAACCTTCTCAATGCAGCCCTGTGTGTGGGGGGGGCTCCTGAGAATACAGCTAGCTATTACCTAAACACGAGACGACATGTAAATACGACGACAACTGCTCTTTTCTTCGGTTCGGTGGTTGGTGTTTGGCATTATGAGAAGATGGGGAAAATAAAAGAATACAGGAACATGAGGTCATAATAGACTGGTAGAGAGGTACATAGGCCCACGGTGACCTGTTTAAATGAAGCGATGCACATTAACCCATGTATTAGGATGCCTAGCTCGAATGCTGAACAGCTGAGTTTCAACTCAAACATAACCTTTAAACATGACGCATCCTTCCAATAGCAAGAATGAACACATTTTCATCATTTGTAAGAGCTTGCCTGTATTTAACATAAAGGATACAACTAGAAGTTCTTGTGCTACCCTGGTTCCAGGTCTCTGAACCCCCCCACACATCTCTGATGTTTTTACGCAAAGTGGTTTAGTGATACGTTTCCTACAACCGAGCCAATCAGAGCTCTGTAGGTGGGATTAAGAGCGTTACCTTCCTGCGCCACAGCCAGAAAGGCCCCAGAGAAATGAATAAGCATGGATGAGATCAGCAGCTGATCAGGTTGTTGTAAATCGTCTAACAGAAATAACTCACACAATTGTATTCATATAGCACCAAATCATAACAGAAGTTATCTCCGGTAACTTCCTACAGAGCAGGTCTGGGCCGTACTCTTTGATATTTACAGAGACCCAACCAGCAACTGCCAGCATGAGCACTGGGCAACAGCAGCAAGGAAAAGCTCCCTTTCAGCAGGCAGAAAGCTGGAGTAGAAGCCGGCTCTGGGTGGGCAGCCGTCTGCCTCACACAGTGCCTGAATCAACATTTCTCTCCAATCAATATGACAAATGTTAAATGACTTGTTCCTAACATTCACTACCTTTCTAAGGATCTCCACGCAGACGGGTGGTATTGGTAACCCCCTTATGGGTTATCCCGCTTCATATTCATACTTTTAACGTGACATAATTAATGGGGTTTGTTAGCAGCACTAAACAACACAAGTAGAGGTGGGCTATATGGTAACACCCTCATATCACTCTGTCTTCAGGCAGGATCACGGCCCACAAGACTATCTTGAAAATGACTGACCGGTACAACCGAACCGATAGCAAAGCCCTGCTACATTACAACAAACGACTTTCTCATATTTAAAACTTTTAAGTTTCTGTAAATAATTATCAGTTACTTTCACATTTCACATGAAGCGCACTCCACAGGCATAAATGAGAGGCAGCACAAAGAACGTATTTAAAAAGAAAATATGTTGCGATTACAGCCGGTTGGCCCGTACTCTTGTTATTTCCCTCTTCCATAACAGTGCAGAACACCAGGAGCTGAGGTTTCATTCAAACTAAATTATGATGTGATGGCGTACCAAAAACAATCAGCAGCAGCAGGAAGTGACGCCACACAAACGCAGCTGTTCGCGTTATGCCATAGAACTACAACACTGTATGTCATAGAACTACAACGTTGTATGTCGTAGAACTACATCGCTGTATGCCGTAGAACTACATCACTGTATTGCCGTAGAACTACAACTGGTTGTATGCCGTATAACTACATCGCTGTATGTCGTACAACTACAGCGCGGCATGCCATAGAACTACAACGCTGTATGTCTTAGAACTACAACTGGTTGTATGTCATATAACTACAACTGGTTGTATGCCGTAGAACTACAGCGCTGTATGCCATAGAACTACAGCGCTGTATGCCAGAGAACTACAAAACTGTATGCCATATAACTACAACACTGTATGCCGTATAACTACAACTGGTTGTATGCGTATAACTACAACTGGCTGTATGCCGTAGAACTACAACACGTTATGCCGTAGAACTACAACACGTTATGCCGTAGAACTACAGCGCTGTATGTCGTATAACTACAACACTATGTCGTCGAACTACAACGTGTTATGCCATAGAACTACAACACTGTATGCCATATAACTACAGCACTGTATGCCATAGAACTACAACGTATGTCATAGAACTACAACGCTGTATGCCGTATAACTACAACACTATGTCGTAGAACTACAACGCGTTATGCCATAGAACTACAACACTGTATGCCATAGAACTACAACGTTGTATGTCGTAGAACTACATCGCTGTATGCCGTAGAACTACATCACTGTATTGCCGTAGAACTACAACTGGTTGTATGCCGTATAACTACATCGCTGTATGTCGTACAACTACAGCGCGGCATGCCATAGAACTACAACACTGTATGTCTTAGAACTACAACTGGTTGTATGTCATATAACTACAACTGGTTGTATGCCGTAGAACTACAGCGCTGTATGCCATAGAACTACAGCGCTGTATGCCAGAGAACTACAAAACTGTATGCCATATAACTACAACACTGTATGCCGTATAACTACAACTGGTTGTATGCGTATAACTACAACTGGCTGTATGCCGTAGAACTACAACACGTTATGCCGTAGAACTACAACACGTTATGCCGTAGAACTACAGCACTGTATGCGGTAGAACTACAACTGGCTGTATGCCGTATAACTACATCGCTGTATGCCGTAGAACTACAACTGGCTGTATGCCGTATAACTACAGCGCTGTATGCCGTAGAACTACAACTGACAGAATGTGCAAGGCAGATCGTGGAGACATTTAAATCGCTTACGATCTAATGTCATCATATCCCACACCCCTAATTGTGGGAAGCAGTAAGATAACATAAAGACTCAACTCACTGCCAGAGAGATCGAGGACCATCGACTGCTGACTGCCCGCTAACTGGTCATATTTACCAGAGCTCGTCTCTTGTCTTGTCTCATGACAGAATAGATTTGCATCCCAGGTCGTATTGTGGCGGAACAATCACACTTTAAAATGACTGCTAAAAGACAACTTCATGGCTACACTTAACATCATTTTGTAGGTGCGTGGAAATAAACAAGGAGTAGAGTATTCCCTTTGGCTGCACCTTGTGGCCGTTTATTTCCATCCATACAAAACATAAAACACATTCACTTCCTGTCACCCTTTAACCCCCTCTGTCACCAGGGTTATGCCCCTTTCCTTCAAGGGGCCCCGTGAATTCGGTCGTCCCCCTACATGCCTCCCCCCAGAATTCACCAACTCCCGAGATTAGTCCCAACCATTAATGTTTGGGGGCCCGGATCAACCGACCAGCCCGACTCCGTGTCTCTGGGGCCGGAGGCAGAACCACCGTTGAAGGCCCCCTCCGGGTCCTGTCGTGCTGAGGTGGGAGGGCACGAGGCCGCCCCCGCCGTGGGGGTTCGGCCAACCGTACAGGTTGGTCCAGGTCCAGATGTGCTGGTTTAAGGTGGTCAACCGACACGTACTCCAGCTTGCCGCCCATGTCGACCTTGCAGGTTTTGTCTCCGGTCTCCAGCACCCGAAACGGCCCGACGTAGGGGGGTTGAAAGGGTCCACGGTGGCCGTCCTGGCGAACAAACACATACTTCGCTGACCTGAGGCTGGACGGGACATATGACTGCGGAAGGCCGTGCTGCGACGTGGGCACTGGTTTAAACAGCCTAGCTTTTTCCAGGAGCGTTTCCCGCTGCTGGGTTGCAGACCAAGGGTCTGTGACTTTGGGGATAAACTCCCCCGGGACCCGCAGTGGCTGTCCATAAACCAGCTCAGCCGATGAAGCTTGCAGATCATCTTTGGGGCTGTCCTGAGCCCCAACATGACCCACGGGAGCCTGTCCACCCAACTGCTGTCTTTGAGGCTGGCCCGGAGAGCAGCTTTCATCGACCGGTGGAACCGCTCGCATAACCCATTAGCCTGCGGGTGATAGGCGGTAGTGCGATGGAGCTTCACCCCTAGGCTTCCTGCAACTGCATTCCACAGCTCCGACGTAAACTGTGGGCCTCGGTCCGAGGAAACGTCAGCTGGGGCTCCAAACCTGGCGACCCAAGCCTGAATAAATGCCCGAGCCACCTCATCCGCCGTTGCTGACGACAGCGGGACAGCTTCTGGCCAACGAGTGGTTCGGTCTACCATCGTGAGGAGATGTGTGAACCCACGGGATGGGGGCAACGGTCCTACCAAGTCCACATTCACATGATCGAACCTCCTTTCTGGCACCGAGAACTGTGCTAACAGGGCCTTTATGTGACGGTGCACCTTGGAGCGCTGACACACACAGTCCCGGCCCACTTCCGTATATCCTTTTTCAGCCCGTGCCAGACAAATTTAGCTGAGATCACCTTCTGAGACGCCCTCTTGCCAGGGTGGGACAGTCCATGAATAGCATTGAAAACCTGCTGCCTCCATTCGTCGGGAACAACTGGCCGCGGCTGGCCTGTGGAGACATCGCACAGGAGCGTAACGCCAGTTTCGCCAAACGGGATGTCCTCCAACCGCAGTCCCGTGACTGCCGTCCTCAACTCCTGGACGCCCGGGTCTGTAACTTGATCCTCTGCCATCTTGTTATAGTCCAATCCTAACTGGACAGCCCCGGTGACAGCCCTGGAGAGACAATCTGCGACCAGGTTTTCCTTGCCCGCTACATGCTGCAGATCCGTGGTAAACTCTGATATGAAGGAGAGCTGCCGCTGCTGGCGTGCAGACCATGGTTCGGTGCTCTTACTCATGGCGAACGTCAGTGGTTTGTGATTCACAAACGCAGTGAACGGCCGAGCCTCCAGCAGGAACCGGAAATGCCGAATGGCCAGAAAGAGGCCGAGGAGCTCCCGATCGAACGTGCTGTATTTCCGCTCATTAGGCCGCAACTGTCGACTGAAGAAGGCCAGCGGTTGCCACGCCCCTTTCACCTACTGCTCGTGCACCGCGCCCACCGCGTAGTCCGAAGCGTCCGTGGTGATTGCAATCGGAGCCTTAGGTGACGGGTGTGCCAGCATTGTTGCGTTTGCCAGAGCTGTTTTCGCATCAACAAACACAAGTTCCCTCTCTTCAGTCCAATCCACCAGCTGTTTGATGGCCTTGCCTTTCAGGGCTTCGTACAGGGGCCGCATCACTTGCGCTGCTCGGGGAATAAAGCGATGGTAAAAGTTCACCATGCCTAAAAACTCCTGCAGGGCCCTCACCGTGAGTGGGCGTGTAAAGTTAGTCACTGCCTCCACCTTTGCCGGCAGGGGGAGCGCCCCATCCTTTGTGATGCGGTGACCCAGAAAGTCAATGGTGGTCAACCCAAACTGGCACTTAGCCGGGTTGATGATCAACCCGTGCTGGCTGAGTTGCTCGAATAGAGTCCGGAGGTGAGAACTGTGCTCCACCAGGATGTCATCCAGGTAGACGAACAGGAAAGGCAGGTCCCTCAGCACCGTGTCCATTAGACGCTGGAACGTCTGCGCTGCGTTTTTTAGGCCAAACGGCATCCTCAAGAACTCAAACAGGCCGAACGGAGTGATCAGCGCAGTCTTGGGAATGTCCAGCGGGTGAACGGGCACTTGATGGTAACCTCGTACCAGGTCCACTTTCGAAAACACCACGCTCTCCGACAAGTGGGTAGAAAAGTCTTGGATATGTGGAACCTGATAGCGGTCCGGGATTGTTGCCTCGTTGAGCCGGCGATAATCTCCACACGGCCGCCACCCGCTCCCAGGCTTCGGGGACATGTGCAGGGGTGAAGCCCATGGACTGTCGGAGCGGCGAATGATGCCCAGGCGCTCCATGTTTTCAAACTCTATCTTGGCAATGGTGAGCTTTGCCGGATCTAGGCGCCGGGCCCGGGCATGTACCGGTGGGCCGGTGGTAGAGATGTGATGCTCCACCCCATGCTTGACCGTGGAGGAGGAGAAGGTGGGCTGCGAGAGGTCTGGGAACTCGGCCAGCAGACGCAGAAACTCATCTGCCGCTGCAAGCATGTTAGTCAACCTGGTAGAGCCCGCTCCACTTAGTGTACATGGGTAAGAGCAAAAAGTCACAGCATTTATCAGGCGGCGGCCCTTGACGTCCACCAATAGCCCATAAGCGCAGAGGAAATCCGCGCCGCGCAGGGGAAAGGCAATTTTGGCAGTTAAAGTCCCAGCTGAAACGCTGCCCCATAAAACACAGCTCCAGGCACCGTGTCCCAAAAGTGCGTATGGGGGTACCGTTCGCGGCTTCCAGCGGGGGGCCCTGCCCGTTCATGTCCACCCGCGATGCAGGCACAACGCTCCTCTGCGCCCCCGTGTCGCAGAAAAAGTTCCGTAAACAGAAACTCCGGCTCGTGTTTACCTAGCAGAGCTAACATTTTGTCCATTAGCTCCGACGGCTTGCTGTCGCCGAGGCCGTTCAGAGCAAGCAACCGGCGAGCCCGCTCAGAGTCCGAAAGCCCAAAAATGTTCAACAGCCGGTCTTTCAGGGTATAGTACTTATCCCTCTCTGGCGGAATTTCCAGAATGCTCACCACTCTGCCTGCTGTCGAACTGCCGAGAGCCGCCACGACATAATAATATCTTGTCGCGTCCGCTGTAATGTCTCTGAGGGCGAACTGTGCCTCAGTTTGAGCGAACCACACCGCCCCTTGCGTCTCCCTAAACTCCGGCAGTTTCAGCGAAACTGCGTGCGTCGTCATTCTGTCTTCTGGAAACGTCCAGGAGTGTCAGGGTCACCAATGTAGGTGCGTGGAAATAAACAAGGAGTCGAGTATTCCCTTTGGCTGCACCTTGTGGCCGTTTATTTCCATCCATACAAAACATAAAACACATTCACTTCCTGTCACCCTTTAACCCCCTCTGTCACCAGGGTTACGCCCCTTTCCTTAAAGGGGCCCCGTGAATTCGGTCGTCCCCTACAATTTGTTCTTTTCACAAAAAGAACAATACAAGAAGGCAGCATATGTTGAACAGGTTAGAGAGCGCAACAGTGTTGAAGACACGGGTTTGTAGAATGTACGGCAGCATGTTGCTGCATCTCACTTACTGTATGTCTCTATGCAGCAGCAAGTACAATGACTGTACATCGTGTGCATTCATATGGAGCTGCTCTAGTGCCATTTGAATTCATCGATACACAAGAAGTACATTTTCTATAAAATGCTATTAAAACGTAGTAGAAAGTGTGAAGTAACTCCTTAAAGATACTGTTCTCCAACACCAACACCAATCACACACGCCTTGCCTTTCTGATTGGTCTAAACAACGCTCTCATGTACTAAACTCAATCATGAGCACGTGATTGTGATTGGTTGGGAGAAGAGTTGTGTAACGCCCCCGATGAAGGCCACAGGACGACACATCAGCCTAACAACAGATAAGCTCTCAATGCTGCGACTGGACTTCCTTCTCTTCCTCGTACACTATAAGAGAGGGGGGGGGACGTGAGGCCAGACCCCCTCTACCAGACACATCAAAAGGGCATGATGAAAGAAGCAGTGAGGGCCTTGAGGAGAGGCAGAAGACAACCACGGTTACAGTATGTGGCATCACTACGGCCTGTGGACAGCCCCTTCCACTCCCCACTGTGTGGAAATGTACTGGCACCAACAGGATGAGAGAGACAGGAAGTGGAGAGCTTTAAGTGAGTGAGAGTAGAGGAGTGCTGCAGTGAATCTGACTAATCATTCTCTTTGTGAAATCTCTTCATATGACCTGATAGAAATGCAACTTTAATACACCTTCAGATTAGCTGGAATTGGCCTCATTTCATAGAACACCCCCCCCCCCCCCCCCCACACACACACACACACACAGCAAACCCCAACCTTTCCTTTTCTCTGTTCACAAGTCCCACAAGGCTTAAAAACTTTGGCTCTAAGCTGTGCAATCTCTCAAATCCAACTCTTTTGGATTTAACAGATATGCATGTTTCAGCAGTCTTCAGGCAGGATGTACATCTGAGCTGGAGGAGCACGTTCTCTCCAAATATGTGCTCAACCTGCAGCTTTCTGTGGCCTCACTGTAATTAATCCATCCTCCTCCTCCAGCGGTGAAGGGAACTCCGGCATGCGGGGGTTAGGGAAAGTTGCTGGGTTGTTATTAGTGTCTCTTTGAATAAGAGCAGTAGCTGGTCACCTTAAGTAGGCCTGAGCAGAGGGTGCTGCTGCTTCAGGGCTCACCCCTTCACTCTCATCAGCAGGTAGCAACAAGACATGTGAGCTTGACTTGAGTCTTGATGAGTTGTGGCATTTGTTCCCTGACAAACAGCCTAAACAGTAGACACACTGCTCTGCTAAGCTAAGAGCTATCACGATATACAGTAGTCCATGAAGGAGATGCTACTTGTAGAACACATTTCAGATTTACAAAATTCCAGATACAAAAGATGTACTTCATCTGCTGCTCAGTATGTCATCACCTGACCGACCCATCTCATTTTTCACAGAGATACAAGTCATTGACTCGCAAATAGAACTCAACAACTGAATCAAATGATTTCCTTTGATCTCCTTAACAGAAAGGTCACATTGTTAGAGTGGTTGGACATTCCCAACACTGTATTGGTCATCATAATGGAATGCTTTTGGAGGATAATAGTTTAAATGTGTTTCATAGGTTGATTTCTCCTGTAAAGGAAAGGCAAGTTTATTTGAACAGCACATTTCAACAACGAGGTAATTCAAAGTGCTTCACATAAAACCATTAAAAGCATCACAAGGCAAAAGAAAAGGAGATTTAAAAACAATTAAGAACATTGATTAAAACGTTAAAAAACAGTGTAAGAAATAAAATACAGTAGTAAAATGCAGAAATGCAGGAAATTGATGAATATATTTATTGAATGTGGTTCAATTAAAGGCAGCAGCAAACAGAAAAGTCTTCCGTCTTGATTTAAAGGAGCTGAGGGTCTCAGCAGACCTGCAGCTTTCTGGACTTTGTTCCAGATACGTGGAGCAGAAAAACTGAACGCTGCTTCTCCATGTTTAGTTCTGACTCTGGGAACAGAAAGTAGACCGGTCCCAGACAACCTAAGGGGTCGGGATGGTTCATAAGGTAGCAGCAGATCAGAGATGTGTTTTGGCCCTAAACCACTCAGTGCTTTGTAAACCAACAGCAGGATTTTACAGACAGTACAGTACAGACAGTAATGTATCCCTCACTACTACGCAGCGTGCTTTAAGAGCTGATTGATGAAATGGTTAGGCTGGTGTTATTGTCAGAACATCCTGAGCCCCACTGAACAATCAATCAGGCCCACAGAAACGGCTCATTCATATTAAAATGTTGTCTTTTTAAATGCACAGCACTTTCCCCAGAACAGCTGGTTGCTGTAGTTTTAGCAATAATTACTCAGGAGGAAATAGTGCATATGTTGGGGACTGTGAATCCACATGTGGTGATCTCGTAAGTCTTTGCAGCAGCAGGACGGTGTATGTGGGGTGGAGTCACAATAAACTACATTGTGTGTGTTCATGTCAGCCAGTGCAACGGTGAGGCGCTGTGGCTCAGAGGGAGATATCTGGAGGCTTTGGTACACACACAATACTTAGTAGATACAGTCACTGTACATCCAAACACTGCTCCAAACAACTGTGGAACATCTGTGGAACAACTGAGGAACAACTGTGGAACAACTGAAGAACAACTGTGGAACAACTGTGGAACAACTGAGCAACAACTGTGGAACAACCGAGGAACAACTGAGCAACAACCGAGGAACAACCGTGGAACAACCGTGGAACAACCGTGTAACAACCGTGTAACAACCGTGTAACAACCGAGGAACAACCGAGGAACAACCGAGGAACAACCGAGGAACAACCGAGGAACAACCGAGGAACAACCGAGGAACAACCGAGGAACAACTGTGGAACAACTGAGGAACAACTGTGTAACAACTGTGTAACAACTGAGCAACAACTGTGGAACAACTGAGCAACAACTGTGGAACAACTGAGGAACAACTGAGGTCCGTGTTGCAAATGCAGGCGGTAACCAACGCTGTCGTCTTTCTGTGTTTTTCTCTTTTTCAGGTGAAGAGAAATCAAAAGGCTAATTTAGATTGATTTTGACCCCGTAAAAACCGGAATAACTAAATGAGTGCTGTGACGTGTGTAGACATCTCAATGCAAAAGCACATGCTGTTCCTCTCGCCTGTCTCACTCTGATGCTAGCAGCACCACCACAGTCTGTCTCTACTACACTGTAACCATGGGAACTACTACGAGGTGTAGACTAAAGGGCTGCTCTGAACATGGAGCCTTGACTGATAGACACATACATCTGTAGTTCTACAGAATGTAGGACAAGACAAGGCTGAAATCTAAAACAAGTCTTGACTGTGTTTGGTCAGTGTGCAGAAGTGTGGCCAAACTGTGACGCTGAGTCAGCAGTAATGGGATTACTCATCCAATTCCAGTTAATTACATTTCAGCTAGCAGACGCTTTTATCCAAAGCGACTTACAATAAGTGTATTCAACATAGGTTTTTGCGAGAACTACTAGTCACCAGTTACATGCCAACACACAGTGGAAAGGCATTGGTTTGCGTTACTTTGACCTTTACTTGTGTATTCATGGACAAGCTGAAATCTACAGTGTACATGGAGCAACACAAGGAGCTGCTGCTGTCCTCTCTGCACTCCACACGGTTGCCCTCATTCATTTAGAAAGATCTCGGTCCAGTGTCTGTCTACTTTCCTAACCTGCTGAATATTATGAATAAGCTCACAGAACTCACCTGCATTCTAAGCATGTGTAATAGCACCCCTAGTGGTGGATATTATATGTTACAGTATATGTACTAATAGAAGTGTTAAACCATAAAAGCATAATCATTGAATGTATTAAACTCAAAAGTACAGTCACGGTATGAATTGACCACTGTAAGAACAGGCCCTGAATGTTTTGAAGCATGAAGGAAGGTGAGGGATTTTGAGTGAGGCTTTTCAGATACGCCCATATGAATGAGTAAGGGATGAAGGTGTATGCTGCTTTCAGAAGAGGACTGATTGACCAGGCCAGCGTGTCAAAGGCCAGGAGGGGCTTATTGGATTTCAGCCAATCACTGAGCTGATACGGAACACTGAGACACTGTTCCTGAGGAGATTCTCCAGACCTCATGTGACCTCTGGACAGGAAGTAGCTTGGCTGGACTGTGTGAGGGTGTCATCGTGTCTCTGCTTCATGGAACATATTTCTATCGATAGTGTAATTCAGTTTGTAACTGTTTTAGCTTCTGGTAGATATGAAATACTTCTGGTTCTGGACTCAACATGTGCTGACTAAATAACTGAGGGTTAACACAGGGAATCCTTACTTATGCCCCACACCAATGACAAGTGAAGAATTGATCTATTCTGCAACTAATAAGTATCAAGACATTGCTGTTAGGACATGCCAAAGACATGTTAGAAGTCAAACAGTGTTCCCGTTACATAATTTGTCACAAAAGACCCACAAGTATATTTTTTCATTGTAAAAGGTTCCACACACACACACATATATATGTTGGTCACACGTCTGTAACAGCCACATCTTAGGGATCCTTATCAAAAATGTATGAATGAATGAATATCGAAGCAATTAAACTTCCATATATGCATGATTGTATGTAATGCGACACTAACATGGCCTCAGTTAGGGCCCAAGCACCGACAAGGACCTATTGAAAGTGTAAGGATTATTCTTCTGGGGGCTTTATCAGACTCAAGAACTCACCAAAGACGGCATGCATATCAGGACTGGTGAAAAAGTTGATATTTTAGGGGTCTCGCATTTGGGTTTGAAAGAAATGGCTCTATGGTGCCCCCTAGACTTCATTCTAAGTTTGAAAGGCCACGCCCCTCGCCCCCCATGACCAATTGATGTGAAATTCAACACAAACCGTCTGCTCTATAAAAATGACCAGGTGACCTTTAAGCTCCGCCTACTTAGATTTTCCGCCATTTTTTATTTTGTGGAAAACATTTTTGCAAACGGTCCGGTCCGATTGCTACCAAATATTCTGTGTATCATTATTGGATCATCATGGATTATCAAAAGCTTGTTGATATCGCATTGTGTAAGTTACATACCTGCAAACTCATAAGAGGTGAAAAATGTGACAAGCCCCAAACCCTGTCGGGGGGGTGCATGCTGCCCCGGGAGAACTTGATTTTAAATATGAGCTTTGAAATGTAGCTTTCTGCTGTACTCTGAGACGCTGGCAAAAGGAAACGACCAGTTTTATACTTTCATGTACTGCTCCTAGCCAGTTGACCAGATCAGTCTCAGATGTGGTATAGGAAGACTTCGACATTGATGATGATAATTTCCAGCGTCACACATTCGGGGCGTGTTGTCCGATGCTCAGACATTTGCAGCCGCGTCCCGCCAGTACCCTCGACGTGCACAGAGGGCGAGGGCCTGTTCATCACTGCTCGCAGCTTTAATTATATCTGTTTGTGATGCAGGTGATATTTCTCATGTGAGCACACAAACTGGTTGTCTGCACACATGAAAACACGTGCCTGTTCCGTATATGTGAAGCATGAGATGAGAGGCAGAAACAGGCTCTCAACCTTCCCAGAACACCATGTTGTTCACCATGTTGTTCCATGTTGTTCCCAGAACACCATGTTGTTCTGGGATGTTCCCAGAACAACATGGTGTTCTGGGAACAACATGGGGAACAACATGGTGAACAACATGGTGTTCTGGGAACGTCCCAGAACAACATGGTGTTCTGGGAACAACATGGAACAACATGGTGAACAACATGGTGTTCTGGGAACAACATGGTGAACAACATGGTGTTCTGGGAACATCCCAGAACAACATGGTGTTCTGGGAACAACATGGAACAACATGGTGAACAACATGGTGTTCTGGGAAGGTTGAGAGCCTGTTTCTGCCGCTCATCCATGGGATTTTCTCGTCTGAATTCCAGTTGCTGTGTGTGTATGGGGATCTAATTCAGCCCATCATCGGTCGATTTCAGTCAATGAGCCCGCCTTCCACGCATCAGAGTCTCAGGAAGGCGGGCGTGGAAGCCGGGTGTTGATTGACAGAAGTTTCAGCGAGTAAAGATGCAAGAAGTGCCGCGCATCCCCGAGCGTAAAATTCTATTCTCCAAAAGTCTGACCACCCACCCACGGGTCAGGCAAGTTAGATTGCCCCCCTTCTACAGGAAACAGACGAGAAACAGACAGGATGTTGTTGCCAACAATGATTCTAGCTTTCAACCGGATAATTATCGCCGTTCTTTTTGTGATTCTTCATAAAGGGAAGCAGATACTTTGCAGTGATGAAGGTCTGATGGAAAGGACTTGTAGTCTGGCTTTCATTGTGAATGTGACAATGTGCTCGTTGTGTCCATGAGGACTGAGTTGCTGTTGTTAATCATGGTGCAAGTCCAGATGAGTTGGCTGGACACCTGTAGATGTTTGCAGGTAACCAGGTTCGGACACTAAAATCATTCCGATCCGGCCAATCTGACCAGACCCCAAACACAGGGTGTCGAGCTTCCTGCTGGCTTCTCTTCCGGATCCAGCAGAGTGGGAATCTGACTCGCTGTCCAGCAGGACTTTGCGTCTCCTTTGGTCAAGAAACAGGGATCCAGCTCCCTCAAATCCGTATCACCAATCATACTTTAGCATATTCAAAAGGGGGGATATCGGTCTCAGAGGACATTACAACTGACTGCAAACTTCTGTTTCACCACACTACCGCGCACGGCTCACTGTCCAGATCCTTTTTGCTGTGACTCCTCACCAGGTGCTCACGAGACCTACCTGTGTGAATGCTGTGCTTGAGCTTTGCTCTTGTGTGTTGGTGTAGTTAATTCTCTTTCCAGATTTATTTGGAGACACTCTATGTCCTCACGGATCCATATTCTTCATTTAAGTTCTCAATCTAACTATACCTTTGTCATCCTGGCTATCCTGAGTGTAATTGTACTGCAAAGTGTAGCAATTGGACATTGTATGATTTGTGATATTGGGCTACATAAATCAAGGAGCAGCAGAGTGTCTATAGCAGCCGCTTTTATCATTGCTTCTCTATTTGAAAGCAACTGTAAATCCACAGCTCTGCAGCTGATAACTATTAAAAAAGACATATGGTTGAGTTACACTTGTGACAAGTAATTGGCAGAATTGTGACTGATGCATCTTGGAGAATACTTGATGGAATTTCTCCAATAAATGTCACAGTCCAATCCACTTGGGGGTGCTAGAGAACATGTGTGTGCAGCAGAGGGAACCCTTGGTTTGAACTATGTTTAAGAGACATGCTAGAACTCAGAGTGTGTGTGTGTGTGTGTGTGTGTGCGTACCTGTGTTCGTAGGATCTCTCCTTTGGTTAGCTGCATGTCTCCAGTGAGTTCTTTCACAGTGATGCCCAGTGGCTCCAATCGCTTACTGAAGTACTTCGTCATCTCAGCTGCCAAGGCCTTCATAGGAGCCACATATATGATCTACAGGGAGAAGGACACAGACACATACTGTAGGACAGGGAACAGATAGGGGGGGGGGGGGGCAGGACTGGAAGGACACCATGGTGATAAATGAGCAAACAGAGGCGGGATCATTTGTTCCTTGGCAACCAGCACAAACCACAATTTATTGGGAAAAATTATGGGTCAATTTTATAGTGATGCATGAAAAGTGGCTGTGGTCACTAGCTGGAACTGTGCAGCGCTGTGTGTGTGTGTAGGCCTTCATGAAAGAGAACAGGGCCTTTTGGATGTCAGAATTATTTATCGAAGCGTGTGTTAGGATTTGACACGATGCTCGTATGAAGGCGTACTAATATATTTAGACTAACCTGCCAATAGCTGACTTTTTCTGCATATATTGAAGATTATATTTACCAATTCTTGCTGTGCTTAACTTTGTCCCCTTTCATCAATTATTTTTCCGGATCAAGTATTCAAGATAAACTTGTGAAACAACATTCATTGTGAAAAGTGTCTCTGTAATAAGTGGATGAAAGACAGACAAACAGTGAGGCAGAAGGGCTGTCATGGAGCTGGGGGGGGGGGGGGGGGAGACGCTGTAGGCCGGGCTCTCTTCATCAGGATGGGTTGGCCTTTAACGCGAGTGCTTTCATATGCACTACCTTCTTTCCCTGCACATTACACTGCACACTTTCAGATCACTTCAGCATTTGCTTTGACAGCTGAACAGCTCTACATTATGACCCTGTTGCACGATCACGGATCTAATGGCGAGTTAAACACCGATTGGTTGTTGTCAATGTAACACTATCAGAGATCAGAGACTAGAAAGAATTAACGGTGTCCTGATCACATGCTGACTGAATATTGGCGGATAACGATCATCAGCAAAACTTTATTTACACTGTGATGGTTAACGCTGAACTGTGTCATAGAGTGTGTTCACGTGGGGGGATCCGTACCGACCACAGATCGACAGTTACACCACTAGCTGGAACAGTTTCTATTATTTCAGGGACATATTTTTGCCGCTGCTGCTTTAGTTTAGCTCTGGATGTCATGTGTTTTGTATGCACCAAAACACAACATGTGAGGATGTTCAATCAAATGTGATAAAACCACACCCACACAGTCCTGGTGGGGATCAGCTTAGTTCTTCAGTTTTAAACTCTGAATAAATAAAAGCTACTGTAAGGATGTGATCTTCTGAACTTGAGTTGCTTATGTAGGGAAGTATACAGTACCTTTAAAAGCACTTCATCTGAGCCTTTATGAATAAATAGCATACAACACAACGTTCCTCTGATATGTTTAGGTATTGTTGTGTGGTGTTTTATAAAACATCTGTGGAGAGGAGTGGCGGTGTCGGCGTATTGTAGAAGTTCAGATGAAGCTCTCACTGAACGTGTGTGGTGCTCCTCTATGGAGCCAAATCCAGGTCAATAGTTTTCATCATTTGAAAAATAAATTACAACCTGAAAGTTCAAGTTATGGTCTTGAACATTGAAAAATACAGCAATGTATTCAAAATAAAATAAGTGAATAAAAAGTTGTTTGGGTTTGAATATAATTTTGATTCAGTTCTGGAATTGTTTTGAATACATTCAACATACATTTTTTTCATTTTTCACTTTCATATATATTTTGATATTTGAGTTCTTATATTCCACCTCACCCGGCGCGCTGGCCCTCACTTTCATTGCGCCACGGGGTTTGCTTCAATCTCTGTCGGCAACCAACGCTGCAGACCCATGACGTCTTTTACTTGAGCCGATCCCCGCCCTGGTGACGCACTGAGCTCAGTTTCCCCCCACTGCATTCACGTGAATATGGTGTATAGAAAGTGTTGAATCATAATTCTCGCGGTGCCTACGTTACCTGAAGGCAACGTAGTTAGGGACGGTCCTCAGCCGTCTTTGTCATGCTGTCACTCATGATGACACGCCCCTCTCAGTTGATGCCACGCCCCCCATGCCAGATCAGGGACAAAAGTCTGAACTGAAAAAAACGATTTCAAACCGAAAGAAATAAGATTTGAATCTGAAAATATAAAATCTGAAAGTTTAAAATATAAGAACTCAAATGTATATGAAAGTGAAAAATGAAAAAAAAATGTATTCAAAACAATTTCAGAACTGAATCAAAATGATATTCAACCCAGACTTTTCATTCACTTATTTTTATTTTGAATACATTGCTGTATTTCTCAATGTTCAAGACCATAACTTCAACTTTCAGGTTCAGTTTCTTTTCAAATGATCAAAACTATTGAGCTGGATTTGGCTCCATACTCCTGCACAGTGTCCTTCAAATAGACACAAAACTTCAGGTCTCGTTCATAACTCGGTGCTGACCAGCATGTTGTCATGTCATTTATTCAAACTAGGGATGAGTACCGAGGTGCAGGATCCTGATTGGCCAGAACTGCAACACCGATACACTCCTTCAGCAGTCGTCATTTGAGCTTCATTCATTTGTTGAGCGTTTGCTGTTCTCAGTTTGCCTGAAGATAAAACGAACTCGTTTCTTACTGATGATGATTCATCCTATAGCGTCGCATGACTACGTCAACACGTGAGCCTCCATCTGGAGAAGGCTGGTCGGTTTACATGGAACACAGTAAATAGCTCATCAGTTCACAGTATGCCATGATCTCTTTGAAGAAAGAAAAGAAAGAGAAAGAAGGGCACATTGAGGATTGGTGTGCCTCGATAGATAGGTATTGATGGAAATAAGCAGCAACTAAAGCCATACAATCCTAAGGAAACCCATCACTAGCACAATATCTGTGACCGCCCGGGTACCGGTCACAAACAGTAAGATGTAATTGTGGAGGTATGTAGGCTATCTGGCCTGCTCGCAGCTCTTCCTGGTTAAAGTCTGGATGATGCTGTTCTCTGACTCTGTACATCAGACGTCTCAGAAGTACCTCCTCACATGTAGGAACACGAGAGGTGGTAGAACGAGCGGTGTTGCATGGTGTCCCTAGATTGTGTGCTGGTCTGTGTCAGCGTCAGACCTTGAATTCATCCTTCTTGATGACGCCCCCGGGCTGCAGGTGCTGGTGGATCTCGTGAAGGACCGCCAGCATGGCGATGTTGGTCTTGCCGGCGCCAGTTGGAGCGCAGATGAGAAGGTTCTCGTTGGTGTTGTAGGCCGTCTCAAAGACCAGGGACTGGATCCTGTTCAGACGCTTCATCCCCTTGAACACCAGCTGGGCAATCTGAGCGAACAAAGGATGAAGAAGAGTTAACGCATCATTGCAATGTACTCATCATACAAAACCCTGGAATGGATATCATGTCGTAATCAAGCTGTATTTGTGATATACGTTTACAGGGCACATCTAAATAAAGGTAGAACAGAGTAATGAAGAACACAAAACAATACATATACTCCTCCAAGAGAGGAATACAAAAATTGCAGACACTGCCCCAAAATAACGCCAAGATAGGCCAAAATACAAAGCTTATGTAGAAACACCCCAACGGCAGACAGGGGTGTTGCTGGCCCTGGGGTGACGCCAGACGCAGGGGAGGAAGTAGTTTGTAGAAGTAGGAGGAAGTCCCGGGGAGGAGGGGCCAACTTTGAATGATGTGTTCACATACCGCAATAGAGAAAATAAAACATTGAATTGATTATCAAAATTGCTGTGAACTAGGGCTGCACGATTACAGAGAAATTATTAATATCGCGATTATTTATCACCATCATTCATCGATTTCCGACAACGGGCATTCACCTTCATGTTGTGCTTGATTCCTGCTAATTGTACTAATTACTAACTGAATATTGTGTGCAGCCCTCTTTGAACTACGGGGTAATGTCACCAGTACTGAGCTGCCCACTGGAGACAGAAGCACACTGCAGAGTCTTCTACCAGCTGTGCTGACATGTACACAGCCAGGCATCACTCACAGAGTGTGTGACCATGTATGAAGTGACTGCACAGAAAGAGGAGCAGCAGGAGGCATGAAGGAAGGAAGTGTGTGTGGAGGATCAGCTGTCAGTCAGGCTGCCTGCTGCTTGCCTTCACTATGGCAACAGAGTGGGGCTGATGGCCCTCAATCTCACACTGCCTCTGATAAGGAGAGAGATGGCCACTGTGAAGGACAGATCCCCCCACACACACACGAGGGTGAAAACATACAGCTACTGCACAGGTGAATTATGGGTAAGGTTCAAAACAACTCATTGAGATATGATTGAATGGACATTAGCTGGGACTCCTTCCTTCAGGTTCATCTGTGTTGAAGCAGAGAGAAGATCAAACAGAAGGAGCGTAGTGTTCCCTGCTCACAGCATGCAGCTCCCAGAGAAACATTGTTCTCAGAGGCAAACAAGCCGCTGGTGTCCCTCCAATAACCACCTTCTAAAAGGGATTGTTTGCAGTGAAAGTGGATCCTAAAACCTTCAGATGTATTATTGTATTTGTGATTTCTATCATCCTTATTTTCTCAAGCATACTGCACACATGGATCCCAAACATGTGATCTCCTGTTTGTGTTTGCAGCACAGATGAGTGCAAACTGTGTGAAGTGATTCAACAACACTTCAGGTTCAATAGTAACAACATAAGGACCTGATTTGTTATATTTCTGAGATATAAACTTTGAATCAATATGTGCTTTCATCAATTACTCTAATGAGAAGATATGGATGTGACTTTCTCTCTTTAAAGATTTGTCATTTCCTATCGACGCGTACCCTTTGCGGTTCAATCAGACCAACCAGAGGACATTGATGAACACCACCCGTTCCCTCTGGAGGTGCTCTGCTGCAGTGGAGGCCTGTGACGGTGTGAGGCAGAGCGACACACAAGCAGGAAACACAAAGCGGTGGAAGGGTATCTTCTGTCGTGATACTTTGATTCCTCCTGTCGTGATACTTTGATTCCTCCTGTGGAGAACTAGCGGGCGGTAGAATCTCGTACACTAGAGGTCACTGTAGTTCCAGCTGTGTTCTCTACCTCCAGATCTAGTTTGGATGTTTTCTCCATCAGTGTAGCCTTTCTGCACTTCCACCTCTCTCCCAGTGAAGCTAGCTGCAGATGCCTTTAGCTTAGACAGCAGTATTATTTATTCAAGGATTCATTAGTATGTCATCACTTTCCCCTTCCCCTCGTTTCGCTCCAACACTCATAGAAAGAAATAATTAAAGAGTGCATGTCAGCCGAGGATATGCGGGGTGCTGTTCAGAGGCTGGCCCCACAGCCCAGCAGGGGAAAGAGGTTATTAATGCATCAAAGAGCAACTTTATTAGAGTCCACTTAAGCTGGAAGGAGTGCAGGGCGGCTGTGGTTGCAGCTAGGTGCCGTGTGGGCCGGAGGGCTTCTGATGAGCAGCTTGGAACACCCACTGATCTATACACTGTGGTAGTCTGGCTGTTTTGACTGCTGATTAACAGCAATACCCACTGCCAGTAATTCAACTGATTTACAGAAAGAAGCGTCAAACTCACAATGTGTGCATAGTCACAAGAAGTTGGCTACATGTGCATGTGATATCCCTGCTGAGACAACAGCTCCACTGGCAAATGCACATGGACAAGAAGTAGATTACAGCCACACAAAGCGCTCCAGTTCTGTCCAAATATCATCTGAACAGATGCAAATTCAAACAGCTCA
The DNA here is from genome assembly GCA_028022725.1 of Lycodopsis pacificus. Lineage (NCBI taxonomy): Eukaryota > Metazoa > Chordata > Actinopteri > Perciformes > Zoarcidae > Lycodopsis > Lycodopsis pacificus. The sequence goes on from CM051695.1 coordinate 1,010,968, forward strand.
TGTTTTTTAAATGATTACACCATGCCACTGGTAGATTTGTGTTGCATTTTGCCACCACTTTTGGAGACCTTGTAACTGTGCCAGTTCTATGTCTGGACCTTGACAAAGGTTGATCACTAAGAAGGACAGAAGGGTTGTACACACATTTGTGTTAGCTGAGAGCAACAATAGTAACGGGACCTGTACAGGGACTCATCTGCTGTCCAAGAACCAAGTGAAGCCAGTAGTGGAAGTGTTAAAGTTGCATTATCTCTAGTGTCCACCAGGGGGCGGCGACTCTGGTTGTATAGAAGTCTATGAGAAAATTACTCTACTTCTCTCTTGATTTATTACCTCAGTAAACATTGTAAACATGAGTTTATGGTCTCAATCTCTAGTTTCAAGTCTTCTTCAATACAGCATGATGTTCATTTAGTACATTATGGTCCATTTAGAGTCACACAGACCATAGAGCAGGGGATGCTTTAGGGCGGGGCTACTGTGATTGACTGGTCTCTACCACGGCGTCTGGGAATTGTCTGTGTTTTCTTCTTACAACTTTAAGCCTTTCACAGAAACATCTTACTCATCATTTAGCTGTACTTAGCTCCAACCTCTTGTGTCAATGTTGCAAAGAACCAAGATGGCAACGGGCAAAAGTTCTGAACTCGAGGCTTCAAAACCAGTCTACAAACCAATGGGTGACGTCATGGTGACTACGTCCACTTCTTATATCCTGTCTGTGATTCAGAAGAGAAATGTCAGCAGTCTCAGAATGACCCTTTACACAGAAAGAGTCGTGTAGATAGTTACATGGGTCCTGCTTCTCATCAGATCCTGTTGATTTGAGACTCGCTGCTCAACCTGGACTGGCCCTCCTCAAACGTTCTGTAAGCTCCGAGCAGAGAGAGTTAGCCCAGAGTCCTGATTTCTATTTATGTGTGATTAACGCCATGTAATTATTAATAGATGGCTCATTTACTTAACGGACGTATTTGGAGCAGAAATCAGCTGCTTGCAGAGGGAACACAGTCCACTCTACCCCGAACCCTACTGCTCCGCTACAGTATGATGTCACTGAAGCGCACTCTCTTTATAATGACTGCACGGCTTCTTCTACTATGTCTGAACACGGATGTGATTCCAGTCTCCTCCATTCTACGCAATTATTTCCCCCAAGGCCAACTCCACTGAGCTCCTACTTATAAATATTCATTTCTGAATTATGGACCACTGAGCTCCAGCCTATTTTGCGAGGCTTCTGCACACTCATCCCTGTGACCAGAGAGGCACAACAATCACTTGAGCGGCTGGCCCTCATTTTGATTTATCGACTTTGTCTGTTTGTAAGGAAAAGCCAGTGTCCCCACCCTCCTGAAACATGCTAATTCATGTAAATGTATGCCTGCCCCAGTATTCACCTTGGGGTAAAGCATACATGTTGTAAATAGAAAGTTGCCATCATTTAATGATCTTTGGAAATCTTCAGTGCTTTTTTATTCTCTCCTTAAAACCTCTCCCCCTTCATTCTTATGGTAATGTATGCACACATATCCTCCAATTGGAGATCCAGCTGTGCCTGCCAAAACGTGTCTGGAGGGTGTGATGTCAGTGTTGTGGGGAGGTAGTTCCCGTCCTGCAATGGGCATGATGCTATACTGTGTATATACCAGTGGCGGGCCGTGCATTTCATACCTGGGCCTTCACTGCTGTCCTGCAGCTGAAATACCTTATAACCACATTGTGGCGCCACAGCTCATTTTTAAGGCTGTAACTATGTACGTCTTCGTATTAAACCGTTCGGTACGAGTCGTTTGAATAACGCTCGAGCATTTAGAGAATGCAAAAGCCTAAATTCAGGAAAATATAATGTTCTCAGCTGGTCTGGCTGTGGGATCCACCGTCATTCCTTAATGACAAGCCACGACCCAAAGAGATAATCATAGGATTTTACTTTCACAACTTGAACATTGAACGTACTGCTCTGCAGTGTCTTTCCTCCTCTCAGCACTCTCTATCATGGTGCAGCTCAACTCAGTCAGAATGCATTTTGATTGGCTGAGTTGCATCACGTGATGTGATTCACTACCCATCAGCCTCTGCTGGCTGTTAAGTTTCGTTTCACGATAGTCACATGCTCGCCCACTGACCAATCACAGCACACTCTGCAGCTCGCGGGAAAGCTACAGCCGCGGCATGTAATGCTGACGTCATTATAGGCCGGCTAGCAGGCTCTGACACGTCAAAGAATACGCCCAACATGTCAAACTAAAGATCTGATTGTTTGAACACTATGACAATCAACAATATCGTCCCCATGTACTTTAATCTGCACTGGCTGCAGGTGAGACTCTGCAGGCCTCTGGCTCTGTTCTACCTAGAGACACAGAGGTGAGATCTGATTGGATAAAAGCTCTACTTTAAACAAGCTGCACTGGAAGCAGAGCAACAGAAGAAGACAGGAGCTGTGCAATGAGAACATAAGATAATGGGGAAAATATTTGTATAAATTATAATACATGTAGTGTATTTAAGAAAAGTTATTAAATTATAAAATAGATTTTTTTTTTTTTTATATATATATAGCTTTGTGATTCTGTTTAGGCCAGCAGAGAAGGCCTTGCAGGCCCTGACGGCCCGCCACTGGTATGGACCTATATGTTGACATAGAGGTCCAACCCTGCTTAGCTAAAGTCTTGCTCATCAAGAGCTGCAGAAGATCTGGTGGTAAAAGTGCACTGATGGTGTCCAGCTCTTCAGTGGCCCACGGTGCTCCTACTATGTGGTGCAGGGAAGTGGGGCTCGTTATTTGAAAATCCCTTTGTTAGTTTTGAAAAACAACAACACATAATTGACAATTGGTTTGGAAACACCAGCAAACATCGAATGCCTGTAAAAATGGTATTTGGATCGACCTTTAACAAACTTCTTAAGAGGTGCAGCATCCGAGATTGAGATCATTTGATTTGACTCACGTGCACTTAAAGCATGCACAGCCGGTACGGCTATGTCAGCAAAGCACAGATAAGCTCTGATAGCAACACACAGAGGGAGAGTGGTGTCATTCTCAGCTCAGGTAGACATTACTCCTCTATATATCTATATACACTGTCAAAGAGAGTTGAGATCCCAGAGAAGCTGCCTTATTTTACATGCATACAGATCAGAGGGGAAGGTTAGGAAAAGGAAGACATAAAGCATATACTCAGAAATCAATAGATAAAGTGTAACCAAACGATAAAGTTTATAATCATGATTAATAACGAATGTTTAATGCATAGAGTGATTTAACAAATGTAAAACTGATTATAACGATGAACTGTGTTGAACTGTGTTGAGAAGTAACAAGGGTATGTGTTAGGACATGTTTTGGGGAAGTGAGATCATATAGGAGTTGTCCGGAAAGTGAGATCAGCAACAGATGTTCGGGCGGGGATCCGCGATGCTTCGGACTCTGTTGCAAGAACAAGGGGCGAAGGGAAATAAGGTTCTTTCCAAGCATACGCACTCACCCAGAGGGGTGGGGGCCCAAGACTGAAGGGAGATCTGGTAATTTTCCAAACATAAGCACACACACAAAAGGGTGGGATAAAGATCATGTGTTCAGAATAGGAGGAGGGGGGAACAGATAGCCCAAATCGACAATATAAGGAGACGTCTGCGATACGCAGGCTGGGATTTCTACTAGCGGGAGCCGACCAAGTGCTCCGAGGAAGAAGATACGGACGATTGATCAACAGAAGTATTCGAGGACTCCGTCTCTGCTCACGAAAAGAAAAGGTTACCATTCGTGGACAAAGATTGCAAGACGGAGAGTTTCCCTCTCCCCACTGCTTGACTTTACCAACTGAACAACGGAAGAACACGGCAGCCCTAGAAAGACTTTGTACTGAGCCTTGAGGACTGCTGATCGAACTCCGCCGTGCGAGCAGGAGGAATCCGAGGGTCTGGCCAGACCCTCGTTCCTAACACCTCCAAAAGAACTTTTCCATCGGACCTTTGAAATCCAGCTCCGACCGAGACGACGCGTCAACCTAACCCAATGAGTATAATCTAAGAAGAAAATTAAATTACGAATCAAGTGTAGTAACAATTTTTATTATGTGAGCTGTAGCCTGAACCCCTGCAAACAATATATATATATATCCTGCAATAAATATCTAATCTACATTTAAAGTAAAACTCTCAAGTGCATTCATTTGCTTAAAGTGGTAAATGTTCCTCGTGGCAAGTAAAAGGTTAAGTCTATTGTATGTCTTACAACTGAGTTCTGAAAGGTTATCCTAGTGACCGAATCCACTTAACAACCCCTTACGGTTTTAGAAGTGATCCTCGCCGTTAAAACCTAACCTGGCAATTTACCAAGAGCACGGATCCATAAGAGGAAAGCTGCCATAACCGACGCGACTGGTGGGAGCGCCCGGGGCTTAGGTGGCCCCTCGGCCGAGCGCGCACCGACCGGAGGAAGCAGGGTAGATGTCGGGAGTAACGGCAGTTAGCGGAAGCCAGGCGAGTTTCCTCGCAAGAACACCAGCTCGCCAATCTTTTAATAGAGAGCTGAGTCAGTAGGTAGCCCCGTATCGGGCCAAAGAACCCCAGGATCTAACAACACTCACCGGCCACTTTATTAGGTACACCTTGCTAGTACCGGGTTGGACCCCCTTTTCCTTCAGAACTGCCTGAATTCTTCGTAGCAGAGATTCAACAAGGTGCTGGAAACATTCCTCACACATTGCTCCATATTGACATGATAGCATCACATCCATGATGAGAATCTCCCGTTCCACCACATCCCAAAGCTGCTCTGTTGGATTGAGATGTGGTGACTGTGGAGGCCATTGGAGTACAGTGAACTCATCGTCATGTTCAAGAAAGCAGTTTGAGATGATTTGAGCTTTGTAACATGGTGCATTATCCTGCTGGAGGTAGCCATCAGAAGATGGGTACACTGTGGTCATAAAGGGATGGACATGGTCAGCAACAATACTCAGGTAATCATGGTGTTTAAACCATGCTCAATTGGTACTAAGAGGCCCAAAGTGTGCCAAGAAAATATCCCCCTCCACCAGTACACCACCACCAGCAGCCTGAACCGTTGATACAAGGCAGGATGGATCCATGCTTTCATGTTGTTTACGACACATTCTGACCCTACCATCTGAATGTCGCAGCTGAAATGGACCAGGCATCAGACTCATCAGACCAGGCAACGTTTTTCAATCTTCTATTGTCACATGTTGGTGAGCCTGTGAGCCTGTAGCCTCAGTTTCCTGTTGTTAGCTGACAGGAGTGGCACCCGGTGTGGTCTCTGCTGCTGTAGCCCGGCTGCTTCAAGGTTCCACGTGTTGTGCATTCAGAGATGGTATTCTGCATACCGTGGTAGCAGTGGTGTACAGTAACGAAGTAGAAATATTTTTTACTGTACTTAAGTAGTTTTTTTCTGTACTTTACTACTTATATTTCTGTTGACTTTTACTTCACTACATTTTGCAAAGAAAACTGATACTTTGATTCCGATACATTTCCCCTGAAAACTTCGTTACTCGCTACAAAATCAAATCTATCTTTAGAAACAAAATTAATCATGAGACCAACGTCGGGGACTGTGGTGGAACACAGACTGCAAGCAAGCAGGTTTGGTGAATCAGTGGTCCTAGCAGCAAATTAAAGTGCTCTCAAAGCCGCGTTGTTTTGATGCTCAGTGATGCCCAGGATGCTACATGCTACAATGTGTCAACTGGCCAGCCAGCGTTTCTCAGATTGGAGTGAGACGAGGAGAAAATGTGATGTTGTGATCTTCGCAATAGAATATCTTTGATGTGACGTGTCTTGGCCAATCAGCGTTCAGATGTCTACAGCGTCTTCATTTCCCTACGTTAAAATTTAAGTTACGTAATGTTCCGTTACCGTTCAGACTTGCTGGGTTAAGTTAACGTCCACTGCGTGCGGAACTTTGTCGACTGTTAACGTTCGTCATTATCACGATTTAGGAGGAAAAAACGTAACGTGATGAAACGTGCAGCCCCTCCCGTGTTCCGGTTCAGTTCACGCGGTCACTCGTTAACGTTAAACCCGAACACCGAACATCTGGATGCAGGTTGTTTGTTTTAACTCAAAGTAGAATGAGGATGATTTCATGGTCAGAATAACTTTCATGACCACGAAACATGAGGCCCAGATACTGATGAGATGATGAGGTCAGAGAGCTTCAGGGAGAGGAGGCTGTCTGTAGCGCAGCTCAACGCAGGATGAGATGTGAGTGGAGCTGGGCCTGGATAAAGGTGGAGCTGGGCCTGGATAAAGGTGGAGCTGGGCCTGGATAAAGGAGGAGCTGGTTCTGGATAAAGGTGGAGCTGGGTCTGGATAACGGTGGAGGTCTAAACAGACGTGAGTACAGCTTCCTGCTGTCACAGTGTTTTAAACACATTGATATTCAGGGTATGCTGAATGCAGCCTCTGCTCCAAGGAGATGAACTACAGCAACAAGGGCTCACGTGTCCTCATCACACTGTTCACTGTGATGACCACAGCCAGTGTACCAACAGGCCCACGCTGCTCTCAAGGACCATGAGAGGGTTAAGGTGCCTGTACCTTCATTTCAGCGGGTTAATTTAAATAATTGAACTGGATTGAATGCATATTAATTGCAAATATAAGATAGGCCACAATTCTAACAAATGTACAGTAACAGTAGAAGTTAATATGAAGCCATACAGTAACAGGGTTCAATGAAAACGAATCACTTTCTTTGTACAGGCGATGGTTCTCGCTACTCTTGCTGTCTGTTTTTATTTGACCAAAACTTTTGAAAATGAGACCTCGGTCTCTATTAATTTTTATTAATAATAGAGCTGAAATACTGATGAATGACTGAATAATATTAGTTTTTTGCTTAAAGTAAATGTCTTATCACTTAATTTTCTTCTCAGAATACACCAGAATGCTACATTTTAAATATTTAAGATAAATTTTGATATTTGAGTCATGTTGTGGATGATCAGATGGAGTTATGATGGTAGCAGTCGCCCAATTGCAGATTCAGCTTGAGCAAAACCTTTGTCTATTGTGTTCAAATCAGGCCCATAGGAGTTTACAAGGCAGGTGTCCTTTCTCTAAACACTGACCTGATGCATCAAGTGGATATGTTTTGCTGAACATAATATGCATTGGCCCTCTACATCCTCTAGTCGGAATGAGCATACTTATAAACGCACTGTTACAACTCCTTCATAGTGTCATATTGCTTTTCAGAGAATTATGATGATACGTTCATAGTAGATGCAAAAGTATACTTATGTACAATATATTATGTTGAACATTGTTGCTCCTGGATGGATCACAGCCAACCCAATTATGTTCAACACAGCTCCATGTCCTTGGTCATGGTGCCACAGCACTTAAAAGAATAAACTTCATCATTCTCACAATTGTGACCCTTTGCTTTTTTATTAACAGCATTTACTTGTACTTTTACTTTCAATACTTAAGTACATTTAATATCAGAAAACTACTTTTGATACTTAAGTACAATAAATATCAGATACTTTAAGACTTTTACTCAAGTAGTATTCTAATAGGTGACTTTGACTTTTACTGGAGTAGTTTTCCAGTAAGGTATCTTTACTTTTACTCAAGTATGGCTTTTGTGTACTTTATACACCACTGCGTGGTAGTAACGAGTGGTTATTTGAGTTACTGTTGGATTTCTATCATCTCCAATCACTCTGCCCATTGTCCTCGGACCTCTGACATCAACAAGGCATTTTGGTCCACACAACTGCCGCTCACTGGATATTTTCTCTTTTTCGGACTGTTCTCTGTAAACGCTAGAGATGGTTGCGCGTGAAAATCCCAGTAGGTCAGCAGTTTGAAATACTCAGACCAGCCCGTCTGGCACCAGCAACCATACCACGTTCAAAGTCACTTAAATCCTCTTTCTTCCCCATTCTGAGGCTCGCTTTGAACTTCAGCAAGTTGTCTTCACCACGTCTAGAGGCCTAAAGGCATTGAGCTGCTGCCATGTGATTGGCTGATTAGCTATTTGTGTTAACAAGCAATTGAACCGGTGTGCCTAATAAAGTGTCCGCTGAGTGTACATCTTTACACAGCAGAAGTCATATCGTGCTCCTTTAAGCTGCCATCATGTACACTTCAATAACCAGTAACCAGTAATCACATGTAATCGAACATATCACCAATGGGCAGAGGTTAAATGTGTCTATTAGAGAGAATGAGATGGATCTTGTGATGGTTATGTTCCGTGTGAGAGGAGTGGACCTCGATGGTAAGTCCTGAGGGAGTTGTTTGTGCTTCACATAGACAGGAAGTTCATTAAGTTGACAGGATGAGAATACGCATCCAGAGACAACAGGCTCTGTTTTCTCTTCTCTCAAGATACAGCTCTGAACTATACGACTCCAGTAGCTTAGTGTTGTCTTACAATCACATCCCTCTACAGCAGGGTATTACATTACATCTCCAAAAGGTCCTGATTGAGAAAGTCTCCTCGTGCAGAGATATTACATTACTATAATATCTAACTTGCACTATTTAGTGTCATATCTATATTCAAGATGCCTCGTAGTAACAGCGTCTCTGTGTCGTAAACAAATAAATTAAGTACACATCAATTACATTTTAACAATTATTATTCTCACTTTTCAAATTTAACTGGATGGATTATAAATAATACATAAATAAATGTTCTTCTCATTTCAAGTACAATAATAGCTGGATTAAAGAATAACCGACATAACAGAAAGCTTTTGAATGTGCATCTTAAAATTAAGTAATTCATTTTAGAAAAATGTATTTCACTGAATTGTCCTGCAGCTTTAAATTCAGTTCATTCAGGTGTGAAGTGATGTCAATCAAAAAGACAACATTATATTTTTCTCATCTTCTAACAAGAGAAATGAGTGAGCAGGACTTTGTGTGGTTATTAACACTTGTTCAGCTCTATCCTCTCTGTAACATCATTGGACAGTGAACTAACGTGTTATGATTCTGATCATATTGGGCTCTTGGGTTGATTGTCTGTGACTTCATTTAGATGTGAGTGGGTACGTTTGTTCAGAAGAGACATACTGCTTTTAAACTGCCCGTGGGAAGAATTCACTTATGCGAGTCTGTCCATTCTTGGTTCAAGACTCTCTGAATGCTTTTCTCTTGTGAAATTACTTCTCTAACTCAGTGGTCCCCAACCCCCGGGCCGGGTCATTTGGTACCGGGTCGCACAGAAAGAATAAATAACTTTTTTTCATTTGTTTATCAGAGTCGGAAAGATATTTTATTTTGAAAAATGACCGGATTCTCTCCCAATTACATGCGCCTGTCCCTCTTGACACATGTCAAGACGCTTGTCACGTGATACGTTACCGCCGAGTGGACAGAGGGATATTTGACGTGTTTCAAACATTAGCAGGGATTTTGGAAGAGACGGAGCCTGGACCTTCATTCTCCCAGCTGGTGCACGATCACCTGTCTTTGCTTTGAAAAGAGTTCGAGCGTTACTTCCCAACCACAAAAGACCCATGAACTGCCAAGGAATGGATCCGCGACCCATTTGTGAACAAACCAGGTGAATCGAGCTGATCCGTGCCAGAGGAAGATCAGCTGCTGGAGCTTGAAAATGAAGGCGGCCTTAAAAGTATGTTTGAGACAACAACTCTGCCTGTTTTGGATTAAAATCAAGGCTGAATATCCGAGATCGTCACAAAAGCACTGAAAACCCTGCTTCCATTTCCAACCTCCTATCTCTGTGAAGCTGGATTTTCTGCGGTAACCATAATCAAGACAAAATAACTAGACTGTAAGTAGAAAATAAGTAGACTGGACATACGCAACACACTTCGGGTGTCATTGTCTCCCATTACCCCCAGATGGGACCTTCTCGTTCAGCGTCATGGTGAGTTGTATTTGTTATGCATTTTATATTTGTTTTCACGCCGGTCGCATTATTTTATTTCGTCGTGTTTATCCGACACACCGTGAATGCCGGTGTTACGTCCCTACTGGTTTCTGAACCTACTGGCTTCTGCTACTGGCGCAGCAGCCGTTTTCTGTCATGTCGCCAGATTCGTCAAACATTCACAAACCTATTGCTGGAGAGCTATAAACCACATATCATATTCATTATGCGGATTACGATGGTATAAATGAGCACTACATCACTATGAGTAAGTGGCGGATCGCGTAGCGACCGTCTTTGGGTTTATTTTGCGCGACAGAGTTTGAATCCAGGTTGTTGCGATCTTTCCATAAATATATTTTCTTCAATGTATTTCTTCATACGTGGCTGTGATGTAGTGCTCTTATACAACTCAGTGCACTTATACAATCGTAATCCGCGTAATGAATATGAGATGTGGTTTATAGGTCTCCAGCAACATTTGTAGGAACCAGTAGGTTCAGAAACCAGTAGGGACGTAACACCGGTCCGTGGAAATATTTTCGAACATGAAACCGGTCCGTGACGCAAAAAAGGTTGGGGACCCCTGCTCTAACTCACTTAATAATGTTCCTGCTCTGCGATCTCTCTCCCCGTGTGTCACGGTGTGTGAACATCTCACTCGAGTCAGGAAACTTGTCAGAATGCCCATATTTGATTGGCTGAGCTGCATCAGGTGATGTTTCACTACGCATTGGTCGGTGCGTTTCCTGCACGGCTGAACGAGTGCCGTAAATGCTGGAAAAGCTGCGCTGGTTAAAATTGAAGCACTCCGTCAAAATGTAATAATTCTGAATTATCGATCGGTTTTAGGTCCTGGGTCCGGATCTGGACCGCGGTCCGCCTATTAGTGACCCCTGGTCTACAACAAGGACCAGTTATGACAAAAAACGTGCTGCTTTACTGCAAATCAATCCACATCATTGCAGCTGAATGTTCCCGGCTGCATTCAGCCAAAAGCATCCCCCATTTATGGCGAGGCCCCGGCATTTAAAACATGGAGCAAAAGCTCTGCAGAGCCCAGCTGGCTATTATAGGACCATACACATCTGTGGTCAACCTTTCAGCAGCGGAGTTAAATAAAGTTTTTAATGAGAGCAGCTGTTGGAGTCTGGGGCAGAAGCAATCTCTAACAGCCAGCTGGCAGGACAGTTTGTGGACGATGAAGATACTGGAGCGATGAGCGATCGGTGGCTGTATATGAGAAGTTTGAATGCTTCTGTAGAAAGAGATACACGCAGCAGACAGAGCGAGTTAGCTTAGTATGCCGTCTATAAAGTGGAAGCACTACCAACTGTGTAGATAAGAAGATGCCCATCATCCCATCTTGGGCCAACGCTGAGTGGGATGGAAGCAGAAAGGCTCATTAACACTGCGGATATACTGCCTACAGCCATATTGGCAAACTGGGAGGACTGGGAGTATCCCACCAGTCCACCAGCCACTTAAAGCACACTAATTGGGCCCACATAGATCACACTAACGATTCGACAGCTAAACACCAGTGTCCATATCCGTTGGCCTCCCAGGTTGTAGGTTTGATGGTGAAACAGAGACGAGCAGCCACCATATTAAATGTGCCGTTATTGTGTGTTTACTGTATGAGTCACTACAGGAGCTCCTAAACTAATTAAATTCCTCTGTGAATCGGTAATGGGAAGCTAAGAGATATAATTGTTGTCATTTTGATGCCATCCTTTTAATTACTTTCTGGTTCCATTTCATTCCATTTGAAGTGACAGCCTGATCAACTTTTAATTGCCAGTTTTTGCAAACAGCTTATCAGCCTGCTCCAAGCCTGCATGCAGAGTACTAAATGACCTGAACACACACACACACACACACACTCCCAGAACCAATCCTATGGATGCACGTGCACGCTGAGCACACACATGCCCACCAAAGGCACGGTGGGGTTTGACAGAGTAAGATGCGGATGCAGCAAACAGGAGGCCCATTCATTTCCCTACGGAGCATCAGCAGCAGGAGGAAGAGGGGGGGGGGGGGGGGAGAACTGGGAGGAGGATGGAGATAGCAAAGAGAGAGTAATCCATCATTTCATCCACAAGCACCTGCTGAAGAAGCAGCCGAAGCATTGGGACCCCCGAAACCTCACACAAACGCAGTACAGCCCACCCTGCAGCGCACATACTAACTACATCAAACCTTAATGATAACTATGTTACTGTAACTGTGTTATATATGCGTGTTTATGTATATACATACATATGTATGTATTATACCTTGTAATATATCATGTTATATACAGGCTATATGACATGATGGGGGAAACCCAGAGGTTGCAGCATCATCACAGTAAACAGTAACTGAGTGGAGCATAGAATGTCATCCACATCAAACATGTTCACACTGAGCAGACAGGGAAGCTGTGTCTTTGTCTTCTAGCAGATGAAAGTGTATCTTCAGTCCGTGCTCTACTCGGTCACCAGCAGTCCAGTGCTTTCTATATGGAGCTAGCTCTAGCTAATGTTGTCATAGCGTCTCACCAGCTCGGTGCCTGTTCTAGCTGTGAGTGCGATGCAATGCCATCATGAGGGCAGACCTCAGACTACACCACTACTGACTCTTGTTCATCGAGAATACCACGATTCATACTGTAGTTCTATATCACCAGTGGCAGACAGTTCCTCTTGACTGTGATGAAGCTTCAGCACACATGAGCAGGCTGCAGTGTTCCTATCACGTTATACTGTACAGCCTCGAGCCCTTCTTCCCTTAGAGCTCGTACTGAGTAATCGTGGCGTACTTTACCTTTTCTACTAAAATAATGAAAACAAAAGACTTCTTTTAATGATGCCTACATAGCTGTCCACTTGACATCACACTATAGTAAGTCGTGGTTGTCTGGAGAACCTCCTCTTTGGTGGAGCCTGAGGAACACAGCAGCCTGCAGCAGAGAAACATCAACAGAGAGCACGAGTTTGTGCTTCAGCCAGTTGGCATAATGAACACCTTCATTAGCAGGAGCTAATTACATTTGGCAGCAACACTTTCACTTCCTAGTGTGGATGATGTAATATTCAAATATTATAGTACAGCTAAATAGACAATATAGTTAAATCATGACTCTTACAATTTGAATTGCACTCAAATCAGCTTTAATATAAAGTAACGGTGTTGAAGTTAAGGACTGACTTGTAATATTGATTGATTGACTCCTTCATTAATCACAGAAGCTGTCGCTAGTGAGAAGTTCTACCAAGGAGCAACTGTATTACATATATAGATAGTATTTACTTTGACCAAAATACTCCAAACATTCTTGTGACAGATGCGGTGCAGCATGGGCATGAGGAGCTCAGAGTCACAGCTCAGTTATTACATAGCAGGGATTATTATGATCAGAAACAGAGGCACCAATGGGTGACAACGGGCCAGGTTGGTATCAGACACCATTATTTGAATAAATAATAATTCAGTACAATGATATGCATTTGTTACATTTTGCCTGCTGTTGATCCCATCACTTGCACACAGACCATGACGTAAACGTTGGTACCAGATCACTACCCAAACACCAGCTGTCACTATCAAGTACAGCACAGCAGAGATATACAACATCAGCACCTATCAGAGGTCAAGAGACCAACAGCAGCCTGGTTGAAACGACAGCTGTCAGCTGATCAACCCACAGGCTACTGCAGGTCATTATGGGCGATTCATCTGAAGCTGGGCTGCAGCAGAAGCACTGCTGAAGGTAGAAATGCTCTCGTTACTTCAGCAGATTGTGGGCATGTTCTTCATATGAATGGATCTTAATCAGTATCACAATCATATTGCTGTTTCCACAGAGGAGGCCTGGTAAAGGTCAAGAAGATCTTACCACTCGACAGAATCCCCTGCAAACCTTAATCTAGATCAGGGGTGTCAAACATACGGCCCATGGGCCGGATCCGGCCTGCCACGTCATTTTATGTGGCCTGCGAATCCGCCAGCAAAAAAAAAAAAAAAAAAAGTTTTTTATTTTTATTTATTTTTTATTTTATTTTCTTTACAAAAATTAAAAGTTAGATATGAAAATAAAAAGATCCCCATGGTCGAAATTATGAGATAGAAAGTCGAAGTGATGAGATAGCATGTTGTCTGTGTGCCGACATTAAAACTATCACAACAGGTGGACAGGAGATGCAACAGCCCATAGAGAGGATTTCCAACAAGTGATCGTGACTTTCTCAACATGCGTACTTCTCTGTACTTGTGAACTCGTGGACTTGTGAAACGTCATCAGTCTCAGCCCAAGTACTGTTCCAATTCAAAGTTCACATCGAGCCAAGCACGGTCCTAATGCCCGGATGTGGCTCCGCCCATTTTACCGGGGATGCATCGGAGGTGACTTGTCTGTACTTGGGACAGCCAAATATCCCAGAATGCATTTTGCACCAGCAACAGGAAACAATGGCGGAGGAGAAATCACACAACTGGAAGTTGAAACTTTCGAAATACTACTGTTGTTAAGTCACAGAAAGTAATTTTAGGATGTTTTGAGGCGAGAAGTTAGTTGTTTCGGCACCAAATCTGTGGTCGGTTTGTCAAGATTCAGCCGATTTAAACATCTGCTCTGACGATTTCGGAGATGTGAGGTGTTGTTAGCGGGATCTGATCCACATACATATATTTATTTATATATGTATATATATATATATATATATATACACACACATATATAATTGTATGTATGTATATGTAAATAATAATATATCATTTTTGATTTTAAATGAAAACGAAAACAGCAGGGTTGTCATATTTAGTTTGATTGTAAAAATAATTTACAGAAAAAAACGGATTAAACTCATGAGACCAGCTGAGGTGGTGATGTCATCAAGTAAGCTGTTTTTCCAATTGTCTGTAGGGCTGCAACAACGAATCGATAAAATCGATTATTAAAAGAGTTGGCAACGAATTTCATTATCGATTCGTTGTGTCGCGCGATTATTACGCCACTCAATAAGTCGCGGAGATGTTTGAGTATAAAAAAAAAAGTTGAGTTGAGCCATTCGCACCGCCGGTCTCGCCGGGGGCTATTTGTGTTCATTCGCACTGGATGCACCGGGGAGGGGGCGTGGCTTATCGCCCTGAAAGCTGTTCTACTGTCCGCCATTAATAATGGAAAAAATAACCTCTATTTCTGCTTAGTAGGTGTTGTGGAAGTCACAGATATCCCGGGAAACTTAACTAAATATGTTAGGAGTAGTTACATTTACAACCAGCCCTTTGAGGGCCGTGATGCTGATGTGGCCCCAGAGTGAAAATGAGTTTGACACCCCTGATCTAGATACTATTTCATACAATGATATCAATATGTAACTATGTATCATCTGTTTGATGTCATTCAGTGTCTTTCTTGTGAGAGACTAAATCTAACAATATTCATATGACTAAAATGTGATAACTGAACTAAGATCGAACTAATGAGGTGAAACATCATGCGTCTCATTGAGTTACAGAGTGAAAGAAGCTGAACGCACACACCTTCAGTGGCTCAGACTATAGGCAGACGTTTGAGCTGATCTACTCCTGTGTTCTCCATCAGAGAGGATTGTAAACATCTTGAAACCTCGAAGACTCGCAGCTCCTGCTTAGCAAGTCTAAGCAAACACTCACAGAGCCACAGTTGTGTGCTGTGGGGGAACCACATCAGAACTGGATTAGGAAATGCAATTAAGGTGGATTAATTATGGATGGAGGGCTGTTCAGTTCTGCCTCGTTTTTGCAGGCCTGTGCTCATACACTGGCTGCTTCCTGCACAGGGAAAGGAGAGGGCAAGCTGGCAACAGCCCGGACAACCAAAGCATGCTGAGTGAGGCTAGTGATGGACACACTGGAGGGACTACAGGACCAGGCTGTCCCTCAGGGTTGGACACATCAGGCTTCCAGTTTGATTGGTGGAGAAGATGGCCGTTAAGGAGGAGAAGAGAGGAAGCTAAATGATTATTTGTATTTATCACTGCCATCCCATAAACGTAGCCTTTAGTTAGTTCAACAGCAGTCCCACCAAATCCCCATTGGTCGGAAAATCCCTGGTGTCACTTCAACAAGAAGAAAGGGGCCTGTGACGTGTGTGTGTGTGTGTGTGTGTGTGTGTGTGTGTGTGTGTGTGTGTGTGTGTGTGTGGGGGGTCACCTAGTTAATCTAGAGTAACATGCAGAATTGTTTTTCCCTTTTATTCAAACTGAGGGTCAAAGGTCAGAGGGCGTGATATGCTGCACAGTGTTAAAGGCACTTTCATGGCACCGGGCTGAACACATCAATGTGACGCGACGTGTTCTCACACAGCCAGCTCTACTTGTGTGTTGTGAGTGACAGTGAACACTTTAAGGCCATGCTTCACGTTGAACGGTAGCTCACAGGGCATAATCTCCTCACTTCCTTTCTTTTGCTTTACTGCAGCCAATGCCAGAAGAATGGTGGAGGCAGTTCATACTAACTGGTGGATGATGAAAACACTATTTCTGTTGATTGTGTAGTAAGCACAATAATTAAGTGTCAAGCAGCCGAAAGATATACAGTGCAAATTGGGAGGGAAGACTCAGTCGTTACTATTACCTCTGGACCCCCCCACGCCCACTGAGGCTCTCCTGGAGCAGCTGAAGAGCCTCCTCCTCCAGACTGCTCCCTGTGGGAATGTGTCATTTCTCAGCTCGGGTGATCACTTCATAGTTCAGCTCAGGGTGAATCACAGCTTCTGTCTATATCTGAGTTCCAGTGTCCATTCTGCTTTCACTATTATGAGGTACATCAGCATTGTACCAGTAGTAGTGTACGTTACTGTGCGTGTTTGGTCCATCAATACTACCGACGTCTGGCACTTGCTCTCGCACACAACACAGTGAGTAACAGATTTATTGGGGTAAATTAGGAAGGCTTTCACCACAGAGGCAAGCGTGGGACGCCTCCACCTGATTCATTAGTTAAAAAGCACCCGAATAAATTCCTCTTTTAATGTTTCAAAGAGCTATTAAAGGCAAACAGAGGCTCACACAGCCCTGTTTCCTATTACAGCTTTCAATAAATGACAATCGGCACTCAGTGTGGGGGGGGTGTCAGACTTTCCAGCCTGCATTTCAAGGCCTTTCTAATAGCACATAAAGACGTATTAGGCATTGTGTGGCGGCGCTTTAGAGGAGTGAGGCACTTTGTTCCAGAGTTGCCCAGGCTTAAGTTAATGAATAGAGCCGCTGCTTGACTGAGGCTAATTCACATCGCTCAGCAGAAGAGCTTCCATATCAATCTATATCAGTTACACAGGGACTTCCAAAGATGAAGGGAAACTGCTGGTGAGCTGGAGAGAAACTCAGAGAAGAAGAGATAAGCCTGTTAGAGAGTGATGGAGCCTCAGAGTTTACTTCATCTCCCGTTCACATTGTTTCAGTTGAAGTCTTAGCGAGGCTGCATGTCTGATAGACAGCACGAGAAGTGATGTCTATGTACAGCACAATCTATGGAGCAAACAGCTTCCTGTGACATTCATTAACAGCTTTGTGTCCTTTCCAGGGAATGAGCTCCTTAGAGACAGATGCATCCAATTATATATACTGTATATATATGCATCCTAAATTATCCCAATCAATGGAACACCATGCAATACTGAAATGTTACAATTGGTCCCGAAACTGATTCATCCGTAGTCTTCTTCAACTGGCCTGGGATCCTGGATTGCCAACAGTCCTCATTGTCATTCTACCAGATTGTAACAATCCCATAATGATGTGATAAATGTGCAGACCCAATGCAACGGCTATGAGGAAGACATGTAATGGCTGTGTTACAATATGGCACTAGTCTCTGCCTCGGGTTTCTCTGCTCTGTAACTTTAAGGTGAAAATGCAGGAGTGTTGGATGACAACCTTCTCTGCTTCAACTGTATCTAATCACAACCTACTTTCAACACCAGAAGGTTGTCAACCAGCAGAAAACAGGCTGTGCTTCACATGTAAAGGTGTTCCAGCTAACAGCACCTAGCCATTGTTCAGGTATTGCCACTGGAGTCTGGATCACGGCAGGAGCCTTCAAGTTCACACAGGTGGTGGAACAGATAACCTCGCTCTCTCAGACTGTGCAGGATGTTTCAAAGCATGCAAAGAAGCCCAACGCCATCTGGATTAGATGTTTGTTTCCCACCACCCACTAGAACACACACTTGGGGTTAAAAGAACCTTTACTTCCCAACCCAGAT
The DNA here is from genome assembly GCA_028022725.1 of Lycodopsis pacificus. Lineage (NCBI taxonomy): Eukaryota > Metazoa > Chordata > Actinopteri > Perciformes > Zoarcidae > Lycodopsis > Lycodopsis pacificus. The sequence continues at coordinate 1,029,090 of CM051695.1, forward strand.
CAGCACCGAGTCCAAAGACAAGTATTGTAAACATCTTGGAGAAGCTTTGGACTTTTGGCTCTCAAAACAGTATGAAGATTTAACAGGAGCCTTGTGGTGGAGCAACAGAGTACAGCTCAAGTGATAAGAACTGAACAAACACTGGGGTGAGGAGACAACTGCTGAACATGCGTGTGGTCCACAGTAGGGGAACAGAGTCCTCAAGACAAGACCAACAACTGTCTCCCTCCATCCAAACAAAGTCCAAATGAATGTCAGTCTGAAACCATGATGTTCTCTCTGCTTACTCTGCATGTGTTTCTGCTGCATAAGTTAAATGTGCTCTGCCTGTGTTGTGTTCAAGGCATCAAAAGAGCCCGACTGTAGTCCCTAATGCTGCGTTCACACCAAACGCGTCCGAATTCATCGCGCCACATATTCGCGTCCATCGCGCCGCCGGTCAAAACGGGGAGGGGGGCGGGGCGCCCTGAAAGACGTTCGACTGTCCGCCATTAACCATGAAAAAATAACCTCTATTTCTGATTAGTACGTATCCCGGGAAACTGTCTGGCATGCCGTCATGTCTGGTTCATAATATTGTTCAGAGGACCTCCGTGGATTGCATCGAGCTGAATTCAATGTGTCTAGCAAGCCACAGGTCGCTGTTTACTACAGCTGTAGGAACACTAAATAAACTGATTTGGCTGTGATTTAATGGCAATAAACCGACAAAAAGGGACTCCAAAATAACAACGTAATGATGCCGATTTGTAGGCTACTTGTCTTCTCAATGGAGTTCTGATGGATCGGTGCTAGGCTATGCTAACATCGTAGCAGCTCCACCAGCACTCAATAACGTCATGTAGACGTAAATACGGCAGCGTCTATTCATTGTTTGTACCAGATGGTTTACACACACACGTGTACACATAGTTTGGTCCGGTCTCTGTTGATATGAGGTATCGTAGAGCTCTGGGTAAACACAGACGGCTACAGGATTTATTTCCTGATTCAACAACGGCAGGAAGTCAGTGATGACAGGGGGAGCAACTCAACGCTGATAGGCTATCGCACCGGGGCGTCACGCGAATATTTCACAGAAGTTGAAAAATTTCAACTCGCGATTTGGCGTTTGACGTCAATCGCGCCGCAAATTTGCGTCAATCGCGCCATCGCAAATTCGCGACGCGCCAGTCTCATCGCGTCTGTGCATAGACTTTGTATGTAATCTACTCGCGCGAATATTTCACGACGCGGTTGGTGTGAACGCAGCATAAGTCAGATCTGGAGCACCAGAGTCCAGTGTGTGCAACACCTTTTGCTTGCTTAGCCATTTGTTGTACCTTTTTACTCCACAACACCCCATCCTGTATTGTCCACCATTTCACTGACTTACCACACCTCACATACACATTTACTCATTGTTTTCTTTTTGCTTCAACACCATGTGATAGTTACACTGAAGCACAAAACAACCCACAGAGAGGTGGGTGTGGAGAGTGGCGGTAGAAATGGGGCTTTAACCTATTTGAGACCAAGAGTGTGAACAGGGGCCACACATTTAACTAAGCTGATTACCAGGTGGTGGTGGCGATGGAAACGCAGTTCATCTCATACAACTACCATAAGCAGGAAAAAGATTTGACCAGTTTTCTATAGTTTAAAGGCAGGCTGGTAATATTGTGAAACTAGCAAGAGTAGGCTCGATTTTCAAAATGAGCCGACCGAATAACCAAGCCCAGTTTTGCCAACTCGTCTCCAATGAAAGCAGCTAGCAGCGCTAGTCCAAAAGTTGCTAAATCTAGTGAGAAAGTTGCCACGCCTCCCTCAAAAGCCAATCCCCCAAAATGATCATTATGGACGTGAACAACAGACATGGGTATTGTTAGTCCTCGTGGCAGCTTGTGGAAGACTTTGGTGATGAGCCATCAGTGCCTGGGCAGAATACGTACAGCAGGCTGGTAAACATCAGTCCCTTCAGGACAAATGAAAGGATGCCACGGGCTTATTCAGTCCTGCAGCAGCCACTGATTCTTTTGTCAGAGCATTGGATTACTTGATAGCGGTCTGAGAATTTCAAAAAAATATGAACAAGGTTGAAGTCAGTAATCTGAGTAGCATTTGCTTGTTTTTCTATTGGAATACAGAATCGGAAAAACTAAAAAACAGCTTTGTTTTAGTTCTTCTTAGTACTTGCACCCTTTCTCCCCGCAGGGACGACTATGGGAAAAGTTGTTTTGGGTTGAATATAATTTTCATTCAGTTCTGGAATTGTTTTGAATAAAATATTTATTTTCATTTTTCAATTTCATATATATTTTGATATTTGAGTTCTTATATTTTTCAGTTTCAGACTTTCAGAGTATATTTTCAGATTCAAATCGTTTTTTGTCAAATCGTTTTTTTTCAGTTCAGACTTTTGTCCCCGATCTGGCGTGGGGGGCGTGGCATCAACTGAGAGGGGCGTGTCATCATGAGTGACAGCATAACACAGAAGGCTGAGAAACTTCCTCAACCACGTTGCCTTCAGGTAACGTAGGCACCGCGAGAATTATGATTCAACACTTTCTATACACCAGTGATTTTCAACCACTGAACATCAGTGTGCCGTGAGAGATCGTCAGGTGTGCCGTGGGAAAATGTCCAATTTCACTTCATGAGTCTAAACAAACATTATTTAGTTGTTGTTGCAAATACTTTGCCATTGTTGAGTGTCTGAGCTGTAATATAGTGGCTGCCTATAGTAATACATACTCGTCCATGCCAGTGGGTGGCAGTAGGTAGCGCAGTAATGACCTGTTCATTTAAGACAGTAGAATGAAATGATGCGCGGGAGAGGTTGCGGTGACGAGACGAACAGCAATGGAGAAATATTTGAAAATGAAAAATGTAGACTGAACTGGGCCCTGGACGACATAACCCAGATGAAAAGCCTATAAGGATCAACACATTTGAGTTCACTCGGCGATTTGCCGACGTTGCGGCTCAGAAATTTACATCTGAACTGCTCAGCAATCCCTTTGCAGTTGACGTGGAAAGAGCACCTGTGGAGCTGATAGACCTCCAGTGTAATGACACTCAAGGTAAAGTGTGACTCTGAGGGCGCTGCACAGTTTCCAAGCTTCACCCCCGAAACGATGCCTTAACTCCGCCTCCATGCTGCTCAAATGCTCTGCATGTTTGGAAGCACATACCTGTGTGAGCAGCTTTTCTCTGTGATGAAGATGAACACAAACCCACACAGGAGTCTCACTGATGCACCTTCACTCCATCTTGAGGGTTTCCACAGAACCTAACCCCAGACATTAATGAACTGGCAGCCAAGAAAAGATGCCAAACATCTGGCTCTGGCACATAGGCATAAAATAATGTAGCCCACCTAAACATGTATTCTTTTTGCACTTTGTCCAATATCCCTTCTATCCTGTTTATTGAATGGTGACTCTCTAGTTTTGGCCCTCTCTGTGGTGAGTTTGACACCCCTGCATATATGCTGTATTATGCTAAAAGGTGTCATTTTGTAACGTTTTTAGTTGTTTGTGTGCCACGGGATCTTTTTAATGTAAAAAATGTTCCGCGGCTATACACCATATTCACGTGAATGCAGTGGGGGGAAACTGTGAGCGCCAGCTATCCTGAAGGAAACTTTGGGGGGGAACCAGCTACTGGTTCCATTAGTCTTTCGCCCCTATACCCAGCTCGGACGACTGATTTGCACATCAGGACCGCTACGCATATTACTAAGCGGAGGAAAAGAAACTAACCAGGATTCCCTCAGTAGTGGCGAGCGAAGAGCCCAGCGTCGAATCCCCGTCCAACGGGCAGATTGGGGAAATGTGGTGTACGGAAGACCGCTTGCCCGGTGTCGCTCAATGGCCTGATCGAGGCTCAGCCCGTGGACGGTGTGAGGACGGTAAAGTTGTTGAATCATAATTCTCGCGGTGCCCACGTTACCTGAAGGCAACGTGGTTGAGAAAGGTCTTCGGCCTTCTTTGTTATGCTGCCACTCATGATTACGCGTAGTGCTGCACTAATTACACGCCCCTCTCAGTTGATGCCACGCCCCCCACGCCAGATCAGGGACAAAAGTCTGAACTGAAAAAAAACGATCTGACAGTGAAAAAACGATTTGAAACTGAAGACCTCAAATATCAAAATATATATGAAAGTAAAAAATCTAAATAAATATTTTATTCTGAACAATTCCAGAACTGAATCAAAATTATATTGAACCCAAAATAACTTTTCATTCACTTATTTTTATTTTGAATACATTGCTGTATTTTTCAATGTTCAAGACCATACCTTGAACTTTCAGGTTCACATTTTTTTTTCAAATGTGGATTAGGCTCCATAGAGGACAGGAGAGAGGGCGGAGCCAGGCTAAGTCCAAGGCACGAGGGCTCTTGCTCTAAGAGCAAGTTCCAGCACAGCTTGATGAGAGAGTGCAGTCACTTTGCTGCTTGCTCTTGCCTCTGCTTGCATTTTCTTGCTTCAATTTGCCAGATATATCACATATATCACTTTTCAACATTTGAGTGAAGACAAATCCAGAAAGTCGTCGAGCTATTTGGATTGTTAGCTAATGCTAACTAGCAGCTAAGTTAAAGCTAAGTAGCAGCAAGATGCCTCCCTTCTCCACGGACGACTACTACAAACTCCGACAGAATATTGCAGTCTTGGAAACAAAAATCCACCGACTAGAAGTAAACGTGGCGGTAAATGGACTGTGTGGGAATGATACCACTTTACCATGGACTCAAAACACTGGACAAACGCAAGCTAAGACACAGCTAACTAGCACAACCAGGCCTACCAAGAAACAGGAGGAGAGAGCAGATAATGAATCTTCAAATGGTAGTCCTCCCTGGAACTCTCTCGGTGCAAAGCCGAAGAGAAAATATGTGGGAGGACGACTAACAGGCAGAGCCCAGCGCCCTGAGATTTGTGATGCGACTGGCTGGCCTGCACTAGCACACAGGCAGAACTCCTCCTCAACCCCTGCACCCAGACGGCCAAAGCCAAGGACAGCTGAGAAAAGTAAAACCTGCAAAACACCTCCACAACAACCAAGCCTACAACTTCAAAACCGATTTGTTCCATTGTCGTAGGATCCTAAATCTCCATCTGATGACCTGGATAAGCAGCTATCTCCTCAAAGCGGGGTAAGAACTGAGAGTCAATGTGAGAGTAAAAGGTTGCAGGCAAAGCTAATGACTGGGCCTGAGACTCTGATTGTTGGTGACTATGCTGTAAAAGATGTCAGAAAACTGTGCAACAAGAACACCAAAATACTCTGCTTTCCGAAAGATATGGTCTCTGACATGAGAGACAAAATCCTGGACATCGTGGCTGACTATCCCACGGCGAAAAACATCATCGTGCATACAGGAAGCTGTGATATTGTGAAACAACAGTCTGAAGTTCTGAAGCGAGACTTTATTGATCTGTTAAACACAGTCAGCTCTGTCAAGGCTGAGGTGTTCATCAGTGGCCCTCTTCCAGGCTGTTTGCACTGAACGAATGGCTGTCAACTGCATGTACTGACCATTCAGTACATTTTATCAACAATTTCTACCTTTTCTGGGAGGGCAGACATCTTTTTACAGCACATGGAGTTTGCCTGAACATGTCAGGGGTAAAACTGTTTACCTCAAACCTATTTTTCTCCCTGCGTCACCCGTCTGTCCCTACTGCCAAGGACAAGACCAGAGAGGAGTCTAAACAAGAGATAACCACACAGCATTGCCATGGAGGCCTTACGGGAAGGATGCCCCCGCCTAACGACAGCCAAAAGGAGGAGTCTCCAACCTCATCATCAGGGACCGCCTCCGATCTCCCACTTTCCCTACCCTTCCTAGACGAGGAGTCTTTACCTCCCTCCCCAGCACCTACTTCCCCCCCCAAATTCCATCCAGGTCCCTTTCCTCTCTCCTCATCCTCCCCCCACCTGGAGTTCACTGACCACATGAAAGAGATGGTCATTGCTGGAACCAAACACACTCCTCTCCCCACTCCTCGACGGTTCCACAACCATCCTCTGTCTCCCCTACCTGATAAAGGAAATAATTGATATCTTCTGGGTCCAGGCTACAAGGCTAATGACACCAATGACTCTCTCCAGGAAAAGTCGGGGCCCTGTATGCAGGCTAGCCGTCTCAATTCCTGTCCTGCAAGTTTATAGAAAAAGAAAGGTGAGGCTGCGAAGAAACAATGGTAAACCTGCAAACGTATCAAACTTAGCATACATTCCTCGTCAGCCTATCCAAATAAATTGGGCAAAGAAAGCTTCAACCACATTAAACTTAGCTTTATTAAATGTCAGGTCTCTGTCAGGAAAAACATTTTTCATCAATGATTTTATTGTAAGGCACAAACTGGACATTTTGTTTTTAACTGAAACTTGGTTAAATCAAGATAACAGTGCAGCTGTTCTTATTGAATCAACACCTCACAACTTCAGTTTCATGAGTGAAACAAGAGCGGATAAGAAAGGAGGTGGAGTTGCTGTTTTATTTAATGATTCTCTTCAATGCAAGCAGATGTCCTTTGGTCATTTTGGATCTTTTGAATATGTGGCTCTGAATTCCACTCAAGCTTTATTCCTAAACATTTACAGGCCGCCTAAATACTGTGCAACCTTCTTTGATGAGTTTACTGAACTGCTGTCTGTAATCTGTATTGATTTTGACTGTGTTGTTAATGTTGGTGATTTTAATATCCATGTTGATAATCCCCAGGACAGAGGGTCTATAGAACTATGTGGTGTCCTTGATAACTATGATCTGACTCAGCATGTGACAGGACCCACCCACAACAGGGGGCACACTCTGGACCTAATCATCACCAAAGGTCTAAACATTTCCAAGGTCGCTGTGACTGATGTTGCACTCTCTGATCATTTCTGTGTTTTCTTTGAGAGTGCAATCTCCATGTACACAAATGTCCAAACCGAGGTTGTGACAAAGCGTTACATCTCTGAAAACACCAGTGAACTATTTATTCAGAAGTTCTCCTCCACACCAGCCCTCTCTTGCCTCTCAGTCAATGAGCTTGTAGATGGCTTCAATTTTAAAGTTAAAAATATTATTGATGCCATTGCACCCACTAAAGTGAAGGTTGTCTCGGGTAAGCAAAGATCTCCTTGGAGAAATGCTACGCTGGTCAAAATAGAGAAACGAGAGTGTCGGAAAGCTGAGCGCAGGTGGCGAAAAACTAATCTCCAGGTTTACTGTGACATCTATAAAGAGAGACTTCGCAATTATAATTTGGAACTTAGAAATGCAAGGCAGTCCTTCTTCTCTGACATCATAACCAAAAACAAGAACAATACACGCGCCTTATTTGCTACCGTCGACAGGCTAACAAACCCTCCAGTGTCGGTAGCTGCTGAGCTCCAATCCACCTGGCATGCAATCAATTTGCCTCCTTTTTTACTGACAAAATTCAGAAAATTAGACAAGCAGTCAGTACCTCCACACCAACCACAGGATATGTGTTGTCCCGATCTCTGAATAACATCCATTCAAATATCATGACACAATTTCATTCAATCGACCGTAGAAGCCTAGAAGACATTGTACAACATCTGAAGTCATCCTCCTGCTGCTTGGATATTCTACCAACACACTTTTTCAAAAATATTTCAAACTGCATGACCACTGATCTTTTACAAATTGTAAACACATCCCTTCTCTCAGGTGTCTTCCCACAAGCCCTAAAGACTGCAGTTATTAAACCACTCCTAAAGAAGGCTAGTTTAGACTCCGCAACAATGAAAAATTATAGGCCAATATCAAACCTCCCATTTTTCAGTAAAATAATTGAAAAAGCGGTTTTCCAACAGCTGACCAACTTCTTGGCCGTAAATAACTGCTTTGATGTTTTCCAGTCAGGCTTTCAACAGCACCACAGGACTGAAACTGCTCTTGTTAAGGTTTTCAACGACATCCACTTAAACATAGACAATGGCAGAAGTTCAGTCTTAGTGTTACTGGATCTCAGTGCTGCATTCGACACGGTCGACCATGCCATACTCCTAGAAAGACTAAACATCTGGGTGGGACTCTCTGGCACAGCACTTAACTGGTTTGAATCCTACTTGAAGGACCGAGAATACTTTGTGTCTGTAGCTGATTACACATCAGAGCTGACTAAAATGACATGTGGTGTTCCCCAAGGTTCAATACTGGGGCCTCTTCTGTTCAACATCTACATGCTTCCACGAGCTCAGATTATGGAAAACAACAAAGTGTGTTATCATAATAATGCAGACGACACACAAATCTACATAACTATGTCACCAGGGGACTATAATCCCATACAAGGGCTGGGTAACTGCATTGAACAAATCAACAAATCTACCAATTGTTTTTGGTACCAAGGACGAACAATTGAAAATTACCGCTCAGCTTCAATCACTGATGTTAAAACCCACAAACCAAGCCAGAAATCTAGGTGTAGTTATGGATTCAGACCTCAACCTGAACAGCCATATCAAGACAATTACAAAATCAGCCTACTATCACCTGAAGAATATATCAAGGATTAGAGGACTTATGTCTCAACAGGATTTGGAAAAACTTGTCCACGCATTTATCTTCAGCAGACTGGACTACTGTAACGGTGTGTTTACAGGTCTCTGTAAAAAGTCCGTCAGAAAGCTGCAGCTGATTCAGAACGCTGCAGCTCGAGTCCTCACTAAGACCAGGAGGGTGGATCACATCACCCCAGTTCTGATGTCTTTGCACTGGCTTCCTGTCCAACAAAGAATTGACTTTAAAATCCTGCTGTTGGTTTACAAAGCACTGAATGGTTTAGGGCCAAAATACATCTCTGATCTGCTGCTACCTTATGAACCATGCCGACCCCTCAGGTCGTCTGGGACCGTCTACTTTCTGTTCCCAGAGTCAGAACTAAACATGGAGAAGCAGCGTTCAGTTTTTCTGGTCCACATATCTGGAACAAAGTCCCAGAAAGCTGCAGGTCTGCTGAGACCCTCAGCTCATTTAAATCAAGATTGAAGACTTTTCTGTTTGCTGCTGCCTTTAATTGAACCACATTCAATTAATATATTAATCAATTTCCTGCATTTCTGCATTTTATTTCTTACACAGTTTTTTTATGTTTTAATGAATGTTCTTAATTGTTTTTAAATCTCCTTTTCTTTTGCCTTATGTTTTGATGCTTTTAATAGTTTTATGTGAAGCACTTTGAATTACCTTGTTGTTGAAATGTGCTGTACAAATAAACTTGCCTTGCCTAAATGCAGGTCCAGACCTTGTGGACCTGCTAGATGTGTGTCAGACTATTGGTTAGACTGGAGCCTGTCTGGGACTGGCATAAACCAGCTGCCTAAAGGAGCAGACTGTGGTCCTACCCTGACCTGTGACTACAGTTCACATCTTGACCCATGTATATTCACTTTAAGGCAGGGGTCTCAAACTCATTTTCACTCCGGGCAACATCAGCATCACGGTCGCCCACAAAGGGCCGGTTGTAAATGTAAGACTGTGTAAATGTAACTACTCCTAACATATTGATAAATAACTGTCTTTGCATTTGATTATTGTTTATTCCAGTGTAAAAATATTGTACATGCAGTTATATAAATGTAAACATATATTTAAGCACATTTCTGTTATGATAACTTAAATCCTTTTAATTTAGGGTTAAAAAACCCACATTACTCTATCAAAGATCAAACTATTCAAGAAAATATCAAAGACAAATATCAAACAAGTTAGTACAATAACTTTGTTCAATGCTTAAAATCCTTTCAAGGGTGCGTTTGCACAATCCCACATGAAGTATTTCATGTGTTTTAAAGCCACGTTTAAAGTAGTCTTCAATGTACTCACAATACATTTCCATGTCAAATGTACGGTATCTCATCATTATGGCTTTCTATCTCATAACTTCGACTTTCTCATAATTTCGACTATGGGGATATTTTTATCATCAAGTCTAACTTTTTTGCTGGTGGATTCGCGGGCTACATAAAATGATTTGGCGGGCCGGGAGTTTGACACCCCTGCTTTAAGGGCTTCTTAATGAGTGAAGTGAACTGTGTTTGTACAACATTTTGTCGGAACACATTTAAAAGTAAAAGTGCATCTACTCATTTCACACTTAGTGTATATACTGAGCCATGGCAGCAGTAGTCATGAGGCAATACATTGTACAATTACATATGTGAAAAAGTTGTACAAAGCCTTAGTGTCTCGAGAGAGATCTGTAGGAAGTCTGATACACTTCCTCAAGTCAGATTGAATCGTTTTGACAAGAAGAATGCATCTAATGTGAAAAAGATAAGATACGTCTGCTTTGGCAAATTGGGTCCCTGGTTCCTTTCCCTTCATCATTGAAGCCCTGGATGAGCAAATCTTCACAGAAAACATGTCCACTTTAACTCACAATCTGGAATGACCACCGTAGGTCATGTTGCAGTTTACATCCATATCGGTCCAAAATATCCCCATGTAATCCTAGTAGACATTTGTGTGAAATTGTAGTAATTGTTGGAATGTTGGAATCTTTATTGTTGGAATGCTGTTAAGCATTCCAACTATTGTTCTTCGAATCTTTATTCAACTTCCATTTCTTCCGTCGCACCTCTTCTTCTCCTTCATTTTTTAAGCTACAGAAACCGTTCAACTATTAAAATGTTCAGCTCTTTCACCAGAGGGGTGCTATGACTTTTCATATTTCTAACCTTTAAACTTTTTGAATGATTAAGCTTTTTATTTTCAATGGGATCTCTATGGAGAATATTTTCAAATGGCTTCAGGCACACAGGTGTTCGCGATTGAGCCAATTAGTGATGTTTATAAACACACAGACTCACAGACACACGCGCACATACACTCCTCTCCCTCTCTCCCTCTCTGCGTGTCTCTCTCTCTCACCCTCTCTGCGTGTCTCTCTCTCTCCCTCTCTGCGTGTCTCTCTCTCTCCGTCTCTCTCTCTCTCTCCACCTCTCTCTCTCTCCACCTCTCTCTCTCTCCACCTCTCTCTGTCTGTCTGTCTGTCTGTCTGTCTGTCTCTCTCTCTCTCTCTCTACCTCTCTCTCTCTCTACCTCTCTCTCTCTCTGTCTGTCTGTCTCTCTCTCCACCTCTCTCTCTCTCTCTCTCTCTCTCTGTCTCTCTCTCTCTCTCTGTCTCTCTCTCTGAGTGGAAGGAGGTGAGCGGAGCTGAAGGAGCGGGGTTTTGAGAGCGTTTCGACATTTTTCTTCACTGGGTAATGTTGGGGTAGTGTAGTGTAGTGGGGAGGGTTCACGGGGGTTGTGGTGTCTCCGGTTAGGAGAATGTCCTCTGGTTTTAAGTCCCCGCTGTTAAAACACGTAGTGTCTCACAGGAGACATGTCCTCATGATCCCCAGCAACAGGAGCAGGGAGGTAAACCTCGTGTTCAGAATCACTGTAGAGGACTTTGACTATGTCATTTTTGCGAAGACTGATAATTTTAAATGTTACAGCTGTGGGAAAGAAGGGCATATGAGCAGAGATTGTTCTGGGAAAAACAGTTCCCATGAAGACCAGAACCAGAAAGGCACTGAGGAGGACAGAGGGGACAAGCAGGACGGACAAGAGGGACAAGTGGAGCTCAGGAGGCGAGGGTGGAGACGGGTGTGGCCCAAGAGGTGAGGGTGGAGGAGACGGGTGTGGCCCAGGAGGTGAGAGTGGAGGAGACAAGTGGGTTACAGGAAGTGAGGGAGAGTACTGGAGGACAGGTGGAGTCAGGTAGTGAGGTAGATATGGAGGAAGACGAGGAGCAGCTCAAAGTTCCTCGGCTGAAGAGAAAGAAGGGCGAAAATAGTGGACTCACAGGCCAAAAAGGTGGCAACGACTGCAAGTATAGGAGCAGCGGGGTGTGAGCCCAGTCTGGAGAAAGATTCTGAATCCGGTCTGGAGAAAGACTCTGAATCCAGTCTGGAGGAAGACGCTGCTGATGAAAGTGAGCGGAGGGGATACAGGAGTATCTGAAGAAAAGCAAGAATGTAAGAGGAGCCAAAGTGGAGGACTACCTCTCTGACAAGGAGAAGCTCTCCAGCTCGGCCAGATCACACATGAGAAGCAAAGACAGAGGAGGTCTCACGAAGCAGGAAGGCTTCAGACTGAAGAAGATAGTTCAGACAATAAGGAAAGAGATGAACAATGATGGAGCCAAGTAACGAGACCGGAGCCCACGTGCTCACACCGGCTGTTTCACGGACCGCTGGTGGACGGAGCCAGGATGGGCATCCAGGACGGCACGACTCAGGTCTCAGCAGCATGCTGTGACCCTCTGAGGACTCAACCGGCGGAGCAGGAGGATCCTGAACTCCTGACTCTACAGATCATTTTCCAGATCTAGGATTAATTACAGAGCTGAATGAACTCAACGCTCCTTGTACATATTATGAAAAGAAGCTATTTTGATTGTTTTTTGTTTTGTTTTGAAGAGTTGCTTCTAATTCATTGCCACAGGCAACGATGCTTTGTTTGGTCATATTGTTTTAAGTAAAATAAAGGTTTTCTAAAAATCAATCTCTGTGTGTCTCTCTCTCTCTCTCTCTGTGTGTGTGTCTCTCATACCGTCTTTCAGGTCTTAGGGATCTTTAGAGGTCTTTCCACCCTCCTCCACCCCCCCACACACATATTTAAAAGAATAGCCCCACAGAATGAATCCTAACTGAAATGCTTGTGATGAGCCTGTCATTTAATAACCGGTTTGTGTTTATCTAACATTATGATTCTGTCTCCTCTCCCCTTCTCCTCCACACCCCACTTCAAAATAAAAGCCCCAGAGAGTGAATTCTAACTGAACAGCTTGTGATGAAGCCTGTCATTTAATAACCTCTGTTTATGTGTGTCAAACATTATGATTATGTCTCCTCTCCCCCTCCCTCCCCCCCCCACCCAGTCCCACCCTTTCAAAATAAAAGCCCCATGGATTAACTGTATTTAAACATTAAACTCAAAATTAGGCTTTTTTGTTGAAAAAATGAATGCTCTTACTAATACTGCGACAACTACTACTGCTGCTAATATTTCTAGTATTACTACTACTACTACTACTATAACTTTTGCTGTTGCTACTATTACTAGTGCTATTACTGCTACCATCAATATTATTACTGCCACTACTGCTATTACTACCACTATTACTTATACTACAACTGCTACTACTGCTATTCATGCTACTACCAGTACTAATACTACTACAGCTATTAGTACGACTGCTACTAGTACTACTACTACTGCTACTTCAAATACTGCCATTACTTTTACTACTACTACTACTGTTATATTAAATACTACGACCACTACTACAGCTATTACTACTACTACTGATACTAGGCTACTACTTCTTCTGAATACTAATACTTCTACTACTAATGATACTTCTACTACAACTACGACTTCTACTACTACAACTACGACTTCTACTACTACTATTACAAATATCACTACTGCTACTACTTATTCTAATGCTACCAATACTTCTACTACTAATAATACTTCTACTTCAACTACAACTTCTACTACTATTACTACAAATATCACTACTTCTGAAATTTGTTTAAGCTACAGAAATTGTTCAAATGTTCAAAGTGTTCAGCTCTTTCAGGAGAGGGGTGCTTTGACTTTTCATATTTGTAATCTTTAAACTTTTTGAATTAAGCTTTTTGAAATTTTCTTTTGAATGGGATCTCTATGGAGAAAATCTTCAAATCCTGTTATACTACAACTTTCAAAGCCTTCTTCTTCCTCATACTTTCAGCTACAGACACCATAGTTAGACATTTCAACGAGAAGGTTTTTCAGCAGTGCAGTTTAAATGCTTTCGGGCTTCAACATTTTTCAGACAGTCTCCCATTTCTTAATTTTCAGCAATTTTTTCACAATTAATTTCAGCTTTCAGCATTCCAACGCATTTTCAGCAGGAAATGCATTTTCTAGTTGGCATATTATTTCTTGAGTTATGGCCATAAAACATGTTTTGTGAGGTCACAGTGACCTTTGACCACCAAATTGCAATCAGTAGAACGTTGAGTGCAAGTGGATGTTTGTACCAAAAAGAGTTCACCAGAACTGACCGGACAGACAACCTGCAAACCCGCTGCTGTCTCCTAACACTTGAGATGGAGTCTGATATGAGAGACCTCCCCTCGAGCAAGTAGCAAGACACTAAGGCAATAAGGACATAAACACTGCTATTCATATACACAAAATGCTATTCGACAACAACACTGTCTTTGTGGACACGTCTCTGCGCCTAATGGAAGGATTAGTGGTCAAATCCTCAGAGATCACCCTGATAACGATTGAAAGTGACAGGCATAAAAGAGAGCTCAGCACTGAGTGCGCACACACACACACACCTGAGCCAGTATCAGAAACTGTGAAAACATCAAGAGCAACAGTACAGATGTGATTAAAACATCCGTTTATCCGTTTGTCACGGCACAAGACGCATGCACACACTTCCATCCACAAACAAGCAATTACACACACACACCAAAACTAAATCTTGATTATTCTGATGTCCATTAGCTTGGGTGACAGGAAGGTTAAGAGAGGTGAGCGGTTACACTCGTCTCCTGTAGTGTGACAAAATGCTCCTGAGGACCAGTGATATTATTCTTCAGAGCCTTCATCAACAAGAAGGGGTGACCTTTGGCACTGCTGCATCTTTACTAGTGATGCAGTAATGATGGATCACAAAGTCCTCTTCAGCAGACAGGATGGGAGCAGAGCCTTTCAAAGACAATGATGTGTGCCATGCCTCCTCCCCAATGGCAGGAGCAGACTCCTGCTTCCTGCTTCTCCAGCCCGCTGCCCCCTAATACGGCCAGCAGAGGCTGGGGGAATGGACCAATGCGAGTGTGGGTTTGTCGGTCAAGGTGTCAGTCAGACCGACGGGTCCTTGTGTCTGCTGACAGCCGGCTGAGAGCTACAGCACTTCCATTAAGAAGGAGCATCACTCATTGGCCACTACAGCCACAGTGCTCTGCTGTTGACGGGGACGGCGGATAACAGGGACCAGATATACAGCCGGGGCGTCAGCTGAACAGAGTGACATGGAGGCAAGTTGTTCAGACAGATAACCATATATCAGGGTCCCATAGTGTTGAATCAAATCTAAAGCCTGGAATCTGCTGAGCTAATCCATTTGGGTTCAGCTTTCAACATTTGTACGTATTACAAGTTGTAAACAACTAAAGCTTGAAGATTTCACTGGAATGTGTTGTCTGAGAGGGCAGATGTAACAGGTCAATAATAAACACTGTGAATTAGACTTCATTTTTCCTCCTTTTGGGTCAGAACTCTGGGGTTTGTATGTGTGAACACGTATGTCGTTATGAATGCTTTGTCTGGGGTCTAATGCTTGTATCTCCTGTTTAGGACAACCTCTCTGTACTTCTATTGGTTTTGTTCTTTCATCAGGAGAGTCTTTCACACACACGTTCAGTGATGAAATGTAAATCTCTGAACGCCGCTTCGTAGCGCTGTAGTGAACTAGCACCAGTGTAGCTAGCTGCGGTTGCTATGGTAACACTACAGCGTTGCCTGTTGACATTTTAGAGCATCTTAATTAGAAATGTTGATATTAATGGATACTGGGATGAGTTTCTATTGCTATATGTGTTACAGTAATGAAATATAGCTTTTCTGGTCACCTCATTCAATCTCATTGATCACTATCTAATTGTCCAATTTCATTTGTTTTGTTTCACATTCCTCCAACCTATATTTCTGAGGCTTAATATTCATGGTTATGTGTAGGATTCTTATATTGAACAACCTATGTAATCTTACTCTATAGTGTCAAATGATCTATGAAGTGATATTATAATGGCAGTGAGGAGAGGGGCCACAGATTGCGACGAATGAACCAGGGACCACTGCTGCCTCCTGACTCTTTACTTCATAACACAGAGACACTGGAGTAAAACACACAAAGAGCTCCAAGATCACACCTCCAACACTCACATTAACAGAACAACAATAGCAGCAGTTGAAGTCAAGAGCAAGCTCTTGACTTTGTGAAGACTCCAGAGCTTTAGGATTCACCTGTAAGTGGACTTTGTTTATTGAAAAGACGAGTGTCAGAGACAGACTCAACCCTGCTGAGTTCTGCCCACTGGCAACTCTGGCAAAGTGCTTTCAATAGAAGAATAAGGAACAGTTCAAACACTTCTAAGAGTAGATGAAGTTTAGGGTTTCTGTACACTGATCATTTCTAGATCAACTAGAAAACATCCTGCCTCCATTACTTTTGTTGTCTAAGGTGTTTGATAAGGGACGGCTTTGACCCAGGAGAAAGAGTCATCGGTGGTTCCATCCCTGGACCCGCAGTCTGCATGTCAAAGTGTCCTTGTGCTCATGTGTGTGTGTGAATGTTTATCGCTCATGATGACTTGAATAGCAGCCTCTGCCACCAGTGTATGAATGGCTGAGTGGATGTGTGAAGCGCTTTGAGTCGTCGCTAAGACTAGAAACACACTGTATAAATGCAGTCCATTTAGCATAAGCACATTT
Organism: Lycodopsis pacificus; assembly: GCA_028022725.1. Classification (NCBI taxonomy): domain Eukaryota; kingdom Metazoa; phylum Chordata; class Actinopteri; order Perciformes; family Zoarcidae; genus Lycodopsis; species Lycodopsis pacificus. The sequence continues at coordinate 1,045,595 of CM051695.1, forward strand.
GAGGGATCCACGGTTTAGCACTCAGCAGCTCACTTCACCTCAGTCTTGGAGAGAAAGGAGTGAGCGGAGGGGTCTGTGAAGTGGAGCTTCTAATGACGACCAAAGACACGTCTGGTTTTGAACGGAACACATTTACTTCTGAAACTGCAGTATTACAACTGTTAGAGTAAACAGAGCGCACTCTTGCACCCGACATATAGGGTTTTCACTCATCATCATCATCATTGTTGTCGCAGACACGTACAATGCTACTTCTCGCTCTTCACAGTAAAAGCACTTCCTGTTTCAGGCTCTTCACAATAAAAGTAAACATGCAACTCAAACAATTTACAGCAACCATTCAGCTAGAGCAGGGGTCGGCAACCTGCGGCTCTTCAGCCTCTCTGTTGCGGCTCCCTGAGGTCCCCAACTGGCAGACCGGATTCGGACCCAGGAACTAAATCCGATAGATAATTCGGAATAATACATATTATGCACTGAGTTTCTACTTTAACCGGCGCCTCTTATTCAGCCGTTACGGCACTTGTTCGGCGGTGCAGGAAACACACCGACCAATGCATTGCAAATGACATCACGTGATGCAGCTCAGCCAATCAAATATGAGTATTCTGACAAGTTTCCTGACTCGAGCGAGGTTTACACACACGTGACACACGGGGGAGAGACGAGGAAATAGAAAGAAGAGCAGGGACATTGCGCTGATCGAAGAAGTTATCTCGCATGACGTTCTCCAAAAAGAGAAACGTGTTTAGAGAGAATATAATTTATAAGCAAGAATGAACAGAATCTTATATGTTAATTGTTCCCACAGGCAGTTAAATCCTCTACCCCTGTCAAGAGCTTTTCCCTGCAGGTGGCTGATCATGATTTTCAGACCCCCGCCCTCTGTAAACTATCAATGGATGAATCCAAAAAAAGAAAAGTCACGGAAGAAAATAGAGAGTTTGACTCTGCGTGGACGTCTTCATTTGCTTTCACTGCCAACGATGCTGACTTACCTGTATGCTTCCACAACAAGCACACAGCATGTGCTGAAGTGTCACGCTGGAGATGAGCGACAAAGAGCGATTCCTCAGCTGCTGCAGCAAACTGAGCTCGTCATAAGAGTTTGATATTGTTATATCAGATAAAATTGCAGTAAAATGTGAAGAATTGTCTTTACTCTTGTTCTATATTTTCATAAATACAACAAACTATAGTTTTTGTATATATAATGTAACTATATGTACAACTTTATAGGCTTTGATATCAAATAGCTTTTGCGGCTCCAGACAAATTTTATTTGGTGGAAAATAGAGCAAAATGTCTCTTTCGACAGAAAAGGTTGCCGACCCCTGAGCTAGATGCTGCCTAATGCTACACCCTGTCCCTTCAAGTGGTCTGTTCAGAACATGGTGGCCTACGCTGATCATTGTCATGTTTGTGCTGGTTCATAGTTCGTCAGAACGTCTTTGTATTCGTTAACAAATATAATTCATGAATAAATATTGTTGAAATGTTTTCTGAATATCTGTTCTTTTGATTTGGAGAATATGATTTTACATGGCTAACATTTCCATAAGAATTTCAATGTTCAGATGAAGGCTTTGTAAAACATAAAACATTTTTTAGTTATCGTAAGTTTTGTCTAGCTTTTCAGGCGTTATCTGTAGTAATAATAATGGTCCAATATTTCAATTATCAGTCAAAAACCTTCTCCTGTTCTCGTTGGTTGTAGATATTCAGAATGCGTCTCTTCATCCTGCTGCAGCATCCTGACTGGTACAGCTCCTAAAACCTGAATGAAGAGCTCACACCCTGTCTGGTGTTGATTCCAGTAATACCCTATAGATCAGGGGTCACTCATAGAGGGGGTCACTCATAGATCAGGAGTCACGAATAGATCAGGAGTCACGAATAGATCAGGGGTCACGAATAGATCAGGGGTCACTCATACATCAGGGGTCACTAATAGATCATGAGTCACTAATAGATCAGGAGTCACTACTAGATCAGGAGTCACTACTAGATCAGGGGTCACGAATAGATCAGGAGTCACTAATAGATCAGGGGGCACTAATAGATCAGGAGTCACGAATAGATCAGGGGTCACGAATAGATCAGGGGTCACTAATAGATCAGGAGTCACTAATAGATCAGGAGTCACGAATAGATCAGGAGTCACTAATAGATCAGGAGGCACTAATAGATCAGGGGTCACTAATATATCAGGGGGCACTAATATATCAGGAGTCACTAATAGATCAGGAATCACTAATAGATCAGGGGTCACTCATAGATCAGGGGTCACTAATAGATCAGGGGTCACTCATAGATCAGGGGGCACGAATAGATCAGGGGGCACGAATAGATCAGGGGGCACTAATAGATCAGGGGGCACTAATAGATCAGGAGTCACTCATAGATCAGGGGTCACTCATAGATCGGGGGGCACTAATATATCAGGAGTCACTCGTGGATCTGGAGTCACTAATAGATCAGGGGGCACTAATAGATCAGGAGTCACTAATAGATCAGGAGTCACTAATAGGCGGACCGCGGTTGTATCTGGACCCTGGACCTACAACCGATAGATAGTTGAGAATTACTACATTTTGACGGAGAGCTTCTACTTCAACCTTCACGGCACTCGTTCAGCGATGCAGGAAACACAACTACCAATTACATGCGTTGTAAATCACGTCATGTGATGCTGCTCAGCCAATCAAATATGTGTATTCTGATAAACTTCCCAGAGAAGTTATTTCACATGAAGTTCTGCAAAAAGAGGATAGGGGTCAGAGAGACCAGAGAGACCAGAGTCTTTCACCAAGAATGGACAGACTGCTATAGGTTCATTCTTCCCACTGGCAGTTTAAAACCAGGATGTCTCACATGTTCAGAGACCGTGATGATTATTAAAAGCAGTAATGTGAAGCGCCACTAAGAGACAAAGAACAACTCTTTAGAGCAAACGTACCCACTCACATCTGAAATGAAGTGACAGATAATAAACAACCTAAGAGTCCAATATGATCAGAATCCTAACACATGAATTCACTGACCAACAATGATGTTACCAGAGAGAATAGAGCTGAAACAAGTGGTTTAATAACCACAGACACACAAGATGAGGATAATATAATATCGTGTTTTCTTGATTGACATCACTTCACACCTTATTAAACTGAATCTAAAGCTGCAGGACAATTCAGTGAAATACATTTTTTTCACTGAGTCACATTTTTCAAAAGCTGTCTGTTATGTATTTCATTCTTTAATCCAGCCCTTATTTTACTCAAGGCGAGAGAAGAACATTTATTATTCATTTATCATTAAATATTGTTGCGGTATTGTTCAATGGAACTTTCTTTATTTGATTTGACAGTCAGTTGTTGACTACAGAGAGATGTTGATACACTGAAAACACAGGAAGCAATACTGACACGGTTCTCTTCACTTCACCTGCCTGTCCTCTGCTCGCCTCTGTGTGAGAGAGATCAGCAGCACACACACATGTGGGGGAACACTGCCTCACGATGGAACCTTTCAGCCGAAGTTGTGTCCTGTTGTCTCTGCTTCTCAGCCAAAAGTGTAATTACTGTGAAAACCTAATCGAGTGAGGCCCAACATGTTGAACAATCATGTTGTGGCCTTATGTGGTACAGAGAATTTAAATGATTAAGAAGGTTATTTTACTGACAGATGATCATAAATCAAGTACTGCAAAAAGCATATTTACTCGGTATTAGTTAAGTTTCATTTTGGCCTTTGTGAAATCTAATTCCAGCATTAAAGGAATGCTTCCAAATATTGGGAAATAGGTTTGTTCATTTTCCACTCTCATATCTGTGCACATAGCTCATCAAGAAGACACAGCTAGCCGTCCAAATATTCAGAATCCTCGCAGCAGCGCCTCTAAAGTGGACTTATTACATGCCCATCTTTGTGTTCAACCCAAACACACACAGAGATGTGTGTTGGTACAGCAGCACTTATCGTCAATAGCTGTGTGCACTGTATAATAGCTCGATTATGAAATGAAGCTTCAAGGCAGAAAAATAAAAGCAAAGTAAATTGATTTATGTTTGCTCACACTATATTTGTATATGGTCACAGTAGTACTAATACAACGATCTCAATCAGTACCAACATAGTCATTGTTTTCACTAACCCATCCAACACACACATGCGTGCACACACACACACACGCACACACACGCTCCTACCTCATCTAGCTCAGAGATGTAGACAGGCTTCTCTTCAAAGCCGATGGCCATGGGTTGGGTGGGTGGGATCTCCACCTCTTCGTACATCTTAGAGTTCTCTCTGCGGATTCCCTCGGGTAGCAGCAGCTGAATGTCACACACACACTACATGAGGAAAACCCAGACCTCACAAGTGACCTCAAAGATTCTGGATTAAGATAACTGCATTTTACAATGCACTCTGAAAGGAAAATAAAAGTCATTAAATGTGCTGTTAGAATTCAGCTGTATATTCACAATGGTTCTAATTGTTTTGATTCCTGTATCTGTAACGCTTCCTTGAACACAGAGCAGATCAAACACTCTGAACATCTAATCCTACTTGTCTCGTGTGGTACAGTGGCTTGTCATATAAATGATTATGAGTGGAGCACTTTGGGAGTTGTTGGTAAAGACTAGTAAAGAGGGAGTGATTCTATGGGGCAGCCTACATCCCATTAGGACCATCATCCACATGGTCCCTGGCTCTTTATGGAATGAGATTGCCCACCTCTGTCTACTGTCGATAAGCACAACTACTGTAGGTAACTCTGCTGCTCAGGCCAACATGAGGGCCGTAGTCAATTTAGAGATAAATGATTAGAATGTATATATAATATCACTTTGTAGAGATCTTTGTAAACCACCATTTACAAGTAATGTTGAAACAACCAGATCATTCATTTATGAATAAAAAACCATGTATGTATAAATACTTACATTAATATTGTAAAAATAAAAAATAAAAATGAAGTACAAAAGGAGCAATAAAAGGAGAGGAGGTTGTGGTTTTTAAGAAACTAAAAAGATATTTCAAAAACCAAAAAGAGCAAATGCTTATGGGTATTATGTGTGTTACTATGGGTGACTGCGGGAACAGAAAAACTGGTTTCTGGTGCTGTACCGGACGATTGTGAGAGAAAACGTAGTGAAATCTTTGTTCTGCATCTCACTGTGAGCAGTATTGAATATATACAGCACTCTTCAGCTCTTACATGGTGTTAAATATCCAAGACCAAAGATACATTACACATCAGCGGACACTTTACTCAGAAGTAACAAGCCTCACCCTGGCTCCTCCAACAAACGCAGGCATCTTTGTGGCCTCCGCGTAGCAGTCATAGACATTGGGGTACCGGATACGTTCATACACTCTCTCTCTGCTCAGCACAGGTTCACGTCGTGCAGTCAGCAGGGCCTGCTCCCTGTGCCAGCAAACACAAGACATATGGAACTTATGGAACATGTGAAACCCAGAGGAGCAGAATTCTGTCAACTGGAATTGAATGGAGCCTGACAGGGTAAATTAATTACTTCAACATTAGGAGAAAGGAATAAACAGCAATGTCATTTCTACAAAAACACATCCGCACAGTGTCACATCTGCAACCACTTGGTTCCACATGTGAACCCTCACATCCATCCACATTCCAGCTTTACAATGGATGGTGCAGTTGATGATTCAAATGGAAGCACAGATGTGAGGCATTATGTTCCTTCCTAAAGTGGCTTACCTCTCTGCTAATCTCTTCCTTCACACTGGGCTGGATTTGGTCATGCTAAGTTTTTAATTAAACAGATCGCTGCTCTTTTTTTCATCCTCCGAAAAAAAGAGCTGTCGCTGTGTGTTGTTCAAAACTGCTTTTAATGTGTGACTATTATTGTGTACTTTTTTTTTAGTGTATTGTTTTTATATATGATGATTTTAATGCAAAGTGTCTTTGAGTGTCATGAAAAGCGCTATATAAATAAAATGTATTATTATTATTATTATTATTATATTTTATAAAGCTCAAGACAAGGCGGCCGGACAGAGAACAAAGACAATGAGGGGAAAAGCACCAAGAGACAGTTTGAAGAGACGACATACCGCTGGGTTCTCATCTCTCTGGGGTCGAACGTCAGGACAGCGTCTGAGGAGTCGCTGTCCTCTATTCCTTTGCCTCTCTTCTTCTCTCTCTTCTCCTCCCTGCGGTACATCTTCATCATCTGTTTCTCCTGCTCTGACTGGATGGTCACCTGGCACCCATAGGTGGGCTTGGTCACTTCGCCACTGACTAATCGGCTCATATCTGGAGGAAATACAGAGAAAGAAAAGGCAAAATGTTACTACATCAAAGGTGCTCCTCGACAGGATTAAATCATTATATTTCTGTAAATGGACGTCACATGGAACTTCTTAGGGAAAACAATACCATGAATGCAGCAAATGAAATGGTCAGTCTAGGCAAAGTAAAAAACTAACCTGCAATTTTTGTTGGATGAAAAGACCCAAGATGAACGCTGTCAGCGGACTACTTGATTACTAGAAGTAAATGATGTTACCAGCATTTGTATAGATCCATTTAAGTGGCTTCCACTGTCCAAGAACTCAGCACAGAGTGGTGGATCAAACAAAAAATGTGTACCGCTGTTGTTTTACCAATTCTGGGAACAAACAAACATGTTTAACCATTTAGGCCAACGGCGCCACATGAATTTTGTTCCATTGTTTTTGTTAATTTGATGGTTTTTTTAGCTTATTACTGGAGCACTTATTGCATAATAGAATACACTTAAAGGTGCAGTGGCCCTTGAGATAATCACCGTGCGTCACTGATATATTGACATTTGTGTTGTCTTTCATAGCCAACACTTTCCATTTTGAGTTGAAATTATTTTACATTATATTTTCTGCATTTGTAATATTTGAAGTTTTTAGAGTTTACAGACTGCGATGGTCAGTTTGGCTTCATCCCTTGGTGGACAACAGAAGCATTTGCTCACATTGAGAAAACAACATCAGGTCAGCCAATGTCAGCGGAGATGGATTCATATTTCAGCAGTAACTCTTGATAGCCCATTGATGTCAAATGCAAGTGCATGTGGCATTGCAGGGGTTAATGTTCCCCATTGCAGCCTCCCTGTTTGAGGCACAACAGCTCAATAAAAGGCCGAATAGCTCTTGAAAGCAGATGAGATCTGATGATTGCAGCGCGGCCCGGCTGATTGACTGAATGATTTCTTCTTTATCTTGTCTAGCGGCTCTACCTGCTGCACAGCCTTCCTCTCTTCCCGTCACTCTCACCCTCCCTCCCATTACCTCTCCAACCACCAACGCCTTTAACTCTGTCACCCTCTATGCACCAGTTCCTCTGTTGAAACCATTCCCTGTCCTTGCTTTCCCCCTCTCTGGGAGCTACCGTGCCTTGTTATGCGTCTCCAATAATGATTGCCTCCAAATCTCCAGGATTCCTCTTTCCACAAGCACTTACGGCACCATAATGATGGTGAAGAGCATCACCAAAACAGATCATGTTTGCTTACAAGATGGTTTCACAGTGTTTTCACACAGTTACACAACAGGATTTTCAAGAGCAACCTTTTTCGATTCAAAATGTAGTCGTGACTCACCAACAGTGTTGGGTAAGTTACTTTCAATATGTAATAAATTACATTAAACTAGTTACTTTCATTTCAAAGTAGTATGAGGTATAACTAGGCATTATAAAATGGTTTCAATGCAGGTCATCAGGGGTGGGAGATCACGTGAAGCCTAAGTGAAGGACGTGTGTCTATAGTTTCCCTCTGGCAGGGCGCTGTTTGTTCCTATGACATGTCACTACTCTAACCATGCTGTATGATAGACTAGCATCAGCCCTTTGCTTTTTATCATCTATCTGGTGTGCTCTCTATTTGTGTGACATTGTTTTCTCACCATGAGCACCAACCGGAGGAGGCTTGCCCTCATACCGTGTATACATGAGCTTGTCACGCTCAATCTGACAGGAGCAAGGAGTAGGATGTGGGTGCATGACACGATCCGTCAGAGACAACAATACGCTGAATATCAATACCCATTCATGTACTCACGTGTATTATTACCACATATATATTAAAATCAGCCATTTGTAGCTTTGTTTTTTCAGGGTTTTTTCCTGGTGGCACTTTTGTTTGTGGCGCGTTGAGGCTGAATGAAAACAATAAAGATTAATTTTTGTGTGGGAACGCATTACTTGACATAGGAAATATAATTATATCACCAGAATCCATTTAGTAATGCGTTATATTACTTGGTTACTGCTAAAAGTAATAAATGACGGAACACGTTTAGTTTAGCTCTAGGGACGTGGAACGTCACCTCGCTAGCGGGGAAAGAGCCAGAGCTGGTGCAGGAGGTGGAGCGATACCAGCTAACCCGGAAGGGGGACATCGTCGGGCGGTGGAAAAAGCATTTTGAGGAACTCCAAAACCCGACAAACATGTCCTCTGCAGAGGAGGCAGCGCCTGAGGACTTAGGGGGAGGCTCACCCATATCCCTGGCAGAGGTCGCTGAGGTAGTTAAAAAGCTCCTTGGTGGCAAGGCGTCGGGGGTGGATGAGATCCGCCCTGACACGCTGAAAGCGCTGGACATAGTTGGGCTGTCCTGGCTGACACGCCTCTTCAATGTTGCATGGGGGTCGGGATCAGTGCCCATGGAATGGCAGACCGGGGTGGTGGTTCCCATCTTCAAAAAGGGGGACCGGAGAGTGTGCTCGAATTACCGGGGTATCACACTACTCAGCCTCCCGGGGAAGGCTTATGCCAGGATGCTGGAAAGGAGGCTCCGACCGCTTGTCGAACCTCAGATTCAAAAGGAGCAGTGCGGATTCCGTCCCGGCCGTGGAACAGTGGACCAGCTCTTTACCCTCGCAAGACTACTGGAGGGGTTCTGGGAGTTTGCCCAACCAGTCTACATGTGCTTTGTGGACTTGGAGAAGGCTTTCGACCGGGTCCCTTGGGGGTTCTTGTGGGGGGTGCTGCGGGAGTATGGGGTGCCGGACCCGTTACAATGGGCGATCCGGTCTCTGTACGACTGCAGTAGGAGCTGTGTCCGCATTCTCTGCAATAAGTCAGACACATTCCCGGTGGGTGTTGGCCTCCGCCAGGGCTGCCCTTTGTCACCGGTCCTGTTCGTGACTTTCATGGACAGGATATCTAGGCGCAGCCTGGGGGCGGAGAACGTCAGGTTCGGGGGTCTCGGGATCGCCTCTCTGTTGTTTGCAGATGATGTGGTCCTGTTAGCCTCCTCGGTCTACGTTCCTACCATCACCTATGGTCACCAACTCTGGGTCGTGACCGAAAGGACAAGGTTGCGGCTACAAGCGGCCAAAATTAGTTTCCTCTGTAGGGTGGGGCCGGGCTCAGCCTTAGAGATAGGGTAAGGAGCTCGGTCATCAGAAGAAGAAACCATTTTTATTGTCATATACATTTTTACACATACACGAAATGTGTCTCTGTATTTGACCCATCCCTGTATATAGGGAGCAGTGGGCTGCCATTGATCGGCGCCCGGGGAGCCGGGGGTTCAGTGTATTGCTCAGGTACACTTCGACACGTGACACGTCCAGTCGGGGATCGAACCGTTGACCTTCCGGTTCCCAGACGACTCTCTGAACCCAGTGAGCCACGGTCGTCCCGCCTCAGGGGGGAGCTTGGAGTCGAGCCGCTACTCCTTCGCATTGAAAGGAGTCAGCTGAGGTGGTTCGGGTATCTAATTAGGATGCCGCCTGGACGCCTCCCACTGGAGGTTTTCCAGGCACGTCCAACTGGGAAGAGACCCCGGGGAAGACCCAGAACACGCTGGAGGGATTACATCTCCCAGCTGGCCTGGGAACGCCTCGGGATCCCCCAGAATGAGCTGGAACATGTTGCCGGTGAGAGGGAGGTCTGGGTCAGCCTGCTGGGCCTGCTGGGCCTGCTGCCACCGCGACCCGACCCCGGATAAGCGGAGAAAAATGGATGGATGGATGGATGTTTAGTTTACCACTGTATTACAAGAACAACAGCAGCCTCACTTTCAGCAGTGTATTTTAGTACTCTGTCTATTTGCGGTCAGAGATTACTCCTAAATTCACCAAATGTTACCGTTAGATAATGAGTCATTTGCATATTATTTCAGAAAACTTGTCATGTAAGTGTACTTCCCAATGGGGGAAGTTTCATGCTGATATCTATTAGTTACGTGTTTTATCCTATTGGCCTGAAGTGTCTCCCCTTGAAGAAAAAAGTTAACTTTTGCGTTTAATCGTTTGCTCAGTTTACATTTACATTCAAGATGCAGAATTCAGTAAAACACACACTCACTCCAGGATTCCACTAAAAGTTGATATTAAAAACAGATCAAATCCAGCAATCTAATTGGTTCATGGCCATGACATAATACCCACATGCCACTGCTTTGTATAATTTAGCAATTTCTGTATCACTCCATGTCTGAGAAAGAAACGTTATTCTAATGAGCTGTCATGGCTGCTTTGTGACACTTCCAACACGGAACGGTAACACAGACACAAAGAAACACAGTTACTAGAAGCCACTCAGAGCGGGATCACTGAAGGTTACCTGGTCCATTGACTGTGGAGGAGTGAACAGTGTCCACAAATAAAATCCAGCTGCTCTTGTTTAACGCCATGCAGAGCTGCTTAACATGGAACTTCACCCCCAGGTCTGAGCCTCAGTCCACCCACTGATTCATTCAAAAAATTAAAAATAGTGGGCAAGTGGCTGAGAGATGAAACCACGCCCACTTCCATATGACAAAAGCCTCGACATTGCGTCGACTAACATGACAGCTACAGTAGCTTGGGAAATATTGACAGGGCATGGGGCACTACATTTATTGTTTATCAGAACAAAAATGAGACAAGAATTCTAGACCATAAAACCTGCGTGTGTTAAAGGAGCAGCTCAATGAAAGTTTGTGAGATTTCTATGCCACTGTCACATATCAGAAATATTAACCGTTACATGAATGAGCCACCCCTCAGTCAGTCCTATTGTCTCAGAGTTTACAACGAGCAACCATGTAACCCTGTAGTATTCAAGATGGCGCCGTCTATGGCTGCTTCGACGTCTTCGTGCGCATTGTTTTGCGTTGTTTTTGTTGTAAATACTGCTTTCTGCTGCGATACCCAGAGCTCGTTCACCAGAGATGAGCTCGTAAACATCAGGGGAACAACTCCAGCGGACTTACTTCCAACTTTTCTTTTAAGTTCTGTAGAAATACTGGACATCCTTGTCAAAGGTGCGCTCACCTTAGCCCATGCAGTGAGACGCCGTAGGAGAGGGAAACGGGCCGGCGTGCTTGTGCGTCTACGCTCACGTGGATTTCGCACACCGCTGTCGGGCCTATTTCTCTCCAACGTCCGCTCACTGTGCAACAAACTGGACGAACTTCAGCTACTGGTGCGGAGAGACAGAGACGTTTCTTCATCCTCCGTTCTGTGCTTCACTGAGACCTGGCTCTGTGGATCGATTCCAGACTCCGCGCTTCAGCTGGCGGGCTTCCAGCTGTTCAGAGCGGACCGCGACACGGAGCTCTCCGGGAAATCGAAGGGTGGAGGAATCTGTTTCTACTCCAACAGTGGCTGGTGTAACGATGTGACAGTGATCCTACAGCACTGCTCTCCTGATCTGGAATCCTTCATTATAAACTGTAAACCCTTTTACTCCCCCCGTGAGTTCGCTTCTGTTGGGAACGTAGAGGAGCATGTTTGGGTTATCAGCATCTAAGAAACTGAATTCTTGACATCAATAGAATTATTAATGTAAGTAACAATTATTAATGATTATTAATGACAACGGGGCACCACCAACCAACAACAGGGACTAACAACCAAACGATAAACTAAGTCTCATAATTAGTGGCCACTCATAATGTCAATAGTCTGGGTACGACTACACATTCAGAGTGAAAGTGAAGGTTTAAGTTTGAGCACAGGATACTACATCCAGTTATTATTACACACATATGCACAAGTAATCACAGATGACTGCTCTTTAAAATATAACAGAGTTTATTAAATCAGAATAATAAATGATCAAATCAAGTAATATTGCAACCAACAAACACTATCATACAATTTTATGTGTCCAATACCTAAAGTCAAATGAATAAAATGGGGTAAGGATATAAATATATACATATGTGTGGGTATGTATGTATGTATGCAAGTGTGTGTGTGTGTGTGTGAGAGAGAGAATCTATGTGTGTGAGAGGAGGGGCTGTAACCTATTTAATCAGTGATGAAAAAGGAAGGGGCCATTTAGAACTACAAACCAAGAACTACAAACCAAGATGGCGGACACTAGTGACCTAGACACAATGGCTGAGAGGTGGCTGCGTGTGTGACCATGTGTGACGGCGCAGCACGTGTGTAGGGACAATAGATGGCGAGAGGTTCACCCAAAATCAGAGGCTCCAACTATGTGTGTGCAGGTTAAGAGGGGGAGAGAGAAAAAGAGAGAGAGAGAAATCAAACTCTGGTGCGATGTCGAAGTGAGTGTGAGAACAGCTGGTCTTATCATGCACAAGTCTGCTGTCGTCGTTCTGAACTGACGGCAGCTTATGCAGTGATAGCCACGGCTCTACACCTACTCACAGAGTCGATTTAAGGAAGAGGGAATAAACCAAACGAAATAAAATAAATCCCAAAACAAACAGACCTTTATCACTGCGGTGAGATGAGCGTATTGCTTCCTGAACACCCCAAAACTCGATCGGCGAAACGAAGGTTCGCCCCCGTGGTTTTAGTCTTTAAAATGATAAATTCACAAACTCTACACCCACTAGCAGTGACGGGTCTAATGCAAACAGTTACAGCAGGAAATACACAATATAACGGGACTCCGTGGTCCGCGGTGGTTGCGCAATAACACGGTATAACACGACAGTGACTTAACACAACAAGATACGGGAATAACAACACATAAATGATTAACCTAGATTAAACTAAGGCTGAATTAAGCTAAGCTAAACTAAGCTAAGCCCAGACACCATTACTCTTACTTTGAGAAGCTTCGTTGAAAGGGGTCAGTTTCCGTGGAGGAATCTTTCGTTCCTCTAGGGATGAGGGCTGCAGTCGGCGCAGCTTTGGAGCTGGCGCGGACTCGGCCTCCTTGCTGCAGAGAGGGGCCTGTGTTTCAACTTCTCTGAGGCACGTTGTCGGTTCGTTCCTCGCGGCAATCTTCAGCGAGGAAAGAGAATTAATCGTCTTCCTGCTGGTGGTGTGCACAAAAAGAGTGGAGGTACGGGGCATGGAAGCTATCCGTTCTCGCACTAGGGTCCTTAAACTCAGAATAAAACGCAGTCAGTTTCGACCAGCGAATGGCACGTGTGACCTGAGATGAGGGTTGATGAGGCCGGGTCTTCTGTTGTCAGCGTGATGCTGGGGGGGGGGGGGGGGGGGGGGGGAGCCCGGTGGGTCTTCTTGTCCCAGGACGAATCCAGGGTGAAGAGGGCGATTCTCGCTGTGCTGGAGCTTATAAAGCAGGTCGGCACAAACAGTGGGGGGCCCTTTCTTGGCCAATGAAGGGCCAGCATCAGGTTTTGGCCGGAGCTGGGGATGTGGTCATCCTAGGTGGAGTTTCTCTCTGATCCCAGGTCAGGCGTTTGTTGGGAGGGAGGAAAACATGGCTGATCCTGTTTGGAAAACGCATGTGAGGGACTCAGCCAGCCAGGAGGTGTCGCCAGATCCCAACACTTCATTCATTCTGATCGGTGTCAGGTCTTCAGTCAGTCCCACGCACACGATTTAAGACCCGTGGTGACCGAGCCTTTGAGGCAGTGGCCCCGAGGCTCTGGAATGCTCTGCCTGCAACTCTACGCCTCGCAGATACTGTGAATACTTTTAAGAACCAGCTCAAAACCCACCTTTTTAGGCTGGCGTTTGAGTAAAAAGTAAACCCATGTCCTAGACCTGCTCTTAAAATATGTTTTACATTTTTATTTTATTTTTTATTATTTTTAATTTTTCTCTGTGTATGTAATTTATTGACTCTAGGGTCACATTGTGTTTTTTGTGCTTTTAAATGTCTGCTCTGTTAAGCAATTTGTGATGTTACGTCTGTGAAAAGCGCTCTATAAATAAAATTCATTCATTCATTCATACATGCCGCCACAGAGCAACGTGCAGGACGCACAGCGGACACTCGCCGATCAATTACGGTGTGTGGAGCGGACCTACCCGGACTCTATTGTTATTGTCCTTGGCAACTTTATTAACAAAGGAAACCTCAGCCATGAACTCCCTAAATACCGTCAGTTTATTAAATGCCCTACCAGAGAGGAGAACATTCTAGATCACTGCTACACCACAATCAGCGGGGCCTATCACGCCGTCCCTCAGGCTGCACTGGGTCACTCTGACCACGTCATGGTCCATCTGATTCCTGCTTACAGGCAGAAATTAAAGCTCTGCAAACCTGTAGTGTGGAAATTCAAGCAGTGGACCAGTGAAGCTCTAGAGCAGCGGTTCCCAAACTTTTTAGGCCGCGCACCCCCTTCTACATCCCGACCGGGTTCGTGCACCCCCCCCGGGTTCGTGCACCCCCCCCTTTAAAAAAAGAAAAAAAAAAAAAAAGCAACAGAGCCTATTTATAGCCGCATAAAAATCAGACCAATGAGAGAACAGTTTGCTCGCGCGTGGCGTTTGTTTACAAGATTTAGTCCGCTGTTAAATGTTGCAGTGTGAACACAAACCGAACAAAGGGGCAACTGCAACATTGTATCATATTAATCCCTGAATCACAATAAAGCAAACGAACTACGGGTGTGAAAACGCCCTGAAACACTGCAACAAAGTTTCAATAACTTTCAGTTTCACAAGGCGTCACTTTTAAAGAGCAATCAGGATGGCGAGCACACACGCACAGGCAGATTATCACATTTAATTTACAATTAATGACCGACTAATGTAGCCAGGATGTCTCCGGACAAAGCATCGATGCAGCGCGACAGTGTTGTTGGACGCCGGGATCACGTCCAACTTGTTTGCTTCTCTCTCTCCAATCATACATTCCACCATCTCTCTGGCAGCTGGCAAGCTCACGTCTTCGGCGATTGTGTGCGGTAGCCCTTTTCTTGCTATTCTGTAACCAGATATGAAGCCCGTAGTGCGTAATTTATAGACCCAACACATGAATGAGACTCCAGTTGTTTTGGGCTGTTTTGTAACTCCTCCAATTTCGATTTAAAATATGTAAGGGGCTTTTGACTTGCACTGGCATGCTTGGTGTTCAGGTGGCGACGTAAATAAGAGGGCTTCAGACTGTTAGCCAGAACCTCACTGCACACCACGCACTGTGGCTTTGGGGAATCTGCGTTGCCAATCCAAGTGTGTGATCCCCTCGCGGGACCTCTCCCCCGTTCGGCTGGCACCGGCCGGGCGCATTTCCCCCGTGGCGGTGCGCCGCGACCGGTTCTAGGTCGGCTTGGAAAGGATCGGGGCGAAGGGAAATTTTATAATTCATGTTTTTATTTTGTGAAAAATCCCACTTTTTAAATTAAAATTACATTTTTTTTTTTAATATTTAATATTATTACACCATCAGACCGCCATTACACTTTTGCTGCAAAATCCCATCCAACGCGCCGCCGGTCGTGTTCACACCAAACGCCGCAAAATCGCGTAGCGCCGGAGAGGGGGCATGGTTTATCGACTGGAAGCCGTTCACCTGGCAGTCATTTATTTTCACTGTCAACCGTGAAAGGAACAAGGACAATTGCTGCTTTGTACGTGTTGTGGAATTCCCTCAAACGTCGGAATGCCAAACGCCATCATGTCTGGTTCATAATATTGTTCAGAGGAGCTCCGTGGATTGTATCGACCTGTATTCATTGTGTCTAGCAAGCCACCGGTCGCTGTTTACTACAGCTGTAGGAACACAAAATAAACTGATTTGGCTGTGATTTAACGGAAAATAAACCGACAAAATGGGACTCGGAAATAACTACGTAATGATGCCGATTTGTACTCGTCTTCTCCGACAAAAAGGGACTCGGAAATAACTACGTAATGATGCCGATTTGTACTCGTCTTCTCTGACAAAAAGGGACTCCGAAATAACTACGTAATGATGCCGATTTGTACTTGTCTTCTCCGACAAAAAGGGACTCCGAAATAACTACGTAATGATGCCAATTTGTAGGCTACTTGTCTTCTCAATGGAGTTCTGATGGATCGGTGCTAGGCTATGCTAACATCGTAGCAGCTCCACCAGCACTCAACAACGTCATGTAGACGTAAATACGGCAGCGTCTATTCATTGTTTGTACCATATGGTTTACACACACACACACATGTATACACATAGTTTGGTCCGGTCTCTATTGATATGAGGTATCGTAGAGCTCTGGTTGAACACAGACAGCTACAGTATTTATTTCCTGATTCAACAACGGCAGGAAGTCAGTGATGACAGGGGGAGCAACTCAACGCTGATAGGCTATCGCGCCACAGCGTCACGCGATTATTTTGCAGAAGTTGAAAAATTTCAACTCACGCGTTGGCGATTTTGCGGCGTCCAACGCGCCGCGCCATCGCAAAATCGCGGCGGGCCAGTCTCATCGCGTCTGTGCATAGACTTTGTATATAATCTCGACGCGCGTCAAAAAATCGACGCGTCCGGTGTGAACGCACCTTAAGGCTGCAGAAAGATCAGGCTTTTAGGAGTGGGGACAAGGACTTGTACAAAGAGTCAAAGTGCAGGTTTAGCAAGGCGGTGAGAGATGCTAAACGACTGTACACGGAGAAACTGCAACTCCAGCTCTCAGCCAATGACTCTGCTTCTGTCTGGAGAGGTCTCAGACAGATTACCAACTATAAGCCAAAAAAACCCCACTCCATGAACGACCTCCGCCTGGCAAACGAGCTGAATGAGTTCTACTGCAGATTCGAAAGATTCGAAAGACCACCAGCCCCCCCTCCCCCAGCTCAGCAGGGGCCCATGCCTCTGTATCAACCCTCAACATGACTCTCCCCTACTTCCAAGCCACTCACTCTCATCCTTCAGTTCAATCACTGAAATGGACCTCTCCTCTGTACTCTCCAGCATGAAGACCTCCACCTGTGCCCTTGACCCCCTCCCCTCTTCCTTAGTCAAGGCCTGCCTCCCAACACTCTCCCCTCTCATCACCAACTCCTCACTATCTTCAGGTCTCTTACCCCCCACACTCACGATCGCTGCTGTCACCCCCATGCTGAAAAAACCTGGTCTTGACCCCGACATCCCCAACAACTACCGGCCCATCTCCAACCTCCCCTACCTGTCCAAAGTCCTTGAGAGAGCTGTTGCATCACAACTCAAGTCCCACCTCAATCTCCATAATCTCTACGAACCCTTCCAATCCGGCTTCCGTTCAAAACACAGCACAGAAACCACCCTGCTGAAAATCACAAATGACATACTTCTCTCTGCTGACTGGATTCCTCACCATCCTCATCCTCCTTGACCTCAGCGCCGCCTTCGACATCATCAACCACTCCATCCTCCTCTCACGTCTCCAGTACTCCCTTGGCATAACTGGCACTGCCCTCTCCTGGTTCACCTCATATCTCTCAGACCGACATCAATTCATTGCAATAAACAACTGTAAATCCTCCACCTCCCCAGTCACCCACGGTGTCCCCCAAGGTTCCGTGCTTGGTCCCCTCCTCTTCATCATTTACATCCTTCCCCTTGGACAAATCATCCGTCGTCATGGTCTCAACTTCCACTGCTACGCTGACGACACCCAACTCTACTTCTCCACCAAGACCATCACCTCAGTCACCCACTCCACTCTCACCACCTGTCTCACTGATATAAAATCATGGATGCAACAGAACTTTCTCAAACTCAACTGCAACAAATCTGAAATACTCATCATCGGCCCCAACTCCCTCACCCGTTCAGCCCAGCCCTTCTCCCTCAACATTGATGGCTCCATCGTCACCCCCTCCACCCAGGTCCGCAACCTCTGTATCATCCTCGACCCCACCCTCTCTTTTCTACCCCACGCCAACCACATCACCAAAACTGCCTTCTTTCACCTCAGGAACATTGCACGCCTCCGACCCTCCCTGTCCTCTACCACCACCGAAATTCTCATCCATGCCCTCATAACCTCCAGACTCGACTACTGCAACAGCATCCTCTACGGTTCTCCCAACAAAATCATCAATGAACTCCAATATGTTCAGAATTCCGCAGCTCGACTGCTCACTTCCACCCGCCGCTATGATCACATCACCCCGGTCCTTCACAACCTCCCGGTCAAATACAGAACAGACTTCAAAATACTACTCACCACCTACAAAGCCCTAAACAACCTGGCCCCTCCCTACCTGTCAGACCTCCTCCCCCTCCACGCCCCAACCCATTGCCTCAGGTCCGCCGGTGCAAACACTCTGAAGACCATCAGGACCAAGCGCCGGACCTGGGGTGACAGGGCGTTCTCAGCCGCTGCACCTCCCCCCTGGAACGCCCTCCCCCTCCACATCCGTGAGGCTCCCTCCCTACCATCATTCAACAAGCCCTCAAAACCCACCTCTTCAACCTCGCCTTCACCTGCTAACCCCTGCACCCTACCCTCCCCTACATGACCCATTCAGCGCAACTTCTCCAGTTATTTTTTGTTTCTTTTGTTTTTTGTGTTTGTTTGTTTGATTTGTCTCAGCCCTGTAAAGCGTCTTTGGGTATCTTGAAAAGCTCTATAGAAAATTGATTTATTATTATTCTTACTTCAGGCCCGTCACCCTGACCTCTGTGGTTATGAAGTCTTTTGAGCGCCTTGTCCTGTCCCACCTTAAAACCCTCACCGACCCACTCCTGGACCCCCTGCAGTTCATCTACAGAGCAAACAGATCTGTAGATGACGCAGTCAACTTGGCCCTTCACTTCATCCTCCAGCATCTGGACTCCCCAGGAACCTACGCCAGGATCCTGTTTGTGGACTTCAGCTCTGCTTTCAACACCATCATCCCGTCTCTGCTGCATGACAAGCTCTCCCAGCTGCAGGTGCCCGACTCCACCTGCAAGTGGATCACAGACTTCCTGTCCGACAGGAAGCAGCACGTGAAGCTGGGAAAGTACGTCTCAGCCTCCAGGTCCATCAGCACCAGTTCCCCCCAAAGGCTGCGTTCTTTCCCCTCTGCTCTTCTCCCTGTACACCAACAGCTGCACCTCCAGTCACCAGTCCATCAAGCTCCTGAAATTCGCGGATGACACCACCCTCATTTTCTGTTTGCTGCTGCCTTTAATTGAACCACATTCAATTAATATATTAATCAATTTCCTGCATTTCTGCATTTTACTATGAAACTGTCTTACACTGTGTTTTAATGAATGTTCTTAATTGTTTTTAAATATCCTTTTCTTTTGTCTTATGTTTTGATGCTTTTAATGGTTTTATGTGCCGGCCGGTATAAATACCTTGTTTTGATTCTGTCTCTAGAGCACTTTACAACTGTTTTTCTGACATCTGTATGGTTTCTGACGTATTATTTCATGTGGTTTTATGAGGAGAACGAAGTGACATTTTACGATAACGATTTCAACTCAAAATAATGGAGTTTTTTGAGATCGTAACATTGATCGTGTGTCTACTCAAATAAGTTTAAATAAGATTCGTTGTTATTTACCTTTGTACGTGAATTCTACATGCACTTGATAGAATAAGATTCGTCGGTAATAACGTAATACGTGAATTTCAAACAGGTTTTTCTAAGTGTTTTTGACCTAAGGATAAAAGAAACGTCATACAGGTTTTTCTAAGTGTTTTTGACCTAAGGATAAAAGAAACGTCATACAGGTTTTTCTAAGTGTTTTTGACCTAAGGATAAAAGAAACGTCATACAGGTTTTTCTAAGTGTTTTTGACCTAAGGATAAAAGAAACGTCATACAGGTTTTTCTAAGTGTTTTTGACCTAAGGATAAAAGAAACGTCAAAGGTTTTGTGAAGTTTTCCTAAGGCATAAAGAACCTCAACTTTGCAGTGACGATTGCATTGTACTAAGATAGCGTCGACATCCACACCAGAAGAACATGGGTGGCAAAAATTGAATTAATGCGGCAGAAACACGGAGAGTCATGTTTTAAATGTCTTCATTGTTTTAAATCAATTTCCTGCATTTCTGCATTTTACTATGAAACTGTCTGACAATGTGTTTTAATGTTTTAATGAATGTTCTTAATTGTTTTTAAATCTCCTTTTCTTTTGACTGATGTTTCGATGCTTTTAATGGTTTTATGTGAAGCACTTTGAATTACCTTGTTGTTGAAATGTGCTATACAAATAAACTTGCCTTGCCTTGCCTTGCCTCATTGGACTCATCTCTGGTGGGGATGAGTCCGCCTACAGGTGGGAGACTGACCATCTGGTGACCTGGTGCGGTCTGAACAACTTAGAGCTCAACGCTCTAAAGACAGTGGAGATGGTTGTGGATTTCAGGAAGAACGCAGCCCCACCTGCCCCTATCACTCTGTGTCGCTTCAAGGACCCTGAAGCGAGCACGAAAGATTGTAGCCGGCCCCTCTCACCCTGGTCATGATCTATTTGTACCCCTTCCATCTGGCAGGAGGCTGTGGTCCATCAGAACCAAGACCTCACGCCACACAAACAGTTTCTTCCCGTCTGCAGTCGGGCTCATTAACAGAGCCCGGGTCCCCCACTGACTCTGTCACCCCAAGGACATCTCCTTCTGGTCTCTCCCCTGCACATCCCTATTTCTTTATTTAAACACACTCATCACTTTTAACTTTTCACTTACACTTCACTTGTTTTACAGTCCTGTTATCTGTTTTGTTGTGCACTTTATTCTATATTTTATTGTAAATTTTAATATGTTTCTATTTCTTGCACTGTGCTGATAGTGATAGTTTAATGTTATTGTTACTGTTAAATGTTACGCACCACCCGCCACGACAAATTCCTTGTAGGTGCAAACTTGCTTGGCAATAAACGGTTTTGATTCTGATTCTGATGTATTCAATGTGAAACCCATAAAAAGAAAGGATGCAACACAACAACTAATCATCCGTGAATATCAGAAGATGAAATGAATGAGATGAATCGATAAAAAAGGGCCTGGACCTCAACACTCCTGAGCGGCAAGTAAACAAAGCGTGGTTTGACGTCTAACTACAGCTCAGGCAATCACGCAATCACGTTGTGATAATGTTGGCCTGAGTGTGCGAGCAAGAAGGAAGGCAGCAGAAATACACGAACCCAAAAAAGTGTGAAACCATCTCCAGAGCTCAGGGCAACCAAAACCCAGGGACCAGAGAAAGTGGAGCAACATCGTTGCGACGCCAAGCAACACACCTCCACAAGGACGAGCTCAGGAGAGTTCAGCGCAACCTGAAGCTGAAGCTCAGGGAGTGCAACGACTCATACAGGAGGAAGCTGGAGGCCAAACTCCAGCAGAACAACGTGAGGGAGGTGTGGACCGGGATGAAGCAGATTACTGGCTTCAAGGTTGGAGGGAGACAACCAGGGGGCTCCCTGGAGAGGGCCAACGAGCTAAACTCTTTCTTCAATAGGTTTAGCTCACAGCCCTCATCTGTCTCCTCCTCACTCATCACCTCACAAACACCTCGGCTGCCTCCCCCCTGGTGAGCCGCATGGACACAGAGCCCTCTACTTCAAAGGGCTCTTCCACCACTGACACCATGACCCCCCCCCCCATCCTCTCTGTGACAACTGGCCAGGTTAGGAGACAGAACAGGGAACTGTTCTGTCTCCCTTCCTGTTCACCCTGTACACCACTGACTTCCAGTACAACTCTGTGTCATGCCATCTGCAGAAGTTCTCTGATGACTCTGCAGTGGTCGGGTGTATAAGGGACGGACGGGAGGAGGAGTACAGGGCAGTAGTGGATGACTTTGTAGAGTGGGCCGGTAGAAATCACCTGCGTCTGAATATGGCCAAGACCAGAGAGATGGTGGTCGACTTCAGGAGGAAGACGACGGCTCTACAACCGCTGAGAGTTCTGGGAGAGGATGTGGACATGGTGGAGGAGTACAAGTACCTGGGTGTCTCCATCGACAGCAGACTGAACTGGAAGACCAACATCAACGCTGTGTACAAGAAGGGGAGGAGTCGACTCTTCTTCTTGAGGAAACTTCGATCCTTCAATGTGTGCAGAAAGATGTTGTAGATGTTCTACCGGTCTGTTGTGGCCAGTGCACTGTACTTCTGTAGTATGCTGGGGGAGCAGCATTGGAGCCGGAGACACCAACAGACTGAACAAACTGGTTAAGAAGGCCGGCTCCAAAACAATGTGGAAGAGGTGGTGGAGAGGACACTGGAGAATTATTATCCATATTGGATAACCCGGACCACCCTCTCCACCACCTCCTGCAGGGACAGACTGATCCAGCTCCGCTGTCACAAGGACCGATACAGGAGAACATTCATGCCCACTGCAATAAGACTCTATAATAAATCACCTCTGGCCAGATCATCCTCCACATATCTACACACTGCTACACTGTTGTTGCACTACTGTTCAGTTTATCTAGTTAGTTAAATTAATACTATTCTATTGTATATATCTTTTATCACTTTTATTGCATAGTATATTTTTTGCTGCTGTCGCGAACAAATTTCCCCTTGGATGAATAAAGCATATATCTGTAGTATATATATGAAGATACATTTTTTCAGCTTCATCCAAATAACTGCCCAGTGCTAATGATATCCGCTGTCACAAAGACATTCAAAGCAAACCATAATCCTCCTTATAATTCTGTCTGCTCAAAGTACTGCAGAAAAATGTCTCTCGCCAACATTTAAGCCCTCTAATAATGATAAAGAACGCAGCCAAATAGATTGCTTGATTGTAAAACGTGCTCAGCAGTGAGGATCCCTGCATCCACTGAGTCCTCGTTCTCTGTGTCAGCCGCCACACTCAGAGCGCTGAGCTGAGTTTGTACTCGATCTGTTCTGATCATGGCCTGAGGAAATTGTCCAAAATTCCTGGCAGAACCATTTGCTATGGTACATCAAGCCTGGGAAACTGATTCCTGCACATATTCCTCGACACCTACTGTACAACACCTGAAGAGAACCAGACACGTGTTTAATGACCCAGTCAAAGGCATTTGTACATGTAGCAAACACAAACACTCCACAGGAGGCTGTTGCTACCAGGTTGGGGCTGTCAGCCTCACGCTGGCCAGACAACACAGCTCAAACATACGGCTCTTCCTCTTCTAGGCCGACAACAATACAGAAGTGTTGAGGTTGAGCTACTCCTATTACCATAAAATATATAGTGGCTATGCCGTTGCTATGTTAGCAAACACATGCCTATTCACACATCCAGCAGCCATGGAGTAACATCAACAATCAATATGGCCAGCTGGCAAATGAGAGTCTAGTATTCACACTCCTTTTAGCTCCACTTTGGCTTCAACTCAGCAGCTCTGAAAAGCTCTGGCTGCTTGATGCTCAACTACATCCACCAGGTAGGTTGATTAGAGCTGAGTCTGCATGCCCTGATTGAACTTAAACATTTCATAGAGCCGGGTGGAACTGCACAATTGGTGATCATTCTCTGATTTGTATCTGGGTTTCTCCCTCCTTTCACCTTGCGTGTAGTTCACAGTACACAACTTTAGCCCTGATTTTCCACTCACGACGGCTTTTGGAGCTCCCCGAAAAAAGCCCCAGATCAGAGGCTCTGTTCTGGCATATCGCCGCTGGAGTGCTGTAGTGTGTGTGAACTGTTGAAAGACACCAGCAGAGAGCCTTGCTTCATGTATTGTGTGGAAACAAACTATTTTGTGAACATTCTATGAAATTAGGGTTCGCAGTTCGAAGAGCAGAAGCTGGCAGGTTTGTAAACATTAACAGTTGTCTTCTGCTGTACAATGACACAGCAGGAAATGACAGATGCTTCAACTGACAACATGAGGTTGCAATCAGGGGATCAAGGCTTAGCGGTAGCCATAAACATTATAATATACTGATATTATCCATATGATCTTGTCTTAAATAGCCATTGATTTATTCAGTGCTTTGGAAGTGTAGACATATTGTCTGTGTGACTGTCCACTCCACATATCACTGCCTCTATCGGCCATTGAAATGTGGAGAAGAGAATCTGTTCTGTGATAAACATGCAAGAGCCAAGCTGCAAACTGCAATTTAAAAGCTAATCAGCAGGAGACAGGCATTCCCACTAAATCTCACTCTTCCTGACGGCATGCAAATAGTGGAATATTTAATCAGCCTTTTTTAACCTCTCCTGACTTCACCCTCAGTTGTCAAGGCAACACTAATCTCAAAAGCTGTCTGGCAAGGGAACGTTTAAACGCTGATCAAAAGTTCTTCACAATGGGACTATCAGCTGAGTTTGAAGCAGCAACTACAGCTAAACGTACACACTTATGGATGTTTCACAGGATACTTTACCAAACTTTACCGTCACTGGAAAGGTTATTGCAGATCATTTGCTTATTGTCTAGCTTTCCATACTATATTTAGAATGAAGTATTCTTAACTATATAAGACTAAGAAATACTGCACCCAGTTTTATAACCCTGTAGACGAGCTGTTAACTAGTGGTGACACCACAGCACCATCTGCAGACTTTCAGATCCACGTCAACGAGAAGCACGAAGCCTACACGACTGGAGTCATACATGGAGGGAGCCATAACAATCATCAGACTGCTGATCCTAAAAAGGTATACGAGGACTCTGAAAGGCTCAAGTCATTGAGTGTTTGTTTAAACATAAACATTATCACTCTTTTCTTGCCAAAAAAAAAAGGTTTTTGTCACTTGTCAGGCGAGAAGTAACCATCTAGAATGCCAGTTTACCCAAATAACAGCTATTTTGTGGAGCTGTGAGGAGCTGCTGCTCTCTGAGACGCTGGTCAGCGTACAAGAAGCACATCAACAATGTTTCTGTTATTACTCTCACTGCCAGACAGGCAGACAAAGGTAAACTACATGTTTAACTATGGGCTATTCAAAAGGGATTTGCCAATAGCTAGCCAGCTAGCAACTAGCTAACAGACAGGTTGGAACATTTGGCTCTCTCTGCGTGGACCTGTGTTACAAAAACACTGACCACATGCATATGCACATGCATGTCCAGCCTGACCAGCCTGGTACTAATATGCTTTGGTACTTTTGTAGTTTGTCATAACGGAACCATCTACACCAAGAGACACTATACAGTCATAAAACATGTCCTCATAACCTTTCATATGTCGTCCTCACAGTCACTGATGGATGTGGTAACGTTACTGTAACACCTTCTAAACTGGAAGAAAAGATGCAAATGCATTCCAACAGGAAGTGAAAAAATTGTTCTGGACTATTTATTGGTCTAGCTCCAGTTTCAACCACTAACTGTGTGCATCATGTCCGCCATAGGCTTGTGTTGTGCGACAAACGAATTTCCCCCTGGGGATAAATAAAGTTTCTAAATCTATCTATCTATCTATCTGTGCAGGACAGAATGAGAATCCGCTCACATAAACATGAATAGCACCACTGGTTGTCAAAAGGTCCATAGCGTACCTTTAGCATCAAAAAACACTCAGAAGAAGTTTATACACCTGAATGATTCAACATTATAATTTGATTTAAATCTATTTGATTTATTACATCATGTCTCAGCTACCCTAATAATTGCATTATGTAATATTACCACTGAACAGGAGCAGATGGTATACAACTAGGGGTGCAACGGATCACAAAGCTCACGGTTCGGTTCGGATCACGGTTTTTGAGTCACAGTTCGGATAATTATCCGGATCAGCAAAGAAAAGGGAAGGAGTCAAATATAACTTTACTTTCCATTTATTAATTAAAGAACTTCAAGAACACTTAAAGCAAAGAACTTTGGGCTATAGTCTTACATAAAAACAAAAATATTGAAGATGTCCAATTTGAAATAAATAAATAAAAATAAAACATTTTACACAGTTTACACTGAACTGAACTGCTCGGCAACAACTTGGGTCTATGTTTACTTCCTGTCAGGTTATGCCATTCAAATACACAATAATGTTACATTACTGTGAAATGGCCCCCTCTGTGAGAGTCACATAGACGGGGCGTGTCTACAGCACCTGTCTATGTGACTCTCACAGAGGGGGCGTGTCTACAGCACCCGTCTATGTGACTCTCACAGAGGGGGCGTGTCTACAGCACCTGTCTATGTGACTCTCACAGAGGGGGCGTGTCTACAGGACTATGAATCTCCACTCCACCGTGATGAAGTGAGCGTTCACAGTCACGTAGCTCTCCGTTGCCCTGGAGGTCCACAATACTGTGGTGGTGGCGCTTCAAACTGTTTTGCCGTTGTCGTGTGTCTCTCTTTAAACAACGCCTACATACCGTAACGCTTTTGTCCACCTCCCTCATCCCGTCATTATAAGTTACAGGGAAGACAAAATGCTCCCAAACTCGCGACTTAAATGACGCCGGAGCTTCTGACGTTCCTCCGCCCGCCATGACTTCACCGTTAAATGCTTCTAACCTGCTCCGTTCACGTGAACACACTACTGCTTTATATCTGTTCACTGACACTCTGCATTGATATTCGGGGACTTGAAAAGGAACAGCAGCAGTAAAACTTCATTACACACTATGATGATTAAACTGTGAAAAATAAATACAATACACCGGGAGGTGTGATCCGAACCGATCACGGATCGATGTGTGATTACACCACTATATACAACAATGGTTTAACATAATAGATGAGTGAACAGTCATCGTCTACATTAATCAGAACATGTACTGTTTCACACTAAGCATTCAAATCTATATATAGGACCTGTGAGTTTCAAATGACTCCAAAACCTGGACAGGATCTAAAGGAGGGTGAATGACTTGGAATAGTTGCAGGGATTATTCCAACAAAGCAAGAGCTCTCTCCTCTAATCCTCAGCCGCTCTTTGATGTCTACCTTGCATATGGATCAAAAGACAGCTCTACCAATGAAAAGATATCAATCCTATCTTTCCCCCAATATCCTTAAATACCTACAGCTCTACTCCACACATTGAGAAGAGGAGAACCGGCCACCTCAGGACAACGGAAACAGTGGCTCAGGATGGAGGTAAAAACTACAACTACCACCTCGCGGTTGAATACCAGCACCAACCGCTCAACTTGCACTTTACATCCATGTCTGCCCAAAATGTCCTCACTTCATTCTATTAGATATTTGTGTTAAATTGTCATAATTAGCATATGGTTTCTTGAGTTAAGGCCATAAATGGACCGACAGAGGGACATACTGACAGAGAGACAGAAAAAGGCTGTCGCTGGCACAGAGGCAGTAGGACATGAGCATGGAAGGCGGGTAAAGCTATAGGTGGGCTGCTTTAGAACAGCTCACTTTCAGGCCTTGTGAAATACTATCTGATAAAGAATCAATAAACAGCTTTCAGCTGCTGG
The DNA here is from genome assembly GCA_028022725.1 of Lycodopsis pacificus. NCBI lineage: Eukaryota > Metazoa > Chordata > Actinopteri > Perciformes > Zoarcidae > Lycodopsis > Lycodopsis pacificus. The sequence goes on from CM051695.1 coordinate 1,073,028, forward strand.
AGAGCCAGATAACGACAACAAAGACACACAAGAGCCTGTGCTTATTTGGGCCTGAGCATCACATGTACATGTCAGCCCTTATTGTCTATGTAGGGCATCAGATTATAGCATTTCTCTGATTCATGATTAGGTCTGTCACAAGTATTACATAATCGCCTCTTCTGGAAATGTTTGCCAAAATCAAGAGAGCAGATTCAAAAAACTTTCAAATTACGTTTCAATCAAAAGTTATGACCAACGGTTTACTTATTATTTTAGACAAAAATGTGGTCACACCTTCACCCGACCATGGCGCTCTTCCAGCCAATGCACCGATGTGGCAGTAAGTAAAAACCCTATCACACGAGAAGATAAACATGAATGCTGGAGCTATCGCTAAACTACCCATTACGAGCTGTTTTTGTCTTGTTAATGATCTGCTGACACGTACGCAGATACAGTACGATGTTTGGTTCCACGCCGGGTTTCAGCAGCAACGGTCTGTCTGCAAATGAGCTCCAGCATAACTTTTCCCAGAGCTGACAAACACAATGCTGCAGCTGCAGGGAAGGCTCTCCGGTGGGAAGAAAGAGACCTGTTATTGGCACCTCTGTGTCATCAGCTTGCGTCAGAAAGCAAGACATGTGGTCTAGCAGTAAGATGTACACAGCCGAGCTCCTCTTTCAGGCGTACAACATACACATATTGTTCTTTGATATTTGATTCTGTATGACAATGCATGTATAACCTGAAGACCTTCAGGATTCTCAACAGTTCACATTTGTTTCTTTTATCTACGGAAACTAATAAATGGTACTCGTGTTTTCTTCAAATAGTCAGTAGAAGTGTGTTACTGTGGCGATGACCTGGTTACCATGGGGCTGTCTCACCTGGCGGGTAGCTGGTCCTGTCAGTTGGGATAGTGAGGAGGGAGTCGACGATGGCCGCCCTTCGCTGGAGGAGGATGGAGATCATCTCCAGCCCCTCTGGGCCCAGGAGCTCGAACAGCTGGAGTGAGAGCGTGGGGGGGGGGGGGTGAAGATCAGTAGCCAAAAGCACAGTCATCTACACTAGCAGCAAACACACACACCCAAACATGTATACACATCCTATGGCTTCTTACTGCCAAGGCTGAGCACCTGGTAATTACCATCCGCCTGGTACAGAATATGCTCTGCCGCTTAGCCTCCATAGCCACCTGGCACTTAGCATGTGACAGAAAAACAACAACAGCTAGAAATGCTGTGCACAGCAGCTCACAATTACAACCCCAATGAGGACGAGGCTGCACAGACAGTCATCAATATCATTGTGAGACGGAAGTGATGATCACGTTTGTGCTCTGTAATTGTAAAATAGTAGACCCGAAGGCCCGGGGACTGTAATTTGGATCTGTCCAACAATGCAGTGTGTTTCAGGGCTGGTTTCAGGATGGAGGTATGGCTTGCTCTTTCAGTCTGTCCTCCCTTGGGAAGGCAATAGTTAGCACAGCAGGGAAGAAGAACAACAGACGCACTTTGATGTGGGGTCAGCCACCGTCTTTGTTGGGGTTGTCTTTGTTTCTCTCCGTGGTCTCTTTTATGTCTGTTCTAAACTTCTATTGGTCCCCCTGAATGTCCCTGTGTTATTAGAGTTGAGTGTATAGGATGGTGGGAGTGGGTGGGAGGTGGTGGGGGTTTCACCTGCTCAAAGGGATTTTTTCTTTCTTTTCCTATGAACTCCCATGAATTGTGTCCTCGGAGTGGACTGGTTGGGTTTGGGTTCCGCTGGGACCGAGAGGCCCAGTTTCTCCTTCAGATGGATTCTGTACGATCCACCCTCCCAGAGGCAAGTCCAGTCCCAAAGCATCAACTGTATAAGAACGCCACCTCCTCAAGGAGACAGGTCAGGAGGGAAACATCTGCGTCCTCTGCTCCTTTATCTCTCATTTTATATTCACACTTGCCTACTTAGTTTTTCATCTGGTAGATGGAACAACTAAAGACATATTTGAAGTAAGTCCCGACTAGACAGAGCTGTGTGAAACCAAATCAACATGAAATAAATGCACCCTACCAGTCACATATTCAGTGCAATAAGAAATGATGAAAGGATTTGGTTGGATTCAGACATAATTCTACCAGACTTTGTGAAAAGAAATGTTGAGGCATTAATATAGGAATAAATGTATAAATGACATGCTACATTAAAATGGAAAACAATACCAAATAAAAAATCCAATGTGGAATCCCTCTCATGTTGACAGTATGAAAATAGATACCTTTTCAAACAGAGCATTTATGATAGACAATAGGCTACTTTTCTGCTCATTCACAGGTCCCCAGTGCGAGCTGCTGGTTCAATAGCTCACTACTGGTATATGTGAACGTCACGATATTCATTACAACAACTACTGAGTTAATATCTGGTCTTGTACACAGGCTACAGCCCTTGTCCAAATCACTGAGCCTGCTTGTATTTGGAATACAATATAGTGTATTGTATGGGTTAAATGTTTTGATCGTAAAGTCAGAGATAACCTGTAATAATTAGGGGTGTAACGGTTCACAAAATTCACGGTTGGGTTCGGTATGATACAGTGGAGCCACGGTTCAGTACGTTTCGGTACAGTAGAAAACTATAAATGCCAGAGAAATGTACTTGATTTTAAAATGTATTTATTCATTACAACTAACATCATGAAGTTATTCTTTAACTTTGAACAATGATAGAACTATACCTGAGTGACCCATCTTCTGGGTTGTCTCCTTAGCAACACATAAGCATAAAAAATAAAAACTGCTCCTTAATGTTATGTAGTATTGTTACTTACATCTTGCTTACATCTTGTATTGTTACTTACATCTTGCAAAAGAGATTTTTCATCTCAATGGGACTACCTGGTTAAATAAAGTTTTTTTTTTTAAATATATCTTTTTTTCTTTTTTTATTCAAACGTATTCGGTTCGTCATGCGTACCGAACCATGAGCCTCGTACCGAACGGTTCAATACGAATATGCATATTGTTACACCCCTAGTAATAATCTAGACTTCTTTAAAAACATGTGTTTTTACATGACCTTTATTCTTGTCTTCGTTTAGCAAAAGACCGATGATTGAACTAGAATGAAGCAGCTCTTCAGTGTGATCTGAACACCGACAGGATGTCTACACAGGACACACACACTCGTCCTCTTCTGTGAGTCCACAGCAGCTCAGCACTGATGGAGGCGGGGCTTTCACTAGACAAGCCTTACTGACAAAAGGAATTTACCTACAAAACCCTTTGCTGTACATTTCACTAAATGAGCCACATTCCACAAATATTTCAGATGCTTCAGAAGAATGTTGCCAAAAAATGCATCAAAAATTAACAAAATTGTGTCTGTCATCAGATCTGACGAGAGCAGAAGTGAAAGGTCATGTAACCTGTGTTTTGTGCCTGTCCACTATGCTGCTGTGATCCTATAAATGTCCGCACTGCGGGACTAATAAAGGATTACCTTATTTGATCTCATCTTATCTTAACATGTTATGTCAGGAGTCATGGGGTTCTATTACATGGCTTTTACTTGGCAAATGCTTCGGTCCAACACAACTTAGAAGTGCTACTGTGAATGGAATAGAAGAATTGCATCCCTCCCAAACAACAAACAGGCTTTTGCACTGCAGAGACCCAACAACCCATAACTTCACTGCCCCCCCCCCCCACAGCCCCTTGTCTAACAAGTTACTGTAGTTTATCAGTGCCACCATCAATAACGTTACTGCTACTGTATGCTACCACATTAGCATTCATTGTCCGCCCAAGCAGAGCCAACTGTTTTTTGTTTCGTCTTTACTCATCGAGGCGTAATGAACCAGGATTACCACAAAAATCAAAAGTAGTCCACGCAATAAGGAATGGTACTCTCTCTGTCTGTACAGCTGCTGGGCAGAGAGAGACAGACAGAGAGATGCTGCCGAGGAGTCAGGGTAGGAGAATGAAGTGGGTGGAAATGCGGGGGGACAGAGTGATGGAGCACTTTCCTGATTCAGAAGTAAATGTAAAGAATGGGTAATAACTGCTGGAGGTTTCAAGGCCAACCGAGATCCTGAGCCTGACCTTTCTTCTCGATGTCTTTTCAGTGCACGCTCTTCCCTTCACACAGGACGATGTGGAGGCAGATGAGAGCAGAAGGCTTAGCCTTCTCTTAGCTCAACGGTTATATTAGCTCAATGCAATCGCTGCTCTCCTGAGGAAATCTGGTCCCTATAAAGCCCTCTGTCAAACAGTAGTTTCAGTTTGTTCAACAATTCATGCTTAACAAACAGCAATGCTTTATTGGTAGCTGTCCTTTTTCAAACCTATTTGTTCCTCCATTGTTTTCTCCAGCTTGAAAGCTCTTCTTGTGAGATGCTGACTGTCACAGCGTGGCCTCACCCAAAGACATAGAAACATATGCTGCATATAAATATCTGTCATCCCTTCACTTTTTATAAATGCATACAACTGCTGGAGACAAAATGCTAGTAATAGCACAGCAGAGAGAACAACCCCCATCTGTTCATCCCAAGATGTTCAGCCAGTGTAGGACCATACATTACACTTCTGTTTCATTATTCTCTGAGGGCAGGAGACAGTATCATTTGGAGCTTTTCTAAATAAAAAAGGTGCATACTTTAAAATACTTGTCTCTGCTTCTTCCGCACTGATGGAAAAGCTTAGCCATAGAGATGGCACAGGGGTTGGTGGTGGATTTTAAAAAGAGACAAGTGTAGAATAAATCTTCAGTCACAACTACCGTACAACCTTTAAGTAGCTCACTGTTGCTGTATCTACCGATGAGGACGATACTGATGGGCAACCCTGACGCATCAGAAAACAGCAAACATGAACAAGATGTCGGCCTTCAGAATGAGCTTCAGTCCAATCATCAGGCTGACATGCTTATGTTTTCAGCATCTTCATGCATGTCAAACTAAACCTGGGAGCTTTTTATACGTCTTTGTATAATATTTATAATTTGATCCTACTTGTATACGTCACAGTCCTGTCTATTATTATTTATTTTTGTGTGTAAGTACATCGAGGGAATGGAAAAACTAATCCCTTGTATGTGCACAAACCTGGCCTATCAAGCTCATTCAGATTATTTTCTTTTCTTACAATTTGTTTGTAATGACTAATAATAATAATGACATCACATTAAGTCATTAATCATATTGAATGAGCACGCAGCACTGACGCATCTCTCCCCTCTACATTGTTAACATCTCAAAGCAGCTGTCTTAAAGGCTGACCTCTGCTTTTATGTGTACATGTCGATCTGCTAATAACTCCAAAGTGTCTTTACTACCAATGAAGGTCAAAGCCACGCAGGAAGCTGGAAATGTCTAAAAAGGTCTGGCGGTAAAGGCCAAGACTACTTGGTCTAGCAGCCAGGACACGATGCATCCAAAAAGGGCTGCTGTTGAAGGTAAAGGTTATAGAATCAATAATGTACCATTAGGACACATCAAAGCTTATGTCACAGAAATACCATGCTGAGAGTTGACTCCTCATTTTAAGTTCAAGCTGAAAATGATCCCTAAAGTTCTTCTCCAGGTGTTGATGAGACCACCAGTTATCAGTTGAGAAGCCCAGATCAACACAGAATAACAGCAAGGCTAGAAACAGGGTTAGACTCCAAACCGACTGGAACGGCAAGAGAGAAATGTGACGGAACAATGGTCTTAGTGTTAGCCAAGTCATCTAAAGCACTACAACCTCCTCTACAGTCCGGCTGACAGACCTCTCCACAGCCAACTAGGGTTGGGTTTTTTCCGATACCGGTGCTAAAACGGTGCCTGAACCGATACTTTTTTCTTCAAATTGAACAATATATTAACTGTTTAAAGTATACTATAAATATAAATAAATACAAAACACTTGGCTTCAAACTACAGCTTCAAACATTTTAACTATGAACAATATGTTAACTGTTAACAGTTTACAGTATACTTAAATAAATATAAATAAACACAAAACACACACACACACTCTGTACACACACTACAGCTTCAAACTTTAGCAATTATTTTGCAGAAATATGAGCATATTTTCCTTCTCTGGCAAAATACGACACGTCTCATGACTTATTCTATTTTACCAGTTGGTGGCGGTAATGCGCCAATTCCCCGTTTGCCAACCGCCAGTACACCTCAAAGGAGGAGAAGCAGAAGCTTTCGCGTGCCTGTGTTGTTGTGCTTATGAGCGACAGTGCCAAGTACCCCGTTGTAATAATACTATGAGTGAGGAGCAGAGGACCGAGTCCTGCTGCCAGGACGGAGTCATCAGAGTAGTGTCAAAAAAGTATTTCAATCGGCTCAGGCACCGAAAGGAGGCACCGAAATCTGCGTTACGTTTCGGTCCGGTAGGTACCGGACGTATAGGAACCGGTTCCATACCGGCACCGTTTTCGGTACCCAACCCTACAGCCAACCACATCACAGATGATGAGCAAAGGCATTGAAACGTGACACTTGACTTAGAATGGAGGGGCTGCTCTGCAGGTGTGCTGGGCTCCATCAGTGAAACTAAATGGAACTGAATTTAGTTATGCATCTATGAAAAAAATGCGTTAACGCGCGATAAAATAATTGTCGGCGTTAATTAATGAATGCGTCAACGCGAAATTAACGCATTCACTTTGTTAACTTTGGCATCTTATTCTGAAAACCGTTTTCAGAATAAGATGCCAACAAAGTATGAATTATATTCACATTAAGTATAAAACATGCTAGCTGCATCTCGTGAGTTGAAGGGAAAATATACATATGATATAAGAATGATATAATATAAGAAATATGATCGCTACTGTGTAAAGAGAATACTGCTGTTAAAAAGAACCTTATTTGTTTTAATAAGTGTTTGCAAACCAAATGTTATTGCCCTTTTGTTCATATAGCAGTACTTTTAAAATAAAAGTGCGCAATACACTACTTTTGAATTCAGTATTGACCTTCGTCATTAATCGCAAAAAATTCATGCGATTAAATATTTTAATTGTTGCCCAGCACTAATATATATACATACATACATACATATTAGTGCTGGGCAACGATTAAAATATTTAATCGCATGGATTTTTTGCGATTAATCACAAAGTTAATGGCAAAGTTCAATAATGAATTAAAAAGTTGTGTATTGCGCACTTTTATTTTAAAAGTACTGCTATATGAACAAAAGTGCAATAACATTTGGTTCGTGAGCTCGTGGACTTGTGAAACGTCAGTCTCAGCCCAAGTACTGTTCCAAAAGCGGCAGAAGTCGATATACTCCGCACAAAGTGTTAAAGGTAAAGTCTTTAATTTGAAGTGTTAAAGTGTTGAAGTGCTGATCTTTGAAGATTCACGTGTTTTTAAGTGGACTAATTTTCCCTCTCGGTGTTGACAGACAAATAAATCCGTCACAAACAAGAGCTCAGGTGTCGTGCATTTCCTGGAGGGAGTGATAAGAGCGTTACTACGGCGTTGTGTCTATGGTGTTGTTTTTATGATATGGTGAATATTGTTCCCTCTGATGTGAATAATATCTGAATGGGCCGTGCTCTTCAGTGTGCGGTGGAATACGTGTTTTAGCTCCGCAGTTTTTTTAATGCATTGTCCGTTAATGACGCAGCATCCCGTGTGCGTAATCATGCAACGTTATCTGCACTCTGCATTTAGTGTATTTGTAGGTGTTGAGCTTCATTTTTCCATGAAACAAATAATAACCGTAGCTGAGGTTAGGTGGTTCAACTGCAGGACAGCAGTGAAGGCCCAGGTATAAAGTGCACGGCCCGCCATTGACATATATATATATATGTCAGATTGTATTTCCCAGTGACACAAACCTCGTTCTGCAGCTCATCGTCGCTCTTGTGGGAGGCCAGCATTTCAAACAAGGAGGTGCACAGCTCCTCTGGGCTGGACGAGATCATGTTGCCTCCATCCAGATACTTCTCCACCTCCGTTCTAAGGACGGCTCCATCCCCAGAGCTCAGAGCTCTTCCTGAGCTGGACCCCTCTTCCTCACTCGCCTTCCTCTCGCTCTGCTGGCTGTTGAGGAAGTTGATGAAGTCCAGACTTGCGTTCTCCTCGTGGATGCCAGAGCAGGGCAGGTCCTCCAGAGGGTCCAATGCGTAGCAGTCATGCGAAAAGGCGATGTTGCGTCCGAAAGCAGAGCTTCGTTGGGGGTTGTGACGGGAGCACAGGGTCTGGATGAAGTTCTCAATTCGGGAGTCTCCGAGTGGAGCCACCAGCCGAGCCACACAGGCACAGGAGGCTTCGGCTGCAGATGACGGGAAGGGGCCGAACATCTGTTTGATGGCTCGGGTCTCCTCTGTGCCCACATGGTCTTTGTTGTGGAAGGTCTCAAACAGAAAGACAGCAGCACTTTCAATGGCTGCCTGACCATGTTCAGTCCCCACTGGAAAACAAAACACAACATGTTCACACTATGATGTCATCATTGTATTGATCTCCACAGCCAGAGGCACATCTAGTGATTTGGGGGCCCTTGGCAAACCACACATGTGTCCTCCCTCCAGGCTTCTGTTCAACCTTTCCCTCACCCAGAATGTTGGTATAAATCAGATCTTTTAAATACTGGTGGGAGTCTTTTGGTTTTATGCTGCTTTAGACTTCTACTCCACTACATTTCAGAGGGAAAGATTATTGACAACTAAGACCTATTTATGAGAAAAAGTAACCTTTACAAGCAAGAACTATGACAAAATGTAGAACTTTTTACAATAAAGTACAATGTGAAAGACCGAAGAATGGACAAATAAACTGCTTGCTTCTTTAATGCAAAGTCTTGTTCAACAACATGCATGCATCTGTTGAATGACGCACTGTAGTGCACGACATTCAGCGACAGTATGTCTCCGTCAGTAAAGTTACAATCCACTGAGAATTAGAAAAGAAGCAGCAACAAAACAGGCAGCACACCAACATTTATACAAAAGTAAACGATAGGAACTATTGTCAAGTGGTGCGGATGTGGATGAAATGTTAAGGATGCATTTAGGCTTCTCGAAAAAAGTAAACAGCGTCTACTCCACTAACCTCGCCAGAGAGCGGATTGACCTCGAACCATGGTGACTGCACAGCTTAGATGGCAATCAATTGAATAAAAAGCATTACAAAAGTTACACTAGGATTTCACTGACCTATACAGACCCCTTTACTTTTTCACATTTTGTAATGTTGCAGCCTTATGCCAAAATGATTTGTGTATCTTTACAACAAATTTCCATTCGTCATATGGCGATAGCAGTGGCGTTTTGTATGGCCATTAAATGTAAGCTGTGCACTATTCATAGCTTCAGAGAACCCTCTGAGCAGCAAAGACTACAGCATGAGCTCACTGTTTAAGGTCCCTGCACCGTATTTAAATAATATTCCAAACAATCCATGCTTAACCAGATACATCTTTAAAATAAGGAATACAGAGTAATTGTCCAATTAGAGGAAAAAATGTCAGAGAGACAAAGGGATAGTGTGTGAAGAAGGCTGGGGAGGAAGAGGACAGCGAAAACAGATGAAAAGGATTTAAAGCAATTAAAAGAGTCTAGAAGAGTCAGACTCGTTGCTGCACGGAGCAGTGCAGGATGGCTGCTTTCATCCTCTCCAGAGTGTGCTCAACACTAACTTCTTATTTGGATCCAGCCACATCGTCTGAGGGCAGGTTCAACAGATAAAGCATTTGTGGAACATCAACAACCACAAACACTGTTCCTCTTGACTGGAGAATGAGAAGACAATACACCGGCATAAACCGAGAGAAGAGCAAAGTCAATAAAAATCATTACAGGCGTTCATGAGAGAGCTCCATAATTGACTCAGGAACACTTGAAGTCGTAGAGGGAGGATTACAGCATGTACAGCATGCTGTCAAACACCTATTTCTGGAGTCAATCTCAAAGATGATACTTCTAAAACACAACACACACACACTTCTCTCTGTATCCTTCCTGGACCTTAAATACATATTTATAAGCAAATTATATGAATGAATGAATTTTATTTATATGGCGCTTTTCACAGACAGTAATATCACAAAGTGCTTAAACAGAGCAGACATTTAAAAGCATAAAAAACACAATGTGACCCTTAGGTCAATAAATTATCTACACAGAGAAAATTAAAAAATTAAAAATTTCAAAGGCTCGGTCACCACGGGTCTTAAATCGCGTGCGTGGGACTGACAGAAGACCTAGAGCGTTTGACCTGAGAGTGCGGGCGGGTGAATAGGGGCGAAGTAGATCAGCTACATAAGCCGGAGCCTGACCGTGAAGTGCTCTGTAAGTGATGGTGAGAATTTTAAAGTGTATCCTAGATGCTACAGGAAGCCAGTGGAGAGATCAGAGTACGGGGGTGATGTGAGACCGTCGATTTGTCCTGGTGAGTAATCTGGCGGCAGCATTTTGGATGACCTGCAGACGGTTAAGAGCAGATGCACTGAGTGATGTGAAAAGTGAGTTGCAGTAGTCAATGCGTGAAGAGATAAATGTGTGTATGATCATTTCTAATTCAGGTGTTGATACTACAGATCTCAGTTTACTGATATTTCTTAGGTGGAAGAAACATGACCTGGACAGCTGCTTAACATGAGGGTCAAACGACATGGATCGATCAAAGAAAATCCCAAGATTGCGCAGGTTGCAATGGGCAGCAGAGGAGAGTGGACTAATAAACTGCCTGATCATGGGGACAAACTCCTCTGGAGCAATAACTAGGACCTCCGTCTTAGAGTTGTTGAGTTGCAAGCAGTTTTCTGCCGTCCAGTCTCTGATGGCATTGACACAGTCCAAGAGCCTAGTTAATGTGAATGCCTCGCTGGGTTTGAATGACAGATGGAGTTGGATATCGTCTGCATATAAGTGATAGGACACATTATAGCTTTTTATGATCGGTCCCAAAGGTAGCAGATAAAGGGAAAATAACAGAGGCCCTAGAACCAAGCCCTGCGGTACACCACAAGACAGTGGAGAGGTAACAGACACAAAATCACCCACAGAGACATTGAAACTTCTGTCATTGAGGTAAGATGTAAACCAGTCTGACGCTATGCCAGTTATGCCCACCCAATCACGTAGCCTCTTAATCAGGATGTCATGGTCTACAGTGTCAAATGCAGAACTGAGGTCCAGAAGAACTAACACAGAGCAGTCACCTGTATCAGCACACATGAGAATGTCATTTGAAACCCTCAGGAGAGCGGTTTCAGTAGAGTGTTGCTTACGGAACCCAGACTGGAACTTGTCATACATGTTGTGCCTCTCTAGTGCAGCAGTAAGTTGTTTGGCCACCACTTTCTCGAAAATTTTGGACAAGAAAGGTAGTTTTGATATGGGCCTGTAGTTCATGGGCAAAGCTGGATCTAAGTTTTCTTTAATATGGGCTGGATAGTGGCATGTTTGAAATAGGAGGGGACAATTCCTGTAGACAATGAGGTATTGACAATAGATGTTACTGCAGGGCCAATAGTTAGCAGAACTTTCTTAAATAGAGAGGATGGAATTATATCCAGAGGGCAAGATGATGGCGTTGTTTTGTTCATTAAGTCCATCATGTCTTGAAGGCTGATAGGCTGGAAAGAGTCCAGAACAGCAGGAGATTGCGAGGAGCTACAAGTAGATGGACAGATCCCAGGCTGAATGCCAGACCGAATACCTGTTACCTTATCAATAAAATAGATAAGGAATTTGTTGCAATCGTCAACACAATAGCATGGTAAAGTGGAGACAGACGGTGAAACAATTCTCTTCATTGTGTCAAACAGAATCTTGGGATTTCTCTTTGAAGAAGAGATTAGGTTGGCAAAATAAGCAGTTCTAGCTTCCTTTACTCCAGTATTAAAAGAAACTCTGAGGTCTTTGAGATATAAACGATGCACTTCTAGCCCAGTAGCTTTCCAGAGCCGCTCTGTCCTGCGACACTTCTGTCTCAGGCTGATCACAGCGTCTGTCATCCATGGAGTAGTGTTACAGGCAGCCCTGGTCCTT